>OX376208.1:7516509-8716509 GCA_947363905.1 Lithophane semibrunnea
CTCCACCATGACCTCTGCATCAAAACTGTAATAGAAGAAATTTCAGACAGGACAAAGGCGTACAAAGAGCGAATCAAAAACCATCCAAACATCCTAGCAGTAAACCTGATGAATACCCAAACAGTCGCAAGAAGACTAAAGAGAAAGATTCCCCAAGACCTTATTTAAAATTAAAAGGTTGTAGAATAAAACGGGGCAGTCACTGCAGCTTCCGTGCAAAACCGTTAATATTACCAAACATATTGCTGGAATATCTGCAAGAATGATAGATTGCAATAACAAAATATAAAAAAAAGTTTTTATATTTTACCCAAACATTAGTACAGTACGACACAACTTAGATGTAGCATCAGTAAAAACTGATCACAATCCAAACAGAGTGTGCCTTCAACATCTCCAATCTTTATTACGGCTTTAGTTGAAAATGATCTTTACGCAAAAGCAATAACTTGTAAAGTCATTTAGCCAAATACATTCATAAAATTGAAATGAATAAATGAAAATTTTCAAATCTATGCTACATCTAAGTTGTGTCGTACTGTACACTAGTTTCAAAAGTATACATTGTTCTAATACATATGGAAGTTTTCTGAAATAAATGTTGATTTGATTTTTTCAAGAGGCATACACATCAACATCAGTAATTAACTGTTAAAAAGCAGAAATAATTAGATTCCTACATTTGTAGCATTTTAGCTAAGATTTTAGCCTTTATTTACAGAACAGTTTCATGTATTTTCTCACGAGATCTATCAAAACAAATGACAGTTTTTCAATATCCTTGATTACCAAAACTTCCATTTCACATTTGCAGTCTGACTTGAGTGTGGTGGTGCCTGAAGAGCTGTCGCTTTGGAAGCAACAGACTGCGCTAAGAGAGAGAGTACAAGATGCAGAGGCGAGAGTACTGCAAGCTAGGCAGGAGTTGAACCAGCTGGTGGACAAAGTTTCTAGCAGGTGTAAGTAGGAATAAAAGTTCTCCAATCTGCCAAGCCTTTTCCCAATGTTGGGGTCAGCTTCCAGTCTAACCGGATGCTGCTGAATACCAGTATTTTACATGGAGCGATGGCCTATCTGACCTCCACAACCCAGTTACTGGGTAACATAAGACTAGTTGTCAGACTTTCGGGGTTCTAATGACCGGTAACAGCTGCTTAGCATGCTTTCCCGGCTTAAGATGGTCACCCATCCACGGACTGCCCGCGGCAAGCGTAGCTTTACCTGATGGATCGACTTGTGTGGCTGTTATTACTTAGCCACTAGCTTTTCTATATTATTTAATCTTATTATTGTACACCCTAGAGCCTAGAGGTATGTTGTAGAGTTTTTAACAATAAACAATATTCTCTATTCCATTCAACTATCTTGCTTGCCCTGCAGTATCCGACCGCAACCTGTCCCGCAGTCGCGTGCAGAACTCACAGCGTCGCGCTTGGCTCCTGCAGCAGCTCGCCGAAGAGTTGCGCTCCAAGAAGTACAACCTGGGAGAAGCGAGGAGTATAGCAGACACGCTGTGCAGCGTCGAGGACTGTGAGGATGTTGAGGTAACTGAACCTTCATACTTTGGGCTGAGTCACACCGGAATGGCAGCGACGCGGCGAGCATTTTCAGTGTGAAGTAATTTCAAACTTTATCTAAATACTTAAAAGACCAGTATCGCTTGAAAAGCTTGAAAAGGTGGCGACTGGCGAGGCCGCTCGTGGCACCGCGGGCGGCCGCGTGCCCTATGTGTATTCTTTCGGGTTCAATTTTGAATGAAATTTTAATATTAATATTTATTTACATAGCGTCCCGCTCCTACTTCCCACGGTTTTTACGACTTGACAAAACATCGAGATTTTATAGTTATGTGTTACTTTAATATTAACGTATTATACAAATAAAGCTTCCGGAATTAATTCTCTAAACGATGGTGAAGACCTTATCAAAATCTTTTTCGTGGTCTAGAAGAAGAACGCGGAAAGAGACAAACACGAAAAGCGACTTTAATTTATAATATGTATAGATTACTATGAGCCTGTTATGACCCACTGCAGAGCCTGCCTTCCATTTTTCTGTCTTGCAATTACAGCCCAATCCTTCTGGGCCTTTGTTAATTTATTATCCTCTGCAACCAACTCAATCAACATACTCGTATAAAAATGTATAGTTTAAAGGCTCCCACAAACAGGCGCGATATCGCGGGCGCTACAAGGGTAGCGCTGCCTGTCGCGCCCGCGATATCGCGCGAGTATGTACGAGCCTTTACGCGGCCGTTTACGTAAATTTCGTTTTTCTTTCAATGTTAGAGCAAGTTGGACAGGGTGACTTCTCGACGTCAGAACAGTCGGCCGCCTGCCGCTCTATCTGTGAGCAACGCTCCGCTGGCAAACTCGTCCGTCGCCTCTAGCAATGGAGACTTTAATGATTCTGGTAAGTTAGTTCTCGTATCATCTTTCAGTCATCATCATCTGCCTAGCCTTTTCTCAACTAGTTTGGGGTCGGCTTCCAGTCTAACCGGATGCAGCTGAATACTATTGTACATGGAGCCACTGCCTATCTGACATCCACAACCCAGTAACTGGGTAATACGATACCCCTTGGTAAGACTGGTTGTCAGACTTTCGGGCTTCTGACGACCCGTAACGCCTCAGATCCACAAATGACAGCTGGGACCAACGGCTTAACGTGCTCGCCGAACCACGGAGGTCTCGGTATGTAAAGATGGTCACCCATCCACGGACCAACTCCTGCAAGCGGAGCTTAATTAACCTGATGGATCGACCCGTGCGGCTGTTATTACATAGCTCCTCTTATCATCTTTCACTACTGGGTCAAATTAAATTCGCTAGCGAAACTCTATAGACATGATGGTTATTGTATCAAATAATGTAATTTTTTGTTCGGCGATTCAACGACCGCATATAGTGTTGTTGCTTGAAGTAAATCAGTGCTTTTTTTTTTGTTTTATCGTGTTTTAGGAGACAGAAGCTATGCCTTTTTGAAGAAGAAGCAATTATAATAATGTCTTGATAAGTGATTGATTATTATTGTGATATTTTTGGATAGATTGGCGGTCGCAAGCGCTACTACTGAGCACGAGTTCCTGGGTTCGATTCCACTGTCGGGCAAAATCTTATTGATTTTTCTATCGGGAATTTCTCAGTAGCAGCCCAGTCTGGATTCATACCCAGTTGATGGCAATAGGCTCGCCCCCTATTACATGGGACTTAAACAACGAAATGTGGGTGTACTATAGGTACACCTCTGCCTAACCTAGGGGAATACAGGATGTACAGGATGATGTTATGTTATGTTTTTGGATAGTTTTTATAATCTCCGCTCTACTTCGATTGGCGCATAGTATGTTCTTCTATTGCTTAACTTCTGAGGTCATTCACTATAAAATAAACTTTTTTTTTTGTCACTACAGAAGACCAGATGTTATTGTCTTCTCTGGTGAAATGCGGCAGGTCGCTGTGGCCGCCACTATGTGAACGTCGCGCCGCGCTCACCGCCGCACTCGCCGCGCCCGCGGTCCATGACACCACTGAAACTAACAGGTATATTATTGGTTAATTCATGTAGTACCTATTGTACTTGTATTACCTATTGTAATTGTATTCTCGGTGCATCGTCTTCACATGTAATTATATAATTGATGTATACCAAATATTGTAAAACATTTTTTTTAAAGAGTAACGGTGGTGTTTCTAGCCCATTCGTCTCCATACGAAAACTACCTTTTGGAAGGGGCAACTAGAATCAGTTCTATTTCTATGTATTTGACGTTCAAAAGTGCCTTTAATGTGCCTACTTGAAATAAATTATTTGACTTTGACTTTGACTTAGTGTAGTGTAAATACTTAAAGATGCGCATAGATGAACTTGCGCTGTGCCTGACTGATTGGCTGGTGCGCCTTGTGACGCAGCCCGTACAAAAACAAAATAAAAAAACCGGCCAAGTGCGAGTCGGACTCGCGCACGAAGGGTTCCGTCCGTACCATTATCTTTAAAAACGGCAAAAAAAATCTCGTTTGTTGCATGGGAGTCAACCAAAATATTAATTTTATAGTGTTTTTTAGTATTTGTTATAGTGGCAACAGAAATACATCATCTGTGAAAATTTCAACTGTATAAATAAAAAAATAAAATTCATTATTTTCAGGTAAATCTCACCCATAGCCAGACATAAAACAATAACAATCTCAATAAAACAAATAAAATTAAAAACATCAAATTAAATTAAATCAAAACTAACTGTAACTAACACGTATAACTATCACGGTTTATGAGATACAGCCTGGTGACAGACGGACGGACAGCGGAGCCTTAGTAATAGGGTCCCGTTTTACCCTTTGGGTACGGAACCCTATAAATGATCCACTAATGCAGATGCCGCATCCAGCGGATTCCCGCGGTCTTCACAAGGTCATCGGTCCACCTTGTGGGAGGCCTTCCAACGCTACGTCTTCCGGTACGCGGTCACCATTCCAGAACCTTTCGGCCCCATCAGCCATCTATTCTGCGAGCAATGTGCCCTGCCCACTGCCACTTAAGTTTGGCAATTCTTTGGGCTATTTCGGTTACCTTGGCTCTCCTGCGGATCTCTTCATTTCTGTTCTTGCACAGAACCGGTCGAAGTGGCGGTGCTTGGGGGATGCCTATGTCCAGCAGTGAACGTCTTTCGGCTGAAATGATGATGATGATGTTGAATACAGATAGTTTTTCACGATCTGGCTGTTCTTAGATGTGATACTTATTTTTGTTTATGAACAGAAGACATCCATAATGAGGCAAATTGTGTTCTTTTTGAAGTGGAAAGTTCTTTAGGCGCGTTGAGCACTTTTTGGGTGAACAAAAATCATGGAACTCGCGTCATCGTCACGCTTGAAGTGATTTGCTTTTTTTAGCGCCATCTACCGTCTACCGTTTGAATTACGTTGAGGTTACGCATTGTTGCTTAGTTTTCTCTTCTATCAGCAGTTCCCAAAGACTGCCCCGCATGTTTTTTCATAAAAAATATCTACTCCTTGACAAAACTTTCAGCGGTCGTTGACCTCAAAAAAAAAAAGAATCACGTCTATGAAGATTTGCTACCTAGCTAATTTAATTTGTCCCTTTATTATTGTACAGGATAACTCCACAATGGGTGCTGTCCCACACAGCGTCACTGCACTGCTCGCTGGCTCTCAACGCGATCAAGAACAAGGTGCACACCAAACATACGCAGAAAAAGCTAGCGTTCTCACTCGCACAACTTAACGTAAGTCATTTATTTCATAACAAAATACATTGTGTTGAAAATATTAAAGTACACAATAACTAAATTTTTAGGGTACCGTACCTCAAAAGCAAAAAAACCCTTATGGGATCACCTCGTTGTCCGTTTGTCTGTCAAAACCCTTTTTTCACGAACGCCACTCACGAAAATTTCGGCCCCTAACAGGGTTGCGGGTCAGACCGAAAGGGATACCGGGACCTTGGCAACAGGCAACTGAAAGAACACGGGTGGGGTTTAGTCAGTAAAAGTCTGACACGCCTTTCCGCTCCACCCAGAGCTGGAGAAGTCATTGGATGACTTCCGAACTTCAAAAAAAAAACCTTTCGTCCCCATCGGCCATCTATTCTGCGAGCAATGTGCCCTGCCCACTGCCACTTAAGTTTGGCAATACTTCGGGCTATGTCGGTTACCTTGGTTCTCTTCATTTGATTCGATCACGCAGGGAAACTCCGGGATCTCTGCCTTTTCGCCGAAAATTGTTTGCCAGATTTTCACTTGGCAACTAACGTTTCGCAGAATTTTATTTCGCCGAATAATCATTTGCCAACTTATCATATAATTTTGTTTTATTTCCCAACCTCACAGTTACCAACTCTATGTTTGGTCTGCTTTTCATAATGACACTTTTTAAAATGCCAACTTTCAAGTAAAGTTCAATTAAAATGAGTGAGTGTATTGAAAGGTACTCAGTGAGTGAGTTTTTTTTAGTTTATCTATAATGTGACCTAACCTAACTTAACTGTTTCCTTTTACAAAAGCGATTCGCTTCGCTTCGCAAATTAATTAAGACACATATTATAAAATAAAATTGATTTACCACAAAGTTGCTTTACGGCTGCATAGATTATAAGTTACAGTTATTTATCTGTAGAAGATGGTGTTGAGTGGCATACTGAATAAACAGCTGATGGCTTGGGAGTTTCAATTCGATCACTGGAATTAATGAGTACAGAGTTCCGCCCTAAATTTCCAAGTTCAGCTTCTAGTAAAATTTCATTTATGTATTTTTCTGCATACAATCTTTGTGTGCGATCCAAATTATCCAATTTATGACTCCAATACAATGCTGTTGGGGTTAATGTATGAACGGTTGATGGTGCATTCACAGATTGAGATAAGAATGAACGTGGTTGATGTAATGGTGCATTCACAGATTGAGTTACGAAAGAATGTCGTTGGTCTAATGGTGCATTCACAGATTTAGGTAAGAATGAAGGTGTTTGATCTAATGGTGCATTCACAGAGTGAGGTGAGAATGAACTAAATGTTTTCTCCTCTAGTTCGTTTTGTTCTGTTATTGGTTGTTTCCATCGTTTTGGAGGCGGTAGGAGGGAAGTAAAAGTTCCAGGTCTTGCTCGATTTTGCCCTTCTGATTCTGAATCTTCTGATGCTGTAGAAGTGCGCTAAAAATACAAATAAATACTGTTTAAGTATTTAGTTTTATTTATATTTAAAGGAAGTCGTCTAATTTAAAATTAGACTGCTTGTCTGTGCATACATTAATTAAAATGATTGTTTGTATATAGATTTTAGTGTATGGGCGTGCAATTTGTATTAAACGACCTCTGCATTAACCGTGTCGTTCCAGCCTGTGTACACAAGAAGTAATTGAAATAACTAAAACCCTGTGCCACGGGCGCGGTGACGGTGAGGCGCGGGCGTTGCGCCGCTCCTTTCATATTTGATTAAAAAAATGTATAAACGTTTAAGTGAGAAATAACAGAAGGCGGGGCGCGGGCGAGGACCGGGCGGGACGCGTATCGTCGCTCTTATACATTTTGTATGAAATATGAAAGGAGAGGCGCCGTGCCGTCGCTTCGCCCGCTCCTCTCGCCTCTTGTGTATTTCCCGCGCCTGAAAGGGGTCATACGATCGATCGTAGTCAATGGTCACCAAATCCGCTCTAAAGTACAACATTCACGGTCAAATTTGAATGACGTAGTGTTAATAAAGTCATTGCAATGTAACTCTTATCTCAATGTAATATACATAAAGTATGATAGAATGATTGACGTGAGTTGGATAAAACTCTCGGCCATCATTCTAATGTATGCCTTATGTTATCGAGATAAGAGTTACATTGCAATGGCTTACTAATGGTTTTACTTCGATTGTGAATGTGCTACTTTAAGTAAATTCTGGAGTCAACAAACCCTAGAAAGCGGCTGGCCGCGCTGCTTAAATTGCCATTTTATTTTATACTAGCTGCACCCCGCGGTTTCAACCGCAAGTCTCGATCCCGTGGGAATATGGGAAAAAGTAATAAAGTCCTATGTCCTAACCCAGGTCTTGGTCTATCCCTGTACCAAACATCCTAATCCGTTCAGCCGTTTTAGCGTGAAAGCACAAACAAACAAACTCACTTTCGCATTTATAATATAAGTTTTTACATGGGGTATTTTTTTTAAAATTATTTTCTGACAAATGTCAGGCTGGTCTAGCAGGTCGCACAGTTGATTTGATTCGCCCCCGCGTCCGCGCGTCACTGGCCGCATTTAGGCAGCAGTTTCTAGCTAAATAAGGTCATACATTACGTCCCTCAAATAACGCCGTTTTATTGTTTTTCACGAATTTTTAAGTTATTTGTCGGGAACTGTAATTGCTAAGTAAAACCACAAAAAATAGAATAGACCATAGACACTCACCCGAGTCAATGGTTGGCCTTTCTTTTTTAAAAATGTTAATAAATGGAACGCCCATGATCTAGGCTTGTACACAACACCGGTGCGACCTCGTGAGCGTTTAGATGCCTCCAGTTTATTCCATTCTCTCCTGAAGTTTGACCGTATACTGTTAATTTTCTTTTTTACATCGTCAACGGTCGCGTCACTTTTAATTTTTTTATAGATTTTCAGCAACTTGCTCAATGCTATTCCTCTTCTAATTGAATTTTGGTAATGTTGTGAGAAATTATCCCAGAGCTCAGGCAATGCTTCATACTTTAAAATGAACTCTTTTAAAACAATATTTTCCATTGTGGCCGGTTCGATCTCCGAGATCTCCGGCGACGGCGTGCGTTCCGGTTCCGTGCTCTCAATTTTAAAAACGGTGTTCTCCATTGCTATCCATTTGCGATCAATCAATCAAATTATTTTATAACTGACACGAGGGTGTTGTTTTTCTTTGTTTTTAATTTTCTCACTCAATTCTTTTCAAAACATCGTTATTTCCGTACTATATCTCAATATAAACCTTTCGGAATAAATTCTTTTTATGATCGTAAAAACAGCATCAAAATCCATTGAATAGTTTAGAAGAACAAAGCTAACTTTACTTTAGATAACCTATTTAGATGATAATTAGAGATTGAAATATAGAAGTCCATTACTTTCTGTTTATTCTTCTTTTTGAACGATTTGCTAAGGTATTAACCACACAAGCTAAAACTTTTGTCTCTGTATCTATTTTAACACGTGTGCAAGGTAGGAAACCCAACGCGATACTGATTGACGCAACACGAATATGATCAATATTGAATGAACGTGTACAGTTATACAGTTCGCGTCAAATAACTTTGCCGCTCTGAAGTAGGCTACAAAAGACTGCGCAGTAGTCAATCTTACTTAGAAATCAGTAGCGCGCAATCTAACTTCAGAGCGGCAAAGTTATTTGACGCGAACGAACGAAAACGGATTGTGATCAGACAGATTACATTGATGGATCGCAGTAATGATTGAACGTGGCTAGGGCTACACGGTCAATAAATACTGATCAGTATTTTCTTGATCAAAATTGAAAGAATAGGGTTATGTGATAAATAAGTATTGAAAATACGCCGAAGGTTGTCTCCGCTGAGATTGGCCGCCATGGCCGAAATTCGGTCTGGAGGACAGTGGCGTGCCTAGGGTTCAAAACCAGGGCAAGCCGACAGATTTTTAACGATTTAAAAAAACAGACAAGTGAGCGATTTACGGATGAAGAAGAGTTCTACATATTATTTCATGCTTCAGTACGGAATTGTCGTAAGCGCCATCTATTAACGAATGCGCGTAACCACACCGCTTCGCAGGACCTTTTCACCATAATAACTTTGTCAACGCTTGTCACATAAAAATTATTCTATCAAAAGCCGCTAGGTGGCCCCAAATTATAGATTTGTTGTTTTAACAAAATTTAAGTTTTAAGTCGATTGAAAATGAATAAGATATTACATTGGGTATATAACATTTTATAATTAATCATAATGTCAATAACCAACTCTAATCTTTATTTCAAAACGCCTTTATTTCAAAGAATATCTTCGATACGAAAATTATTGTGTTTTGTGATCTTGATGAGATGTATTCTAATAAGTGGTTTGTTTTTTAGTGGTTTACCAAAACTACAATTGCCATACAAACAACACTATACAAATTTTGATGTCTTTCATGGCACCAGCTAGGCTACCTAAGTTTGGTCATACTCTTAACTTTATACATACTAAACAATCGAATGCCAATTTCAATATATTCTTCGACTGACAAAAATACCTACCTAATTGTTTATATTTCCGAGTTATAGTAATTTGGGGTTGATTACGGTGAAGCAAAGAGTTACTTACTGTCAGAAAACTCAATGTATTTACATACCTTTTCGAACACAGTTTCCAAATTCACATTTTGATGATAAAAACACTACTAAGCATAAGGAATGACATAGCCGCAATAACTATCACATCATTTTAAATAATAAAACTAGGTAATTCATTACCTCAATTGAAAAATAAAATACTGATCTCAAAATATTATTTCAAAACAATAACAAATTGAGTCGCTTCGCGGACTTGTAACTCACTTTACGCGGGTCAACATCGCGGCTAGTGCATTTGCGCGAACTTCAAACACACGATTCGTTCCATTCATAAAAACTCAAAAGCCGGGCTTAAATATTAGAACATTTTGCAAAATAAGTACATTCTAATAGTATCAACAAATTACGCATTTTGTATGGAAAAAGTGAGAGGTCTAGAAGCTGGCTTTTGCACCGTTGCCGCAAGCGAGTGTGAGCGAGGAAGATGCAATGTACTACAGAATTGACGTCTTCATTCATGGATGCGATCTCGCCTAACGCTATAGTGTTAGAGCGAGATCGCAACTGTGGCAGTTTGGCAACGGTGCATTGTTTGTACTTATAGCGCGCGGCTGGTGCAGCGCGAAGTTTTTATGTTATTATTCTTATCAATTCTTGCGACATGAAGGATTGACTTGGAAGTATAGAGTAGTTTTTTTTTTTTTAATTGATTTGCTCAGTTTTGAAGGCAAGCCGGGCTTTTCAGCTTGTATGGCAGTACCGCCGCTGCTGGAGGACTATTATAACTAGGGTTGCCAACTATATCTAATATAGTATTTGCGAAGCTTGTAAAAATATAGTAGACGGCGAAAAAAATTAATAAAATTAGGTACCTACTTATCAAAAATATAGACATAACATCTCGCCTGTATTCCCCGAAGGGTTAGGCAGAGGTGCAAAATTTTAAAAAAAATGAACTCTTGTTTTTGCTACGTTGAGCCTTTATTAAAGATTTTTTTTATATAAATTTCTCATAAGTAATAATAATTATTATTCATTTATTACACATCTCGCCTGTTTGTATTGAAATGAAAATACAGTAGTGTCGACTACCTACTATATATCTATTTTTTAAATAAAATAGTTACTAGGTAGGTACCTATTTAGGCCTCTAATGGGATAGCAGTATACTATATTTTAAAAGTAGTAGGGGTTAGCAACCCTACTTACAACCCGTGTCTGTAAAGAATCGAATTAAAATGGCGGCGGTTGATAACCGCCACCATTTCCGCCATCCAATTATATTTTGTGCGAGTGAAAGATATGCTCCTTTATCGCCATTTTCAATTCGTTTCTCTTTACTTGCGCGGGTCATGATCATCGTTCCATCAGTCATTCATAATTCATGATTTATGAAAATGATCGATATATAAATAAACGTGTAATAAACGCCTTAAGCCTCGTGCAAACTGGCGCGAATCGCGGGCGCGACAGGCAGCGCAACCCTTGTCGCGCCAGTTTGTGGGAGCCTTGAATATTAGGTAGCGTTTCCGCTAAAACGGAGACGAGCGAAACGGAGGTTGAAATCCATATCGCGTCAAGCTTCACTTGTGATTGATCAATAGGGAATATGCATGTGATTCAAATATGGGTCAAATAATTTTTTTTTAATAAACTATATTACTTCAGAATTATGCCTCCATCAATATTTTTGAATAAAATTTATTTTTGAGCGAGAAATTAATTTATAAAAAGTCGCAAAAATCTGTGGGTTATTCAAATACTTGAAAAGGCTAAAAGCGGATGTGACGTAACAATCCAGTTTATCAATCAAAATGTCAATGTCAAGTCAATCAACAAGTGTCAAGTCAATTTCAAACGCTCCTACAAAAAGGAGTGTTTGACGTTGACTTGACAGTTGCTTGTCTGTTTTCACGGTCTGTGACGTCACCACACCAAGCGCGCCAAATGGAGGGCGTTTAAATAGCACGGATCGGTTGGATATTAAAAAAAAAAAATTGCTTTTTGCCGTCGATTTTTTTTTAACTATTATTTGACGATGTAAACTATCGAATAAAAATATTAAAAAATACATGCATATTCCCTATTCCTGTTATATTACATCTCCATTCTTTTCCGCTCGTCTTCGGTTAATGCTCGGTTCCTATAAACAAAACGAATCGTTTTTCTTACCAATGCTAGCATTTTTTCACCAAAAAAAATATAAATTGTAAGCTTCGTAAGCTAATTTTACCTGTGATAACTATTTCTATATAGCTTCATTATTGATAAAGATACCAAGAGTTTTAATTTTAACCAATAACGGTCCCTAAATTATAGGAATCAGCTATTAGTAGAAACTCACCCACACTTTTACGTTTCTTCGTTTTTGCGCGGAAGTGACGCATATTTCCCCCCAAGGTTTTTTTGTACATGCTTCATTTTATACGCAAAAAAACATATTTTCTTCTTTAGGAGTACATAACAGGCCCATCCTGCGAGCTCTTAGTGGTCCGCTGCGAGCGTGCCCGCGCTGAAGCACGCGTGCTCGCGCTACGTGCACTGCACGACGAGATGACGTCACGGCGCGGCGTGTTCGAGGCGCCCGGGGGCAGTGCTGGGGATAAACAGGCTGGCAAGCAGATTGGAATGATCGATAAGGCTATTGTTAGTAACTTTCAGAAATTTGGTTTAAAATTCCACAGAGCTTAAAATCTGTTCCCTTTGGACATTACAACAGACACACAAAATATATAATATTCTCTATATTCTTCCCAGATCACGAATACGAACCCAAATAGGGGATAGGCAGATGTAGCTAACAGAACAGACAGCTCTGCTGCTGGGGAGTTTGTTGCGCCACTTCTTCCCAGCTAAAGCACTAGGAAATGGTGAAGGGTTGAAGGGTGAAGGGCGTTTTGGGGGACTGTCTTATGTAATTTTGACGTTCGAAAAGTGCTGATTCTCAGCCTAGTTTGAATAAGTGACTTTTGAGTGGACGTTTTGGGTACTGTGTTATGTAACTTTGACGTTCAAATGTAGCTGATTTTAAGCCAAATTTGAATAAATATGCTTTTTATTTTAATTAAAGAGCCTGAATAATATAGAATGATTATTTACAGGAAAGTAAGCGCGAAGAGCTAAAACGCCTGATAACGTCACTCGCTATAACGGAGCGCAAGATACAAAACGTACGAGAATGTCTCATCACTGTGTTCAACAGCTTCCATAGTGATGCCTGGTTTACGGAGAACGACCGTTTTGGAGGTATGTGCTACGGCTAGTACTTACAGTTTACTGGTATACGACTCTCCCTAAAACAGCGCAAGATACAGAACGTGCGAGTGTCTCATCACTATTTTCCACATCTTCTATAATAATTGCTGGTACACGGAGATCGACCGGTTTGGAGGTATGTGCTACAGCTAGTACCTACAGTTTACTGGTATACGATACGACTCTCCCTAAAAGAGCGCAAGATACAATACTTGCGAGTGTCTCATCACTGTGTTCAACAGCTTTCATAGCTGAATACCAGTATTTGATATGGAGGGACTGCATATCTGACCTCCACAACCCAGTTACTGGATAACACGCAACTTGGTAAGGGTCGCCAACAGACTTGGGCTTCTGACTACCGGTGACAGAATTATGAAATAATGAAAGATTCATTAACTGCTCAAAAGTATTAGGTTATCCTTAATTTCTTGAAAAGAAAATTAATCCTGGAAGAACTTTATGTATGTTTAAAAGTAAAATGAATATTTCTTTGTGATAATAGTCGTCGAGCCCTTTGTAATGTTTTTTTTTTATTTGTTTAGGTCAGTTATCACTTCCACAAGATTCAGTATCAACTCTACGCCGGTTCTATGAGGAGACACGAGAGAGACATAGGAACAAAGTCAACCTGAGTATGGACCTAGATACTTCAGAGAACTGCTCATATGATGCTGCAGGTAAACACCATATATATTATAAAAAGTCGCTATACTTGTCTGTCTGTATGACCGCGTTGTTCTTCCAAACTATGCAGCGGATTTTGATGCGGTTTTCACCATCATTAAAATAATTTATTTCGGAAGGTTTATTTGTATTAAATATCAAAATTACATACAGTATGATATCTAACGAAGGGCGTTCCCGTTAACCTACAATGGTATAGCATCCATAAATGCAAAAAAAAAATTACGATAAAAAAAAAGTTTTTTTTTTTTGTTGTAAAATATTCACAAAAAAGAAACACTGTACACGAACACTTGTTACACTCTCTTGTCTTTCTACGTTGAAATACATGTGTGCGTGTACAGAGTGTTTCTTTTACGTATCAATTTAATAGTTTTGTGATTATTTTACTACTTATATTAAAAAAAAGAGTGGTAATTTTTTTTTGTCAATCCTGCTGGTAATTGTTGTAGAAATACGAAACGCTTTGAAAGCGATTGTCACTTGTCTTGTCCTGTCGTTGACCCCTTGTTTTTCTCATCTCGTAAGGAAAGTGGTGGAAAAAGTAAAGAGGTGGAATATAAAGGAAACGAATGAGCGTAGTTGATAAGATTGATTTCTGCAAACTACTTTTTAACAATGCCCTGTGGCCTCGTCATCTACCTGGCCTTTTCCCAACTATTTTGGCGTCAGCTCCCAGTGTAACCAGATGCAGCCTTAATACCATTATTTACTGGGTAACGATACCACTTGGCTTCTTGAATTAAAAACTTGGGGTATTCCTCGAAGCGCACCCACGATGAAACATAGAGAAGAGCATGAGGGATTCGTAATAAATGATATCGATAGACGTTTTAAAATTCAACTGTCCTAATCGTTTAGTTATTCAAACTATCAAGTTCATTTCTGCTTTTCAGCTTTCCTGGTTAGTTTGTTTTTGGTACTGCTTTCCTCTGTTTCATCGTGAGTGACTTTGAATACTCGTTTCGTTGCCATGAAAATAATATATATTTTCCAGAAAATGCGAATCCAACATTCATTGATGAGCTGAAAATCTACTTGAAGAAATTCAAATTGGAGAAGAACAGAAAATTGGTGTTGGATAGGTAAGCAATATTAAGCGTATTACATGGTATTTTGAAGCATGGTATTTTGCATGGAAATGAAGTCTGATTGTCCTTAATACAGGCTACTAAGTAACCTAGCTAGGACATCAGATCGTAAATTGTATTGTTACCTACTCATCTCAGATGTAAACTATTCCTATGTTGTCATTCTACTTTGTAACAGACTTTACCACTTTTTTATGAAATAAATTATACTTATACTTATTTTAGATGATTTGACGAGACTATACAGCTTTTATAAAAATTGCTAGCTGCGACCCTCGGTTTCACCCGCGTAAGTCTCGATCCCGTGGGAATATCGGGATGAAAGTATCCTATGTCCTATTGCAGGTCATGGTCTACCCCTGTGCCAAATTTCATCCAAATCCGTTCAGCCGTTTTAGCGTGACAGCGTAACAAACAAACAAACAGACTTTCGCATTATGACCTATCGACCGGATAAGTAATAATGTGATTGTATTTAAAAAATTCCCAATGGGAAAACTCAAAACCACTTTGTCCGACCTGGGAATCAAATACAAGGCCATACGCTCAGCAGTCACGCTGGTCAGTGGCCGCAACCACTACACCAAAGGCAGCTGGTCAGTCAGTGGCCGAAACCACTACACCAATGGAAGTCATTAATTCCGATTAGATTCTTATCGAGTTACCAATAATCTTTTCTTCTTACAGCGGCGAAAAAATCTGGATATTCGAAACCCTTCAATCCTCGATTGAGCGGCTTCACTCGAGCTGGCAGCGCGATGACGTCACGTGCTCGCTAGTCTGTCCGTCCGTCAGTCTGTCGCGCAATCTGCTGCGGCTCATACAGGTGGTTGAGAAGAAGGAACATATGGAGGGGATTTTGAAGGCGATGGAGGGTAGTCAGAGCAAAGATGTGGCTATAGGTGAGGATACTTTTTTAATTTATTTTTAGTTGTCTTGGTTGACAATTTTGATACGATTTTTTTGTTTGTTAATATAGCCCAATTCAGAAATATCTGGCAATTATAACTAGTAACTGAACAGCCAAGGCAGTCAACGATCTTCGGTGGAACGCTCTTATCTTATACATACTAATATTAAAAAATCGAAAGTAACTCTGTCTGTCTGTATGTTACCTTTTCACGCCTAATCCACTGAACGGGTTTCGACAAAATTTAGCAAGCGGATAGATGGCAACCTGGGGCCTTCCCTAGGGTGCCATCTATCTCTTTGCCAAATCTTTTTTTTTTTTTTAAGTATCCTATGTCCTTACTTTTTATCGACATACCGCGCGGGCGGGGCCTTCCTCAGGGTGCCATCTGTGTCCTTGCCAAATTTTATGCCAAATCTTTTTTTTTTAAGTAGCCTTTCTCCTTACTTTTTATCGACATACCGCGCGGGCGAAGTCGCGGGCGGAAGCTAGTGTAATCTAATTTCCTAATTCCAAACCATTATTCTAGACATATCATCAGTAACAGAAGAAGAACAGAGAACTATAGACAAAATAAAGAAACAACTAAACGAGAACCTGATCAGCCTTCAGAAGACCACAAAAACATTAGATTTAGCCCACGAGCATCTCCAGCTATGGACTGACAATGATATGAAGAAATATATCTCTTGTAACAGAACCATTGATGGGAAGTCTTATAAGGAATATGAAGGATACTATTTGGACAGCTTGAATCTTAACATTTAAGGGGGGAAGTGATGTTGTATGTATTGGATCTATGTAATAAATGATTATGTTAATAATTTTGGTTGTATTGTTTAAAAAAAAAACTTCTTAGCGTATCGATATAGTCAAAGTCAAATAATTTATTTATGAGACACATAAAAGGCACTGTTGAACGTCAAAAACAAGGGAAATATTACTGATTCTAGTTGCCCCTTCCAATGCAGTTTTCTTATGTGATCAGTGTGATCTCTGTTGGTCAGCGAGATGTCGAGCGGCGTGCGAGAGAGCGCGCGAAGTTTAGTTCGCGATAACGCGACAATGTAACCCCAGCATAAAGATTCACCTAATAACATCTGTGATATTATTATGTGCAGTGCATTATTATGGTTTTAACAGAAAATTCCGGATTATCTGCTTGTTGTGAATACTTGTGAACCATACCATACTAGCAATAGAAGCGTTATTAGAATGTAGTCCGAACTTACCCACGGAACGTTCGGTCAATGCTTTTATTTTTTTTTGCCAATATTTAGAACTGCTTTCAAGCTGAACTGTGGACAATACCTAGGGAGAAGATAACATATTCAGATAAAGTAGATTTGTTAATAATCAGTTTGATGTACATACACTACGCAGAGCTTATTTAAATAAAATAATATTTTCAGTACAACATCCTTTCAACTAATCGAAAATCCGTCCGAAGTTAGCCGAACGCACTTTACTAGTTTGGAAGCACCCCAACATAGACACACACGGTGCCTACATCTCTTATCTACTTTCCTATCGCAGGTGTGCTGGAAGAGATTTCTTATAATATATATTTTTTATTTTATTTTATATTACAGTGCGCTGTACTGGTACAGCGTCCTATTATTAGTTTACCCGTGCTGCACCGGTCGACGTCATTACGTCAGCGCCGGCTGTCGCCGGAAACCAGCGCTGGGGCTCTGTCTTGCATAGAGTCGCAGCATAATGCTGAGCGATAGCCGTTTTGCCTGGATGTGACGCATGCTTCCCCCAACCTTTTCTTATTTTTTTCTTTGTGTTTGTTTTCTTTTTTTTGCGTCATGTTTACCGCAAATAAACGTATTTTCTTTCTTTCTTTCTTTTCTTTCTTCTTTAGAAATATAAGCATCACCTTTGTACGTTTTTTTCTGTTCTTTTTTTCTTGTCTGTTTATTATGTGTGTACAGTCACGGACTTTAATTGATGAGCCACCTGGCACTGTTCGTATTTTAGCCGTGTAATGCAAATCGGGTTTATTCGGTTCCCGACACGCCAAGTCATATTTTCTTCATATTAGAAGAAGAAAATTATATTTCATATATTTACCGGTTGGCTAACCTGAGAGCCAGAACTTCAAACTTGACAGCAGAGTAACTACCCAAAGTTAACCAATTGCAGGTCTAGCAACAGTAACCTAGCAACGATTGTTTATCGTTGCTAGGTTACTGTTGCGATAGTAACGTTAGCGTACGGATAAATATTAAAAGTCATTTCGACAAGTTCGAAAGTAACGTCTCTGACATCGACTGTCACTGTCTTCGGTTAAGTTTTCAGAATAATCGAGTTATTGAGCTATGATTTAAAGGAGGTCGGTATCTAATAGATTAGATTAAGTTAATGCAACATTGTATTTATTTTTATCATTGAGAACTTATTAGTCAACCTCTATGGATAAGACTATTTCCGATTAAAAGTAATTTATTTGTCATCTTGTTTACGAGCGTGCGATTTGAGTTCGTGTCTAATCGTGTAATCTCGTGAATGTATGAAACTGCAAAATTGAAAAGTTTGAAGGTGGCTCATCAATTAAAGTCCGTGACTGTACATAAATAGTTAAATAAATAATAATAAATAGATGGGAAAAGGCTAGGCCGGTGATGAGTCGTAGATAGTATTTGTAGAATTATCTAATTCGTGAAGTAGGATGCATTCATTTCTGTAGCACGATGTTCTGCGGTCTGCGGTTGACTGCTGGACTGCGGTCCCCCTCCGTCGAGTGAAGTGCGGTAACGGTTCACGGGATGCTATAGCTAGGCTACCTACCTACATAAAATATTATAGTAATATCTGCTACGCGTATATAACTGATTAATTCGCTCTCATAGCGTAATTAATACCCTCAGCCTGCAATAAATTAATCTAACTGCCCTTCTAGGATAATAATAATATATACGTAAGTATGATTCATCAAAAATTACAGCACAGGATGAGCGACGGAAGAAAATACTGGCGCATGCGTGGTATAATGCTCGTTCCTTCTCTGTATAAAAAGGTTTTTGGTCGGTTTTTGCCCTACAACACTATACAATATAGACAATTGCATAACTCATAATGGCAATAAATATAAGTCTATACCAGCTGCCCCGCCCTGGCTTCGCACGGGTAGCACTAAGTACCTACCTAATTACCTACCCTACCCTACCTACCTAAGTACCTACCCTACCCTACCCTACCTACCTACCTACCTACCTACCTACCTACCTACCCTACCCTACCTACCTACCCTACCTACCTACCTACCTACCTAACCTACCCTGGCCTACCTACCTACCTACTTACCCCACCTACACCTACTAAACGCACAAAACCTTGTCGTAAGAATAACGAACAAAACAAAAATAGAATTATCCAAATTGGTCCAGCCGTTCTCGAGTTTTAGCGAGACTAACGAACAGCAATTCATTTTTACCGACTTCAAAAAAGGAGGAGGTACTACGTTCGGATGATTGTTTTTTTTTTTTTTTTATGTATGTTCACCGATTACTCCGCCGTTTGTGAACCGATTTTGAAAATTCTTTTTTAGTTCGAAAGGGTATACTCCCGAGATGGTCCCATATAAATTTTATTAAGTTTGCTTGCGTAGTTTTTGAGCTAGCTTCAATATTACGTATTATTCCCACAGTCTATGTAGACGATATAATTATTAGACTCCTTCACTGTTATTTACATAGCAGGTAGTAACTTGTGTGGGGTAGGTAACACCACTAAAAAGTGAAAAATTAAAACTTTTTACAAAAAAAAACAACCGACTTCAAAAAAAACCCTAAAAAAGTGAAAATTACTTTAATTTCGGAAGTCGGTGGCAAAAAACGAAAATTAAAAAGCAAAGACACCGACTTCCGAAATTAAAGTTATTTTTCACTTTTTTAGGGTTTTTTTTGAAGTCGGTTGTTTTTTTTTTTATTTTAATACTTACACGCTGTTTAACTATTATTGTAGTCACAAGCGCGACTCAGAAAATATTGTTTTTTTTTTTTGTAAAGAAATATTTCCATTCAGTTTTTATCACGATGGTGTTTCTTATTGGGGTTCAGTGGAAAATAATTCAATAGTTTGCGTTATCAGAAACTTAGAACTCGGACTCCGGTCTTCGTGGTGCTGCTTGGAAGAGACCTATGACCAGCAGACCAGCAGTGCATGAACCCGGCCTCTGAATACAAGGCTTTTGGGTAATTTATAAGAATAAAATTACATTCTTTTATTTTGTAATGTGCATTTTCAGTGCATGTCTTTCGGCTAAGGTGATGACCTGGCCCCGTTCCAATAAGAGCCCTTAAATCTATTGGTATTATAATACCAGCCTATTATTGTCCCACTGCAGGGGAATGGCCTCTTCTATAGAGAAGGCACGAGCATTGATCGCGACGCATGCGCAAGGCGGGTTGGCGATTTCAGATTAATATTGTATTTACTGTAAGTTCAGGTTTCCTCACGATGAAAACGAACGACGAAGTAGATTTAATTATAAATTTTTCAAAAAAATAATTTAAAATATATTACCTAAATGATTGATTCATGATAGCTGAAAATAAATTATGATAGCTGATTAATTGCAATGTTGACTTACTACTATTTGCGCCACACCCTGAACCTCGTCTACGGCGCGCGTCGTGTAAAAAAACGCCTTGTGCATAGGCCCTTATTCCATTGAAATACAGTTTTACGCTACTTAGTTCAAAGTGCTAACAGTGAGTGACGTGCGGTCGAGTACGTGTATCAACGACTTTATTTTGAGTCATGGCTCCAGTTGTCACTCAACTAGATACAATGGTGCCGATTCTCTTGTACACCGAACTAAACTATCACTAAAATTCCTTACTTTTTACTATGAGAATCTTAGAGCCAAAAAAAGTCTCTAAATTTAAAAATTATTTTGACACAACTAAAATCGAATTTGACAATCGCGACTCCACTTGTTTGCCTACCACGTGATTTTTTTTGAGCCGGAGAGGCGCACAATGTGGCCGTCTCGACGTATTTTTATATGGAATTTTTCACTTTTTGCAAGAAAACAAAAAAAAAAATTACCAACATGTTGAGTATTACGGGTTTCAAAGAGGATCCAAATTTTCATTATTTTTGCGTTATGCACCATTTTCGAGATATAGGCAGAAGAAAATAAAAAAAAGGTACGGTACCGTTTTGCAACTGAATTCGAGGTGTTGTTGGTTTGAATTTTAGTTCAAGACATCTAATTTTATTCCACACATTTTTAATCGTGATTAAAAATAGTAAGAGTTAGAGGATTTTAGATATAGAACAAAAATTTTGGTTAACGTTAAATTCAGAATAGCATTTTCACTAAATTAAAACTCAGTGCCATCTTAGTGCTGCCAAACTAAATTATAGTGAAGTTGTGTCACTTTAGTCTATTTTCAGAATGGGAAATCGTCGTTTGACAGGAATAAACTAAATTTTAGTGATTTTTAGTTTAGTTTAGAGAATTTGTGACAAGAGAATCGGCACCAATGACTATATAGTTCTCTTTGACTAGATACATAGTATCTCTAAGTAGTCTGTGACTAGATAGTAGGCAACAATATGGGGCGCCGCGCCGCGTGCTGTGAGCGCAGAGTGCAGTGACCCTCCTACAGTGCGCCTCCGTGCGGAAGGCCGAGGACTTGCGTCATAGGTACCTACCTACTTATGTAGATAGGTATAAAAAACGTCCCTTATCTGCGCTATGGCGGCGCAGTCGTATTATAGGCAGCAGGCAGCCTTGGCCCGAGGCTGCCTTAATGCAGGCGTAGCCTCAACTTGAGGCACACCGCGGCTTGAGGTAAACTTGCCTCAATACGAGTCATTTGTCGGTCGGTTATTTGTCGCGCTTGAATTAGCCTCATTTGGAGTCATGCATTTAGTAAGTAATTCGTTTCGAAATCAAATAGCCTTGAGGCTGGCATATGCCAGCCGGTATCCGGCCGGATACTGGATAGTTGCCGGATTTTTTGCTGCACGGCAGTCTTAAAATCTATAAGTATATAGATTTATAGTATATCAATATCCGGCGTTGGTCGAATCTGCCCGATCGTTCAAATTTCACCTAGCTCTGCGTGGGCTCACTCAGATTAGGCTAAGTACCTACATTGTAATAATGATAAATGAATGTTAAGCAGGATATCCGGTTTATAGGATGGCCGGATATCCGGTATCTGTCCAATCAACTATCCGTTCATTTAATATCTTTAGTTAGTCTATTATTGACTAATTATTATTAGGTAAGTATGTACCTAGGTACCTACCGAAATAATCTTTTTCTTTCATAAAACAAGGCTAATCTTCATCCATGGTTGGTAAGTACTTAATGTAGCTGGCCTACCTGGCCTTATTTATGTATGTAGGCGAATAAGGCAAAATATGCAGCCAAGCCAAGCCAACGCGCTAAAACTTTGTGGTAAAACCGAAAAACGTAGGTACCCATACCCACATCTTTTTTTCATCGTTTTTTTAAAGCTATTTTTATGAAAAAAGACCCCAAAAAGACGTCGGAGTTATGGAGTCATTTTGTTTGAGATCAAAGATGACGCAAGTGTAATGTACCGCAAGCCATTATCAACTTTGAACTGTATGGTATGAAGTTTATTTTCAGTTGTCGTCTACTTTATTATGAAACATTTTACAGTAAGATCTTTATTTTGAGAAGTTTGGAACTAGTTTTGTGTAGGTAGGAAGTGAGTACCTACTTTGAATGTGTATTATGCAATTTTTAGATAGGTACTTACTCGCCGAGTATTTGTCTACCTTGTGATATATGTATTGCTATAAAATGAAAGAGAATTTAAAACTCATTTATAAAAATACTCTTTGTAAATATAAATTAAAAAAATATATATATGCAGCTAGTTTGTAATATATAATTATATACTACAAACTAGCTGCCCGTCCCGACTTCGCACAAACAGCACTAAGTAACTCTACCTACCCTACTTACCGACCCTACCCTACCTACCTACCTACCTACTCTACCTACTCTACCTACCTACCTACCTACCTACCTACCTACCTACCTACCCACCCTACCTACTCTACCTACCTACCTACTCTACCTACTCTACCTACCTACCTACCTACCCTACCTACTTACCTACTCACCCTACCCACCTACCTACCTACCCACCCTACCTACCTACCTACTCTACCTACTCTACCTACCTACCTACCTACCCTACCTACTTACCTACTCACCCTACCCACCTACCTACCTACCTACCTACCTACCCTACCTACACCTACCTTACTTACAAACCTTACTTTGAGAATAAAGAACAAAAAAAAAAGTCTTTCCAGCCGTTCTCCAGCTTTAGCGAGACAAACGAACATGAATTCATTTTTATTACCTATTAGAGGATTGCTTCATTTGTCATTCTTTTTACCTTTGTGGTAAGACTTACCACAATAAAATTACTATACATGATATACCTAGTAATTTTATTGTAGGTGCATCGTCTTCCAAACGCAACAATCAAAGAATTTAGGTACCGCCCCGGCCGCGCATGACTCTTCGATGACTCAACGCCGCGGGCCGGCTACCTGTCTGTTGCCACAAAAGAGGGTCGTGTTCGAGTGTTTAAAATAACAAAAAGTATTTTTTAAATTAAATACCTATTGTTATTACGGGATACCTACTTATACGTTTAATACTTTAATTGGACTAAAGACCAAATCCTCATAAAAGTTTTAAATCACCATTTTAAAACGGTGATTAAAAGAGTAATCCTACGATAATCACCAACGTAAAACGGTTATAGATTTCAACTGTATCACCACATAAGAACCTTTAACATTAATTTCCTGATATGATCGAGTCATTCATTATGATAAAAAGATAATAAAGATAGTCTTCATAACATTCATAATTCGACTACGGCGAAGAAAAAAGGAGGGTTATGATGTATGTATGTATGTTCATCTGTTCCCTCCTATCTTCCAAACCACTTATCACAATTTGACAAATGAGGTATCGTTAGAAGCGTCGTGATTGTCCGCTGGTTATAGGCTATGTGAAGTCACATTAAATTAAAAATGGCGCCCTCTAGAGGACATAAAGTGAGGAACTTAAAAAAAATGTTGGGTATCAAATGAAAGGGCTTAATGTGCACATTTAAAAAAAATATATATTATAACCCCAAGAGAATTAAAAAAAAAATCAAGTAATAAAAACTAAAACCCAACTACGACTTAAAAGGTATAAACAAGACACCACAGACAGACAAATTAAAAATCCGGAGTCACACGTAATCTGTTCGATTTATGCCCTAACACGTGTGACTCCGGATTTCTAATTTGTCTGTCTGTGGTGTCTTGTTTATACCTTTTAAGTCGTAGTTGGGTTTTAGTTTTTATTACTTGATTTTTTAGGTATAGCACGAGAATTCATGATGAAAATTATAGCGCTACGTATCATTCCATTCGAGTGATCAATCAATCACCAACTGGGGATTATTATTACTAACGCCGGGTCTAGGGTGTTGGGGGACGCCACCCTCCCCTATTTGACTCCCACCCTCAATCCACCCTTGGCTGTTGTACCCCAGGACCGTGGGTACTATCGGCGCATGTCTCTCACCCTCGCTTCTCCTCTTCATACAGATTTTGCTCGTATTCAATCTACAGAAGGCCAAATATACATATACGTTGTAGTACTTGTAGTTTAAGTTTGAGCTTGTCTTGATCCTGTGACGATCTGTTTTATTCTGTGGTACAATGCGGGTTGTGGACGCTTATGGATTACTGGTATACCCGATAACTGCTTACTAGATTCGTTTGTGGTAGGAGTGGGGTCGAGAACTGTACAAAGGGTGAAAATCAACAGTCTCTCTGCCTGGGAGGTTGCAACTTATAGTGTCTTATAAGTAGTTTGGGCTTTGACACTCAATTAACCACAGAGCACGAAATCGCCGCGCAACCGGCAGCGTTTACGAGACAGCATCGGTATCATCATTCCTCTGCCCTTATCCCAATTTATTTGGAGGCGGTATCGCCAGTACTAATAAAATTAGTGGCACCGAAAGTACGTTGAGCGCACAACTTTTGTCACGAACCGCCTTCAAAACGGTCAGTAAACGGTGACACGCTTGTTTAGCATGAAAAGTGTTGAAAATGTCGCCTCTAGCAGGGGCCGGCGAGTCGTCTCTGTGCTCTGTGCACTTACCAAGTCATAGGATACTTATCTTGTAAACTAGCTTCCGTCAGCGTCTTCGCCCGCGTGGTATCTTTATAAATTGCCTATGTTACGGTACTCTTACGTAATCTTGGGATTGCCAATACTTGCGCAATTTAGAGGCTCGTGTAAGAGCGCCGTTACTCAGTGATAGATAATATAGCATTATATTGGTGAAAGAATTTAAAAAATCGGTTCAGTAGTCTTTGAGTTTATCATTTACAAAAAAAATACAAATGTTTTGTTCTTCTTAATATTAGTGTAGATAATTATCAGTCATTGTCTCGGCCACAGTTTTATTTATGGTTGCCAAGCTGAATCAATAATATTACCTACTTACTTTTGCAAGACAAAATGGCACGTTATGAAGGTCAAAAAGATAATGAACACAGACTCACAGACTACACATTAAAGTAATATGATAAGTTTTTATCTTTCTAGTGACCAAGTAAGAGAAGGATTTTATCTCAATACAGACTTTGCCTAATAATTAAGTGTATGGCCTTATCTTTTTATAAACATTCTCCACCTAGAGATAAGAGGGAAGAAGAAGAAGAAAAACACTGCGAAGTTCTTTACTTTAAAACAAAAGATATTGGATACGCAATAGTATTTTACACAATATAATGGAGCTAGGAGCTACGAAATGCTAGGTATTCAATTATAGTAAACAATAGGCTTAATAAAGATCTACTGTTTGCAGTTGGGCATAATAACAGTACATTAAATAGCGGGTGATAGAAGAGAAGCATTTAAAAAAATACTTTAAAAACTCCGTAACACCGCTCCCAACATAAAGTAGTTTATATAGACCATTATAACGCTGAAAGGGTGGAGCTTTGGTGTGGTGGGCAATGGGAGGGAATGGCCCACCCCAGTCCTGTGGTAAAAATTCCCGCACAAACTCTAGCACCCCCAGGGATCAGAACTAACTCTGCTAGGTATGAAAAAATCTATACTGCTCTGGAATTTTGTTTGGATAAGTTTCATAATACCTTTCTTCTGTAAAAAATAGACTGAAACCTCATAGATTTATTAAACTAGATTTTAATAAATCTATGAGGTTTCGGTTAAGGATGGTAAGCAGAGGTACAGGCCCATTTTAGACTAGCTACGCCTAGCTGTTTCACCGTCGTAAGTCTTGATTCCGTGGGAATATCGGGATAAAAAGTATCCTATGCTATCCTATTCCAGGTCATGGTCTACCCATGAGCCAAACATCCAAATCCGTTCAGCTGTTTTAGCGTGAAAGCGTAACAAACAAACAAACTCACTTTCGCATTTATAATATTAGTTAGGATTAGTTAGGATATAGTAAGGATGGCAAGGAAGTAAGGATAATTCATAAAAATATTTATTTAGTGCTGTTGGATATTACTCATATATGGTAGGTACTAAAATATAATTACATACATATTACATTTAAATATTGGCAAAGTATTTTTGATTTATGGAATTCAATACCTACAGGAAAACGATAAATTAAATACCTAGTAGGTACCTATTTAGTTTATCGTTTGTCTGTTTAGAATGGTTAGGTAATACCTACCTTTATTGTGACAATTCAAATGTTAATCGCCACCGTAAAATTAGTTCTATTAATCACCATCGCAACATGCGTTTCATTCAATAATAACCACAGCAAAATGGATTTCATTAAATAACCACTTTAAAATGGGTTTCATTAATAACCACTTTCTAACCTTTTGATTAAGGTGATTAATATTGTAATTGGTGCCCCAATACATAATTATATTTTTTATAGCGTATTTAATATTTACTGCAAAATAAATTATTCCTTATTAGCAGTAAACATTTACACCTGAATTGACTGTAAAACTAGTTTTTAAACTGGTATTTTTTGCGTTCTTCCTGTATAGAACCGGTATTCAGTCTTGCTTGTGACAATAAAGTCTCATGGCATTATAACCGCGTTTTATCCAATGATATTATATTAAATAAAATAAAATATAATATCATTGGTTTTATCCTACCATAATTTGTGTATAATAAATCAATATTGCATTTTAAGTTTGTTCAAAACCTCAAAGTGAACGCGTCACCCTATTCGCTTCACTGCTAATAATAATACGTTCAAACCCATAATAGCCACATACAAGTTCTCCCGTTCCCCCTGTGGGTCGAGCTCGCGTGGGTGCTCACACTTCACACAGTCTCACGTACACACACAAAATCATACAACACAAACACACACAAAAACTCGGGTGTAGTTCGGGCTCGGAATCACAGATTAAAAAAATAAGTTTAAAGTTCAGAGTCAAACTAGTTGGTATGGAACTAATGCTAAAATATGTACCTATGTACCTACCTAAACGTAGATATCAATTTACAAATTGAGATCCAGAATTTTTAGGACAAAAATCCTATGCGAATAAAAGATGTGTCTACCTTATTCCGATTCGAAATACTTACTTTAAGCTTTAAAATTACATAATTATGGTAAACGCGTCTGATATTTAAATACGTTGGTATATTTTCCTTATTTACGACGTTGGTATGATTACCTCCAGTTTCATTTAATAAACCTAGGCACAGAAGGTTGTACGACGCACGTTGGGCTTCGGTACATGACTCCGGGGCCGCATCAGCGAGGGCCGGACCGCAAGATGAAAAAAAATCAAAACATCTCAGAATGAAAATGTAAAATCAACGCGGCGTCGCTGCCGCGCGCCGTTGCGGCGCCCGCATCTGCGGGTGGCGCCACACAGTAGGTAATATCGAATCAATCATGCGCCGGTGCGGCGCAATGTCGATTCGATAATCTCAATTTCAAACATGCGTACCTATGCGGTACGGCGCTGTACAGGCCGGTGCAGCTCTGGCGTCGTCAGCAGGAAGCCTAAGTGGTAACAAATTGATACTTGTATTCGTACTACGCTAGGCCAGCTCAAGGTCAAAATGTTACACTGACGTGCGTTCGACTGTACCTACTGGTAATTTTATTTTAAGTAGGTAAGTACATTCTTACCTAGTTTAAAAAAATACTAAAGTTTTTACCAGCTAAGCAGTAAGCACCTATTTATCTAAAATTATAACTACAAAATAATGAGGTAACTTACCTACTTTTAAATAAGGTAAGTCTAAGAGGTAAGTACATTCTTACCTAGTTTAAAAAAATACTAAAGTTTTTACCAGCTAAGCAGTAAGCACCTATTTATCTAAAATTATAACTACAAAATAATGAGGTAACTTACCTACCTTAAATAAGGTAAGTCTAAGTAGGTACTTACTTTATCTACATAAGTACCTGAAAAAAATATAGGTAGAAAAATTAAAAAGTTAAGTATAGCAAAACTCCATATAAAATATTGACAAAAAGATAAAATAAGCACCACTTCAACTTCAATTTTGAGTACGACAATTCGGACTCGCGAAACGGCGTACTCATTTGCTTCCGTCGCTTTTTGGCTGTTGGGAAGGGACTAGCGACTTTGTCCTTGGGGCTTTGGGTCTTTTCCCCGAAAAAGGGCGAGAAGGGTAGATTGTGTTATTTCGGTAGGCTGAGGGCTCCCAAGCCCCAAACTCCCAACAATCCCCACCCTATCCCCATCTCCCCTTTTTGTTTATATCTACTTACAGAATATCAGCCACGGGTTGGTACCTACCTATGTGTGCGATTTTATATTCTCCTTTTTTCTGTTCTTTTATTCAGTATTAGGTAAGTGTAAACTGGCTTACCTACTCTAAGTAGGTACTAAAACTCCGTACCTACTAAACGGCACCCTAATTGCGTAATACGCGATTAATCAGAATCTGAATTGGTTTGAAACAAATTACTAATCCATTGCATCATAAGTTCGAAAAAAAAATCTGCTCAACAACGTGAATAACGAAATGAATGTTGTTGAACTGTCAAAATGAAACAGATCATCGGTTACGCAATTAGGTAGGTAACTAACATTAAAGTACCTACAGAGTACCTACCTACACTACCCAACAAAAACAAGCTACGGGTGCATGTAGGTATCACAACACAACAAACTACGACATATTATGCAAACCGTGCGAAACAAACCCGAAACGTTGCCCTACTTTCCAAGAACGCATGCGTTTCGGGTTAACTACCTAACCCTAAAACGCCAACTCGTAAATCAGTACGATTTGTCGTACTTATTTACATTACATTCCTAAAGGCCACGTCAGCGTTAACACGTCAAGGTCAGGCTACATTGTAAAATACACTGATAAAATCTTATAGGATAAGCCACATGATAAAGGCTATGGTACCTAGCTAGAATATCAATCTAACATTATAAAATATGGGTTGCCAAGAAACGGATTGACTGCTTTGCTAGAGTTTTATTATACCTGTATTCGATTTCACTGCATCGATAAGGCATAAAACACAACGACTTATAATATAAGGCATAAAACATCACAATAATAATACTAAAATCGTTATTGCCTGCTTGCCAGAGAGAGATAGAATATGCGCTTGACTGCTCGTGAACCGGTTTGAACCAGACACAGACAGACTACAGGTACAGCAGTGCCGGTGGCCGACGCGACGGACCGATGCATGCTGCGGTGGGAGGCCCGCGACAACAACAAACTACGAAACAATACAAAACGAAGACAATCCTTTTTTTTCTTTTCTCGTATTGTTCGAGAATCGTAAAATTACATTCTTTTTCAGGCAATGTTTGAAAATGACATTTATGTACCTAGTTAACCTGTATTTGAGACTATACAAGTAAGGTACCTACATAATAGCGTAGTATTATAATATCTGTGCTAATAGGATGGTAATATAAATACCTACCAAGTATTCAAAATAGGTAGGCAGGTAATGCAAATTATTTAAGTACGTAAGTATTGCATATTGTTACAGGCTATCATACCACAGGGTGCCTAAAAGTGCGCCTAAGTTTTACGTACCTACCTAGGTACTCAACCATTATTAATTAATTAAGGTAGCTTTGTAGCATAGGTATATATAATATATATTATAATACCTACTTAGGTAGGTATTCTATTCCCGGTACTAAGTAATAGGAAATGAAATTAATAATAATTAAATGTATTGTTATGCATGATGAAGCCAATTAGGACAGACTCTGAAATTAGCATTGAAGAAGCAAGAAATTATAATTCCGATAATTACAGTACCTACCTAATAATACTATTAACATAATTCAATTTGTCAAAATTCAAAATCATAATTCAATCGACCTATTAATGTATTCGCGGAGCATAGCGCAGCAAAGCGCATTATGCTTCGCTTAAACCACTTGGCTCAATTATACATTCCGTGACTCAACGGTTCGGCTCAATCCGCAACCAGTATTATTATTACTTTCGACGTAGCGTTCTGCGTTGTTTGCCACTCGAACCATGAGCACGAGCCGAGCGAGCGAGGTCATTACGGACAAAATGGGGGCGAACCATTCCGATAATATACCACTATGTTGCCCGGAGAGTTATGCCTATGTTGAATGTCGTCGCTCACGGACCGAGCAACAGAGACAGATATATCGACTGTGGTCCCCACCTACCTAGTTAGACAGAGATAGGACACGCTACTGCCGACAACCGCTAGGAATTTGCCAGCCGACCAATACTGGCAGTCCGCCATACTGGCATTGGCAACCGCGTCTCTCCGCGTCTGCTTGCGAGTGAAAGGAACAGAGTTTCGGTCTGCCTCGGCAAACTGAGAGTGCGTTTCGAATTTTCGATCGAAAGACGTAGGTCAGCCACTTTGCTAAGCTAATTTAACCTGAACATAATAATAATATAATTTACATAATTGTTTTACAGTAATTGTAAACTTAACCTGTTTGACGCAAGATGTCAGAGACAAACGCTGATTGCATGCAGTGGCTACCGGCTATCGGTACATTTGATTGACTTTTTTGACAGCGCTCGTTTATTTGGACGGCCATTTTGTATTTTCCTGCAGAAGAAGCGAAGTGAGTGACAGAAGTTCTTGGAAAATAAATTATTTGTATTTTCCCAGTGTTTGTGGATTTGTGATAGTTTTCTCAAGGTTATCATTTAGAGTGAAAACCGGGAAAGCGGTCGAATATGTTGTTGTTTTCGTTGCGGCTTGAAGAAGACATTCTAGAGTAACGTGCGCGATTGTGTTGGATTTGAGTGTTGCTTGTGATGTTATGAACCAAAATAAACCGATGTACGTGTAAGAATCGGCTACAATTTCATCAAAAATTAGATTATGATCGTGAGTATAATAAGTTTTACTTCTATAGTTTTGCGGCATGAATGTCTGTCTACTGTAAATGTTTTGAGTTGTGGTTTCTTGTTAAAATTCATCAATGTGTATGAAGTTGAGAGAGATTAAATTGAGAATGTTCAAATAATAATAACATTGAATTTTGACTTAGGTATTATTAACTTTATTGTAGGTAATACCTAGTTCTGTTAAGTACACTTAAATTCTTTTGGTACCTATACTTACAATTCAACATATCAAAATCAACCTCAACTACAAACAAAACAATTTCATTTCACAAAGCGAAACTAGTGTCTGTGATTGATATTGCTGTGTTTACTTACTAACAAAAACTATCTGTGAATGAGTTTATAACATTATATATATCCAATACTACCTACCAATAACAATCCTAAATTTCAACACTGAGTAACAAGTAACAACAGCACACAAATTAAAAAAAAGAAGTTCCAACTAGGCTGTATGATGGATGAGTGATGACTTACCTTGTGCAAATGCACTCTCCAGATAAAATACCTATGTGACCATAGATGATAAAAAATAAATTATAAATAGAGAAAGCTATTTCTGTCTATGCACAAAATACAAAATTATTATTGTCCAAGGAGGAGCATAAAGATGATATTATAACTTGTTCACAGGTATCGTAGATGATGGCTACTAAGCATGAGCCTGTTATTTCCTCACCACCTGCAAACAATGAATCAGGTTAGTTTGTAAGGTTTTGTGTTTTATTTTAATTCCATGGAGATGCTTTTCTTTTAATCTTTTAGTGTGCTTTGTCTTCGAGGTATCTAGAGTATGTGATGCTAGTAACCATGCTTATAATTTTCAGCTTACTTTCAAAGTTGTCTCTGTATTTGCTTCATTTAAAGAATTTGGTCATGGGTCCAGTCGTTGGTAATTGATGACTGTCCCAACTTCGCAAATAAGCAGCATTATACAGGGTGGATTTTTGAGACGGGTAGTAAGGTTTGAGAATAGTTTTTTGCGATTTGTAACTTTTCTAGTACTATAAAACTTAGTTGGTCTAGAATTCTTAATCCTTACCTTTAGGAAACTGAAACTACAGGGATTGGTATCATAAAAATAAATCGTGAGAAATGGCAATAATTACACGAAATCTGTTGTCTCAAAAATCCACCCTACACTTATTGCCATAATGCCCCTACCTTACCTTGACCAGCAGCTTAGTGATAGATGTTGGTGGCCAGGGGGCCTACCACCACCGCTTACAGCAGTATTATTTTAATATTACTTCAGTGTAGGAAAGAGATGAAGCTCTACAGGACGTAGAGCTCCATCTCTTTCCCCCACAAACTCCCCCAAAACCGCCACTGAACTCTGAGTATTTATTATTGCATTATCATGTCATAATACTTATAATTCAGTATTGAAGAATTTAAATTTTTATTCAATTATTTTAAATTCTACTTTAAGTCCACCTACTCACCTTCATGCTCAATTTCAAGAAAATCATAGTATGTACTTGAGTGTATCAAATGATTTTAGTACGTAGTTTATTGCACTAAATATATTTTAGTTAGTAGCATAGTACACTAAATATATTTTAGTAAGTAGTTTAGTACACTAAATATATTTTAGTAAGTAGTTTATTACAGTAAATATATTTTAGTTAGAAGTAGATTGTACTACTAAGTGTATTTTAGTTAGTAGTTGAGTGCACTAAATTGTTTTCAAGTCTAAGTAGTTCAATATATCAACATTTTTAACATTTAAGTATAGTAGTTGAATTTAGGCATCAAATTATCCTACTTAAATAAAAAAAATAAGTAAAATAAATAAATAATAATAAATAAATAATCATCATCTGCCTAGCCTTTTCCCAACTATGTTGGGGTCGGCTTCGAGTTTAGCCGGATGCAGCTCAATACCAGTATTTTACTTGGAGCGACTGCCTATCTGACCTCCACAACCCAGTAACTGGGTAATACGATACCCCTTGGTAAGACTGGTTGTCAGACTTTCGAGCTTCTGACGACCCGTAACGACTGTCAAAGATCCACAAATGACAGCCAGGACCAACGGCTTAACGTGCCTCGGACTGAGGAGTCTCGGTATGTAAAGATGGTCACCCATCCACGGACCTACCCCGGCAAGCGTAGCTCAACCTGATGGATCGACCCGTGCGGCTGTTATTACTTAGCCACGAGCTCCTCAAATAATAAATAATAAATATTATATAATAAATAATAAATAATGAATAATAAATAATAAATAATAAATAATAAATAATAAATAATAAATAATAAATAATAAATAATAAATAATAAATAATAAATAATAAATAATAAATAATAAATAATAAATAATAAATAATAAATAATAAATAATAAATAATAAATAATAAATAATAAATAATAAATAATAAATAATAAATAATAAATAATAAATAAATATATATGAAAGTTTTTATGTTTGTTACTCAATCACGCAAAAACGGCTGAACGGATTTGGATGAAATTTGGCACACACACAGTTTATAACCTGAATTAACATGCACGATACTTTTTATCCCAGTAGTACGTTCCCGCGGGATAATTTTCGACCTCGCGGGCGAAAGTTTGTAATAAAATGTAGTGTATGAAACGATTTTTGGTTAAATAGCTATCTACTGACTGACGTGCTTCAGACACTGATTAGGTTTTTAGTGTTTCAGTGCTTTTGAATATTTTTATTACAAATATTCACTGAAATATATGAAGATAGTGAGTTATGGATGTGTTAGTACTTAGTACTCAAGTACTTCAGGCTTTTGGTCATTCTAGAATGCGTATAATAAGGTTATTTTATAACGTTCAATGGCGTTTAATTATTGAATACTATTACTACTGTTGTTGCCCTCGACTTCGTCTGCAATCCAGGATGAAAAGTAGCCTTTTCATCCAAATCCTTTCAGCCGTTTTAGCGTGAAAGCGTAACAAATAAACAAACTCACTTTCGCATATAATAATAGGTCTTTACCTATGAAATTGCCGTTCTGCAGTACTGGCCATTTCAAATCAAAATATTTTTTGTTTGGCTAAGAATTCTAATTTCAAATTAATTTTATTTAAAAAACATGGAATTCTTTTTTCAAAAGAATTCATTTGTTTAATGATTAGTGTTACATTTTCATCGCATTTCAATCTTTTTCGTCATCATGGATACGTTAAAAATTCGAGTAATTATGGAATATGAGTACCGTCGTGGCAGCAACGCGGCACAAGCGGCACGCAACATCAACGACGTTTACGGAGCTAACACTACAAACCAACGCACCACCTGTTATTGGTTTGCTCGCTTCCGTTCTGGAAATTTCGACCTGAAAAATGAACCTCGCGGTCGTCCGAAGACTTTGGTCGACAATGACGAATTAAAGGCGATTATGGAAGCTGATGATACACAATCTACGGCTGAATTAGCAGCAGCCTTCGACGTTAGCGTCAAAACAATATTGGTCCATTTGCGTCAAATTGGCAAGGTAAAAAAGCTTGACAAATGGGTGCCCCTCGAACTCAATGATCGCCAGCGCGAAGTACGCGTCGAGGCGTACCTTGCACTGCTCAACAGACACACAAATGAAGCAATTTTGAACCGCATTGTTACCTGCGATGAAAAATAGATTCTGTTTGATAACCGCTAGCGCTCAGCAAGTTGGTTGGATCCTGGTTCAGTACCTAAACAATGCTCTAAACGAAAACTTACCCCTAGAAAAGTGATGGTCACTGTTTGGTGGTCTAGCGCCGGTGTGATTCATCACAGCTTCTTACCAAACGGGGTGAGCATTACTGCAGATGTGTACTGTGAAGAACTGAACACAATGATGGAGAAGCTGGCACATCTCCGACCAGCATTGGTCAATCGCTCGTCTCCGCTGCTCCTGCACGACAACGCGCGACCTCATACTGCACAGCAGACGGTCTCGAAGTTGCAAGAACTGGGGTTGGAAGCTCTCCGTCATCCGCCCTACTCACCAGACCTTGCGCCTACAGACTACTACTTTTTCCAGAATTTGGATAACTTCTTGGCGGGAAAAAAAATCAATACCCGAGAGGCAGTACAAAATGCCTTTGAAGAATTTGTTGCCTCCCGTCCAGCTGATTTCTTTAAGAAGGGCATCAATAAACTGCCACTGCGTTGGCAAAGTTGCATTGATTGCATGGGTGATTACTTCGATTAATACAAATAAAAAATACATGAAAAAAATTCGTTTAAATTTTTTCATACAAAACGGCAATTTCATAGGTAAAGACCTAATATTAGTAAGGATATTAGTAAGGATAGATATATGTTAGTAGTGAGTCGATGTTTAATTTAACACATTCCAAATCCTTTTTTTACAACTAAAACTAAATATTCGGAGTTACGATATTGTTTATTGCATTTCATAATCAATATTTTAGACAGTTGTCTAGCCATCTAGCCATATTTCATATTTCCATACAGTAATATTGCCAAATTAATCAAAACAGCGAAATATTTGACATCTATTTGCGGCGTTGCCCACTATCAGCGTAAACGCTCTTAATGCGTGAGACTTATTAACCGATACATGAATGCGTCATGCATGATGTTTAATTGATACTTGAATGCGTCAGATGATCGGTAATTGATACGCAATGCGGCAGGCAGGCAATATTCAATTCTGAAGTCGGGGTTTGATTTTTTTTTCTGCAACCCAATTTAACCCCAAAAAGCATTGTTTTAATAATAATTGATATTTAATGCGTCAGACGATACTTAATTGACTACTGCGGTAGACGATGTTTAATTGGTAGTTAATGCGACAAACGATAGTTATATTGATATTTCAAAGTCAAAGTCAAATAATTTATTTCAAATAGGCACATATAAGGCACTTTTGAACGTCAAAACAAAGAAATAGAACTGATTCTAGTTGCCCCTTCCAAAAGGTAGTTTTCGTATGGAGACGAATGGGCAAGAAACTCCACCGTTACTCTTTTAAAAATGTTTTACAATATTTTGTAGGTATACATCAATTTTATAATTATATGTGAATACAGGTGCATCGGAGGTGCTATTATAGGTAGAATAAGATAGTAATCTTATTCTAAAATAGGTGCATCGTCTACCACAATCGCTAAAAAGAATTAAAACTGGAACAATGACAAATAAATAAATTATATATATTTACAAACATTGTGAAAGTATACGATATCACAATATTCCTAACATTTTTTACAAGTAATACTAATAAGTCAGTGCGTGAGTTTAAGTAATCAATCACAGAGTGTAAAAATCTGTCATACAAATAATAAATTATACAACTAAATTAGCAACCAGTTTGATTTTGTCCAGAGTCTAAATTGTCATATGGAGCAAGACCAGCATGTTTCCAAGCATTCTTATCTTGGATATAATCCTCTAATTTGTAATAAGCTTGTTTACAAAGTGTACTTTTGATATGCATTTTAATATTTTGTTATTTTATTTATTACCAATATATCAGACGGTAGTTAACTGATTCTTGAATATGTCAGACGATAATCAATTGATTATTAAATATGTCAGATGATAATCAATTGATTATTGAATATGTCAGACTATACGCTGTTGATTTGTACTTGCCGTACTTGATTGCGTTTGATAATAATTAATTAATTGAACCTTGAATGTGTCAGATGATAATTAATTGGTACTTTTTTATCCAGTCTTCTGATTTTATTGGTTTATGGAATTTAATCTAAAAACTTACAGACTTAAAATACTTAATAATAATAAATGAAGTATGTATGTATGTATTGGTACTTGATTGTGCCAGACGGTAGTTAATTTAATACTTGAAAGTATCAGATGATAGTTAATTGATTCTTGAATAAGTCAGATGAAGTTAATTGAACATCGATTGCGTCTGTCGATAGTATTTGAATGTGTCAGAAGATAGTTAATTCGTAATTGATTGTGTCAGACAAAAAGTAACCGATACTTGAATGTGTCAAACGATAGTTAGTTGGAAATTGATTGCGTCAGACGATAGTTAATCGATACGTGAATTTCAGACGATAGTTAATTGGTAATTGATTGCGTCAGACGATAGTTAATCGATACTTGAATGTGTCAGACGATACTTAATTGGTAATTGATTGCGTCAGACGATAGTTAATCGATACTTGAATGTGTCAGACGACAGTTAATTGGTAATTGATTGCGTCAGACGATAGTTATTCGATACTTGAATGTGTCAGACGACAGTTAATTGGTAATTGATTGCGTCAGACGACAGTTAATCGATACTTGAATGTGTCAGACGATGTTAAATTGACACTTGAATGCATCAGACGATAGTTAATCGATACTTGTATGTGTCAGACGATGTTAAATTGACACTTGAATGCACCAGACGCTGTTTAATTGGTATCTGAATAATAATTTGTCAAACGATGGATAAAACTAATAATTAATTTACTAATAATCTTTATTCTTATACAATTCAACATGAACTGTAAGTATTTCAATATTACTATCAAAAAGTACTTAAATTATAAAATAATATATGTTAGGTATGTTACTTAAACGTTAATATCTCAACACGTGCCAGCACTTTGCTGACAATAGACCTATCTTTAGATCATAAAATTAAGTATTTTTTGCCTGTGTAGGTAAAACACTATCTCTATGAATCACAGAAGCGCAAATCAGTTATTTTACACGCGTTTGCCTAGACATGTGGCATTATATTATAAATAATAACTCACGTCAGACCGAGCATTTTAATTCTGTAACTTATTTCGTGAATCACTCAAAAGTTTCTACGAATTTTCTAGTTCTTATCATAAAAATAACTATAATACGTAGAGTAGCAAACCTGCCTCGGGTGCTTCAAAACTCAGCTCAGACCGGATAATGTTGTGAGATGCCTACAAAACCGTTCAGTGATTGACTTCTTCAGTTTACAGTTGCATTCACCTATATCTAGCATTGTAACCTAACCAACAGTACCCAGTTCAACGAAATTGATTTGCTTGAATGCATGCGCAGATATGAAGGGTAAGACCGGCATTGAATCATCATCATCATCTAGCCTTTTCCCAACCAAGTTGGGGTCTGCTTGAATTATTCACTTTTATGCTACGGCTACATAATATGTCGCGATAAAGCGAAGATTCGCGTTGTTGCGACACGTCTGGGCACGCAATTCGTCACATCGCGAACCATTCACGCGAACATTGCTACGGCTACATATGTCGCGATAAAGCGAACATTCGCGTTGTGGCGACAAGCAATTATGTTTGCCTGATTTAATTTGGTTCAGTATCATCGTTGGTAGCCTTGTTCTCCCCACTGCTGAGTATAGATAGACCTCTCTATTGTGTCATGCTTCCCAGGTCTGTGCGAGTCTCATCCAGGTCTCCTCCGCGATCTTCAGTAGGGCATCCAGACACCTGGCTATTGGTCTGCCAACGCTGCTTCTACCGTTTCTCGGCAACCATTTCGTTAGGGCTCTGCTCCACCTAACATTACCAAGTTAATTTGATTGATTCATCCACATTTACATTTGGAAAAAGCAAGCAGATACAGATTTAAATTCTGATTTAATATCTCAATAGAGATATAGATAAGGTAAACCGTGTAATTCTAAAGTAAGCGACTATTTTCCCATCATCATTAGATTAACATCTTGGCTGGCACTATACCGTAACTTTCAACATGTCAAATCTATTTTAAAACCTTTTTTGTCGCACTTAAAATAACAATTTTTATCCGTTAGCTACACCCGCGTTGTTAGTCCTTGGTGAACTATTCAATCTGCTGGGATAAAAAATACTTAGCCCCTCTTTTTTTTTTCGGTTCACGGCTGTTTCTTTTTGGGATTTCGTTGGCCGTAGACTCATATTTTTTTTATAGGTTTGTTTTTGGTTGGGACGTTGCGAAGTAATACTAGTCTGGGATAGAGACGAGGCCCACATAAAACCGAGTCCGCTGCACCAAGTTTTCGTGTTTTACAAACACAATAAATCGTGTTTACCCCGACGAACGGATAATAACATCCCCCGCATTCGCCTACGGCCCCCCCGTAGGCGAATGCGGGTGAAGTCGCTCGTTTTGTGTTAGGCCTAGCCCGCACTGCGAATTTTATTCGCGAGATTTATATTCAGTGTACGGCATTATTGCAGCGAGCGCGAATTGAAATCGCTAGTGCGTGTAGATACATACATATGAGATACCATTTGATAAAAAAATGCAATAAAAATTTCGCGCGATTTTTATAGCAGTGCGGCCTAGCCCATTAGTGCTCTCCAGACAAAGACGTTTCGTGATTCTTTTAAAGTTTTAAGTGCATGATAACAGCTCTTCAAAATCGCTTACTGAACATTGTTTTTTATACCGAACGTCAAAATTATCATCAATTTTAAGTTCTAGCTAAATATTTAACGAACGTGGTCGGACACGGAATCTATTTCAATTTCTTCTTTGTAGAAGATGTATCCGCTGTTCCAGCAATATTAGATTTACTAGGTACTATTGCTGGAACAGCGGATACATCTTCCTCGTTGGAACTCATTTTTAACTGGCTTAAAAAACTAAGAGTTACTGAGTTCGGTTTTTTATATTACCTCAGTACTCCGTCTTTATGAACCGATTTTGTATTTTTTATTTATTTATTTGAATGGATAATGGACTCTGTAGCCCCGTGCAACATGAGGGTCCAGGGGCAAAATCTTGGGGTTCATCCGAATTATCGAGTCTGGTTAAACCACTCTGCGATCGGTGCATTTCATTCATTCACATTCGTTCATTCATTATTTATTTGAAAGGATATATTTCCGGATTGGTCCCATTGTCCCATATAAATTTGGGTTTCTGATGAGTATTCATACTAAACGAATACATAGGTACTTATTCTTTCCACTTAGTGTATGTTGATGATGTTATAAGACCTTCCTGTCACTGTTATTAACATTGCAAGTGATAAGGATACATTCTAATTTATGTGGCGTAGGCACCACAACTAGAAACTAAAAAAAAACGATCTACAAAAAAAACACTAAGTACTAAGTGAAAAATAAATTTAACACCAGAAGTCGGTGGCAAATAAATACAAAACCAAAGATACCGAATTTCGAAATTAAAGTTATATTTTAACCGACGAAAAAAATAGGAGGAGGTTCTCAAGTCGACCCGTATAGACCCTTATATGTTTTTGGGTTGATTGATTTTTCTCCTATTTAATTTTCCGATTCTGCTGAAATTTCGCACACAAATATTGTAGTTCTGATGACACAACCACATAATAAAGTCCTGAGGCCTTAGTGCGAGTTTCTTTTAAGGCCGGGACGTAACCAAAATTGCCTGTCTTCAATTTGATTTTTCATAAAATTGATAAGACTTAGGTATAAAATAAAAATAGTATGAGTAACTACATGATATTTCCAAACTTTTTGTGTAACAGAAACACAAAATATTAAAATTTTCTCGATAAAAAAAATATCACGAAGTTACCTCTAATTTTCACGTATTTTTGATTTGTACTTAAAATGCTAATGCCTATTATGATAAAAATTAGATGATTATATGTATTAAAACAAGGCAAAAAAAATTGTGTAGGCTTTTTTTTTTATTCCTTTTATTTTTGGTTTTATTACGAATCAAAGCTTGTAGGACTTACGACGTTCTTAGTTCGTGGAAGAAGCCATCTTCCGTCGCACATTACGGGAACTTCAAGCATATTTTTGTTTCACAAATTAGTCGGCGTCGCTCTGTTGAGACGAGAGGACTGCGCTCAAATTTTTAGCTGCGCTGAGATATTATTTATTTTCGTAAATAATATTTTCGTAATTTATCGCATTCCACAAAAGAAACTGAGACATAGAAAACATGAAATAAACACTAAAACCACTTCCAAAACGAATATTACAAGTGTTATTGATTGATAAATACCGAGTCTAAATAAACATATAAAATTCAATGTTGATATTTGAAAACTCAAGATGACATACATTTTATTTGACAGATTTTTGACTGATATATTAGCACGGAGTATAGAAAGAAGTAGGTACAACTAGCGCCATTGTTCTGTATTGCGGTGAATTTTCTTGCGGAGAAAATTTACAACATAGCCAACGAGCCCATTCTACGTTCATTTGAAAGTTCGCACTGGAGATTAAATTTTATTGCGATATACTCAGGATCCAAATTCGTTTACTCCCACTTTTTTTGACAAACTTCTTGTAAGGTGACCCTTAGACGAACAATTGGAGCGACTGACCTAAATAAAACTTGTTTAGAATAATACCTTTATTCTTCGGTTATCGAACTCGAACAGATTACGTATGACTCCGGATTTTTAATTGGTCTGTCCGTGATGTCTTGTTTATATCTCTTTATTTGACTTTTTTGTCGTAGTTGGGTTTTAGTTTTTACCTGACTACGGCGAAGCAAAAAGGAGGGTTATGATTTTGACCGGTTTCTATGTATTTATCTATGTCTGAGGCTATAGACAAAATCCCTTTTCTGTAAGCGTTAACGCCAAAGGAAAGATCAAATTGTATGGAGTTGACATTAGTTTTAGAGATGTCACGTGACTGCTGCTGTCAACTGCATACAATTTGATCTTTCCGTTGGCGTTAACGCTTACAGAAAAGGGATTTTGTCTAGGCCCCCTGTTCCCTCATATTATCTTCTAAAAGACTCATCACAATTTGACAAATGAGGTATCGTTGGAAGCTTCTTGATCGTCCGCTGGTCATCGGCTATATGAAGACCAAAGCACAATCAGTAACACACACACACATACACTCATACACACACAATCCTACAACACACTCACGTACACACAAAACACACAAACATACATAAACCACTCACGAGCAAGCATGCATGCACTAAATTTATATTGTTTTAATTTTATTGCATAAATTGTTAAGTTTAAAAAAAAAAACGGGTGAAGACACTGGCTCCTGTAACACAGGTTCCACCTAGCTCAGGAGTCAGGGCTACAAATTAGAATGTAACACCTTTTTATGTCAATAAAACATTTTTTATTTTTATTAACATTAAATTGAAAATATCCTCTAGGTGACATATCATGAACAACAAAAAATATTTTTTAATCATACCATGTTGGGTATCAAATGAAAGGTTTTAATTAACACATTTAAAAAATATATATTATAACCCCAAAAAAAAGCAGCGACAATCAAGACGTATACTGCCATATGTTATGTTAACGCGTGGGATGATAAGTGCCGCTTCACGCGCCGCCGCACCGTAAACAGAAAAAACGTCAGACGCGCCGCGTGACGCCACACTGCACGCGACACGCCACGCCCCGCGTCTCCGTAAATGAGGCCTAAAGTTATAATGCAACTTGGCATGTTTTCAAAGCTACAATTTCAACAGTTAAAAAGAGGGACCATACTAAACTTTCTACTAAGGGACTAGTTATAACAAGCGCCTGAGACGCGCATTTTGTACGCTGCGTTTCGGGCGCTCAATAAAATTGTATGAATTCCTATGTAACGAATTTTATCAAGCGCTGCAGTCTAAGCGAGCGCCCATGCCGGGCGCCGTTAGGCCTGCACATGTCGCAACTTGCCACTCTCAACTTGCATCTCCGTTGTGCGATTTACAAATAAGACTGGGAGAAGGTATGCCGCGGGCATCGCTTCATCGAGAATTGCTGCTGTGTGCGCCGCCGTGATGAAACACCGCGTGTGACGCGGCTATGCCATTCGCGGGCTCCGCCGTAAAAACGCTCCATTTCAAACAAACGCGTGTAAAATCGCGTCTCCGTAAACGCACTCATACAACGCCATATGTTTGAATTCAGTGCGGGCCGCGCCGCCCAAAGCCACGCGCGACTCCTCGCGTCTCCGTAAATGAAGCCTAACCGTACCCTTGACGCTTGGACGCGAGTTCCTTTTTCACTATTTTTCCTTGTAATTTTCTCCGCATTAGTAATAAACTTAAAAGAAACACGGTTCAAAAGTTACAACAAAATGTGGAAATCTTGTTGCGTTTGACGAGCGTCCAAAACGCGCCGGGCGCGCGTCCAAAACACAGCGCTGGTACTGAGCCGCGTACCTCGGGCCCTTGTTATAATTAGTCCCGTTGGTACTTTGGCACCAATTTACATAGATGAATAGATGTCAATTCTTTTAGTGGTGAAGCCGACAATCCTTCATTTATTTCTTTTGTACAGAACTCGGCCTCTTTTTCACATGTTTCAAATGTTTTCGAAGGGGATTGTTCGCGTTTGGCGCAGGAAAGGTTTTCATGACACATGCCATATTCGTTGCACAATACAGTGCAAAATTCATTATACGAATATTATTTTTTACTTGGGTATCACTTTGCACGATCCTCCAAAGAGAGAAATCCACGATATAGCATTATATTTATTACTTGGTAACATAGTTTTCCACAAAGACGTCATTAGGTACAAATTGTACAAGGTCCTAAATAAAATTTGGTAACATTTAAATTTGAACTTTTTCACGTCAACATTGAGTTTCTAGTTCCAAAACATGAACATGATCCATAGGTCTGAATTCAAGCTTAGCGTATCGTATAAGCAAAATAAACTACAGAAGATTGAAATTCGAATTCTATAAACGCCAGACGAAAAGTTTCTGCTGGCGGGAAGGCATTGTGTTTTGTTTTCGTCGTGTTTAATGAGAGGGGTAGGTAAGGGTTGCGCGGGTGAAATATGATTTTTTGCTGTCAATACACGCCCCCTTAACCATCTCGACTTTACGCATCGACCGCGTTCGGCACTCCGATTGGCCCTTCACCAGTGAAGGCCAGTGAAGGGCCAATCGGAGCGCCGAACGCGGTCGAGTTGATCTGATGATGGAGGCGGAAAACAGTCGCGAAAGCTGCTCAGCAATTTACAGCAGCTACATCGTGTTTGGGCTTATTTCATTCACCCTGATGAGAACTTTAAACCTAGCTGGGGTTTGACTGTCATCGAGGGTCTGACGACGGAGACGGAAGGCGGTTGAGGGAATTCCATATTTTGGGAAAATAATAACAACATTAATAATCCATAATGCGATTAATACAAGTTTCACGAAAATAAATTCGTTATTATTCTGGCTTCTTAAAAATATTTTTATAAATAATAATATTATTCAGGGTTGCTACAAAATGGTAACTGAAAAGCGAAAAATAAAATAAAAATCACAAAAAATTAACCGACGAAAAACAAAGCTGAAATGCGGAAAATAAACTATAAACCTTTTAGGGTAATTGTTACTAAGCTCCTAAATTAATTTAATTACCAATTTAGAGGCGGCGCCAAACACACATTCAACGAAGATCCATCAAGGTACCATAATTTGGCTCGCCCCTAAACAATAAGCTAGAAATTCTTAAAGGGACTAGCGTTTGAGGCGCGCGCTCAGTACGTACTGTCAGTACGGTACGCTACGTTTTGGCGTTCTACTACCCGAACGGCACCGCTTGATATAATTCGTTACATAGAAATTCATACAATTTTATTGAACGCCTAAAACGCAGCGTACAAGACGCGCGCCTCGGGCGCTTGTTATGAGTAGTCCCATAAAAATATAAGAATTTCTGGCTTATTTTTTTGGGGTTCTCCTACAACTTTTTTTGCAGTTTATTTATGGTATTTTGTTGTTTATACTGGCCCTCCTAAAATTGTATAATAAAAGGACATGATGTCTTCAACCACGTCACTGGTCCCAAGGTTTGTTCTAAAGTGAAGTTCGTTACATACAGTGCTTTAAAAAAGCAATCAAGAAATAATTTATTCGGAAGTCTGGCGGTCTGACCTTTTGAGACCACTTCTTCATCGCTATGCGGTTTTATGAGGTGCCTCGGTCGGTTCATTCATTCTTCATTTCGTCTGACCATCTTACCGGCATTACCTTGCGCAATATTATGAGCCTTTTCAAACAGACATCAAAGTGAGCACATAATATTATTCCGCTTGATGAGAGTAGACCTTTCGAAAATGCTGACTAACATTTCTGACAACAACATACAGTTGAAACAAACATGGCTGAGCTCATAATCACCGTGCAATGGAAGTTCTTATCACCTACTCTTTGTTACTTGCGAGCGTTACTTATGAAACCATGCATCCCACTCACATTTGTTGAGTAACTTAAATTACCTATAAGCAGATAATAGACGCTTAACTTTTTGTTCACTTTTGTCTTTCTTTCGGTACATATCGAGACTTCTCCGTGGCTCGGAAAGCACGTTAAGCCGTTGGTCCCGGGTGTCATTCGTGGATCTTTGACAGTCGCTACGGGTCGTCAGAAGCCCGAAAGTCTGACAACCAGTCTTGCCAAGGGGTATCGTATTACCTAGTTACTAGGTTGTGGAGGTCAGATAGGCAGTCGCTCCATAATACTGGATCTTTGACAGTCGCTACGCGTCGTCTAAAATACTGGTATTCAGCTGCATTCGGTTAGACTGGAAGCCGACCCCAATATAGTTGGGACAAGGCTAGGCAGACTTTGCCTTTCTTTCGGTATCTTTCACTCGAAGTGAAACGAATTCTATTTTCTTTCTTGTGAATTATGTTCAAAAGTAGAGTAATTCGTCAACTCGTCCTACATACGGCCCATTTAGGACGTTCTTTTGATTTACTGCAAGTAGTCCTAAATGGGCCGTAGGTATGTAGGACGAGTTGAAAAATTACACCAAAAGTGCCTAATGACCTACTTGAAATATTATGATTTGGCTTTGACATTTGATGGTTGAGATTCTCAGTCAATGTTGATTATATGACTCTCAACTTTTGTTTTGTTGTGCGACCTCGTTGAATACTTAGAACGGCCAACTATGTAGTTTATCCTAACGTGAGCTATATTTCTGTTTGTTTCCTGTTCACCAAGATAAGAGGAGGGTATACTGGCCAGTTATAATTATGTAAAGTTGATTCTGGGCGCACTTTCCAAAAGTTTCATATGGGCAAGAAACTCCATAATTAATCTTTTAAAATATTTTACCATACAATATTTTGTATAATATTATGTCGTGGTCCGATCGTAGAAATGGCTATATCGTGATCTGCCTGGCCATTTCACGATAAGCCGACATTTCATGATATGACCATCTACTCATCTAATCCGCCATTATCGTTCAACGCTCAGCGTTTGACGATTGCGATGCTTGGGTATATCGAGCCAGATACGCGTATAAAACATAACGGGTGTCTTTGCTGCTACGCAATCGGGCTATTCGACCTATTTCCAGTGATGGACTAAGCCTGTCAGGGGCCCAAGGCGGCAGAACTAAATGCCCGCGCTCAGGAATTAACGTGGAAATATTTAGCACGCTGCATCGAAAAGGTTAGGTTTTGTTTTGACTAATTATTTGATACACAAATAGAAGATACTTTGTCGACATCAGAAAAGCTAGAGCATCAGCAAAAAAGAGGATGCTAGAGCGAGCGTAGCAAGCTCGAAAATTTTGAAACATATGAAAAAATACAAATATGAAACCTCACTGTTCAGTAGGTCTAGAAGTCTTAGACTAAACCGGTTATGAGATCTTGAGGCGCAGCGATGAGGCGAACTATCTGGTTTTGCCGAGATGCTATATTGGAATAGCTGTACCTAATAAATTCGCTTTAAGGCTGATGCGCTAGGGTAGCCCGCGAAATTCAAATTTTCTTACGTTTTTTGCAATTTGCAGGTCAGTATCAGGTTGTATGTGGATCTAAATATTATTAGCGCTCGTAACAAATATAAATTTACAGAATTATAAACATTAGAATCAGCAATACAACTCTCTAAGTTCATGAAAGTGCCAAATGTCATGATTTCATGAAATAGTCATTCAATACACTACAGAATTATAAACATTAGAATCAGCAATACAACTCTCTAAGTTCATGAAAGTGCCAAATGTCATGATTTCATGAAATAGTCATTCAATACACTTTCATGAGCGTAGAGAGTTGTATTGCTGATTTTAATGTATATAATTCTGTAAATCCATATTTGTTACGAGCGCTAATAATATTTAGATCAACATACAACCTGATACTGACCTGCAAATTGCAAAAAACGTAAGAAAATTTGAATTTCGCGGGCCACCCTAGCGCATCCCCCTTAAGCACAGAAGGACGCTGGCCGCACTTCAGTAGTAACATAACCAGTATAAGCTGGCCGTAGGGTCAGGGTCAGTTCACACCCAGACGTGACAGCACGCACTTTTTCCGAAACAATATCGAACTTATTTTTTACACGAAATTATCACTTCAGTGAGAGCGTGAAGGCCGAAGGTGTTTCGACTAACGCTGAGATGCGACGTGCTGCGCAATGCGTATACCTTACTGTGTAGTAAATAAGTTCGTTTTTGTATCTGTCTGTATCTTAAAAAGTGCGCGTAGTGTCACGTCTCGGTGTGAATTGACCTTATTCTATTGAATCTCCGTACTACGCTAGGCCAGCAAGGTCAAAGTGTTACCACTGACGTGCGGTCGACTATACGTCTTTTGTGCAAAGTTTACACGAAACGAATCTTTTGTAGCCTGCACATAAATATTGGTTCGATCGGAGTGCTTCACTCCCAAAGTTAGTCTGATGATGTTCTTGTATTTGTGGATTTTCAATAGATGGGGTGAGATTGAAGCCATTCATGGTACGGGTTGATTAAATAAGAACCACGGAAGTTATTAGCAACTGCACCTATACTACGACGTATTAAAACCACCATTTTATCAGTGTTAGTGAGAGATGGAGCTATACAAGGCCGATAGCACCATCCTTTTCCGCAGTGGAATAATTATGGCATTAATACTTCATAGTCAGCCCCCTGTTCATTTTTATTTTCCGTCGCTTCGGTCACCGCTCGGTCAGAAAGTCGAACCTACGTAAAGTCGATAAGAACCATGAGCTCGCTAAAGCTTATTTTCGAGAGTTATAGGCCTCAAGGCACAATTTTGTTTAATAATAATTATATAATTTTGTTCAATAGTTTTTGCCGCTCGATACGATCCATCTAGTGGGAGACTGGCAAGGGGTTTGTAAGGGCTGTTCGAAACTAACCCGGATATTTATGGTGTTTTTTTTTGTCTTGGTCAGGGCCTCTGTGAACAATTTTTTTTTTCGGGATAAGTACTATCGTTAATGTTGCCTTGGCGAAATGTGGGTGTACTATAGGTACACCTCTGCCCATCCCTTCGGGGAAACAAGGCGTGATGTTATGATGGACCTCAGAAAGACTGATACCTTCACGGACAATATTATATCCTTAGATTACAATATCATTTATGGCTTACTACTACAGCAGGGCTAACCGCAGTAGGCATCTTTAAAAAATAAAGTGCGGCAATGTATTTCAAGAAACAAAGAACATGGAGTTGGAACCTGTTACGTATTGTTTCATTTCGGCTTGCAAAGCAGTCATTAAACTAAAATTTAGGACCAACTTTAAGTCTCCAACAAAGGTGTATGTTACTGCATATTCTAGGATAGATTTTCTATCTCCCCAAGCTGCTTTTCTCCTATTACTAATCCCACCCAGCACGAAAATTCAAACTCTTATGCCAAAATGCCACCAGTTAAATTCTATTTTTGTTCCAAGATTTTTGTGCAAGCTTCGGGTTCTCGGACATAATAAGTCCTTTCGTTGGCGATATACATATATGTAGTACTGTTAGGTTGATTTTAGCGTGAACTTGAGACGACTTCTGAGCGAAGTTCTCTCGTAAGTGCAGACTTATGTAACGCTGTGAGCCAGTCAATGTCCTTTATAGATGCCCTGGGCTTTTGTCAGGCTGGTGACATAACCAACAAGGACTAAAATAACATCAATTGGTACCATTAAAATGCTATTGGATGCATTTCCATGTTCCGAGGCATTTTTGCACTTCTTAACAATGTTGCCATTATAAAATTGACGATTCATCCACTTTAATTTCATTCAACCCAAATGCACCTTTTCTGAGGAAGAAATGTCGTCGTGTCGGTTTTGAGTTTTGGCAGTTCAAAATAATTCCTCCTCACTTTTCGAGCCTCTTCAAGGAGTTTGTTACAAGTACTTGACCCAACTGCCTCCTGAAGTAGGAGCATGCACGGACGGCCCTATCTTATCGATTAGGTCATTTGCCACGACGACGTTTAGTCACGTCAGTATATGTCACAGAGATTTTCGTCTTACCCCTGTATAATTTTGATTTCGAAGTTGGTTTTTTGGGGGCTGAATTCACTATTTTCGACGTTCACAAAAGAGCTGATTCCGTGCTCATTCTGTCTAAAAAAGGTTTTATTTTTATTTCGCAGCGGTCTCATCGATTTATGATCATAATAATATGTCCACAAAGAGAACATCAGTCATGTCAGTGACGATAGATCGATCTTAGTGTCGACAAGCTTGGCATAACCATTTGCGAGAACTACTTCGGGCGTATCCTAAGAAAATGCAGAAATAAATATCGTGGCGGGGGCACAACCGTGCCCACAGATTATATCTTCTACGTTGAACGAAACTTTAAATAATGATGACCCTTGAAAGTGAAGCTTGTATAAGTGGCACTGGAGAATGGTACGCACTTGTTTTTATAGTACAGTCCCGAGAATAAATAATTAATATATTACTATGGACAGCTCGACAGTAATATCTGATTTCAAAATTCATCCATTAAACTGTCTGTCTTCTATCGTCAGGTAGTTTTGGTGTTCCTTCGATGTCACATATTTGTGCTGCCACTTGTATATGCCTTCCACAAATGATATTGACGACAGATATTAATGGATAAATCATGAAATCAGATATTATTGCTCTTCCATAGTAATTTATTTATGCTGGAGACTGTACAATATTGAGCTAGTAGTCTCATACTCATAATCATTATAATATCTGGAGGGAGCGTGGTTTAGGTGAAGAGCGAGTCAGGTCGTTATTCCAGAACGATGCTACATAACCCTACCAGGGCTGCGGGAAAGTCCGAAAGGGATACCGGGGCCCTTGGCAACAGGCAACTGAAGAAACACGGGTGGGTTTTAGTCAATAAAAGTCTGACACGCCCTTCCTAGAGCGGGAGAAGTCATTTGGTGATATGCCACAAAAAAAAAAGCTATAAGAATAAACCTTGATTTATGACTAGATTTGGTTAGCAGTTATGTCTTTTTCTGTTCTATAAATAGATCCTGATCACGTCATATACTACAATGCTTTGACCATTTCGTTACGCCTTAAAACTAGTCTTCATCGGTACAGACAACCTTGACCAGAGGTTTCTTTGCACAGAGAATAACAACTGACATTATCTTTTATTTAAATTATATATTGTGATCGTTTTCAAAGAAGTTGTAAAGTATCCATCCACGTAAGCCATCTCCACAGACGAGAGAATCGCGGTGATGGTCACGCTGGGCCTCCAAATTATCGACGCGATGGTAATTATCACCGTGTGGTGATTGATTCATAGAATTTTGTCGCTATTAGGAAGCGCGAAAACGACCCCCCGAACACATTCACAGCCAGTCGAAGCGATTTCGCTGCAAAACGCGATACAACATAGATGAAGCTGCCAAATCGCTGATCGTTGATGCTAAAAAGTATTTACCTACATTCTAATAAGTTGAAAGTTACAATCTATGGGCTTATGTGCAACACCTCAAATCATATAATACATAGAAAATTTCTTAAATTATAAGTTATATTATAATAAATTTATCGACAGAATAAATTTTTATATTTCTAATTATGAGTTCTGGATCAAATCAGCAATAAATGATAAATTATACTATACATATTATATCATTTAATTTCTGTAAGCAGGTTTGTACAAACAATTTTACACGACAATCATATTTTAAAAATTAGATGAGTCCGGAATAATGACCCAGAACAGAACAGGCGGCCAAGTCTACTAATTTACAAACGTGTCAGTGGTCTCACAATGATCAGTTTTTGACAGATTTTGTATGGCGTAGCTATCAAAAACTGATCATTGTGAGACCACTGACACGTTTGTAAATTAGTAGACTTGGCCCCCTGAACTGTATTTTCCGAGATAATTTTTCAGGCATCTCACTCTCAGAATAATATTTCCGTTGTGGCTTCTACGGTCTACCCACGTTCTTCACTGGGGTTCATAAGTTACTTTGGGATTAGCCTTGGCAGCGGCATCTACCTGTGTAATAATATTTAACCCGAGTATTACCGAACCGCCCAGCGCTTTAATTTTGGCTATCTTCCGTAATGGATCGTCACGGCTATATTATGTAGCCGTATCGTATAGCCTTTTAGTCCATGCCCGGATACGGCTAATCGATTTCATATACGCAGGGGCTGGGCGGCAGCATCTTTGTCATAATGAGACTACGTATAGTCAGACTTTATGAATGTTATTGTTAATACAGATTTTGGATGAATAAATATATACCTAAAGGGTATCACCGAGCCGCCCAGCGCTTAAATTTTGGCTATTTTGCCGGAATGGATCGTTACGGCTATATTATGCAGCCTTACGTACGGCATTACCTTTTCGTCCATGCCCAAATTATTTTTGTTTTTCTATAACTTACAAAAATATGTTTTTACTAAGAAAATATTAGTTATTAATTTAGCCTATAAATAATTATACTTACCAATCTTACCATGATTGATCAAATGTATTTCAACGCTTTTGGACAAAGACGTCTGTCTCAAAAAAATGGAACTGTGAGCTTGAAACTAAACAATTTGTCATTTTTTTTGTTGGTTTATGGAACCTCCTACACTAAAGTACCTTATCCATTGAAAGATGTTTAATGACAGCCATCGTTCAGGTGGTTTCCTTAGTAATGAACAATGATATTATATTAACAGATATGTTATACACTCACAAAACAACCGAAAAAAGTGTTCCGCGCAGCAGCTCACATACCTCCGTTTCATTCATTTTATATTTCACTTCAAGTAAAAACGTTACAATTGGAATGTTTTCGAATCTTCACGATTTCGCGCTTATAACATATCTGTTAATTTAATATCATTGGTAATGAAACAACATACAATATTAATAACTACAAGTTGTATAGCACCTACTTTATTTTATTGAATTAGAAGCCCTATATTACCATTATTACTTGATTAAGTATCAACATCTATGGTATACATGTACCCACGAGTATCCATTTTGCTCTTCTGTGCTAGACACGTTTATACACCAGTATTTTTGTCCCACGCCTACAAAGTCATGAGGATCGATAGCAATTTTGCTATACGTTGTAAGTACTAGACTCAATTATGTCCATTTTGACCCTCACTGTTGTACAAAAGTTACATTTAGTTCATTTTAGAATCTGGTGCTCAGATGATAAGGTGCAATGTTCTATTTGAGCTTTTTAGGGCTGCGGAAGCTGCGCTTAATGGGTCTCAGCGGAATCCTTTGGTGTTCCCCTGTCGGTTCTTCCTTCCTGTCCGTCAGGGGCTTAATATAAACCCTTTCTGGTACATATCTGTCGTATAACGTGACCAAAAACTGTTTTTAATCTAAACTGTTGGTTGAGAACTCTATTCAACGTAGCTTTATACGATTTCATGATTTAGCTTCAGTGCAAGTAGACACCCAATTATATTAAAGATTGAATTGTAATGAATCAATTGAATCATTAAACGCCATTAAATAATAACATTAAATCGATTGACGGGATCTGCTGTAGACCTCACTAATTATATTGGTTTATTAGTTGAATTCGAGCAGTGTCTCAATAAGTTAAATACTCATATTAAGTTTTTCCCTTATCAGTCTGCTCCCTCCAATTAGACAAAGTTCTTCCGAATTTACCTCTATGAACATTTTAAAATATACTAAACTTATAAATTAATGCATATTTATCTCCTTTTCAGACGAGGACGCCGCTGACTCAGCAGGCTCCGAACAAGAGGAAGAAGACATAAAGCCAGAAGCTAGCGATGTTGCGAGTATTCTGAAAAGACTCCAGTCTACAGGTGCTCTCATCAAAAAGCCCAAACAAGAGTACCGTTGCCGTACGTGTGACGAAGATTTCCGAGATTGGGAAGACCTAGAGAATCACTTGATTCAGCACGTCTCCCTGCCCTCCGTGGTACTCGACAAGCTGCCTTCCGACGACGAGGACGCCCCTCCATCCGGAGATGAAAACTGGTCCGATGAAGATGAAGAGCCGGCCCCGCCTCAAACCCCCCAGAAAGCCACACCGACTAAAATTGACATATCACAACTATTAAAAAAGACTGGCATCTCCCTGAAAAAACCCGCTGAAAATGACAATAAGGACTCTGATTCAGCCCTGAACAAACTAAGTGGATTAGGGTTCACTATCAAGAAGAGTAATACGCCGATCAAGAATGAACCAGAACCAGAAAAAAACTCCAACGATGTGATGCAAAAACTGGGCAAACTCGGCGGTATTAAACTGAAATTAAAATCAGATGGGAATAATGCTAACTCGTTCAAAGTGATCAATGGGCTAAAAGATTTTGGTGCGTCTGATGATGAGGATGAGGGAAGCGGGAATGACGAGAGTAGAGAAGATCCAGACGGTGATGAGGATCCAGACAAATCAGGAAATGATTCCGAGGGAGAAAATGAACGAACTCCGCCCAGTACTCGTAAAACATCCGAGAGCGATGACTCTGAGAAATCTCCGAAATCTAAACCGAGTCCACTGAAAAACTTGCAGGGGATGTCTATCGTTCAAAAGACGCCTCCTACACCAGTTAAAGTTCCTGCTCAGCAACTAAACCTGCCTATGAGGCCGGCTGTCAAACAGACTCCAAAGAGAGGAGCGAATCTGCCAATCCCTCCCAAAGATACTTCGCTGATTACTCTGCAGGAGAGGGAAGCTCCATTGAAGCCTGCTACCCCAACTAAAGCTCCAACCCCAGAAAGGCGTGAATCACGCGCAAGTTTGGAAAATGTCGTAGTAAAACAAGAGGTCGAGTCAGTCGAAACGCAATCGTCCAACGTTCCTATATTCTCCTCACATATTAAGTCCGAAAGGGCTTCTCCAACGCCGAACGAAGGAGCATCTACTCCAATACTTGCCACTGTGAAATCTGAACCAGACGCCCTAGCATCACACCAGAGCGCACCACCCAGTGCTCTAGCTTTACATCTAACGTCTAATACCACACCACTTCTCCCAGTCACCAAAAAGGAAGAACCAGGAATAGTGACAGTTATAGAAATAAACGGAGATTCAAATGATGAAGATGATGACTGTTGTGTGGTGTCAGCGACGCCGGCACCGGATATTAAACCCGTGGTAGTACCTAAGACCGAAAATCCGCCTGTAACGTACCCACCACCTGCGTACCCAACAGCGCAGTCGAGCTTCAGTTCGTCAGGAATGCTCGGCACACGCCTAACCGCCCCGTCCTTGGAAAAACAACATAACTTCAACTGGAATGCCCCAGATTCCAAACCACCCTTGGATATGCTCGAAAAAAGCGCAGATGACATATTCGAGAGCTTACTATCGAATTCCACGAAAAAAGAAAGCATGTCTATATCAGATGCGAGTGAGTATATATCCTTAGATACTTTAGGCCCGCAGCATTCGTGTGATATATGCAATACTAGATTCACTGACATATCCTTGCTGGATGAGCACAGAAGGATGACGGGTCATACAAAAACGCTAGTTCTTCCATCATCGTCGTCAACACTTATGCCGTACAATCCGGCGTCTAATATTTCTTCTAATATTCTCTCTAGCTTACTGCCTGTGAAACTAGCTGACCAAGTTGGAAAGTTATCTACTATCGGAGGAGCAGGGTCAGGGTTTACGCATCAGCAGAATGTCATGATCAATATCCAAGCTTATCCTGGAGCCAGTGGCATGATGATGAATCCACAAGGGTACAACAGTTATCAGCCTGGACAGAATCCACAGGCTGATTATGGCAATAATATGTATGGTCAGCAACAACCGATGCCAGGGCATCCATATCCAGGACAGGCTTATATGGGTCAACAGGGTTATGGGCAGTTCCAACAGCCTAAACCTCAAGGCTATCCTGGAGGTATGTCGCAGGGTCAGTTTCCGCAATCCTCTTCTCCTTACTCCGTGGCTTCTCCACTTCAGGGTATGCAGCAAGCGGTCTATGGACAAGCTCCTACTGGTGGAATAAACTCACAGCTGGGACAAGCCTTAGGTCAAATGGGTCCACCCGGATCATCTTACGTACCTTCGTCAAGCCCGGGCGGGGCTATGAAACCACCTGCAGGTGGTATTAAGATCCAAAACGTACAAACCTTCCCAGCCGGGCAGGCGATAGGCATGCCTGGACCAGACCAGATGGGTGGACAAGCACCAGCGCCCGGACAAATGGTAGGCGGACAAATGCCTACACCGAACCAAATCAGAATGGCTCCCGGCGCAAATATTACAGGAACAAGACCACGCATGGCCAATCCTAGAGGCCCTCGACCTGGAATAAGGCCAGGCATCCAAGTACATGCTCAAGTTCGGCAACAGAAACCAGGAGTGCGAATGCCCATGAAGAGACCAGCGCCTATGGCTGGTGGACCTGGCCAGAAACGACGAACAGACATGTTACTACCGGGCAAGCATGACAACGAAGACTGTCAGGTCATGGCGATGCAGAAGCAGAGGGAGGGCTTGCCAATGATCCAGAGCGTGCAAGGCGCGAAAGACAAACTTAATCTAGGGAGCCAAATTTCTATTACAAAGAAGAAAGTGAATACAGAAGCTAATGCTATGGCTAACGTGTTAGCATCGCGAGGTATTAGCGTCAAACAGAAGCAGAAGAGTCGGTCCCCGACTCCGGAGCGTCCCATCCCTCATATTCCGAACCTAGGCGCAGGTATGAGCATCAAACACACGTCAAAATCAAGCAACTTCTCCATACCAGAGGCTAAAGTTGGTGGTGGCATGCTAGCCTGTAAGATATGCAAGAAAATGTTCATGAACCACAACTCTCTCTCCGTTCACATGTCGAACGCACATCCTCAGAGCAAAATACCAGTTTTCAAGTGTGACGAGTGCCCAGCATCCTATCCAAAATCATTACAGTTACAACATCATAAAAGGGTATTCCACAATGTGACCGGACCCAACAGAGAACTCGGATTGCCCGTTGTGGATCTATCACAAGAAGAAAACCTCAAACGGTTGAGTAGCTTAGGCATATATAGTTTTATACCGCTAGCAAATAGGGAGCAAGCAGGCGGATGCTTCGGTATACCAGTAATCTCAGTACATAATGTACAAAATGGTATGACAAACAGTTTGCAAGCTTTAGGAGCTGATGGACTACTAAGTTTAGGGCCCCTTAAACCTTTACCTAACGCATAGACTGTATTTATAAACAGCGTGTGTTGAAAAATGTGTGAAAGTGGCAAACTGTGATTAATAACTTTTTGTGTAGACATTTGAAACGGAGTCACAAACATTTTGTAAAAGACTTATTTTCTTGAGGGAACTCGAATTATTTTAATGTGTTTCTAATGAGTGAAATTATTTATAACATTATATCACTATTATTCAGTTAAGTACATACTAATTGTGAAGTTAATTAGATTGGAGCATGTTTGAATTCAAATGACTTGTTTGAATGAAATACAATTCAGTCATATCATACCCAGCAGGCTAGAAAATTACAAGGAAAATGATGCTATGAATATTATTATTATTATGGTACATTTGTTATTTTGCATGCTATCCCTACATAAAGGAATCCTTAATGTAGGAAAACATACCCCTTGTAATTAGGTTACTGAAATAACAAGAGGTGTTTTACCGAGCAGGAAAAATGGTATTTTACTAAAAACATTACCCTCCTTCTGGGACAGTCGGGTAATTACGGTCAATATTTGATATGGCTATGGCATGGCTTGTAGTTTTGTTATTCAAACAATTCAGATCTGTATGTTAAGCTAAACACGCACTATAATGACATGTATCACTTATTTTATGACATTTTTCTAAGTAATCTCAAAACTTGTGAGTCAAGGCAAGGAGAAGTAAAACTAGCTCCGATTTAAACTACACTTCCAGAATTGAGCCACCCTGCATTTTTTTTGTATACCTAAAGGTCTGTTGGTAACTTTTTAGATGTTCGTGAATTCGAGTTTAGAACAATGATGGCCAGTACATTGGCTTCAAAACTGCATTAAAAAAATTCTGACTCATAATTATTATGATGTTTTAGACCTTTATACCTACATAATAAATACACGGTGACTCGATCTAGGAGTCCGGGTCTCAGCTGAGCCGAGTATATATTGCATGGACTTAATATGTTTATTTGATGGTGATTGAGATGAAATGTGCTAAATTAATGATATGATAGAGCTGTGTGGCATACCATATCCTATCTGAGCATCTGAAATATGTATATGACTAGTACGTTGCCATTGTACTGTACTATTTAGTAAGATAATATCAGTTAGCTTTAAGGGTACAATAGCGATATTATCACTGATAGTGGCGGCAAACCTTGAATAAACAACAATAATAAATTAAGAACCAATTACATACATAAATTCACGCCACCTGCTACGATCCTTAAGGGGCCGACGGAGCATCGATCGCAACTACGAATCGAGTGCTACAAACGTTGCGCTACTGTGCCTGTCGGAGCGATACACACAGCTACCGTGAACTGTACGACCACGCACACATTTTCATTGACATGACATTGCCTTGATGTGATAACACTAATAGCTATTGAAAATTTATGATAAATTTGGATGTGTTCCGTAATACCAAAAATTATGAATAAAAACTTAATGTTTTTCCAATTTTTCGATAATTTGTAACTTGATAATATAGGCTATGTTTCTGCAGAAACAATATCACAAGTATTGGTGTTTATTATAATACAGAAAAAGCAATATGAAAACATGTCATTTACGCTGTAAAAATGTGCGAAATTCAATTCGATACAACTTCAATTTAGTTAGGTTTTTTGGAAAAAAAAAAGATGTAGGAACCTAGATAAATACTGTCTCAAACCGAATAACAACACAATATGGTGGAAATATGCTCATTAAAAAAATCTGAAATGATCTCAAATGATTTAGGTATTACGTTTGTATGGAGAATTCATCCGTCGCCGTGTTCTTAAATACTTTTTTGCTTCGATTGAAAGTGTGAAAGTGTAATTAATTAATTAATTGTGTAATTGCCTTACACACTTTCAATCAAAATCTGAATGATTTTGAATGATATTGCTATCCAATGCTTCATATGTTGGAAAAAATTGTCTCCACAACGACGTAAGTTACGCAATTAATTTTGTTGAACGGTCAAAATGAAAGCCATGGTCATACGCCGCGTGCGAGTACAATGCACCACACACACACACACACATGCACACTTTTGTCTTGAGTTAACTTAGATGTGCTTCTTTGTATATTTCATTATCAATCATCATAAAAACAGTCTGTATAGTTTATAGTTTATGTTACTCCAAGCCAAGTATACGTTTCGGAATATTTCCGGCCTCACCCTATGTCCATGATGTTATCCGCTCAGACTCGGCCATGCCTCGTAATTTATTCTTTGTATCTATTTTTTTTATGAGCAGCTAATCTGTATTATTTCTTAATCTAAGAAACTCAACTGACATTTCATGAGGTTATCGGTTTTTGTGATATTTTAAATAATTATGCCACAATCGATAAAAAATTAAAATTGATTTATAGGAACTGGTTATTTATTTTAACCGTTTCGGTTTGATGAATACTATTGCATTTTGTGCAAAGATTAGATAAAACACTCCGGTCATACTAGGCTCCTAGGATTGTCACAATGTTATATATGTGTGTTTGTTTATAATTTCTAATGTGACGATATTATGGTGGATGTCTACGTCCATAAATTGTATGAAAATACGTGCGTAACGTTATCGTGAACTGAAAAAAAGTCGTCAAATATTTTCATCTAAATCATAAAATATGTATTTTACTTTCCTGTGTTATCGTGATCCCGTGACGTGAACGTGTACGTACACGATAATATCGCCACGTTAGGAATTATAAAAGCGCACAAATTGCTATTGATTCAATAAAGTTAAGTTCCTCTTTAACTAAGGAACGTAATGTGTCAAGTTATCGAACAAATAGCACAATCGAGTACATAAACTCCGGTTAATAATTCCTCGATACGATATTAAGCTACGCTGCGCTGTGTTAATTTCCTCATGCTACGTTATGCAAACAACTTTGAACTGTGCCAGGTGTGCTGGTCGAGTTTGTTTCGTCATCATCATTACAATAAAATTTAGGAAAAGCGAATTAACCAAATAGAGCACGGCACAGCGCAGCAAAATTAGACGCCTTCACAGACAAGTTGCTTCTGTCAAATTGAATACCCGAGATTAAACATCAAAATTTAAGTTTTAGCTTACTTCCTTTAGTTCCTCACAATGTTGCCAGTATGACTGCTAACATTCATTTAAATTTATAAAATATAAGTAGTAAACTTAAAATGTAAAGAGTAGTAAAGACAAACATTTTATTACAATATGTAATTGATTGAAATGTTGTAACATGGCGTTTAGTACCTAAGTATTTGATTTTGTCAAAGTATTTAGTACTTAAATACTTTTCAACTTTAATACTTTTTTAATACAGGGTGTTAGGGTAAACACAGTTATCCATGCAACCAGTGGTTTGGTTTCATTTATAAAACGTAAAATCAATGGAAAATTACAACTTTTTTTTTCTTTTTTTTAAAACTACATTTTTCCACAAAAGACGCAATTTCGTTGCTCTATGCGCTAGGGCAACGAACTTCCGTCTCAACACTGGCGGGGGGTGCGGGACGCGACCTGAACGACCGCGAGCGCGACCTGAACGGCCGCGAGCACGGTGTCGGATAGAACCTTTTTAAAATCTTTTAATGAAAATAACGTTTTTTTTTGTTGTTTTCGGTCATTTATGTTTATATTTAAGTCAACTACCCATGGTTTGAATGACAAGACTGTTTACCCTTACAGCCTGTATAGTATGACTTGCTATGAAGTAAAGTAATGCGTAAATAATTATTGTATATTATTTAACAGACATTTGTAAATAAATTGCCCTCCACCATACAAGCCAAAAGCGCTTCGTTAAAATTCATGCTTTTACTCACTCATACTTGAAAATGGTTGATAAGCAGCAGTAACCATTTACATATTTTTATACTTAATAGTAAATAAATAAACTTGTAAGTTAATATACTAAGGGCGAATTTCACCAAACTTTTATACCGAGTATAAGTCTTATCCTGCTAATAAATTTTGAATTTTTGACAGTTTTTCCATACAAAAACTGTCAGACGCCATTTTTATTCCACGGATAAAAGATATCTGACTTTGGTAAAATCAGCCCTTACTGATCAATAGGTACACTTCTATCCGAGTCGAGCCATCCTGTATTTTTTTTGTTTATAAGTTTGTAACTTTTTAAATGTTTGTGAATTCAAATTCGGAACTATGATGACACCGAAAACAAATGATGGCCAGTATGGCGGCATAAAAACTTTTTCTTTGACTCAGCATTAATGTGCAGGGCGGCTCGATTTAGGACTCCGGGAGTGTATATTAATTTATATTGTTACATTATGTTCAAACTTACGTAGTGTAGGTACTGTAATGTTGCAATAAATTGACAAAAATGAAAAATAGTTATATATAATGTTGAGAACATGATGTGTAGTATACGTTATAGTGTATGTTTTAAGGTAAGAATAAGCTCCACCAGTGGCTGTACTATGAAGTATTAATGCCATCATTATTCCACTGCGAAAAAAGGATGGTGCTAGCGGACTTGTATAGCTCCGTCTCTCACTAACACTGGAAAAATGGTGGCATTAATACGTCGTAGTCACCCCCCAGGTCAAATAAATTACTTGGCAAAACTGCACAGACGGGATGGGAATCGATAATTATTTATTATAGTTCTTGTGGCGTTGATCAGTACGACATTTACTTTTTTACTCTAGGCGCTAAGAGTGTTGAAAATACAGTAGGTACGCGAGAAAAAATCGCCCGTGCGTACCCATAAAGCCCGTGGGCTTTAAGGATCGTATTCTGGAACGATTCCGAAACATGAATTTCGGTTCGAAAAGAGATTTTTATGAAATTCATGTCTCTGCTCTAGTTCCGTAATGTGAGCCTAACTCTGGACCAATACTGAAGCAATCCTCACTCAAAGTTCGAAATACTGTATATTTATTTAAAAACTTACAAATTAATGCTTAAAACTTTATTTGTCATGAACTGCAATGTGTAAATAACATATATTTTTATGAGTAAAGTTATAAGTTTCTATAATACCTATTATATTAACTATATTTTTTTTTGCATTAAAAGAACATGCATATTGCCACATTAGTACTTATATTTAGTCCTTTATCCTATATGGAACTGAAAACTTACCTGTATATACGTTTTATACTGGCTCAAATGTAGCTTCTACGGCTATTTTACTTCCAATATTGTCCAAAGTTTTTTGAGATGAAGGTTCGACTCTGCACACTTGGCGAATGAGAGCCAGACCGAAAAAAAATGTAACATTTTGAGTAATTTTACCAGTCTTGAGAGGCTGTATGTGGTCAAAATTACGGCTTTGATTATTTTACAAATACTCCTGCGCTATGTCACATTATAGAGGGTAGTACAATATGGCCGATGAGATGGGCTCTCCGAACTTTCGCGCATGTTCTCTCACTCACACGCGCCACACAGATGATGACATCATCTGAGGCCCTAGACAAAGTGACATTCTATCAGCGATAACGATGATGGAAAAGGCAAAAATGTATAAGACTGACATAAGCTCGAAAAGCTTATGTCAATCTTGTTGAAAGTCGTTGTAGAAATACGAAACGCTTTCGAAGCGACTGTCACTTGTCTAGGCCCTTGTTGCGCAATTTTCTGCGCAAAGATTGGACCGGCCATGATTTATCGGTTGTATTGTATTTATTACCCACTAGTTATTATTTTTGTTTGTCAGATGTGAGTTCCCATGTGGAATGTAGGTACTTAAGTACTACGAACACGTTCTTCGATAATAACACAAATATCGCGTCTGTGACGTCATTGTAAGTTTTTGCTGAAGCTAAATTTTGACCCTAAAACATTTTCTGAAATTAGTAATTGGCCTTATGATTTCGAGATTCGGAAGTCTTGCAATTAACCGATCTTTTATAGGCGAAAACGGTTGTATTTTGAATCATAGATTATCTAGTTTTAGAACAACAAACTTAGTTTCATACAAGACACAGTTCAAATTCCATTGCATGAAAAATTTGGAAATGGTCACTCTAAAATCAACTTTGACTACATGAGGCTAAAGTATATAATTGAGTGGCAATAAATGTAAATTATCTAAGATTCTGAATTCAAGTACCTATAGTTTATTTTTTATAGTTTATAAGCATACTGTGTACTGTCTACACAAGAAAAATATAAGTAATAAAGTTGGTTGGCTTTGTAAAAAATGCGCGTTCTTGGTGCATTATATAACTCTAATGTAAGAAGAGATTATTTTTAAGTTTAATTAAAAACGAGTGATTGTAAGTTTTGTATTTGAGTTCTATTTACATTTATTATGTATCTAATATAATAGAAAATTTGAGATACATAGGAAAACGATTAAAATTACATTTATGAATAACTATGGCTGCTTTTTATTCATTATTCCCAAACAACATATTATTATTACACACGTTTCACTTTGTAACTATTTAGGTAAGTACAGTCAACCGCACATCAGGGGGCCAAGTCTACTAATTTACAAACGTGTCAGTGGTCTCACAATGATGAGTGTTTGACAGATTTTGTATGGCATATCTGTCAAAAAAAGATCATTGTGAGACCACTGACATGTTTGTTTGTAAATTAGTAGATTTGGCCCCTGTGGGAATACTAGCAGTGTGGGAATATCACCCACTGTTGGGAATCGAACCCATAACCTTGCACGCGGTTTGCATGAGTAGGCTGCGTGATCAACGAGACGCAGCGCGGCGGCGACACTGCTCGGCCCCATGAACACTCGCTTCCACGGACTCCACCACGACGGACGATATTCCTCTCTAACCTAATATTTAATTGTTTGTCCGGGACAGTTTATATCTTGTAAAGATCAGACGGCAATAAACCATTGCCTATAAAATACAGTCCACTCTTTCATTGCTCTTAAATTGCAGTCAAATTGTTATCAGTACGACTGATGTGTGTTTGACTGCATGCACACGGTGTGACTGATAATGGCATGGCCACCATCAGGGATTTTAATTTTGATAACACAAAAAAATTGTCTCTAATTAGTTGAGATTTTTCGTCAAATATCAGAATTTGTCGGTCACTGGTTCAAAATTTATAAGGGTTTATAGGTGGCCGAACCGGGGAGCATCTCCCCAGGTTAGCCCCATGAAGCTAGGGCACCTAGCGAATATCTGTTTTCTCCCTTTAAAGAAAAGTCTATGCCTTCATTGTGCTGGTAGACTCCCAGATAATGAAAGGCTGATCGCACCAGGTACACGTGCGTAGCGTTCCAGAGCTAAGTCGCTAATTAGTCGGAATAAGTCGCCTAGTCACAGATTTAGTCGGGTTTCTTAGGGCCGGTTGTTTCAAACGGTTGGTTAACGTAAGATAAGATACAACGTTCGTTAAATACAAAGCGTTGTGTCAAAGTTATTCCATTATTTCGTGATACAACGCTTGTTTTTGATTTGATGATAGTTAGCGCCGTTTTTGACGTTTACCCGTGCGTAAAGTGGACGTGAAACAACCCGCCCTTAGTCTTTAAGATATAATGAGTTTAATAGTCCAAGAGCTAGATCGAGGAGTTTATGCGTAAACTCTGCGAGTTACGTTAGTGAGTTAGTAATGATATCGTATTGAACTCATTATATCTTCTAAACTAAGACCCGAATAAATCAGTCACACCAATTCGTATCAGTACACTCCACACTAACAGGAGACCAGCCGGTCGATTCTGTAACCATCACACCGTGAAAATTTAAGTGAAGTGAGCGTGGAGTGAGCCGTCAGTGTCACTGAAGCTAGGGATGCCTAAGCATTACATTTACCTACAATCATAATCGAGATTTTAATAATATTTTAATTCTAATTCTATTGATAATATTGTATTATTTTAAAACAAATATTTAAGGGTCTAAACATTAATACCATTTAGGGAGGCTTTTAAATAAAATAGCAAAACAGATATTCAGTCAGAAACTCAATTTTGTTTTACTTACTCAATTTTTTCCCTAGACTAGTCCTTATAGCCTGAAACCATACCTACTTACAATAAATAAAATAAAACATTCAAAAGAAAATGCGCTTCGACAAAGATTGTTATTAAGAACCCATTTTTAGATTGTTTATTTATACAAGGTTATTGGTAAAACACCAGCAACCTCTTGGAACAAATATGAAATCGCGAAAAAAAAAAACAGCTGTTCCGTACATTTATGTTCGCTTAACTCGTCAAAATGTACGGAACAGTTTTTTGTAGTTGTTTGTAGTTGTGTAGTTTTTTTTCGCGATTTCATATTTGTTCCCATAGTAATAGTTGTTCATAATGATGAGTACAATGACTCCTTAAGAGGTTGCTGGTGTTTTACCAATAACCCTGTATAAACGCAATCCCATGACCTAATCGCGATGTGTTTGAAGAAGCGATTGGGGATCGAGTCCAGTAGGTAAAGACTGTGCGACGTTGTTCAGCGTTGTAACGAAACCAAATCTATTCATTATGAAGAGAGATTCGGTCGGTCATCAGTGCTTGGCGAGACTGCAAAAGGGGGCGCGGGGCAGACGCAGCGCGAGATACCTACTCAAACATAAAAACTTCATTTGAGTGGCTGCATGGCGCGGAGAGCGCGCGGTCTACTTGGAGCGGAGAGCGCGCGGGCCACTCAAACTCACGCCATAGCTCGGGTCCATATTAAAGAATTATCACAAGTGGTCGTAATAAGAGCGCGGGCAGCAATCGGCAAAACGCGCGGTAGCTGGGATCTCATACTAGTTCGAGCTGACCACGCACGTTTTGCCATTTAAAGTAAGAATTTTCAAGTAAAACTACCTAAGTCTTCTTCATCCATATTTGACAAACACTGGACACGACAACGCTCGGAACGAAGTCGCGCTCGCGGCTCGACTGCGAACACCGGACAGAACTGCAGCCAAGACTGCGCGCGTCCCCGAACCAGCAGCGCCGCTTCCCGCACCGCGCTACCATTGCTACCAGTGCCCCAGTGCGGCCAAGCATTCAGTGATCGAGTGCTAAAAGTGTGCCTGGCTGACGGGCCATACAATTTAACCCCACACAAATTATGTGGGAACCTACATAAGTAAATGTCATTTAAATAAAAAGACGTGCGGACTAAATCTAGGTACTAGGTACCTACCTACGCGTTGCAAATAGATAACAAAATATTCATCAATTAATCATCATCGTAATTACCTACTATTACTAACCTCAACTGACATTTGCAACGCGCGCACAGGCTCGTTGCGTTGAAGTGATATCGTTATCGGTTGAGGTGATCACCTCGCGCATGCGCGTTAGGCGCTCAAGTTACTACTATTACTAAATTCAACTGACATTTCCAACGCGCGCAGGCTCACACAAGTGAAGTGATTTTGCAGAATCGGGTGGAATGATGTGTCAGAATCAAGTGAGGTGATCACCTCGCGCATGCGCTGAAGTTTTGGTTTAATTTTCCTTCATTGGCGGTTGGCGGCCATGTTATGGCCTATTCGTATTCTAGCTGAGCTCAGAGACAATAATTAGTACTTAGCTATTTATTTCAATGGTTTTAGATATTTCATTGTCTAAATCCAACCGTTTATGGAAAGTCAGTATCTCTAATGCCGACATTTTGTTTTCAATAATTAACTATTAACTTACGAAAAGTTCAACTGACACTAGCAAGTAGCAGCTGCGCGCCATCTCTTCACTCTGAACGAGAATACGGCGATGTTGCTATGGTTACCAGATTCGCATTTAGAGACAATAATTATTACTTACTTATTTATTTAAATGCTTATATATATTTCAATGTCTAAATCATACCTACTATTTTTGTCATAAAAAGTTAGTTTATTACCTACATTTTTTTTTACAATAAATGAACTATGAACATATTATGAATGTAACGTGACACGTAGTTCAGAGACAATAATTTAGTAGCTATTTATTTCAATGCTTTTAAATATTTCAATGTCTAAATCCAACCATTTATGGAATGTCACTACCTCTATTGGCCTACATTTTGTTTTCAATAATTTTATGAACTTACGAAAAGTTCAACTGACCTGACACTAGCAAGTAGCAGCGCGCGCAAGCTCACTGCCTGGCACGAGAACAGTGTTGCCAACTGCTAACTTTAGTTAGTAGCTAGACGGTCTGCTAAATGTAGCTAGATCGTCAGAATGTACCCAATAAAGTAGCTAAATGCTACTTCTACTTCGTTTTTGAATCCTAGTTATTAATTTCAAATCTTTGTTGTTTGTTTTTTTAATATGGTGTTTGACATTTGCACCTGTCAAATTACTCTATCTACTTCTTTTCATAGGTAATGCCATTTTCCACGAGCATTAAATTAATTAAACTGTTAACACAACACAATAAAAATGTTGTTAAAGTTTACCTATGGAGCTAACATTACGGCAAAGGAACTATTTGATGAAACCATAGATATATCATTTCATACTTCGAGATGCACTCTACCTAGACCTATTAAAAAATATCGAATGTATTTACGTCATGTGTTAAGTAGCTAAAAAATCTAGCTACAAGTTTTATTAAATTTTTTATTCAATTGATTGACACTGTAAAATAGCTTAGCTACGAAGTAGCTAAGATGGCAACACTGCACGAGTATACGGTGAAGTGGTTGCCATAGAAACCACACGGTGATGTTGCTATGGTTACGAGATTCGCATGAAGTGTGAAGTTTTTTTTTAATTTCCCTTCATTGGCGGCCATGTCCATAGGTATAGGTATTCGTATTTAGAGACAATAATTATTACAATAGGTACCTACCATTTTTGTCATAAAAAGTCAGTTTATTGCCTACATATTTTTTACAATAAATTTTAATGAACTATGAACGTGTCACGAAGTTGCGCCTACGTGACATTCATAAATTCAGAACAATAAGAAAATACAATAGGTACCAATGTCCAATAAGTACCTAAAGCTACTACAAAGCGTCTTCTCGTAGTCTCAGTATAGGTAGGTACCTACCTACTTATGTACATTATTCTTTATAAGTTTGAATAAGGTTTGAACTTTGAACCTATTGTCAGCTGACGACTGGAATGCAATGCAACACCTAGCGCGAGTGATGAAAGCGCTACTATACGATTTGTATATAAATCAAATCATAAACAAATTAAAAAAGTATTCATCAAATCCTATGTCATCATCGTTATTTTATTGCTACTAAGTTCAACTGAATATAACAAGTAGATGCGCGCGCAAATTCACTCCAACCTCTGCCGCGCTGAAGTGTGTGGTGTTACCATGGATGGATACGCTAGGCAGGCACCCAATTTTTTTAAAATATTTTTCCTCATATATGGCCCTGTCCATAGGCCTATTCGTATTCAGACATAATAATTAGCACCTAATTATTTCAATGTCTAATCAATCCAACCGTTTATAAACAACAAATGGATTTTACTTGAAAGGTGAGATTGAGCAACTTCGTAAAATTCTCAATCTCAGTCATCAATCATTTTTTTTCAGTTATTGGTGTATTGTTTGTTTGCGTTTTATAGGTAGGTACATAATAAGTAAAAAATACAAAATGTAGTAACATCACATCATCTAGATTGTTAGACAAACCACAGTACAAGATACAAACCTTTTAGCATACCTAAATTTAGGCACATCAAGGGGTGCTAATAATGATCGATACTTACTTATATAAACACACAAATTGCCAATCACTCTTGCAAACAAGAAAAATTATAATTATTATAATAATTCATGTATTTATCTTGCTGATGAAATTATGTGTGTTTAGGTTGCTGTAGTCTAATTGTTTTCCTGTATCTATAGGTACTATTTTTACACACTATGTCTATGTCTCATAGATGTAAATTGATGCTATGTCTGTCATTCAACACTCCTGCCGCAGGTCTGCTGGAAAAAATCTAATGATAAATGTTTATGTATTTTACTTTATTATGTTTTTAGTGTGTACATTAATAAATAATTATATAGATAGAATTTATTCATATGTATCACATCAAAAAAAAATCTAATACATTTTTTTGCTACTGAGCCAGCGGCCACCCGGGGTACATTTGTCGGAGGTGTGTGGACCGCATCCCACCAGCGCTGGAAATAAATAAGCATTTATTACTATTTGATTTATTTCATTCCTACACTCATCCGAGTACCTATATTTTTTTAAATCAACTAACCCACCTGTAATAATATTGTCACTATCTTCAGTAACAGAATAGTAATGTAGTACTCTCAATAAGAATTCAAAGCGGTATGATCTATTTATAATAAGTACTCATTTCAATCAATCATTTTGAGTACAATGAGTTGAAACATTTCTTAATTCCAAGCTCAATTAAAAATAGTGTGTGAAATAATGAATACTTACCAGGACTGGTATCAAATCCCTGGTGTTCCTTTATTATCTTCAATTCTTTTATGGCCTTAGCAATGGCAGGATCAAATGGGCTCATCTGCTGAGAGGTAGAATATCTATCAGATTAATAATATTCACTTGCTTTAAATGTGTGCTTTCGTTTTTAACTTATTTTGTCCTACTGCTGGGGTTTTTCCTTACCTACTACTTTTACCTTAAAATTATTATTATCATCAAGTTAACTAGACAGGTAAGTAAGTACTATTTTACCTGACAGACAACCACTTCTTCTTTCAAAGCTAACCATCCGACTGATGATCTAGTTTATTATGAACAGTAACACAGGAAATGAGGAATCCATTGCATCATCATCATTTCAGTCGAAAGACGACCACTGCTGGACATGGACCTTCCCAAGTACCGCCATGGCACCACAATCCATTGTGTTTTGAATTATTTGAATAATTTTAGAAAAACTCTTACCATTACAAGCCAATGTCATATTACTACCTGTCACATTTACAATTACACACTATTAATTTTATTATGTCCCCGACCAACTTATTAAAAGTAAACTAAATACTTTCACTTGTTTATTTTATTTTGTAGATAATTTTTGGAAGGCCAAAACAAAACAATACGGAAGTTTAGGTTGGGTTGGAACTTTGGCATAGAGGCATAGATAGAAATTTCCATCACAGATGATAAATATTTGATGAAGTTTAGTTATTATTTAACTTTTGGATTAAAAATTAGATCGTTGTCAAAGTACATACGTACTAAATTCAATATTGCAGCTATTTTTTAAACTTGAAACATGGCGGCGCGAGCCAGTGTTGTTATCGCAAAAATCTGGGTTGCCGTATGTCACATTCTGATTTGCCGTAATTTAAGGGATAAAATACTAAAATGCCGTATATAATTTAAAAATGTTTATTCTCTCTCTCTATCTCCCACTGTTGTCGATATTTTTAACCGACTTCTTCAAAAAGGACGAGGTTCTCAATTCGTCTGTATGTTTTTTTTTTTTGTATGTACGTTGCGCGATTACTCCACCAATTATGATTCTTTTTTTTTGTATACCTTGCGAATGAGCTATTGGAGTCATAGTTATCACAATTAACTTTAGTTCAGTACGTTGTCTCATTCATTTCTAACTAAGGCGAAAGAGATGGCACGATCCGGCGATATGAACTCTGTTTTCAGATGCGAGTCGGGATTTACCCAGCTGTGAGTGGTACGTTTCGCTGCGCTAGTTAAAAACGTTTCGTTTCACTTACAGCAGCCAATTGCCGTATTTTTTGATACGGCATTGAAAGGCCTGCCGTATACCGTATTTTCTGAAAAAATTACGTGGATTACCGTATATTACGGTACTTGCCGTATCAATAACAACACTGGCGCGAGCTACCGCGAGTGTTGACAACAGGAATTTTAAATTACTTTGACAATGACATTGATTGAGATTAGTGTTAACAGATGAAAAAAAAAAACTACTGTGTTGATGGATTAAAAATACTGTGTTTCAGACCCAAAATACCGTAGACATAATTATTTGAAAAATACCGTGTAAATTATCGTATAAAAAGCAAAAAAAAGAACCATGAACATTCAATATTTTTATTCAAAATTATAATTTTCGCCTTCTTATTTTTTTTCCACTTTCTTATTTTTTTTTATTTTTAATTTTGTCAAACGGACAAAATATAATTTTTTTTGTATTTAGTCGTGCTAGATTACTTGTGTACAATATTTTTGGGAATGACCTCGCGGCGGCGGGCGTAGTGTAGTATGAAGCGACAAAAACTAAAAATGCGTTTTGTTTTACCTATCGGCTATAATTTTATTAAATTACAGTTACATAAATTACACAGTAGTTAATATTTAAAATTATCATAGAAAATTGCACGGTAGGGAATCTGTTTTTTAATTATTTTAAAATGGAAAGTGATCGTGAATCTGATGGTTCCGACATCAGAAGACAGGCTTAGGAGACATAATAGTGAAATTTATAAAAATGATCATGATCACATTGATCACACAGTTATTTGGTCAAATTCCGAGTATTTTATGATGTATGGAATAAGCGTTATTTTTTCAAACAACAATTTACCCGACTTTTTAAAATCTACCGTAATTTTAAACTGAGAACACCATAATCCATTATTTGGAGTTGGCAATGCTGTTAGTTCCGACTTTTCAGTTTTGCCGCCGTTGCCTTCAGTGATGCCAACTTAGAGTAATTTACCCTAGATTTAGAATAAAACTAATAGAGCAGGGTAATTTTTGGGGTATTCATTTTTTTAGGTTATTTTAAAGTGGGTGATGGTGGGAGGAAAGTGGCTTGCGTACTTAAAGTACGCGGTCTTTAAGGTTCACGACCTTACTCGGCTCGTCATCGGTGACACACGTGAAGCTTGCTCAAAATTTCATTGTCAAATTGGCTCGCGCCTCGTGGCGATGACAGATGGGCGAGTACCTAAGCTCACCGAGCCTTAAGTACGCTTGCTCGTATGTCTATCAGCCCTTTTAGGGTAAGGTCTGTTTCAAATGGTACTGGGTCGTTCCAGGTTTTTCCTAAAACGGAACGAAACCGTTTTCCAGAAACGAGAAACTGTTCTAGGAAACAGTTTTTCAATGTATTGATTCGTCTCGTCGTTTCGGAGCCAAAACTACCAGTTTTCCTCGGTTGGTTCATATTTGTTCAACTAAATTTGAATTGTGTGTCCATATAAATAAGATTTATTTTAGATTAACTAATCGTTACTTCAAATCCAAATTGAGAAATATAACTTTTATGATGATTACTATTAAACCATAAAATTAATAGTCCAGCAATATTCATAAGATCTGTCAATTCAAAAAAGTTTCACACATAGTACTCACCACCTTGAACCTATCAACCAGACGTTTGTAAAAGTTTTGAGATTGCACCAATTTTTTATTTTATTTTAGGGTATATTTTCAAATTATCATTGAATCTGGGGTAAATAAAATAAAAATGATATTACGAGACCAGGCAAATGGCATGGCAACACTGGTTGCCTTGCCACATGCCGCGTCAGTTTTGAGTTAAAGAGTAAAGTTTTTGAGTTTTGTTTTAGGGTGGTAAAGTTGCGAGTAAAGTTTGCTTTGATTAATTTCCGTTCTTAACTTTTTAATGATTTTAAAATGTATTTTGCATTAGTAGTGCATGATGTACATCTTCAACAAGCACAGATTACAATTATATACGACAGCAAGTGTTGTATGGAACATGGCGGTCCTAAACGAAGGGATGAAAATGCATACCTACCTACGTAATTAGTGCTTAAGTTTTCTGTTAGTGAGATCGAACACAAAAAGTGGCTCCTCAGTAGTGCTGAGCATTATCAGTGGCATTAACAAGCTCAAGATCTACACAAACTATGTCTCTGCCAGAAAGACTGAAAAAGGTACATCAATGAAGTCGGGCTAATCCTTGACTGTTTTCGGCCGAAGAAATGACCACAGGAACAGTCACAAAAGTTTACGAAGGTTCATACGTTATCAATACTACTTGCTAACCTAATGAGTATAATATTATCATTCCAATCCACTCAAGTTTTCCTTGCCAGCATTGCTTTTTATTTGAACTTCTAACAGGCTGTCCAACTTTGCTAGTATGAGTTATTCGCAAATTTAATCAGGTGGACTGCAGCCCTCAAAATGTAATTGCAAACATTATTGATCACTACTCTACATATGTGACACAAGCGTTTTAACATAGTAGAATACTAATGTACACAAATGTCTTTTTCAGGTGTATCTCAGAACTATGATCATAACTATACTTGGAAAATAAATGTGTGTGCGAGTCTATAGTACCAGTAACTTAGTCTGTGATGTTTAGTGGGATAACCCGCTACAATAAAATACTTTAGACAAATGTAAGTTTGAATTTATTACCTACTTTAATTAAGTTTGTCAGGGACAATAATTAAGTGTAATCGTGAATTTGACAGGTAGTAATATGACATTGGTTTGTAATGGTAAAAGTTTTTCTAAAGTAATTCAAACCTCAATGGATTGTGGTGCCATGGCGGTGCTTGGGAAGGTCCATGTCCAGCAGTGGTCGTCTTTCCAGCAGTAGGACAAATTAAGTTAATTAAAAAAAAAGGAATAGGCACACATTTAAAACAAGTGAATATTATTAATCTGATAGATATTCTACCTCTTAGCAGATTAGCCCATTTGATCCTGCCATTGCTAAGGCTTTAAAAGAATTGAAGACAATAAAAGAACACTGCCTCTACTTGATTTGATACCAACCCTGGTAAGTATTCATTATTTCACACACTATTTTTAATTGAGCTTGGAATTAAGAAATGTTTCAACTCATTGTACTCAAAATGACTGATTGAAATGAGTACTTATTATAAATATATCACACCGCTTTGAATTCTTATTGAGAGTACTACATTACTGAAGATAGTGACATTATTATTACAGGTGGGTTAGTTGATTTAAAAAAATGTAGGTACTCGGATGAGTGTAGGAATGAAATAAATCACATAGTAATAAATGCTTATTTATTTCCAGCGCTGGTTGGATGCGGTCCACACACATCCGACAAATGTACGCCGGGTGGCCGCTGGCTCAGTAACAAAAAAATGTATTCGATTTTTTTTGTTGTGATACATGTGAATAAATTCTATCTATATAATTATTTATATACACACTAAACACATAATAAAGTAAAATACATAAACATTTATCATTAGATTTTTTCCAGCAGACCTGCGGCAGGAGTGTTGAATGACAGACATAGCATCAATTTACATCTATGAGACATAGACATAGTGTGTAAAAATAGTACCTATAGATACAGGAAAACAATTAGACTACAGCAACCTAAACACACATAATTTCATCAGCTTAAAATAAATACATGAATTATAATAATTTTAAGTTTTCTTGTTTGCAAGAATGATAAGCAATTTGTGTGTTTATGTAGGTAGGTATTAGCACCCTTATCTAGATTATTGATGTGCCTAAATATTTGGGTATGATAAAATAAAAGGTTTGTATCTTGTACTGTGGTGTGTCTAACAATCTAGATGATGGAATGTTACTTACTACCTTTGTGCTTTTTTCATATTATGTACTAGCTGCGCCCCGCGGTTTCACCCGCGTAAGTCTCGATCCCGTGGAAATATCGGGATAAAAAGTACCTTATGTGTTATTCCAGGTTATGAACTATCTGTTTGCTAAATTTTATCCAAATCCGTTCAGACGTTTTTGCGTGATTGAGTACATACAAACACAAACTTTCAAATTTTTATTATTAGTAGGATTTAAGAACTTATTTATTTAGGCAAACGAACAATACACCACTCACTGAAAAAAAAATTATGACTGAGATTGAGAATTTTACGAAGTTGCTCAATCTCACCTTTCAAGTAAAACCCATTTGTTGTTTTAATTAGGTATTAAATAAACGGTTGGATTTAGATATTGAAATAATTAGATGATGTAAGTACCTACATAACACTAATATAATAAATGATAATTCCCTATTTAGTAAGATTGAATGGTTACCTACTAGTTATTTACTGTTTATGAAAGTATGTACCTTTCTATATGGTGTATATGGAAAAGGTTTTATGAAGAAAAGCAAAGAAAGACAAGACTAGGCATTTATTTCAAGTAGGCTTGTCAGCATTGAGTTATGGTAATGAGAAAACTAGGTAGTTGCCCGTTCCAAGTCTAGGTCATCATGGAGAAGGGCAAGAAACTCCAAGGCAGCTTGGTTTAAAGTATTGGATCAACACATATTACTTTAGCATAAATCATTGTTACCTAAGTATCACATTAATCTCTGGGACTATTTCTCAAAGTTATAGCAACTTATCAACGGGAAGAAACAGAACATGAATATTCCCTAATTAAATGATGACTAAGATTTTAATGAATACTTGTTTATTATGATTTGATTTATACACAATCGTATAGTAGCGCTTTCATCACTCACGCTCGGTGTTGCATTGCATTCAAGTCGTCAGCTGATGACAGGTTCAATCAAAGTTCAAACCATAATCAAACTTCTAAAAAACAACCTATGCTCAGACTATGAGGAGACGCTTTGTATTGTAGTAGCTGCATTTGGACATTGGTACCTATTGCATTTTCATATTGTTCCGAGTGCGCCTACGTGACCCGTTACATTCATAAGTTCATAGTTCATTTATTGTAAACAAAATGTAGGCAATAACAATAAACTGACTTTTTATATGACAAAAATGGTAGGTATGATTTAGACATTGAAATAAATAAAAGCATTTAAATACATAGGTAAATACTAATTATTATCTCTAAATACGAATACCTATACTTATGGACATGACCGCTAATGACGGGAAAAAACAAAAACTTCAGCGTCTAACGCGCATGCGTGACGTGATCACTTCACACGATTCTCCCACATCACTTCACCCGATTCTCCCACATCACTCCATCCGATGCAGGTGGTTGTCTTGGAAACCACATCACTTCGACGCACGGTGCAGTGAGCCTGTGCGCGTGATGCAAATGTCAGTTGAGGTTAGTAAATAGTAATAGTAGGTACCTACGATGATGATTTGATTAATATGAAGGCTCTTACATACTGGCGCGACTCGTCGCGCTACGCGACGCCACCGCATTGTTCGCCGTGAAGTTTTCTCAGAAATTGTTTTGTTAAGGGGGATGCGCTAGGGTGGCCCGCGAAATTCAAATTTTCTTACGTTTTTTGCAATTTGCAGGTCAGTATCATTCAATACACTTTCATGAACTTAGTGAGTTATATTGCTGATTTTAATGTTTATAATTCAGTAAATCCATATATGTTACGAGCGCTAATAATATTTAGATCAACATATAGCCTGATACTGACCTGCAAATTGCAAAAAACCTAAGAAAATTAGAATTTCGCGGGCTACCCGAGCGCATCAACCTTAAAATTCGCGTCACGCGACGAATCGCGCCAGTATGTAAGAGCCTTTATGTTATTACCTATTGGCAACGCGTAGGTAGATATACGGTATATCTATCTCCAGATAAAGGTAACCTACAATAAAATAAGGTAAGTAGGTACATTTAATCCGCACGTCTTTTATAAATGACTTTTACTTAATGTTCCCACAATAGTTTCCGTCGGCTAGCCACACTTCCCAACCACACATTTCGTTCCGAGTGTTGTCGTATCCAGTGTTTGTCAAATATGGATGAAGAAGACTTAGGTAGTTTTACTTGAAAATTCTTACTTTAAATGGCAAAACGTGTGTGGTCAGCTCGAACTACTATGAGATCCCAGCACCCGCGCGTTTTGCCGTTTGCCGCGCTCACAGTGCTCACACAACGACAACTTACTAAATGGACGCGAGCTATTGCGTGAGTTTAAGTTGCCCGCGCGCTCTCGCTCCAAGCAGCCCGCACGCTCTCCGCGCCATGCAGCCCGCGCTACTCAAATGAAGTTCCTAAGTATCTTGCGCCACGTCGGCCCCGCGCCCCCTTTTGCAGTCTGGCCAAGCACTGAATCTCTCTTCATATTGAATAGATTTGGGTTAATTACAACGCTGAACAACGTCGCACAGTCTTTACTGGACTCGATCCACAATCGCTTCTTTAAAAACATCGCGATTGGGTCATGGGATTGCGTTTATTTAAATAAACAGTCTAACAATGGGTTCATAATAACAAACTATGTCGCTTTTTACTAACTAGCATAAACGTGAATGTTTTATTTTATTTATTGTATGTAGCTACGTAGATACGTACTATACTAGGAAAAAAAATTGAGTAAGTAAAACAAAATTGAGTTTCTAACTGAATATCTGTTTTGCTAATTTATTTAAAGCCCACCTAAATAGTATTAATGTTTAGACACTTAAATACTTGTTTTAAAATAATACAAAATTATCAATAGAATTAGAATAAAAATATTATTAAAATCTCGATTATGATTGTAAATGTATTAGCTTGGGCATCCCTAGCATCAGGTGGGATGACACTGACAGCTCACTCCACGCTCACTTCACCTAAGTTTTCATGGAGTGATGGCTAAAACTCTAAATTCTAATTAAATAAGTATTTTAATATGACCTCGCATTGTACGGAAATCCTTTACAATGCGAGATCATCATAAACTGGAAATGTATAGCTTGATGTGTAGTCGTGTGTATTACAACCTACGGCTTTGACAGCTCCAAGCGCACAGTTAGAAAAATCGTGTTATACCTACACAATGTGCCTAAACTAGGGGAGACCAGGGATGAACGTAACAATTTCCCATTTTCTCATAATATCTAGCAGAGCTTTTTGAATATCAAAATTCTAATACGTACACAAGATAGATTGGTCTTTCAGCTATCTTTTAACAACAACTAAAATGCAACAGATTTAACAGATTTTGAGAAAAATTACCAAATAACAAAAGTGAAATTTGTTACAATCATCCCTACCCCTAGGGTTGGTTGTAACAGTGTAAGGGGATGGTTGTAACATTGTAAATAAAACAAAATTACTTTCATAATCAACATATTATTTATTTATAATGAGTCTTTTAGGTTTTCCATTTGTGAAACAATTCAACTAGTTCGTCGCTAGGGCAATACTAGTTGCTTGCGGGGCTCTTATTAATAATCTCGGATTATGACGCATAAAAATCTCAGCCAATCTCACCAGCACATTCATTGGACCTCCACGAACTGGGAATTTCTTTATTATATTTAATTGCTAATAGAAACGATAACTTTGTACTACTTTAGTTGTTAATCCGTACTTAATTTCAGAACAATGGACTAAATACAAGGCATTCTGTTCTTCCTCATCGGTAAAAACTCGTCTTCTCAATACGTAGCCTACATTTGGAAGACTTGTTGAACCTTCTTTAAGCATTTTTTTCTTCTTTGCATATATCTATATGTATAAAGTTACATGGCACATGGATATGAATTCTCAGCGTCTCGAAATGGTACTTTTCTGAGAAGTACTTCTTCTGCCAAATTCATTATTTCTGCAGTAACTAAACCCCTACTGGTCGTTCGTTTATGTATATTAGGCATAAAAAAATGAATATGTATTACTTTAAAATATACAAAACACAATAAAATATGGTTAGGGATATCAAGGTCATAATCGGGATGAAAGTAACAAGTTGTTACTTTCATCCCTATCTTAAAATTTTACCGAATATGACAAACACATGGCTATACCTAACCTAAAAAACCGTTAGAAAGATACCGTTACGAACGCCAAAATAGAAAGACGAATAGTTATGCTACTTTACTGACATGTGACACGCGAGCTTAGACCTACCATATTACAAACAAACACCGTTTAAAAAAACGGTCAAAACTTACTTTGGAGGTATTTTTGCGGCACCGACTTGCTACGTCCACAACCTGACAGCACAGCGCGGTGAGCGCAACCTGAGGTGAGGGGGGTTCAAATAGCGCACATCGATGGGTACAGCCATTAGTGCAGCCAACATAATTCGTCCAGAAACTCATTTGTTACGTTCATCCCGTGTTACTTTTATACCTGGTCTCCCCTACCACAACTTTTGAGCTGTGTTTGTGAATATGCTAGTATTTACCCCCACACGAAATAGTGAAGATCACGAGAATCAGAATGAAGCCATATGCAGACTGGCGCGACGCGACTCTAACAAAACAATTTCTAAGAAAACTTAACGGTACAACAATTACGATTCTGAAACATTTCTCCCACATTTGTTTCGCCGTTGAACGGATCACCGACAGAACGATTCACTTTTCATTTTTTCACCGATGGAACGTTCCAATGACGAACGATTTGCCGACAGAACGATTCACTTTTCATTATATCACCGAAAGAACGTTTCAACGGCGAACGATTCGCCGACAGAACGATTCACTTTTGAAAATTTCATCGATATAACCTTTCATCGGCGAACGATTCGCACACAAATGTTCGTCTGCCTCTGGGGTATAAAACATAGGTATTCAACGCATAAGAGGCCATATACGAATTTTTGGCGATTTTGCCAATTTACGTGATTTTACAGTTGAAATACTGTGTTCCTATAAGTTTTAACCGCCCAAGTCTTGGGCCGCTATTACGTAACTATCATTTAAGCACCGTTTTTATTACGTGCGCCGCGCGCGGTTTGTGTCCGCACGAAAAAAAAATACAACCACTTGATATACAGTACTTTGTACAGTAGTTTTTTACTTGTGCATAAAGTTTAATAAATAAATAAATATACTGAACGGATGGATTTAGTTTAGTGAAGCGACATATTATCACTACACATTTTTAGTGAGAAGACGTAATAAACAAGAATATTCGACATCTACCGTGATGTCGTGGTATCCCTAGGGATTTTGTAAAATCCCTGGTTTCCTCATTTCCCTGCCTTATAATTATATAACTAAGTTTAGTCTATACGGAATTACACCCCAGGGGCATACGGAAATTTGTGTGCGAATCGTTCGCCGATGAAAGGTTTTATCGATGAAATTTTCAAAAGTGAATCGTTCTGTCGGTGAATCGTTCGCCGTTGCAACGTTCTTTCGGTGATATAATGAAAAGTGAATCGTTCTGTCGGCGAATCGTTCGTCATTGAAACGTTCCATCGGTGAAAAAATGAAAAGTGAATCGTTCTGTCGGTGATCCGTTCAACGGCGAAACAAATGTCGGAGAAATGTTTCAGAATCAACAATTACAAGTGTCGCGTCGCGCCAGTCTACACGAGGGTTGATGCAGGCAGGCGGCAGCGGGATCTGTGCCCTACCTATGCGTGTTTCCCTCGAAGACTGCTGGAAAACATTGACTGTTGCCGGGCCAAAAGTTGGCCTGGTAACACTGAATATTTTCTGAATATCTACAAATTCGTATCCACAGTTACGTTTCCTGATCATAGGAAGCTTAGTTGGTCACCGGTCACGCGCAACATACGGGTCGCGTTCGACTGGCGTTCGCGAACCCTTGGGGTTCATGTTTTAAGAGATCATAATCTAAAACCAATAGAATTTGTGGTTTCATTCGTGGGCGTAGCCATTTTGTTTATTAGGGTAGATTACCGAAGTGCCCTGCCAGACTCACCTCTCAAAATATGAAGGTAACCTACATACCTATACAGGATGTAAGGGTAAACACTCTTGTCATTCAAACCATGGGTGAATTGACTTAATATAAAAATAAATGACCGAACACATAAAAAAAAAACGTTATTGTCATTAAAAGATTTTAAAAAGTTTCTATCTGACACCGTGCTTGCTAGCGAAACAGCTGACTGACTAAGGGAGGGGTCGCGCTCGCTGCCGGCCAGGTCACATCCCGTACCCCGCGCCCGTGATGAGACGCAAGTTCGTTGCCCTAGCGCATAGGGCAACCAACTTGCGTCTCTTGTGTTAAAATTTAGGTCTATAAAAATTAAAAAAAAAGTTGTAATTTTCCATTGATTTTACGTTCTATAAATGAAACCAAACCACTGGTTGCAAGGATAACGGTGTTTACCCTAACACCCTGTATAATTTAAGTAACTACCTACTAAGTTAGTCTAGATTTACATGTAATGGAAAAACATTTTTTATCAAACTATCATATATCCCTTGTTTATAAGTTCAGAACTGTGTGCTTAGCAACGAGCGCGAATTTTAAATCCCCAGAGCGTGCAGAAATAAAGATAGAAAGATACCTACCATGTGTTACAGAATTGCGATAAAAATTTTGCGCGATTTTTTTCGCAGTGCGGGCTAGGCCTAAAGTAGACAGGAATAAACAAGGTTTTATCAGTAAACTTAAACAGTGCACTCTCAACGGTTTACCTTACCGAATGTTAGAAACCTAGGACCCAACATCGTCTAAGATAAAGAGGTGTTTTTGTTTCTTTATGATGAAGTTAATTAAGACATATTTGTTATTACCTATAACTCTTTATTTATAAATCTTGCTTAAATTTAATTGAAATTTTTATGATTTATATTGTTAAAAAAATTAATTTATTATAAATAATTTCATTTAAAATAAAATTTAATAAATTTTGTAACAGTCGCTAATCATTACTTAACTTTAATCAACGTTTATAAATAAACCCCAAAGTCATTAACTTAGGACTTAGATAATAAAACCTAGTTAAAAGTACCAGTATGGAACAGTTTCACTGTCCGCGGGGTTATCCCTGCTTTATGTTACATAACATATTGTTCATCTTAGAGATTAGACGATATTTTTGAATCCCTCTACCTATTTCTTAAACGCTTTTGAGAAACTCGAAGGCTTCCGATGGAGCGAGGAGAATCTTTGTTTTGAGAGTCGTAGGCTACTCTCCAAACAAAGATTAAACAATAATTTCTTCAAAACACCCAATGTAATCCAAATATATTAAATATTTCAAAAACGAACAAAGAACTCAACTTCTGAAAAGTTAGGTACTCGAAATGGCTAATAATCCCATTAGAAATCAAACATTGCAACCAAAAACTCAAAAGCATCATAACAAATCATTTACATATCGGAACAGCGATGTAATGGCTGAAATTGACAAAGAAAACTTTTACATTTGCATTTTTAATGGCGGCTGAAGTGCCGACACGTGAAGTTGCATAATATTGATAAATTGCTTCCCTATTTTCCCTGGACCTAGGTATAGGCGAACTAAAAATAGACTCTGGGGGTGGCAGAGAGGTGCTGCGCATAACAGCAATTGGTCATACACCTATCGATCGAAATAAGCGCATGCGATATTTAGTTGGCCGGGGATCCCACCGGGTGCAACATTCTTGCTCAGAAAAATTAAAAATGCCCCTCTGTTCCGTGATAACGTGTAAGTGCAGCCAGGAAGGCCATGATGGAGCCGTAGAAGGAATTTCTTTTCATTTGTAAGTACAAAATCTTCATTTAACTTAAAAAAATAGTCCTGAAATCTGCAATTCACCTGTTCTAGCGACCATTCATCTGTTGCATTGCAAAAGATATACATCGCTGTTGATGTTCGCTCTCAATGTTCGTCGCGCTATCACAAAGGTCAGTGTATCACGCCGCGAACGATAACGACATGAACTCGCGACGCGTTTCATAGTGAGGGTCTCAGGCTAGAGGTGTTCCTATTATTTATTTATGAAGGAAATATCGATGAAAACATTGTATTGTAAATTAGAAGAGTTTCTTGTGATGTATGCTATGCGTTTAGTAGTAAATGGGCGAGTTTTGGTAGTCATGGATATCCACGCAAAAGTATTTAAAAGCGTTAGAGTCGCTAGAAAAATCATAATTATTTCTAATCAGTGTCAAAATTTCAAATGTCAAAAACAGTCGCCTGTTTCAAAAAGTGACTTTCATTAAAATGTGTTCACGAAAGTTGTGCTATTTTTCGAGAAACATTGTAAATAACCAAACAAGGAGATCAAGTCTTACCGAAATCCGCTATTTGACAAATATGGCGACATCGGCTCGGACTAAAAAATGGGGATTATATTGATTGAAATCTATTTGAAAGAAAAATATAATTCTAACTATAATATTATAAATGCGAAAATGAGTTTGTTTGTTTGTTCCGCTTTCACGCTGAAACGGCTGAACAGATTTAGATGAAATTTGGCACATGGGTAGACCATGACCTGGATTAGGACATAGGATACTTTTCCCGATGTTCCCACGAGACTTATGCGGGTGAAACCGCGGGACGCAGCTAGCTAGAAGTAAATGATATTATATTATTCTATTCTAAATCTATTTAACTCTTTGGCAAATCAAATTCCTACGTCATTATAATCGGTAGGCGCCATCATGGCGCTTACATTTTTTGTAAAAAAAATTAACTCATCCGATAAATAAAAAATATAGTACCAATCGTAATGGTACCTGCTACGACTCGTAGCAGCTTGTTGCGTAGTCTTCGTAGCGTAGCGTCGTAGCCTCGTAGTGGAAGGCCTACGAGGCTACGATGCTACGCCATATGAAGACTGATCCGCCAGCACAGAATAGATTAAAATAAGCGTAGGTTAGGTACCTACGAATCTAAATTCTATTCACAGCTAAATGAGACAACCAAACAAAAATAACGATTGGTGGGGGTATAGGAACCGCATGTTGAGAAGGCAACGTGGTAGCATCATTTATTGATGTGTAACATCTTTCCTATCGCTTTCCTGCAATCTGTGGGAGAGATTTTGGTGAAAAGGGACGGAAGTGTGTAACAGGAAGCCGGGGAAGCGCGCGCTATTTGATTTGACCAATCGCGCGCGGTGCTAGAGTTGGCCATCAGATGGTAAAAACCCATTTTCCGAGACATTTTAATAAGGATGATGATGATGAATATTGTTTATATCACAATATAAGTCAGCCAAGCTGACAGATGATACACATCTTATGGGACTATTGTAACGGTCGCCCGTTTTTTTAAATGAAACTTTACCATTGTTGGACAAAGGCATTTATTACCTTAGACCTGCCACTGGCAGACAGGTTGCTTCTCCACAAACCATAAATAAAATAACTGTCGGTAAGGTGAAGATATCATTTACCTGTTACAGGTTTCCCGTTAATGCGGAGATCAGGGCAAAATGGGTGGACATGACAGGCCGAGATGGCTGGGCGCCGACGCAGAAAGACTTCGTTTGTTCGCGTCACTTCCGCGATACTGATTACTTCATCAAGAGATCGGGTAAAAGGTATTTGAAGACCTCCGCCATCCCCTGCGAGTATGTGGTGTACCGCGATCTCTATGTAAGTATATAATCAGGAATTAGGAACTTCTTAGAGGCAGAATTACTCCCCCTTGGCCCCTTTAATGTAACTGATGAAATGTAGGTGTATTTTCATGAAACAAGTGCGAACTTTTTCATAGATGGACAACTCGAGCAATTTTATCTACTAAAAATTTTCAAGATGGTGAGGTTGTCTGTCAGTTTTTTTAAATAGTTTAAAGACATCCAGGGAAAGTGGGCTGTCATACACCTATAGGTAATAAAATAACGTAACGAATAGTAAAACTTACGTATGTAGAAGTTGTTTTGTTACAAGTCTAGATTGGTTAGTAGTTAGAATTTCAGTTTTCAGGCACATCTGGGTTTTTGTAATGAGTCAGGCAGGGTAAAAACCACACTGACACACTTGGAGAGCGTATTTTGTAATGTTAGTTGACTTGGCAATATAAGGCATTATTTTATTTGTATAGTAATTATTTCATAATTATGTTTTTTTTTAATGAAATATGGAAAGTTTTCGAAATAAATAATTTTCAATTTTACATATTTCGAAAACTTTCCATATTTCATTTAAAAACAACATAATTTAACACCCCTTTTCCTTACGAGATCGCCAACCTTTTAACAGAATCTTAACCAAAACCTTCCCAAAAGTAATAATATTCAGTTAGCAATTTATCATCCCACACCGCGAAGGGTAGGTACACCTCTAACGCCAGACTCCGATAGATTCACCTCTATGTAGGTATCATAGTTGTGTCTCCCGTCTGGACACTCCCTCGGCAGTCCCGAGCACTGTGTGTCAATTGAAAAACGATGTACCGGTATTACTGGTTAATAGATTCATGGAAATAAGTATTGCTACTGTGTATATAAATATACTTTACTAGATTTCACTTTGTGATTGTTTTCAGTGTTGGCGTCAAAGGGGAGTGTAGTTTGTGATAGTTTGTCGGTGAAGTTATAGTCAAACTGTTCTAAAAAAGTGCCAAAAATGTTTAGTGTTGGTGTAAAGATTTTTTTTAAACCCATTTTCATCTGCTCAGCGTTTTACCAACCATGTTGGGGTTAGCTTAAATGATTTATTTATTTTATTTTAATTACTTTTTTTTCTAATTTTTGTTTAGGTTATTATGTATAACCACTGTTGGTATTATTCTCTTTAATATACTAACCGTGTCTTTGATCCTGTCGCAGGGGTTCTGGATTGAGACATTTTATTTCCTCATTTATTTATTACTTGCTTCCGCCCGCGGCTTCGCCCGCGTGGTATGTCGATAAAAAGTAGCCTATGTCCTTCCCCAGGATGCCATATATCTCCTTGCCAAATTTTATCGAAATCCGTTCAGTGGTTTAAGCGTTAAAGGTAACATACAGCCAGACAGAGTTACTTTCGAATTTATAATATTAAGTATGGATTTACTTTTGCTGTTTGTGTGAACTTAAAAATATAATTTAAAAAGAAAACAATATGTCACTGACTACACTTTGTTTAAAAAATCCAATTAGCATTGACCAGCGTAAACCAAACTACTACAACAATATAAAAGTGCTTTCAACTCCTGTTTTTAGTTCGATGAAGATGTGGATGTAAAATTTGAGGTGAATGAAGCTGAAGCGAGTGTGTCAGTGGAGGATCTCACAGATGAACCTGAGGTCCTGGTACTTGATCAAGAACTAGAAGACGATAATGAAGTGGCTCAGCGATCTGAGACAAGTCGTGCATTCCCGCCATTCAATTTGCCAGCACCCGCTAATCAAGAGCCAGATATAGACAGTACCATTGGGACTATTTATGACATGAACGAAAATGGTACCGGAGATTGGGAGCGATTCCGGGTAAATATTAAAAAAAAAATAGTTTAGCTGAGCATTTTGCCGTGCGCGTGTATTGTTCTTGTGTTTTTATTCCTAAGTATTTTTTTTTTGTACTTATTATTAAATATTGAATAGGTAAACCCTAGGATCCACAGTGGTAGCCCGCGAAATGTCAAATTTTCTTACGTTTTTTGCAATTTGCAGATCAGTGTCAGGTTGTATCTTGATCAAAATATGATTCACAACTCTAGCAGATTATGTAGGTACTTTTGTATCCAAACAGAGCAGTGTTGCCATTTAAAATGATTATATTTTTCTTTTTATGAAAAAAATGAGACTAAGTAGTCTAGGCTTAAGAAAAGTAATACATTTTTACAGGTTAATATTATGTAAAGGCGAGATATCTTATTTTCTTTTTACACCACCAGCTCGACAATGTCAAATTATATGTCATGTAAACCTAACCTAAATTAAGTCATTAAGACCTAAGAGTCTAGCAGGGTAACAATATTGTACTGAATTTCATTATGACCCGCTGGTCATTAATGTGATTTGGAACATAAAGTAGAACATTTATGATAAGTAGTAGGTACATATTAATTCCATGCATTCACCATTAAGATCTGCACTAAAAATTAATTGTTCGAAAATCGAACTGGCCACCACGAGTAGAATATAAAAAAAAGAAAAATAGAACACAAATTATAAAGAGGCGCAAATACTAAAAATTGAATTGCTTTGTGCAACAAATTACTTAACTACAACTGAGACTACAATACATACAAATTTTCACAAAAATGTCGAGTGACGATAGTGATTTGACTCCGGAGTACATTAAATCTGAAGCCATTGGCATTGCCAACAGTCTACTCCCAGATAAGTCCAAGGAATCGTACATTAAAGCCTACGACGATTTTTACAAATCGAAAACTACAAAGGGCGTCAAGTCTATATCTGAATCAGTGCTTTTAGTCTACTTCCAGCATTTATCATGTACAAAGAAGTCAAGTAGCCTATGGTGCATCTATTCGATGCTCAGGTCAACAATAAGCATCAAAAATAATATACAAATTAATACATACACCAAATTACTGGCATTTTCAAAAAGGAAATCGGAAGGACATCGTCCTAAGAAATCAAAAGTTTTCACAGCTCAAAATGTGGAAACGTTTCTAAATGAAGCCCCTGACCACAGCTTTCTTGCCACAAAAGTAAGTACCTACCTATTGATTCAATTTTGAGTAACTAAAATATCTACTGTACTTACTATGTAAAGAAAGAAAGAAAGAATAATGTTTATTTGGACACAGTTCGTGAAACACAAAATACAAATAACAAAATAAAAAAAATAAAAAATTTGAAAACAATAGTGTGCTCCTCACGGCTGCGCCAAAAAGGTTCATTTCAGCATTAATGCCAGACAGGTACTGTCTGACGCTGGTTTTCTAATGAACCTTTAGTGACAAGTGACGGGAAGTACAAACAGTTTCAACATACCCAATAAATATTTTAACCATTAGGTACCTATTAATAAATAAGCTAGTAAAAAAAGGAACAAAAAAATAAATAATATAAGTAAATACAACAACAACCATCTCAGCAAACCCGTTTAGCGATTACATCAATCAATGTATAGGTAAGTATAGGTACTAGCTACCCGCTCATGAATCGATCGCTTGTATGCGATCTACTGATAGGTGATATTTCGACTCTAAGTTAAATAATTATTATTATTGTAAACCTTCGTAAGGTTTTTAGATAACTTTCTTATAATACATGTAATATATTAAAATTAATATATTACGTAAGTTACCTTCCTACTTAAATACTAACCTACCTACCTATTTTTGTTACAGGTGGCATTGATTCTTGGAGTGAATGGCGCTTGTCGTGGAAATGAACTCATAAACATTAAAATCGAAGATATCGAAAAATATTCAGATTTGTTGCTGGTAAATTTGCCAGATACAAAATCAAAGAAAGAACGGTCATTCGTAGTCGGTGGAGAATACGTAAGAATTATCGAAAAGTACCAAGCTCTACGCCCCTCTAATATAAACACTAAAAGATTTTTCGTAGCTTATAATAATGGCAAGTGCACCAGGCAAGTCATTGGAAAAAATAAGATCAGCAGCATGCTGAAAGACATTGCGAAATACCTGAAATTAACAAATGCCGAGCTCTACACGGGCCATTGTTTCAGGAGAACATCGGTTACTCTATTGGCGGATTCAGGAGCAGACATGACCCAGATTAAAAGACACGGTGGCTGGAAATCTGATGTAGTAGCAGAGGGCTACATTGAAAAATAAGGATAAAATAAGCTGCCGCATTGGTGACAACATCAAACTAAAAACACCGTTGATAACTGATCCTTGGACACCTTTGTCACCACAACCTTCCACATCAAAACACTATTCATCTAGCCCGCTGCCTCAAACACCACCTTCACTAACTTTCACGATGCAAAATGGTTCTCAGCAGACCCAAGTTTCTGAAACTTTACTTAACAGTAATACTCAAATAAACTCTACCTCAACTTCAATAAATGTACCGAATAAAAACATAACTTTGTCTTTCCACAACTGGTCTAATGTATCAAACATTACGTTTAACATTTAATTGTTTTAAATAGGTCTACTAACTGTTATTGTAATTTTAATAAATACTTGCATTCTAGTACTAATGCTTTTTATTGTCTCGTAGATGGTGTGAAAAGTAGAGTATTCTCCTCGGGGATAATGATGCCTTCGTCTTGGGCGAACTTGAATCCCACGATGCACTCAGGATTTTTGTCTTAACTCCCGAGCAAAGCGAGGGAGTTAACTCTAACCTAACCTAACACTCAGAATCCTTCGTTTTGCTCGGGATCAATACGGCGCCCGCTACATAAGACACTACTTTATGCCCTTAGTGCATAATCTACTGTTATAGTACTTGTAGTTTTGAAAATATTCCGAAGCGTGTACCTACGTAAAATGCGGTAGATGGGCGCATTTCAGAGTCGACAAGCTATACACCGATATGTATATAGGTAGATATATTGGTAGTAGCAATCATAACAATAAGTACAAACTGTGGGTTGACTATGAAGTATTAATGCCATCATTATTCCACTGCGAAAAAAGGATGGTGCTAACGGCCTTGTATAGCTCCGTCTCTCACTAACACTGGAAAAATGGTGGCATTAAAATGCGTCGTAGTATTTTATGCCACCATTTTTACAGTGTATAGGTGTTGTTTATCTTTGTTTTTAGCCTGAACGTTACTTCGGCCAACGGCTGCCAGTCTCTATCTTCGAAGACAACTCCCAAGAGGTTGGTTCATCGGGTTTCGATGAGCGTTATCGCCGAGAGGTTGGGGTAAGTCTGAGTGGTGGTCATTGATGTCGTTGAACTACCTAGGTAAGGTAGATACCCGCCGCGGCGAATGCAAAAATACCTCCCGGGTCCCTGACTCATGGTAGTAAAACAAACCATGGGATTTTATTGGTAAAAGTCCGACATAACCCTCCGTTCTCCCCGACTGAGGGTAACCAGGACATCCGCAGAGAAAAAAATAAAATAAAATATCACTCATAGTGACCACATTATATCATAACTCGTTTCTAAATCAAAATCTTGACCAACCATATTGCGAAATATACCTACAAGTCATTCGTAAAAAAATAGGAGATCAAAATATTGGCAGCGTTCCAAATAAGTGAATGAATGAAGACATCCGGCCGTCAAGAGAATGCGTTCTTGGGACAATTTTATTAACGACTCGTGTCTTTCGACTGATGATGGTTTGTGGAGACCGATACACGAAATCTTATGGAATTTTTTAGGCTTCATCATCATTTCGCCTGTAAGATTTCCAAAGCTGGACATAGGCCTCCCCCAAGCGTCGCCTCATTATTTGGCCTCAAACAACCATCACGAAACATAAATTAAAATAACGGCGAGAGCGTCAAGACAAAATTTTTCGCCACATTGTAAAAACAAATATGCTAAAATGAAGAACTATTATCATTCTACATGTTACACATAAACAGTAGTTACCACTTCCATAATATACTACCATCATTGCCATTTGTTACCATTTAATTTACAGTCTTCAATTAATCCATACCCACTGGACATACGTCCACACTTGGACTTACGCCCACACTTGGAGCGTCTACCTCCACCCAGAACACCTGAACCGGTAACGCAAAGTATCGAGCAAGAACCCATCCCTGATGCTGAGGAAGACATTCCGGAACTTGCTCCTTCGCCTGTGGTAGAAAGCCAGGGTGGACGACAGAAACTCGAGAACATCAAGAGGATAGTGACAAGAAGGAAGCCAAGCAAAAAGGTAAATAATCTTATTTATTTATTTATTTATTTATTATGGCACTCCAACGACCAGATCACAAAAACATTTACAGAGAGCATATCTTATTATAACTTATAAACTACAGCGAACTTGTCACTTAAAGGTGTGCACAGCACTTACAGAGTTTGCCTAATTTTAATAAAAGTGGTAAGAATAGAAATGATAAAATCAATACAAAACTTAAAATTAATAAAATCAAATAAATTAATAATAATGAGATCAAATAAAACAATAAAAATACAATCAATGAAATATTATGTATCTTATTTATGTAAGCATGAGAAAGTGTGTCCATTTTTAACTCGAAAAAAAAATTTATCTGTTCCATACATTTTGTCGATTTAAAGTGAACACAAATGTATGGAACAGCTGATTTTTTTTTCGCGATTTCAATGTTGGTCCCATAGAAAAAGTTGTTCAAAATGATGAGTACAATGACCCCTTTTCGGGTTTAGCATAAACAAAAAATAATGTTGTATAATTATGCATTTTCAGTGACTTAAAAGTGAAAGTACGCCATAATTTTTTTTCTAGTTATTTTTAAATAGATAGCTGTCTAGACTGTGTGTATTTTTAGATTCTTTTTTAGATAATATTTAAGATTTTATCGACCGGTCTTGTGCTTCCTGCATCCAGCGGATTCCCGCGCTTCCTTGTCGTCCTGGCGATGCTCGGGGGAGGCCTATGTCCAGCAGTTTACAGCTTTTAGCTGAATGATGACGATTACAGGTTCCTTCACCCTTACAAAACAAAACAAAAAAAAAACATAACTACAACCTACGCTAATTTTTCCTTATGTTGGCATTGGCTCAATGTAATAGTGGCCATTGCCTACAAAAATGATGCCGGGCATTCTGCCCGCCATCTTGTGGCTTTCATAAAACCATATTATAAGTAGGTAGGTACCCTACTTCATCAAAACGTCTCCCTAATTAATGTTTGTATATAGCGCATCACTCGTTCTTACATTTGAGCTCCTAGCAACGCCCCATGGCTGGACCCTCAAGGGAACCTGCACAATTCTTGCTATTTATACCTACAGGTCTACACATATTCTATTACAAGTGTTGACGTGTATCAATCATCGTCTATCGACATTTAAATGCGTAGATAAAGGGTGTAAAAAGACGCTCAAGCCGAGGATCACTTATAAATCACTTTTAAACGCACTGGTAAAGTAACACGCGCCATATTTGAACCACAATCGCAATTCGATGTCACAATTGTCAATTTTCTCATTGATAAGCGCATTAAACCTACATCATGTTTTCTGTCTTAATGCATACAAACATGAGCACCTCGTCATCAATGGCGAGCCTTTTTCCCAACTGTTGAGGTCCGCTTCCAGTCTAACCAGATGCAGCTGAATACCAGTATTTTACATGGAGCGGCTGTCTATCGGACCTCCGCTAACACGGTACCCCTTGGCAAGATTACTTGCCAGACTTGCGAACTTTTCACTACCCGTAACGACTTTCAAAGATCAGCGATTGACAGCCGGGACCAATTGCTTTCCGAAACACGCAAGGGTCCCGGTATGCACCCATTCACGGACCAAGCGTAGCTTAACTTTGAAGATCGACCCGTGCGACTATTATTCATGAGCACCTCTCACCACAATTTTCACAGGAACAAGACAAGGAGCCGCGGGCGTCACGCTGCAGGTCTCGCGGGTCACCTGGGCAACGTACCCGTGAGTTCCTCAGCCCCATCGAACAAGACAAAAAATACACAAGAGCGCTTTTTCAAAGTTTCTAGAGCAAAAACCGGCTTTTTTTTAAAGCAATCGGAAGGTTATTTCCCGTATTAAAAAAAAAAGTTGGTACCTAGAATACCGCCATTGATTGTCTATTATGAGATGAGATTGAAACTTGAATTAGAACGTATGAGAATTCGCCTTAGCTCTCTATTGATACTCTTTGCAATTAAAAGCGCTCGTGTGAATCAAACCTTTTCTGTCGATAACTCTCACTCGAGTGACCACGGAGTAATAAGCAAATGGAGTGAGCACAAGTTATGTTGCTCTGAGGCGGGCTTTTTTGTTTGGCCAAATGACAATATCTTACTAATACCTAATGCAGTAATGTAACGAGTGATCTGGACAGACTTAAGTGATTTTTGATTGACAATTCATCAATTTTATAGCCCGTGTCAGTGCGCCTTTTTATCGTTCATCATTATAGTTTTATCCACCCCTTCCAGGTCACGAACTCGGTGAGATCGAACCTTCGTATAACTACGAGTAACAGCACTCCCTTTCCTTACTATTCCAATTGTATCTTTTCCCATCATTAGCATTGCTTCTCATTTTTTTATATTGTTGTAGGCAATCGAAGCAAAACTCGCTGAAGTTAGAGAGGCTCAAAAGATAAAAAATCTACTGCAATCTGGACAAATGACTGAATATGACAAGGCAGCTGCAATAATCACAATTCAAAATAGACAGATTGTGAAACTAAACATTAAACACAGAAGACTAAAAAAGACATTAAAACGGATTTCTGCTGTTTTACGTAATGTAGAGATCAGTTTTCTTAAATTAATTTACCTATTTATTAATGAGGTTTAGTAAAAAATAATTAATGGATACCTGTGCTTTTGCACTGGCGAAACATTCACAACAAAACATGTTGAAATCTCTATTTTCTGTCAATGTTCCATACAATTTTTGACAGGAACTAGAGATTTCAAAAGTTTTGTTGTGAATATAGCGCCGGTGCAAACGCACAGTAACAGGTGATAATGCACACGGCAGTCAATCCTACCACGGAGTAGTAAGCACAGTTGCCTGTTTATCTCATTTCCCAGGAATCAAAGTTAAATTTAATATCTATAATGTGAGTTGCGTGGGAGGAGAAATACCATTTATTGGATCCTTATTACTCGACGAGCAATGGCGACGACGCGACGTCCCAAATTCTGAATCGTTACCCACTCGGTCTATTGTGTAAAAATCTAACCGTGAAAACTTAGGACCCATATTATTTTTTGCGATCATCATTAAGTTATCCTTCCATTTGCTTACTTCTCCGTGTTGTTTTAAAGACGTTATTTTTATGATTTTTCCAATATTCTATCGATGGAACTACATAAACGAAGTTGTTCCTGTTTTAGGTTTTGCATTATCATTTTTGAGCGGTTGGATTCAACAACTAAAAGTCACATACGGAAACCAAGCTGGCATTTTAGGACGTATGGCTTTGTACAAAATGGCTATACATTCCCATATTGGTATTAGAAAGTAAGATAGATAGGTGCCTATCTATTTAGGTACTTGATATTTTTATTTATATTATCGTCGTCATTATCAGTCGTAAAAAATGGATAAAGCACGGCAAATTGACGAATACCTAATGAACAATCAAGTTCCCTTACTGTACATTATTGAGGAACCCCAACAAAAGATGTACCTAGGTACCATACACGAGATTAAGTTTTAGTTGTGCCGTATCAGCCAGCCGTATCAATCATAGGTACGGGCCCCCGGGCTACAGCCCTAAACAAAAATTCGTAGTGTAACACTTCAAATTCTTATGAATAGGTAATGGACCGGAATTCATGAATTCCTAATGAAAATAATATACTCGTATAACGTATAAGTAATTTGTTTAAGACTTGTCAGGGTTCTCCAGTTTCGCTTCGCCAGCTCTTCCATTCTTATAATAAGATCACAATGAACTTCTGAGTCAGAATGCTGTTTTATTTATTTTGTTAAAAAAATAAAAACAATCCTTTAGAAGTAATTGGGTAAAAACTGTATAGCTACGAGCCCCTCTGTAGCAAAAAAAATAGGCGCCCTTTTGAACTGACTACGCATAGTGGATAACAATAACAGGAGGTTAGTAACCACAAGTCGAATACTTATAAAAGTGATTATGAGAAAATTATGAGCTATTTTGTACCTACGTACATAATATAAAGGCTGAATGGATTGGCTGAAGCACTCTAGCTGTTAGTGCATTATCTGCTAGTTGATAACGGCATTGTCTCCCAAACTCCCAACGGATGTCGATGTGGTACATAAGTACCTGATAAAACACGCCGTTGAAGAATTATTCACACTAACCTATGGTGACAATTAGAAATTACAATTGATCGTTTCGGGGACCCATAGCTAAAGCATAAGTTTTAGTTTTTTTTTTTAATTTTTTTTTTGTTTATTTCTATCAACCATTTTGTACCTACATAATGTTTATTTAATAAAATAAAGCACCATTTAAATTAATTACTTAGGTACGTAATAGTTAGTTAAATGCGGTCGCGGGTCGCGACACTATAGGTAGGAACGGTACCTAATAGTGTTGGGAAACGATTGCCAATAATTTGTGTAGTTCCCTATACCCTTATTAACTTAGGTAATATTTATTGATTAGGTATGTACAACACTATATTGCTAGCCACACACGTAGCGATTTACTTGCGCAAACTTAGGCTTATAATTGCGCAAGCCTAAATTTGCGCAAATAAATCGTTACGGGTGTACCTAGAATAACACTTATTCTCTCTGTTCTAGGCGGAGTAACGTCGTCCAGCGACTAAACGAGCTGGTGGACTATTATCTTTAAGTTCTCACTCTTTTCTCCGTTACCACTTCTTTGCTCAAATAGGAGTATTTGATGTTTCACGATACTAGTGTTCCTTTCGGTCTAACCGACCACGCTGTCACTTTCTTGTACTTATAGGTATTGATAAGAAGTACCTACCTAGATGTTCAGAATGATTATACCTAATATCTAATGTACCTATACGAGCAGAAACTGCCGTATTTGTTGTTGTGACCCCGCATTCCCTCAAGCAGTTGATGGGGCATGCAAAACCTGGCTCAGTGGATAATTCCGAGAAATGATGGAAACATTATTTATTATTATGCCTGTGTTTCATTAGACGTGCTAACGGAGAACCGGGCTTACCTGAATAGAACCAAACAAGTACAAATTTCCATACCTAAATAAGACTACAATAATTGGCTTTAGTTTGAAAAAGTACGATGTTTCGGAGAACAGGGAAATACCGAAGATTTGATTATTTTTACTGAGCATAGGAATATATTCATAGCCCTGAAACTGGATTTAGAATACAGGTACTTATCTATATATTTACCTGTTGTAAGTTTACACTGCATATTAATTTAAGTTCCTACTGGCTTAAGTCTAGTGACTGATGAAGATCTGTCAAATACAATGAAGGAAAAGCTATGGAAGAAGATGCTGAAGAACTAACGAAATTAATTAATATCGAAGAAAAATACAACCATGACTGGTACGATTTACGAAGAAGACTTGACATATACAATATATCTATATATATATATATATATATTAATCCAAGTATTAATGCTTTTGATGTTAACTATTACATAATAACTCGGAATAAGAAGATGGCAGCCTCGGGACTGAGCGCCATTTAAAATAAATCAATGTTTTTAAATATAAGGAATGAAGAGAATGCGAGATGAAAACGTCCCCTACTATATATAAAGAAGATTGGAAGTACCTATACTTATTTTTGTAAATACTTACGTCTGAAGATGTTATTGGAAAGTGGAAAAGATAACATATGAGATGAAGGATCATGGAATTTGGAGGCGATTATAAAGATTGGGGGTGTTGGACCACGTAAGAAGGAATTAATTATTATCATTAGTCTTTTAGATAGATTATTTTCTATTTTGTGAATGTGAGAACATTGTAGGCTTATTGGACTGTAGATTTATTGAACATCTTCTATTTTTGTTAAGTACCTGGTACTTACTTGTTGAAAGGCCTACATTGTCCCCCCATGCCTACCAACACTGTAATTTGAAAGTATTGTAAAAGCCAATTATTTTTAAAAGAGTAACCATGGAGTTTCTTGCCGGCTCTTCTCCATAGGAAACGACCAATTGGAACCGTGCACCTAGCTTCTGACGTTTCATAAGTGCCCATGTAGGTTTATGTGAAATAAAATATTTTGATTTTGATTTTAATAACACTCTCAGGTAAATATTCAACAGTAGATACACATGAGGACTTAGTAAGCAATAGGTATCTACATTTTACCTACCTACATAGCGGAGTAATTGCATCATAAAAGTTGCGCGCGAAAGGGTTGTGTAAACGGCAATCGATCGCACGTCTTTCATTCTGGCACTTGAGCCACATTTATTGCTTTTGTTGTTCAGCAGATGAATTTTTCAAACATAAGAAGCAATAATGGACTCGGAATTTGATTGAAAGTGTGTTACGAAATTAGGGTGCTTTCCTAGGGCCAGAAAACTTACAACTTATATACCTACCTTAGTTACTTATTAACCAGAGGCGGCTCGTCATAAAGAGCGCTGGTGCAGTGCACTCCCACGAAAATAGCATAATCTATATTTCTTTATTATAATCCTATACATACATTCTTTCTACTATGCCCATGTATACAATAGCAGTTTACTAGAAAACCATTTCCTACGCGTACATTGGGCGTCAAGTTGTAACGTGTGGAGCGCCAGCGATTGCGCTCCTATGAAACAAAGTTCAGTACGATTTCTAGCACTGTATTCAATGAGTGCGAAAGAGAAATATCGACACAGTCCGACGCGTGAAACAAAAGATTTTGTATGAGAAATTAGCCTAATTTGGAGCGCCGCTCACGCGCGACGTTGCCAAACGGCGCAAGGCGGCATCGCGCGGGAATGCGATCTATGCCTTTGTGCTGTTGCCGATCTTATGTAAACAAACGGTCGGCTCAACTCGGCTGTCAGTAGATTCGCAGTGTTTATTCTAAATAATTATTAAAAATAGTTTGTGCGCGACATTTGTGTTAAAAATTGAAAAATACAGTGTATCTTGTTGTATGATAAGCATTGAAAAACGCTTAATTAATTCCATAACTGATTTTCACAAGAAAGTGATAGATGTCTTCGCTCGCCAAAAAGATCGCCAAATGGATTTTCTTTACAAATAAAATAAATTGTAAGCTCTAGTTCTACGTTTCTTTTTTTAGTGAACCCCCACAAATAAATATCACGAGCCGCCTCTGTTATTAACCAAAATGTTCTTCTTTTTCAGGAATCTACAATACCTACCTACTTACCTACATAAATTAATGACAATGCAAAGAAATGGCTTTAATATATAGGTAGGTACGCAGAGAATCCATCCAGGGCGGATTTAGAACATGGTCTCAGTAAAGTTATCTCGCTAAACGACGGACTAAGCTGGCGACCTAATTGTACGTAAAATCCTACACTACAATTAATTAAATTGTTGAATGTAGTGAAGTTACTAATTACATAAGTATTATTACTCGTCCACTAAGGCGGGCTATTTTTGATCTCGTAAATTAATGTTAAATATTTATTGTCGTATTAAAATGCGTGAAAATGTCAGTCGTGTTAATTTATTTTAGTACTTATTTATCTAAAGGTTCCCCTAAAATAAACACATCAATACAAACCACACTGACCAGCAGACTCGACAAGACAAAGACAACAAGTCTAACAGACAACTCTGTATTGAAATGAACTATTTTGTTAACCTGAAAAGAACCTTTTCTAAAAACATGACTTTAGCTAATTCTTAGTCAGTTCGGAATTAATGTCCTAAATAGGCGACTACTTGACTTGAGCACCGAAGTGTAGGAATTTTCTTGGCGCCCTACAGCCATAGGTCAATGGATAGGTAGTGCATTTTATGGGGAATATTAGTTACTAACACGACTTCAAGGCGTTAATTGTTGGTTTGTTCGGAGACCTAAACCTCACATTTAGAGCTCTGACGCTCCGCACAGAATAATAATCGAGGGAAGTCGTCATAATCCTTACTAATACCTATTATAAATGCGAGTCTGTCTGTCGCGCTTTCACTTTCACGTCAAAACTACTGAACCGATTTAAATGAAATTTGATAGGTAGACCTATGTCCGTTCTCAGGCTCTAGACTACCTACACAGGTAGTCTAGAGCCTGAGAACGGACATAGGCTACTTTTTATCGACATACCACGCGGGCGGAAGCTAGTAAGAAATATTTTCCTTAAGAAATCTCTATCCAGTAGCTTAATAAATCTTAATGCTTTTTAACCGACGAAAAAATACGGAGGAGGTTCTCAAGTCAACCCGTATATATATTTTTTTTAATGTGGCAGATTAGCCCAATTTCATTAATAAAAGGACCGTTTAGGTAAATAATTCATTCAATTACTTAGGTACCTTATTCAGCAAGTCATTGTTTTTATAGCAGTGCTGATTAAATTATTTACAAGCGCTTGCCTACCTTCGAACCTACGACCTACACTCGTAAGTCGGGGCCGTTACCACTGCTGTTTAACATAGTACCTAACGAAGTTTTACTGTACATTGATTGAATAACTCAACATCACGCCGTTTCCCCGAAGGGTTGGGCAGAGGTGTAGGTAAGTATATTACACCTACATATTTTCACCAGTTATATTTTAAAGTCCCATGTAATTGTGGGCGAGTCTATTGTCCATCAACCGGACACAAATCTAGACTTCGGGCTGGTACTGAGAAATCCCAGATGGAAAAAAACACATAGGTAGCACTTTTCGCGACTCGGGAATCGAATCTAAGACATGCTTAGCAGTAGCGCTTGCGACCATTAGACCAATGAGACATGTAATAGGGCCGCCCATATTGTTACATTGAATATTTTTGAAAAAGAAAAGTAATTGCTACGAGGTGTGGGAACGAGTCTGTTGCCGAAGCCGGGGCGAGCAACTAGTTACAAATAAAAATACAAAATTTCCACAATAAGTTTATTCATCTTAGTTATATGATAAAGCTATCATTGAAATCACCTTTACCTACCACACATTCAAAATAAGAGACCACTCAAGTTAGTACAACTTGTGCACACATTATATACAGTTTTGGACTTAAGCTTCGACGCACTTCTCATATTTTGGCCTTATTCTATCATGATCTTACACATCTCCATCATATTTGTGATTAAAGAGTGATAAGACTTCTGAATGTGACTATTAAGACAATATTGCACGATTCTAGTAATCCAAATGCGTAAGGAATGTCGTATGAGCTAAGGGTTGTCCACTGACTCACGTACTAATTGGAAAGAAATACATCAATATTTTTCTATAGATTACAGCCCCATGAAAATGAAGAGTAAATAAGTAATGCGAAATGTAATTGACGTTAAATAAGTGTGAAATTCCATTTGTAAATAATCTTGAAGATCTTATTTCATGAAATGGTTGCATTAAATATTAACACATTTTGACACAAGCTATTATTGTGCAGCATCTTAAGATAAATTATCGTAAAAAAATACGTAACTCCCTCTTCGAATACAAGTTAAGTAAATTCATTTATCTGGGGAGTTTTGACATTTGATCTTGGCAGTTTCAAGAGTGGTTTTTCAGAGACATTTTCTATGTACCCACATATTAAAGTTTTTATTATTATTAGTTAAAAAAATTGCATGTTGAAATAGATAATGTCTAATGTTAATTATAAGTAGCTGGTTGCATTAAGGTTTTATTCGAGGCGCAGGAGTTCCACATCGAAGACGAGGGTGGAGTTGGGGGGGATGACCCCGGGATGGCCTTGCTGACCGTAAGCGAAGTCGGGGGTGCAGGTCAGCTTGGCGCGTTCGCCCACTGACATCTGAAAAGAAAAGAGAAATACTGTTAAATAAAATAATAATTATTTAAAAAAAATAAGTCTTTAAGTTGATGATAATTGCAATATCAATCAATCTGCCTAACCTTTCCCCGTACTTTGGTCGCTTTTTTGAATGCGGTAGGATGCGCTCTGTTTTATTTTATACTAGCTCCCGCCCGCGTGGTATGTCGATAAAACGTAGCCTACCTATGTTCTTTCCCAGGGTGACATCTATCTCCTTGCCAAATTTTATCGAAATCCGTTCAGTAGGCGTGAAAAGGTAACATAAAGACAGAGTTACTTTCGAATTCTTATCTTTATACTCTCGGCTCAACGCAGAGAGTTGAAAATCCAGAGCACGGTAAAAGACGCTCGTTAAAAAGCGCCCATGGATCATGCACTAATTCCTAACATCCTGGTCTACACAAATATTATTTCTTTTCCCCACTCAATTGTATGGAACTCAAACAAGCAACATGTGAGCAACACTATAGTTTATAAAACAACGCACATAATATGACATTGTGAGCGCACATTGTAGTCAACATTTTCAATTTTAATACAGTCATTACAAGTTGTGAATGTGTTATCTACTAGGCTTGACTACGCATAATAGATAATAATGAGTTAGACTCACGCAAATAGAATCAAAATATGAGATAAAAGCGATTATCATAATTAAAAATACAATGGTGCTTAAATATTTGAACAGCATTTTTTTACTTGATTCAGACATAATTAAGATGAATTGATGTCTTACATAATTATAAATTTAAAATAAAAGCTCTTTTAAAATAAAAAGGTAACAAAACATAGAGAAGCCATTTTGTATTTACAAAAAAAAATTTCATGGGGAAAGACGGAGTGGGACCACATAGACTAAAAATAAATAATAATTTTTAAGAGTGGAAATAAACTTTCAGCTGGCGCACAGTAAATAAACTAGATGGAAGAGGGCTGGCTCCATAGAATATCTTCATTTTGGGAGTGGTTATGTCCAGCCCTACAAATTGTAGGTGCAGCTTCTACGAGTAGTAACATGATATGACACACCCTGGTCTAATATAACATTGCTCTCTTTTTAGGCATGAATTTTTGTGTTACATATAAATTGCCATCTATCTGGATTTTTCCTGAAATATCCAGATGTGTGTTTGGCTCCCTGTCTGGTCATTCAGGGTTTCTCATTTGTCCTGATTATTAGACTCAAAAAGTTAATTATTAAAGAAATGTCCTATGACTTCAAGTTTTGACATGGTTACTCTAGTTACAAGAGGAAGACTTCTGTGTTATTGAAAACTATTTCTTACCTTGGCAACTCCCTCATCCCAACCTCGGATGACCTCACCCTTGCCAATACGGAACTTGAAAGGTTTGCCACGGTCGCGGGAGGAGTCAAACTTCTTGCCGTTGGTCAGTGTGCCCGTGTAGTGCACAACCACTGTTTGGCCAGACTTGGGGTAGGTAGACTCTGTGGATGATATCATAGGTAATGTTAAAACTGATGAAATATATTACTCTTATTGGTAGTTTTAGACTTTGTTCACATCTATCTAGTAAAACTATTTTGTTGTAATTACTTTTTTTTTTAAGAATTAACACTCCTGTATTATGGAGGGTTAGGGACATGTATACCTAAAGTACACCCACATTTTGCCAGTTATGTTTAAGTCCCATGTAATAGCGGGTGGGTCTATTGCTATCCAATCCAGACTCCGGGTTGCTATTGAGAAATTTTTACTAAAGAATTTTGGGATCTCGTAATGAAACCTAACTAGGTTTCATTACGAGAATGGAATAAAGATCATCATTGCATCTGACTGACAAAAAAATCCCAAAATTCTTTAGTAAAAATTTCTCAATAGCAACCCGGAGTCTGGATTGGATAGCAATAGACCCACCCGCTATTACATGGGACTTAAACATAACTGGCATAACTATGCAAGTGATCAAATATACAGTGTTTTATTCACCAACCCAATATTCTTATAACACCAAGGGGAAATGACTGATATGGCAAACAACCTGCATAATGTAACATGTACATAATGTTTATTTTGTTATCTATTTAACATTACATAGGTACTTATCACGACTTATATAAATTAGATAACAATATGTTACTAGAGGACATTATAAATGTCTTGATAAATAGGTCATAATATACTTATGGAGGAAAGACATTAGCATTATGCAGTATACCACACGTGGTTCATTCCCACACATTTTGTAAGTGCCGGTAGGAGCCCTATTCTCCCAGAAGCTGAATCTAGCGTGAATACGAGAATTCACACGTCATTAATGGCGAGAATAAATATTGAAATGAGTAATCGAAAACAGATTAGTCATTGTTTGTGCAAATTACCTGACGATCGTAATGATATGAAAGAGGCGTCAGTCCAGTGACCGCAAAAAAAGAATTCGTTGTAAAACTACAATACTTACTTACTTATTTTAACACATTAGCGCAGAAATTGACTTCAAATGATGCTGATAACATGTTCATGAGCATGATGAGTTAAAAATGGGTATAATTATGCAGGAAAAGTAAAAAAAACTGCTAGAAAAAAAATCATGCGACATGACATTTACCACCCGGTAAAATTGTATATTGTATATAAAAACTTACCGTCTCCGGGAGAAACAGTTTCCACGTTTACACCCATGGTGGTTTACTTATTATATTTACACGATTTAATAAACCCAATACCACGCGTCGCGGCTTCCAATACGCTGATTTTCTCTAGTGATGGCGGATCCGTAGTGTTGCCAACACTAAAATATTTTTAAGCGTTGTCTATGAACATTATTTTTCGGGTGTGAAAATGGAAGTTGGCGTCGGGTGTAATAAGTGTAGTACAACATGCATCTAAAACTTCATTAACTCGAGTTGTAGACGCAGGTGAAATATTGAATTTAGTGATAAAACTTAATTTCATCAGTACTGCCTTCTCGGATTTACAAAATAATCATGACTAGGATAATTTCACACTTGAATGACATTGAATGGGGCGTTGGTTCCTGTCCCAATCGTGAGACGAGAAGTCCCGCGGCAAAAAGTGAAACTAATTATTCATATACAGTTATCAAAATTCTTGCAACAACCCTTCTACCTCAAACACCTTCCTTTCTTCATTTAATTGTGAATTTTATTTACCAGTGTCTGATACATATAAGCGAAAGGACCATTTGGAATCTTGGCTTTATTCTGCTAAAACATAAGGGATTATTTAAAAGTAACAGACAGAGAAATAATGACAAGACGTCAAGTGACCATAAATAATTACATAGACACACTACATTCACCCCCACCAGTTTCATGTCTTGCTAATTTAGTTAGTGAGGCAGTAATCTCGAAGATTAGCTGGTGGCCGCTTTTCGCGAGAGGATCGACGCAGAGGTTGTTCAGCTAGTTCAGATGAATCTACGATTTCGTGCTCCGGAGCCTCTTGCGTAGGCTGTTCAGCTAGTTCTGATTCAATAATTTCATGTTCCGAATCCTCTTCGTCAGATTCTAGATCCTCCGTAGGTAGTGGTGCTAGTTGTCTATTAGAAACAGTTGTCTCTCGACCATCAGGCAAGCGGACATACGAGTAAGATGGATTTCCATGTAACAGCTCCACTTCGTCTATGATTGGATCATATTTTGAAGTTCTTACATTCCTTTTCATAAGTACTTGACCTGGTGACAATAACCATGAAGGGATTGATTCACCCGTCGGAGATCGTCTGGTGTGGAAGAAAAATCGCTCATGGGGTGTCTCATTCGTCGCTGTACATAATAGAGATCGAATTGAATGCAACGCAGTAGGTAACGCTCGTTCCCAGTCCGCAGTTTGCATCTGTCTCGATTTCAGAAATAGCTGGATTGTTTTCCAAAGCGTTCCATTTAGCCGCTCTACTTGGCCATTTCCTTCAGGGTTATAGGGAGTTGTCCTGCTAGAAGCAACATTATATGAATACAGAAATTGTTTTAGCTCTCGAGACATAAATGCTGTTCCCCTATCTGAGTGAATATAGGCAGGAGAACCAAAAGTAAGGAACAAGTCTTTGAGACACTTGATGACAGTTTGCGCTGAAAGATCGCTACATGGATATGCGAATGGAAATCTTGAGTATTCGTCAATGATAGTGAGAATGTACTTGTTATGAGTGTTAGACGGCAGAGGTCCTTTAAAGTCAATGTTCAGACGCTGAAAAGGTTCGATAGCTTTAATTAGGTGACTCTTGGTTTTCATGAAACGTGGTTTCAATTCCGCGCAGACACGACAAGATGCTGTCATAGACTTTACATCGTTAATTGTAAAGGGAAGATTCTTTGTACGAACCCAATGCGCCATTCTGACTATACCTGGATGGCAAAGGGAATTATGTAATTCATATAATTTATTCGTGTTAATTACAGCACAAACTCTCGATAGAGTATCTGCAGAGACGTTTTCTTTTCCAGGACGATATATCACATCGTATTTGAAACAAGAGAGTTCTAAGCGCCACCTTTCGATTTTTTCATTTTTGATTTTGCTGGCGTGCTTTTGATCCAGCATAAAGGCTACAGACTTTTGGTCTGTGATTAATAAAAAGTGTCTTCCGAGTAAATAGTGACGCCATTTCCGTAAGGATTCAACGATCGCGTAAGCTTCTTTTTCAATGGATGGGTGTTTTCTCTCTGAACCGTTGAGAGAACGAGAAAAGAAAGCGACAGGCCTGCCACATTGAGATAGGGTGCCAGCGATAGCGTATTCAGAAGCGTCAGTTTCTACGGTAAGTAAATCGGAATCATTTATGGCTACTAACGCGGCTTTGGCGATTTCAGATTTCAATTGTTGAAAGCATTCAGTTGATTCTTTGTTTAGCGGAATGTTAGCACGAATTAGCGATTGTATTTTTGAGGAGAAGTTCGGTATCCACTTTGAGTAGTGTGCAAACATACCAAGAGTTCGTTTAAGACTGCCGCTGTCGTTTGGCAATGGTAGATCCAAAAGAGGTTTAAGTCGATTTTCATCAGGTTTTATAATATTATTGTGAATTGTATACCCGAGTAAGTTTATTTCGTCAGAACTAAATATACATTTTTGTTCATTTAAAGTCAAATTGTATTTAGTAACTGCATCCATAAATCGTTTCAGATTTATATCATGATCTTCTTTTGTTTTGCCACAGACGGTGACGTCATCAAGGTAAGAGAATGTGCCATGTAGCTTTTCAGTTTCTATGATAAAAGACAAAGTTCTCTGAAAGGCAGCTACGCCATTGGTTACACCGAACGGTATTCGAGTAAATTGATATAAATTTCCGCATGCTTCAAAAGCCGTCATAGGTTTTTCTTTCGTTAAGATTGGCACTTGATGATATGCGGATTTTAAGTCTATTTGACTGAAAAAGTTGTATTTTGAGACTTTGGATTGGACGGCAAAAAGTGAAACTAATTATTCATATACAGTTATCAAAATTCTTGCAACAACCCTTCTACCTCAAACACCTTCCTTTCTTCATTTAATTGTGAATTTTATTTACCAGTGTCTTTAATAATTATGATTTGATTCCGTTGCATTCGGTTGCATGTCAGTGGCGCTGCGTCTGCGAGACTTTTTTCGTGAGACTTACTATTATTGTAATTGTATTGACAAAACATGACGGCGTTAGTTCCAATAATGGCCACGTGCCTAAAATCCACGGCAAAAGTCCCTTGTTAGGCTTGTTAGCTCTAGGTAGGCTTGTTAACTTTCCCTTGTTATGCTTGCTAGCTCTTGTAACTAATACACATTTTGTTTACTGATTGTGATGATAGCGCCATCTATTGATCTCATTTTACGTATACTGTCACATTCCTAAATCCTAGTTTAGGTCTGTAGATAACTAATAAACATTTTGTTTACTGATTGTGATGATGGCGCCATCTATTGATCTCATTTACGTATATTGTTACATTCCTAATATTGTTTTTTACCGCCTGCCGAGATATTCTGGGCAATTAGTGGTAGTGGAAAAAAACGAAGCAGATTATTAGAGAAAACGAAAACGAAAGGTATAGTACCGATGTGGAGTTACCGAGTTCGATGTGGCAACGCCTATGGGAGTCCTATGTCTAGCAGTGGACACTAAATAATAGTGAACTTGCGGCTGGCTGAAATGATGATGATGCACCGAAGTAGCTTTACATATAAATAAACATAACTTTATTGTTGTGGCTGTTTGTTTGCATTTTACTAGTGTTCATGTTCACTGTATCTATAGGTACGATCAACTGCATGTCAGTAGTTACACCGCTTGCCACTTTTATAGTTAGGGCTCGATCACACGTACCACATCACAACTATTATTATATCATTTATTTCAGGCTACGCCCATAGTTAGTAACAATGGTCTTAAAAGCTAGTGTTAGTAGACATACAAGTTTCAAAAAGTCGTGTGGAGTTTCATCCAATGTCGCAGCATTGGAGACTCCCATCTATCTGCGACTATACCACATCGCAGCGACAAAATGTGGCAAGCAGTGATTACGTGTGAAGTCTCGCTGCAGCATCTGACAGCTTTCTCACTCGCGGTCTTACTGGTGGCTACACTGTTAATTTGATGGCTAATAAACTATTCATTTTCATACAAATCGGCGCCTGTCCACGTGAGTTCGTTGTGGTATGGTTGTGCAGTGGTGTAGTTGTGGATCAGGCCCTTTGAGGGCGCTACCATCACTAGTGATACTTACGCCTTGACTTTTGGCCTAATTAAATATTTCTATACTATCTCTAGTCTGCCGCTTTTCTCATAGGCAGGCAGCCACATTCATACTTATTACTTTTTTGGTCTTTATAAGTTTATACCTAGGTCACAGAGCACGGATATGCCTTGGTAGCCTGTGACCTGGAAGCATCGTAAGTGTGGGTAGGTACCTACTTAGTGGGGAATGGGGAGAAATGGGGGAATGGGAAATGGGGGGGGGTGACAAAATGAAACAATAGATTTACAAATATAAACATTTTATAACAAACATCATCGTATTCCAACCTTACATTTAACACTTAGTGCCAGGCGAAGAAATTAATAGGTAGCCATTTATATAATCTAGTTAGGTACCTACTTCCATTTTATATCTGTACGTTTTAAACAGAGTTCGTAATGAAAAACTGTCAAGTTAAGTGGCTGACGGACCTCAAAGCAGTGGTCCATGATTTTAATTATATATTCAGATACAAATTCATTTTAAAATAATTGGTTGATTTTTCTATGGTTTTTTTTTGGATATCCTTCTCTGTAAAAGGTCCCACTCGTAGTAAAAAAATAAGACCACTGCTTATTTTCCATTTTTGAAAACATTGATTATAATGTTAGGCTAGTAAATTACACGCAGCGACTTTAGTCGCCGGCGAGTCGCTGGCAATTTTGAAATATCACATCCACACACAGATTTGGACAGCCGATTTTTCGCTAGCGATTTCGCCGGCGACTAAAGTCGCTGAGTGTGTACCAGCGTTAGGTACTTTGTTTTGACTAGATAAGATGTAGGATGCGGTACAATGAAACATCAAATAACATTAGTTTACCGCAACAGGCAATAAGAAAATTAACAAGGTAGAAAACGTAGTAGGAACGTATTAAAAAAAAAAATATTATATCAATCAAATTGTCTATGATTTTTCATTTTGCCACCAAAAAGTAGGGAATACTTGAGCGATGTTTCATTGTGCGTAAGATAAATAACTCATTGGTAATCATTAAAGCTAGACGTTATACCATCACAACACATATTTATGTTTTGTTATTTATAAAATAGTAAGTAAAAATGGCAAAAGAGTTAAGCATGCAAGTGATTTTTATCTAATACCTATGCACTGTAGGCACAGGAAAGTGTTTTTATTATTTTTAATCCTTGGTTTCCTAGGAAAGCGGTTCCGTGTTGCGCCATATTTTAACGGCCATCATGAAAATCTATCATTTTCACCAGTAGGTATTTGGCATGGAGGAAAAAGCTCTGGCTAGCCTTTTTTGTGTGACCGTTCACCGCAGCGGTGTAGTATATAATGCGGAAATCTATTTTCGAAAGAATTTGCTATTTTTGTCCACACGTGTCGTAAGTTAATTACGCAGACACAAGAAAAAAAAACTGTCGAAAGTATTTTATTTGCAAACATTTTTTATGCATTTCAGAGGGTAAAGTCGTTTGTTACCTGCCATAAGCTAGCCTACTTATCTCTTTTGCTCACCGTCCATACATTTAATTAATTTTTAAAACAATTCACAGAAGGCCGCTACGCACAATCAGGGTATTTCAACAATAACTACGTTATACTCATTTATATTTAACATCGATTAAGCTCGGACTATATAAATTAAAAATACAACTTGATACTTGAAAGATTCTTTTTCGATTGAAGTGTCACCATCTTTTGTATAAGTTTTATTTTTTATCTTCCTAGTTATCAAGTTCTTTTTTATACAAAATACTATTTAACATCACATTATTATCCGTTACAAAACTTATAGTGAAACATCAAGTTATTTTTTATTTTTATTAATTATACGTACTTACAAAAAAATACAATAAAAATATTCAACTCATGTGACTTTTGATTATATTCTTTATTCCAAAAACTGCGTAAAAAAAGTTGCTGAAAAAAAGATTGCAGGAATTTGAGTTTTATTTTTTTTATAATAATTGCAACATCTTCAATATTTTAGTTGAATAAAAAGCGAATGTTACACCGAGCGAGATGCTTATATTGTTTTTTTATTATCACATTTTATTTATTAGCTGCGTTGCGTATCTACAAGGATCATCAAGCGAAGACATTTAGAGAAAAATCTAAGGGGATATTTTAAAGCTACACCGATTAAAATGATTTGCCGACATTTTTTTGAAGGTCATAGAGTAATATGTTTTTTTTTTCTTTTGTACAATGGATGGACGAAGGATAAGGTAAGAATAGATTAGGTATATACTAGAGAGATAAAGGGGGAAAATACTATTTTCTTAATAATTAGGCCACATTCATTTTGAATTTTTGAAATATTTGAGCTGATTTTCCATTAAGATTGTATAAAATCACCATTGTTTTTGTATGACATTTTGTATAACATCACGCCTGTATTCCCCGAAGGTAGCAGATGTGTACACACACACATTTCGCAAGGTATTATAAAGTACCAAATATTCGAGCGCTTTAAAAAAAAAATCTATAGCGATATTTTAACTTGGGACCATTTTTTTTTGTTTTAAATTTGACTTGATCTTTATGCCCTTGGTGATAGAGTTGAAATTCCATTCACAAACCTTTGGACATTATATGTAATTAATGGAAGGTGAAAGAATGCCATAAAGCTCCTACACATTATGCGGCCTATGAACGTCAATCCTGCTTGGTGGCGACTTGTCTAGCGGTAGGTAAACTAAGCTTGCCGCAGGCACGAGCTGCATAAGCATAGCATGACATAAAATGATAATAATATTATTATAGACGTTACTGAGGCGGAAAGCCACACGGCAAAATAGAGTGAAGGCGCCTTTAGACTTAATTACTTCGATTTCCTAGAAAGGCGGTGGCCGTCACATAATGGCCGCAATGTCATGAAAATGAGGGCAGCGGCGTTTCACCTAACGGTGTTAAAAAACTCTCTCTAGGAAAATACACCAACTTAGGGTCAGCTCAGACCGCGACGTGAAGCTACGCGATGCTGCGCGCACTTTTTAACAATTAACTTATTTTCTTCACAAAAAGGTATAATTTCATTGATGCGAGCGTTGACACGTGTCAAAGTACGATGAGATGGGCGGGGCTGCTCAGCGGGTGTACCTTATTGTGCAGTAAATAAATTCGCTATTGCATCAGTTTATAAAAAAGAGCGCGTCGCTTCGCGTCTTTGTGCGTACTGACCCTTACTTTCGTAAATAATGTTTCAGTGACGTCATTCGCCGGTAACTTGTGGATGCTTGTGGCCGCCACCACTTTTCTAAGAAACCGTAACTTTACCGTAGATTAATGGCATTACATCATAGCCATCTTTTTAAGTATACAACTTATTGGGTAAGGTCTAAAATATTGACTTGGGAGACTAATATTTAAAAGAGTGCCTAGCTATAATTAGCGAATGCGTGTTAAAGATTTTCTTAATGAACGTTGTTTATTTATGTCAGATTTTTATCCTGGTGTATTTTTTGCTTTAGTGTTTTCATTTTATGTTCGTGAATTATAATTTATATTATAAAAAAAACGTTCTCGCGTAGGCCGTGCTACGTCCTATTGGCGCGTAGCACGGCCTACGCAAGTACACCGCTACGACGTAGCAGACTACGAGCTACGGCGTAGCTCAGAGTCTGCTACGTTGGGCAACATGAAATCCCAGTGCCAAGTGCCATTACTGGTTTTTGGAAAAACAACGTTCATAATGAAACAGAATTTATTCAAAATAGTGTGCCAATGCCAAGTGATTTGGAATGATATGTACGTATCAGAAACTTTATACACAATGTAACGTTTAGCTACTTCTTTCATTATAAATGGTTTATGAAAATAGTATCAAAGGATCTCTTGGTAAAAATGAAAAGGAGAAATAATATTTTTTTAATAATAAAGCGAGGTTAATAATACATTCTTAAAGATTTGATAAAAGGCGGGAAATGCTGTAGCTAATATAGTCTGACCGTTTCTAATAAACGATTTTTCTTAGCTTAGAGATGGGAATATGACTTAATCTTGTATAAATTGACTTGCAAGACGACTTTTTAAATGATGTAAAGTTGAATCGACTTAAGTTTTACATCGATTTTAATAATTCATCTTTATTTTATTCCAATTTTAAAATACTTCTACAAGTATATCTTATTCTCATTAAAACCAAGAGTCGATCAAATAGCTAGGTTTAAATATTTGGCATATGATTTGGCTTTGTAGATGATCATGTATATAATATTCTAAATAATTAATATTTGCACTCTATTTTACGTGTCTTAATTTGAATGTTAATGCAAAACACAGCTTTTAAAAAAAAGAAAATAGATGGAAATTAGTTTTAAGCTCTTAATTAGAGATACGATAAATAGTCGAGCCGAATAGTTTAGTCGAATTGCAGTGTTGCCATAATAACGGGTGTAAAAAGATGCTCAACGAAGCCGGGAGTCGTCTTCCCGTCATTGTGATAATTTTTTGTATTGGATCAAACCGAGAACCTTCTGGTTACGGAGATATTGAAGGTCAAAGTTCTAACTTTTTTATTGACGTTTTCTTTACGAAAATTAGTATTAAATGTTATAACTTAACTTCAAATATTCCCACGACTCACGCACATTGTTTTGTTTACGTGCGCACAACCGTAGATAGCGAATTTTCATAACAATAGTAAAAGTTGTTTTTGCACAAAGTTATTTAGTTTGATGACAGCTTCATGATGGGTCTTTTTACACCATGTATCAATCAATCTGCCTAGCCTTTTCCCAACTATATTGGGGTTGGCTTCCAGTCTAACCGGATGCAGCTGAATACCAGTATTTTACATGGAGCGACTGCCTATCTGACCTCCACAACCCAGTAACTGGGTAATACGATACCTTGGTAAGACTGGTTGTCAGAATTTCGGGCTCCTGACGATCCGTAACGACTGTCAAAGATCCACGTTTCCAGGACCAACGGCTTCACGTGCTTTCCGAGGCACGGAGGAGTCTCGGTATGTAAAGATGTTCACCCATCTACGGACCAACCCAGGCAAGCATAGCTTAACCTGACGGATCGACCCGTGCGGCCACTTAGCCACGAGCTCCTTTTACACCCTGTATATTACACCGAATAGTTTTGAGATAACATTATTACACGGTTCAACAGCGTACCTACTTCTTTTAGAAAAGGTGCAGAAAATGTTATGCTGATATTGAATTATTCACTTTTATGTATACAAGATTTCGTGGATTCATGCAAATTGAAAGGTGATCCGTGTAATATTCCTTAGTAATATTAAAAATAAATACATAAGTATTTTTGTTTAAAAATTACGTTTGGAGTTATCAAATTGTGAGTAATAAGTGTTTTATATTAGTTATTTAGGATAGTGTTAACAGATTGTGGTATTTTTCCTGACACGACTTTGTAAATCCAAAAAAAAAAAAATTTTTCGTGTTATAATTACTGAAAGTTCTATTTGATTATCTTTACCACTAATTTGTGCTTCATTTTAGATTAAATTAGGTGTTTGATTTCAAGAAAAATAATCCTTAGGCGTGCTACACAGTTTTTGTGTTGTGTCGATGATTCGGCACAATTTGACACAGCCGGGCGGCAAAATATACATTCAATTTTGGCGCCCGAACCCGAACGGGTGTAGCACCCCTTAACCACAATCTCAAACCATGGAACTAACTATTTCATTACAAAACAAAACGTTTTCGACCAATACATACACTATATTACAACTATTTATCCCAGCCCTTAAAAATTGTTTCGACACATTCAGCGCCATACGAAGATCTCGAAAAAAATCGTTAGTGTTTTGTTTTGAGAAATGCCTAATTTGCTTGACTGAGGGGTCTCGACATATGTAATAGATGGGCGCGAAACGACCGTGGCCAGTGTAGCTTAACCTTCGATCAACCCGTGCGGCTGTTATAATTTAGCCTGCCCCACGAGAAAAACCAGCCAGTAAGCATTATTCAATTCTCACGGATATAATGTAGGTACGTCAGTATTCATATCCTTTAATCTTACTACAAACTTCGGAATCCGATAGGCCCGAAATCCTGTAATGTAACGAATTACATCAAGCGCTGCCATCCAAGGGCACGCATCATGTAGGAATTCGTTACATAAAAATTCATAAAATTTTATTGAGCGCCTAAAACGCAGCGTACAAGACTCGCGCCTCGGGCGCCTTTGATAACTAGGGCCATAAGGAAGTGCGCTCTTCAGTCGGAGTCGCTTGTTCAAACCATTGAATATAGACGTGGTTATTATGTTATGAACAAGATGAATTATAGGAAAATGCTATCTTATGTAACATGGGAGAGATGTTAAAGGAAATATTGCACTCTTTTAATATTTTCTTCAATCAAATTTTTGAAGTGAAAAGTTTTGGCGCGTTGAGCGATTTCTGTTAGGAGAAATGGGTTCTCGTCAACGACATGCTTATGTTAACAATATATCTGTATTTATGATTATGACGTGTTGCGCTTGGCCAACATTGAAAGCATATAATTTTAATTAATCATTCACAATTATGCAATTTTGATTTTTGATACTACAATTAATTTGAAAATTTAAAAAGTCGTTTTTATTTCATCTCTATTTTCTGAACTACATCGTTATAATTATGAACAACTTCAACTAAATATAACCTCAATAGCGCGATACTTTATAAAAAGCTAAAATATTAAACCAGGAACCACTATTTGAAATTTTAAATGTAGAATGCCAAGATGGCGCCGAATGTGTCAAAAAGTCGCGACGCTAGAAATTCGTTCGGATATTGGGACGGAGTGGCGGTTGCGTTCGGAAACAATTATGGAGTAGCTGGTTCTTCTTCTTGATGGTGCTTGGCGAGGGCTAGGAGTATCATCGTCAGTTGTTTTCTGCTTATCTTGCCTTCACTGCTGTATTCGACGCCTTGGAGAATGGTTTCTTCGAACTCTAGTAGGTCTTGAGCGTCATAATCCTGAAAAATATGGTTTGGATGCTTTATAATTTGGAAATATAATAACTATAGAAATATTGAAGTGATGATAGGAAAACCTCAGAGGGGAGAACGGTGTAAATAAGTTTTGCAACAGATTTTCTGATTTTTACTTTAAGAGACCCTAAAATCTTTCATCTTATTATAATAGTACCTAGGGAGTAGATGAAAAAACCACGAGGGTTATTGTGTAGTCAACTAAAAGCCAGTGATCGATATTTCCAAGTAGGGTAGCGAGTTACATCGAGGCTCCGTGCATTTCCTTGTTTGGTAAAAAAGCCTAAAACATCTAAATAGTGATGATTCAAAGAAAAAGCATTGATGCAGTTTTGAAGCTGAAATACTAGCCATCATTTTGGCGTTAACATTAAATTCATGACCATTTAAAAAGATAGAGCTTTTACGAAAAAATGCAGTGTGGCTTGAGTCCGGGAGTGTATTATGTTTTTTTGTTTTCCATCCGTCTTACTTTTATTTTTTTAATTCCTCGAATCAAACATTTTAAAACCAATTCTATTTTTCAATTCAAAAACTAGAATAAGTTTGTAACAAAACCACTAACCTTTTTAACTAATTCTAATAAATCCTTGAGAAATCCACGAAGTTCCTCGTTCTCGATCGAGCCATTGTTATCCTGGAACAGTTTGAATGAATTCGTTATATAACTTAAATTGAGTTAGTTTCTTTAATATGACTTTCTTTTTGTGATTTCTGTGTTAAAAATACGACTTTTTTCAAGATTTACTGTAAAACAAAAATTAAAATGGAAAGATCTTACACTTACGCAAGATTTAACGTTCAACGATCGTTTTTCTCCTAAAGTATTGATAGATATTTTATGGTGTTAGGAACATTGTACTATCGAAACCATACTATTATGAAATAGGTATTTTCTAAAAATTCCAATTTTTATTTCACCAGAAAAGCTTTTTTGGTTTTTGCATATGCATTTGACTGTCCCAAAAGTTGTTTTTTTCTCAACCCAAGTAATTTATCTATTATTCAAAAAAAAAAAATGTCATCGGTAACTTCGAAATGGCTAAATTGAGTTTACAAACTAAGCTAATCGGGCACAAGCATTAGACCGTACGTTATTTGCAAATGTTACAGATCTGACAGATTCCTCCACAGTTATCCCTTTTGCCCGATATGAATAACAACCTCTGAAAATGCCTTCGACTTTTCTATTTTCGTACCCATATTTTTGGTACTCTATGCTTTTATAAAAACGTGTTCTAAAAAGGGTTAATGTCCCAATAATACCCTTATAAAATAACAATAAAACATCTTACCCTGTCGTATAAAGAGAAGACCCTTTCAATATCGTCCTTCGTAAGTTTTGTTGCGCCCTGATAGCGAAAAGAATATTTGTATTAGTGTCAAACCATATAAAAAATAACTTAAGACTGGTCCCATGTTGGGTGCCAACTTTTTTAATGCAATTTTTTTATACTTACTTATTAAAGAGAGAGAGTGGGTGTTATAATTAAGTAGAAACATAATGTTATTACATTTATTCGGAAAGTAAATGAAAGTAAAATTAGATAATAAAACTTTATACAATCTATAAGTTCTATAACATTTCGCAGTGTAATAATACTAAATAAATAAAAAAGTTCTTCAAAATAAGAACTAGAGCCCTAGATAAAGTATTTTATAAAAGCAAACAATGTTATTATACACAATTCGTTTTTGTGTAACTATTAATAAAAATAAGTGACGTCGCATTAAAACGTTGGCCAACCAACATACCCGAATAATCAATGAAATATTGCCCTCTGCTCGACATTGATGTTCATTAAATATTTATGGGAAAATCATTCAAATAGGCTCTTATGAAACAATGACAGCCATTTGGAGCCAGTGTGGGCCAACGTGTAAACGCAACGCGAGGACTCACCTCTATGCCCTCCTAGGAGTGCAGAGTGCAGACATAAGCGTTAGTGTTAGGATAGACAGAGAGACAGACAGGCAAACCAATCATAGTAACGTGCTTATTTTAATTATTTATCATTTTACGTTTAATATTTTTATCAGACACGTGAGTATTTCTCTTTTGAACATTCCATTTTCTTTTTTTAAATTGGTTTGAAGTTACGTGTTCCAATATTGTTTTGAATTATGAAAGTTTTCAGAAAATATGGAATTGCTAAGTAAATTGATGAAAATTCGTACGTAATCGTACGAATAATTCGTACGTTCGTTCGTAGAGAAAAAAATGGAATGGAGTGTAAACTAATCCTCTAAAACATATCTATTTAATAATTTATCTAAGTGCTTGTCTAGAAAAATATTATTTGTAGTCTTGTATGTTGTATGATGATAATTATAAATGTAGGTGTGTTAATGTAATGAGCGTCATGAGGATGTAATGTCTGGAAATTGCAATTATTATTTTTATTTTGGGAGTTTTATGTATTTTTTTTAATTATAAGCAGAACTAAATAGAAAGGAAATGAGTGCTTAGGACTATGATAATGTGACTATCTACTTATATTCTACCGAAGGGATGCTTGAGAAAATTATAAAACTATAGTAGGATACCATTAGGTTTCGTATGGACATTGAATAAATCTAAAGGTTGAAATTAAATGAAAAAAAAAATTGATTGTAAGCAAACATATTATGATTATGTTCGGCAATAAGCATGAAATATGAGATGAACCTCTAGTCGTATTTTATTTATTTATGAATTGAACTTAATAAAACATTATTTAAACCAATAACTTACAGAAAAAAAATAAAAGTAATTTGACTCTAACAAAAAATTAAATTTAAAAAAAATATTGAGCGTGCAGTACCGTACACGTTATAGAAGTCAGAGTCAAAGAAGTCAAACTTCTGAAAACATAAAGAATAAGAGAGATTTAGTGAGAGAGAGAGAGAGAGAGTTATATCTTTCTTCTCTCTCACGTAACGTGCCTAAACGTGACACATCCTTGAAATTTCACATAATTTAATTAAGAACTAAGTGTAACTTCAATAAAAAGAATGCCCTTTTTATTCTCCAGCTCTATTTTCTATTTATTTACTTTATGGTTTTGTAGCGGTTAGCACTCCTAGATTATTATATAGAATCATATTTAATATCTAGTTGTAAACACTACACACGCACATTTCATAACCTATTACATCACATTTCTCGTTTGACATTTCATTCTGTCACATTCACATTCAGCTCACCATAGACATCAAACGAGAAGCATATCATTATCTATTGCATAACATGACTAACAATTATTTACAAATATTGCTTATTTACTATATCTACACTACACATAATATCTATAAACTATTTAAGCAAAACTAACAATTATATTTACACTCTTCATGTAATAAGTAAATGTATGTAACCTAATGAGGGAAACGGAACGTGCGTTGGACAGTGTAATGAGACGTAGATGATGGGCAGATTTCGATTCCCAGAGGTCATCGACCTCAGTGCACGATCCAGTCTCGAGTCGAACGCACGCTCCTCTTTGCCCCAAAATCTAGACTTCTTCAAAGCCCTAGATTTCCTGAATTAGTTCCAAATCGTTCTGTGTATAATTGTGTCGTTTTTGTACCAACCGTCTTGTGTCTGTATTTTATTATTATACTTGTATGTAGCAAGGGAGTGCCGAGGTAGGCAGTAATACAAGTTAAGACAGTCATAAAATCCTTTTATTCGAGTCTACCCCGTAACACTTCATTGGTGACCCCGAGAAGAACAGAAGCCTGACGGAGCCATCATGCCGACTGAAGCCGGAGCGTCAGCAGAGAAGCAGGATGTCTGCAGAGTCAGCGTGAAGCTGCCGCCATTTTGGCCAGAGGAGCCGACACTTTGGTTCGCCCAGGTAGAAGGTCAGTTTACGATCGCCGGTATTACCGCCGACACTACAAAATTCTATACCGTCGTGGGCCAGCTTGATCACCGATATATGGTTGAGGCAAGGGATATCATCGAGAACCCGCCGGCCCAGGACAAGTACGCAAAGCTGAAGGCCGAGCTTATACGTAGGCTCTCTGATTCACGAGAGAAAAGGGTGCAACAAATCCTCACCCAAGAGGAGCTCGGCGACCGTAAACCCTCTCAATTTTTGCGGCACCTTCAAACCCTAGCCGGACCAAATATGCCCGAGGCGTTTCTGTCCACGTTATGGGCGAGCAGGCTGCCAACCAACATCCAGACGGTCATCGCGTCACAGCCTAATCTCGCTCTCCAGTCGATTGCAGATTTAGCCGACCGCGTGCACGAGATCGCGCCAGCGCCCGCGCCGGCGCTCACATCACCTCCCGTCGTGGCAAGTGCGAGCACCTGCAGTGAGATCAGCGAGCTGAAACAGTGCATAGCAGAGTTAACGAAGCAGGTGGCGGCGCTTTCAACACGTGGTCAGGTATATCACCGCTCCCGATCATCAGATAGATTTAGGCGCGGCAGCAGAGACTCGGTCCCAGGCCGGCGCAGCCGCTCGCGCTCCAGAGACCCGTGGAACGACGAACATTGTTACTACCATAATAAATTCGGTAGCAGAGCCAGACGGTGCGACTCGCCGTGTACGTTCGTGGGAAATGCCACCGGCAGCCGGAAGTAGCGGCAAATGGCTGCCCCAACCAACCACGCCGCCTATTCGTAACAGATCGGGCCACTAAAACCACGTTTTTAGTGGACACAGGGTCCGATCTTTGCGTGTACCCACGTACAGCATTACAACAGCGGCGCAGCAAGACGACCTACCAACTTTTCGCAGCCAACGGTACCGTCATAGATACATACGGTTGGGTCGAGCTCCACCTGAACTTAGGGCTTCGCCGTGTGTATTCCTGGAAGTTCGTGGTTGCGGATGTTACCAAGCCCATAATAGGTGCAGATTTGCTGGCTCATTATAACTTGCTGATAGATCTTAGGAATTACCGCCTCATCGACGGGCTAACACAGCTGTCCTCCCCGGCGTCATCAGCGGCCGGTTCAACAGCTGACATTGCCTCAGTCAAATCCATTGGCGGCAGCACGGAGTACCATGAGCTCCTTCGGCAGTACCCGGAGATCACGCGCCCTGCGGGAAAACAAAGACAGGTCAGTCATACAACAGTACACCATATCCGAACCACCCCAGGGCCGCCCATTTTTAGTAGGCCACGCCGTCTCGCACCTGACAAGCTCAAGATCGCTCAAAAGGAGTTTGAAGCGATGCTGGCGAATGGCACAGCACGTCCATCGGAGAGCTCATGGTCGTCCCCTCTTCACCTCGCTCCCAAGAAGGACAACAGCTGGCGACCATGTGGGGACTACAGAGCACTTAATGCCCGCACGGTTCCGGACAGATATCCCATCCCGCACATACAGGACTTCTCTCATCAGCTGGCTGGCAGCAGAATTTATAGTAAAATTGACCTTATTAAAGCGTACAATCAAATACCTGTCCAGTCAGCTGACATCCATAAGACTGCAATCACCACTCCGTTTGGGTTATACGAGTTCCCATTCATGACGTTCGGTCTCAGGAATGCGGCGCAGACATTCCAGAGATTCATGGATGAGGTGCTCCGGGGGCTGTCGTTCTGCTACTGCTATTTAGACGACATTTTGCTGTTCTCAGAGACGGCAGCCCAGCACACTGACCACCTCCACCAGCTACTGAAGCGGCTGTCTGAATATGGCATCCTGATTAACTCCGCAAAGTGTGAGTTCGGCCGAACCTCCATTACCTTTCTAGGTCACGAGCTGTCCGCAGAAGGTGTCCGCCCCCTGCCGGAGAAGGTGCAGGCGATCCAGGACTACCCAGCTCCCAAGACGGTCAAGGAGATGCGTCGCTTTCTGGGTATGTTCAACTTCTACCGCCGCTTTGTCCCAGACGCCGCTCGCTTACAGTCGCCGCTTAATGTCGTACTCACAGGGCCTAAAACATCAGGAAATCAGCCAATCACAATGACGCAAGATATGCAACTAGCTTTTACCGCTTGCAAACATGGTCTCTCACAGGCTGCCTTGCTTGCACACCCAAACCCCAACGCTGAGCTTGCTTTGTTTACAGATGCATCAGACACCTCGATAGGCGCGGTGCTACAGCAGAAGGCTGGAAATACTTGGCAGCCAATTGCATTCTTCTCCAGGCGTTTGTCTGCATCGCAGAAAAAGTACAGCCCATATGACAGGGAGCTCTTGGCCATCTACGACGCAGTCCGATACTTCCGTCACATGGTTGAAGGTAGGCACTTCGCCATTCACACGGATCACAAACCCCTGTCATTCGCGTATGCGCGCAACCGAGAGAACTGCTCACCGAGGCAGTACCGCTACCTGGACTACATAGCCCAGTTCACCACGGACATCCACTTTGTTGCAGGCAAGGACAATGTCGTGGCGGACGCACTGTCGCGGCTGGAGGCAATAACTTTGCCATCAATAGATTACGCGGCTCTCGCGCATACCCAGGAGGACGATTCAGAGTTACAGGGCCTCCTGACGAACAACAACACGTCGCTCAAGCTACAAAGAGTACGCTTACCAAACTCAGAGGTGGAGCTACTCTGCGACGTCTCCACCGGTAACACCCGCCCTTATGTTACAGAACCCTTCAGAAGGCAGGTGTTCCAGAAACTTCACCAGCTGAGCCACCCGGGCAGGCAGGCCACGGTCAAATTGATCTCCACACGTTTCGTTTGGCCTGGCTTGAAGAAAGACTGCAGGGCCTGGACCAGAGAGTGCGTAGAATGCCAGAGAAACAAAGTCTCACGGCACACTTCCTCTCCCACCTCTCCATTCCCCATTCCTTCCCAACGTTTTTCCCATGTCCACATGGACATAGTAGGGCCACTAAATGTTTCTTCCAATAACAGGTATTGTCTCACCGTCATTGACCGCTTCACACGCTGGCCTGAGGCATATCCCATAGCCGACATCACGGCTGAGACATGCGCCCGCACCTTCATCACCGGCTGGGTGTCCCGCTTCGGCTGCCCCCACCGCATCACTACCGACAGGGGCAAGCAGTTCGAGAGCAGGCTCTTCCACTCCATCGCAGCGCTCCTAGGTAGCCAGCATCGGCCAACCACAGCGTACCATCCAGCCTGCAATGGCATGGTCGAACGCCTGCACCGCCAGCTGAAGGCAGCCATTCGATGTCACACGGACACCAACTGGTCCGAGGCTCTTCCTCTGGTGCTGCTGGGTATCCGCAGCGCCTGGAAAGAAGATATCAAGGGGTCAGCAGCTGAGTTAGTCTACGGAGAGCCCCTAAGACTCCCAGGGGAGTTCATAAACCCATCACTCACCGGCACCGTAGACTACACCGACTTCGCAGCGAGACTCCGTCATCAAATGGCGAAGTTGTCACCAGCACCAGCGAGTCGACACGGCGACAAACCCTTCTACGTGCCCAGCAGTTTGGCGTCGGCAACACACGTCTTCCTGCGACACGACGCCGTGCGCCGACCACTCGACCCACCTTACACCGGGCCGTTCAAAGTGCTACAAAAAAGCCAGAAAACATTTAAAATTGAGGTAAAGGGGAAGGAAACCACAGTAACCATTGACAGGTTGAAGCCCGCTTACCTCAACGACGAACGCGACATCATTCCCAGCTCGACGCCGACGACATCATCACCGGGTACGCACACGGCCCCGACGCCAAACGTCGCCGTCAAAAGAATAACCCGTTCTGGACGAGCGGTACACTTCCCGGATTACTATCGCCCGTAATTTACCAACCACGGTCTCAGGGGGGGAGTAATGTAGCGGTTAGCACTCCTAGATTATTATATAGAATCATATTTAATATCTAGTTGTAAACACTACACACGCACATTTCATAACCTATTACATCACATTTCTCGTTTGACATTTCATTCTGTCACATTCACATTCAGCTCACCATAGACATCAAACGAGAAGCATATCATTATCTATTGCATAACATGACTAACAATTATTTACAAATATTGCTTATTTACTATATCTACACTACACATAATATCTATAAACTATTTAAGCAAAACTAACAATTATATTTACACTCTTCATGTAATAAGTAAATGTATGTAACCTAATGAGGGAAACGGAACGTGCGTTGGACAGTGTAATGAGACGTAGATGATGGGCAGATTTCGATTCCCAGAGGTCATCGACCTCAGTGCACGATCCAGTCTCGAGTCGAACGCACGCTCCTCTTTGCCCCAAAATCTAGACTTCTTCAAAGCCCTAGATTTCCTGAATTAGTTCCAAATCGTTCTGTGTATAATTGTGTCGTTTTTGTACCAACCGTCTTGTGTCTGTATTTTATTATTATACTTGTATGTAGCAAGGGAGTGCCGAGGTAGGCAGTAATACAAGTTAAGACAGTCATAAAATCCTTTTATTCGAGTCTACCCCGTAACACTTCAGTTTCTATGCGTGTCGGCAATATAGCGTCTGGGTGAACAATGGCGGGAAATGAAATGTCACTCACCTTGAAGACTTGTCGACACAGGAAGTTCTCTTTGACGGGCAGCAGTCTGCAACATGATCGTAATATTAGCAACTGTGTGAACAATCTATATAAAAAAATTAACGCTGTTTGTTGGTAAGCGCATCACTTGAGCTGTTTCTGATTTGGCTGTTTTTTTGTTTTAAATGTTCCTAATGTTCTGAATTACGTTTTTTTTTAAAGAAAATTTGGAATAGTTTCCCGGAAAATAGGAAATTTCGGGCAGAACTGAAAGTCCTTTTTATGTGTTTTTTTAATGTATTATTGGATAGGAGAAGCATCTGTCGCTAGTACCTATTTGATTGAATAAAAGCTGCAGGTTCATTAAAAAAATAATAGATAAATATCGCAGATAGACAAATACGTCGGCTTTACACTTTATAACCCTATGATATTTAATACAATATCTTAATTCTGGACTCAAAAATAATTTCTTGAGTTAGTTTTGTTTTTCTATCACATGTTGTATGGAGTTTCCATTAAGAATTTCTCAGTAGAAGCCCGGAGTCTAGATTTATGCCCGATTAATTGTAATAGGCCCGCCCCCATATTACAATGGACTTATAAATAACTGGCGAAATGTGGGTGTACTATAGGTACATCTTAGTCTGCCTAACCCTTCGGGAATTACAGGCGTGATATTTAGCCCCATATCACACAAAATTACAAATACGAAGGTCCACAAAGAATTAGGTACTTGAGAGTCCATCAAAGGAGTTGCTAATCCATAAATGGCCGTACTTACACGGGTGGTCAAGTTTTGAGCGGCTTAAGGACAATACTTTAAGCTCGGGGACCTTCCATTATCTACGTTTAAGAGCTGCATGACACAAAGGAGGTTCGTCTCTTTGAATAAGGCTGTTATATGTGGATAGATAGTAATGTTTTGCATTTACTTGACAAAATATAATAAATACATATGAGATATAGTGTTTGCGGTGAATGCTTCGCGTACCATAGACCACTAAGAGAATGGACAAATCTATCCTCGTACAACACACATAAGCAAACTATCTACGATCAGTTACCCAAGGATGGTCAGTTAGTTTGGTTACATTGCCCGTCGGCAACCAGATAATCTTGAAAAAATTAAATTAAAAATTTAAAAAACCCCCCACAAAAACAAAGCGTCTAAAAAGTAAAAAAATAATATCATAAAAGTTGTAGGTAATATTTTGATCCAAGCGTCGTCGTGTCGGGGGACGGCTAATGCAAACGCCAACACACACTAGGCATAATGAATGTATGCTGTTGTAGAAAGGATAGCTGCTGTTAACTTCCTATTTTCATTAGCCGTCCCCCGACACGACGACGCTTGGATCAAAATATTACCTACAACTTTTATGATATTATTTTTTTACTTTTTAGACGCTTTGTTTTTGTCGGGGGTTTTTTAAATTTTTAATTTTAATTTTTATTTCCAGCTTTTTAAATTTTATATTATATCACTAGTAGAAACGCTACGATCAAGACGCAGCTCGCCGAAATCTGCGTAGCTGTACGTTTTTTGCCACAGTGAAGCTTGTTACCTACTAATTCACTCTCATTTATCTTTCCTACTCCATCATCAGACTTTGATCACCATCTATCTGTAACGTATTTGTTGAGACCTTTCCAATGAGTACAAACACGATACCTCTGCTGTAAGTTCTTGAGGGAGTTGGGTATCCTGCAAATTCCAGGTGATGCTGCAGCATCAGCTCAAGGTTACTACATATATTCTTTTCATATAATTGAAATAAGAGAATTCTAAATTTCCAATCGATTAGACCTGTGGAAGATGCTCACATCCATTCATCAACTAGAAAAGAGCTGATAATTTTCAAACGGCTGAACCGATTTTCTTGAATCATAGCTAAGAACACTCTCGATTAAGTCACCTTTCAAACAAAACCAAAAATATCAAAATCGGTTCAGCCGTTTGGCAGCTACGATGGCGCAGACAGACACACAGATACACAGATACACACGTTAAACTTATAACACCCCTCTTTTTCCGTCGGGGGTTAAAAATGGCGGTGATGGGCAAGGTAGAAGGGAAAAGACCTCGCAGCCGGTTACCTAACCGCTGCACGGGTAGAAACGGGTTTTGTCGACGGAAGAATAGATAACAGATTTTGATTGTTTATCTGTTATTTTGTTTATTCTTCCGTCGACAAAACCCGTTTCTACGGTGGTCATGCTTCGCGTGCTGGTCAGACCAAGTAATCGCCCTCAATGGACTCTCTATTACGACTAACCTGAGAGAACCCGAGAACTGAACGAAGTGGAAGAACATTATGCTTATAGCTACAAAGGCCTTTCAGGGACATGATCTTCAGTAATGAAGTACGCGACCAAGACAAAGATAAATTGTACTAATGTATGGTAGTACATACACATTTCAGATGTCAGTAAGCGGGGGAGAGTGTTATTAAGGGGTGCTTGCACTTGTTCGGAACGGTACATTAGGTTCGTGTCGATCGGCAAACTCAGTTTCGTTTCTCGGCACAATTCGAGCTAAGCTCGCGAAAGAAGTATATGCAGTTTTTTAAAATACTTATAAATAAATAAATTGCCAAATACGTAAATAAGTAATTTTAAAGCTATTTATATTTAATTAAAACTTGCAAATGATTCGACGTTTGTAAGCCCGGAGGTCGCTCGTCAAATTTATTTCTGAACATGTCGACCGTTCAGAATTTGGGATCAATACCGGATCAACCGTTTAATCTGTTCGGAATGGGCACAGCTTCAGTTAATTAAATTTATTTTAAAGTTTTGGGACATGTATCCGTTCAGATCCACGAATGACCGGGATATCGAGTGATCGGACCCAGATTGTTTTTAGAACGGGCCTGAATTAACCCTTGCTTCGTTCCTAATCTGATGAACCGAGTAACTTTGTTGATGGTAATTGGTGGTTGATATAGTACTTGATTGCCGTCCAAAAGCGCGCTTTGTTAGCGATATTTTTCGAAGCCACGGGAAACGCCAATGTGAGGGACATACGGGGCGTGTGGCAGAAGAAAGAGGGCCTATACCTAACAGAGGGTGATTCCATGCTAGAAATAATGATGATGGTGATTTCATGGGGGAAAACTAGCCCATACCTTTATTAGGGAACTAATAAGTTATATTTAATAATTTATTAATTTTTATTTATTAATTATATTATATAATTATTAAAAAAAAAATTGTTGTTACTTACGTTAGTCTATTTTTAACCGACTTCTTCAAAAAGGAGGAGGTTCTCAATTCGTCTGTTTTTTTTTTGTTTATGTTACTCGATTACTTTTTATTTTTTATTTTATTTTAATTTAATGCACAATGTACACAACCAATTTTACATGCTAAGCTTAAACTAGTGAGTACATGACCCTGTTAGGGCGCAGCAAGATAACTTAAAACTAATATTGCAAAAGAGGTATCCAATATCACATAAATATCATTAGGAATTAAATATTAAATTAATTAAATTTATATCTAACATTTCACTTCATTTACTTAATAACAATTGTCTGAGTGTCTTAATGTTTCAAATTAATCACTGAAAATTAGTTGAATAAACCAAACATAACTTGATTATTAATAAATAGAAAAAATATAAAATCATAAATGTATCATCACTATGTCAAATCAAATTAATAAAATCACAATATAATGTCAACATGATAAAAATAAAAATATAATAAAGATACACCATTCGATATTTAAAATGTCGTACCAAAATGTTATCGAATGTCAAAAATTAAAATCATTCACCAATTTAATAAACGAAAACATGTCATATAAATAACAAATAATCACAAATAGTATCTACATACAATAGAACCTCTACTCCGCCAATTATGAATCGATTTTGATGATTCTTTTTTTGTCATGCTTCAGAGGTGGTCCCGTATAAATTTTATTAATTTTGCTTGCGAAGTTTTTGAGTTAGCTTCAATAATTACGTATTTTTCCCACTTTGCGTATATAGACGATATTATTATCGTAGTTGACTGTTATTTACATAGCAGATAACGGTATACGAATTTGTGTGGGGTAGGTACCACAACTAAAAAGTGAAAAATAAAAACTTTTTATAAAAAAAAAAATAACCGACTTACAAAAAATACACAAAAGTGAAAAATAACTTTAATTTCGCTAAGACACCGACCGACTACCGAAATTATTTTTTACTTTATTGTGTTTTTTTTGGAAGTCCGTTGTTTTTTAGTTTATTAAATTGCAAGGCAGCAAGATATTGTAATCAATGCCATGTTCGCCATAATTGCCATGTACATTCGTCCTTTAGTTATTAAGATTATTTCTAGCTTAAATTTGTATGTGATATAAGTTTAAGTTCATATAAGTGCCAAATGTCATGATTTGATGAAATAGTCATTCATATGAACTGAGAGAGTTGTGTTGCTGATCCTTATGTTTATAATTCTGTAAATCCATATTTGATACGGCCGCGAATCATATTTAGATCATTATACAACCTGATACTGACCTGCAAATTGCAAAAAACAAGAAAATTTGAATTTCGCGGGCTACCCTGAAGCTTTCGCCTTAACGACAAACATAATGAATTGTTCATTACAAGCACCAATACGCTTCCAATTTAGCAGTTATGATCGGTCGGTGTAAGGATGTTGTGAGCTGTGATATTTTTTTCGGTAAAGCTTCACAATCATTTAACAGCTTCTAACATTATAGTTATTTAGTTTCTATTTTTTAAATTTTCACTTCTTGTTATAAACACTGTGACTATGAAAGATTCACCAGCACCATGCGCACCGTTTTGTCGGCGGAAGAGTAGACAAAAATTACGTTTCCTGTAGACAGTACGACTGAAACAAAGTAGAAAGAGTCAATTGCACTTTTTACGAAATTCACTCTTTTAAATATTTAGACTCAGAATTCTTTGTTTTGTCGGTTTTGTCATAGGATTTATCGGTTGTCAGTGTGATTTTGACAGTAAGGATAGAAAACTTTCTTCAGAAATAGTCTACCTACAAAAATACGTAGACAAAGATCGTTAGAAATGAAAGACAAACTGACAGATTGTAGAAACATTTCTACGGTGGATGTCAAAAATGAAGAAACGAACTGTCACTTTGTATAGAAAAAGCTATGTCTATTCTTCGTAGAGATAGAAAACGCCATGCTACGCCTGCTGGGGGCGTAGACATTGCCTAGAAAAACTAATTTTCTATCAGCGATATTGATAGTGTTATGTATCGTCAATAATGTATTGGATTGACATAAGTGTCAGTCTTGTTGAAAGTCGTTGTAGAAATACGAAATGCTTTGAAAGCGATTGCCACTTTTCTTGGCCCTTAGGTATTCTCCCAAATAAAGGCCAGCCGGTATTCTTACTACTATCTAATCAATAAATTGATCCTATTTTTATTGTCAGATTAATATTAACAACTTTGTAATCTCCTTAGATAAGACGGGTTTACATCCATAATTGTTATTCCCCTGCAGTTGGCCTTGATTATGTTATGATTAATTATTATTTTATCTGATTGTTTTAATTTCTTATCTTTAGAATGAAAAAAGGATATTATTTTTAATACTTTATCGGAAAGCATTTAGATAACTATGGCTTATACTTAAATAAAAAACAAACTTAAAACAGTCGAATTTAGAACATTTTCGTTCCCTTTCTTGAACTCAGTTGTTGGAATCCCAACACTAAAGGTCGATTCACACCTAACAGTGATGCCACACTTGCGACTTACGACACAGTACCGGCACAGTGCAAAATATTCTTTCATACATTCTGATGCCGGTGTCGGCACTGACACTGAGACACTGACACTGACAAGTGGGGATGCGTTCATAGAGAATGTATGAAAGAATATTTTGCACTGTGCCGGTACTGTATCGGAACTGTGGCTTCACTGATATGTGTGAATCGACCTTAAAAATGTTAAATTAATTTACTTAAATATTATTAATATAATTATAAATATAATTTACATAATTAATTAACTTAAATAATACGAACATTACTAGCTTGCGCTAGTCGTAGCCATTTTTATTTTAATGTTCGTTCCCTTCCTCACGAGTCGTGTTCGCGACAGGTCGACATTTCGTCAACGTGCTCTTGCCTAGTCCTACTTGATTGATGGTGATTGGAATATATCTCCGTAATAGAACTGGCTGTTTTTCTTTTATGCGAAGTACCTCCACTAACACACACATCCCCACACAAAGTATAAAAACAAAAGAGGTACTATCAAAAGATGAATACTCACTTGGCCATTTCTGATAGTTGAAGCCTGCCATCCTTATTGGAGTCAAATACTTGGAGCTGTAAATTAAAATACATTAGAATCAACGTTGAAAAATATTTAGAGAAGATCCATGAAGTTCTTGATTCTAATAGATCTATCTAGTATTATGAGCTTATTAAAAAGTTTCACGCACTACGCCTGGTAACTTTTGGACAATGTTCCCCCTACTAGGACTCAGGTATAGAGATATATATTTATATTATAGAGTGCGCGCAAAAAGTATGAACAGTAGACACGGGTTAACAACACGACGTTCCTCACCACACTCACTCACTTGTCAGTTCGAGATTCATTCATTTGTTTGTCACAGAGTGTAGCAGTACAAAATGTTATTTTGAGGTGTTGGGATATTCAATCATTTTGTTTGGGACATTTGAAGTGCCACTTGTATGTAATAACCAACACTAATCTATAGCTCACTTGTCAACGATGCACACTAAGTGATTTTTGCAATACGCGCACTCTATGCAATATTATCTCCCTATGGACTCAGGCCTCATCTCTGTGTCATTAATACCTTTGTAGTAAACAAGAAGAGAAGATGAAATAATAGGGAATATGCATGTATTTTTTTAATATTTTTATTCGATAGTTTACATCGTCAAATAATAGTAAAAAGAAATTCGACGGCAAAAAAGAAATTTAAAGTAGTTAAAAAATATCCAACCGATCCGGGCTATTTAAACGCCCTCCATTTGGCGCGCTTGGTGTGGTGACGTCACAGACCGTGAAAACAGACAAGCAACTGTCAAGTCAACGTCAAACACTCCTTTTTCTATGAGCGTTTGACATTGACTTGACACTTGTTGATTGACTTGACATTGACATTTTGATTGTTATCCCAGATTGTTACGTCACATCCGCTCTTAGCCTTTTCAAGTATTTGAATTACCCACTGTTTTTTGGGACTTTTTAAAAATTAATTTCTCGCTCAAAAAGAAATTTTATTCAAAAATATTGATGGAGGCATCATTCTGAAGTAACATAGTTTATAAAAAAAAATATTTGACCCATATTTGAATCACATGCATATTCCCTATTATTAAAATTGTTATTGAGGTTGTCTCAGATTCTTCCCCAGTGTTGACTACGAATTGGCAGGCTCTCACAGAGAGGAGATCTGTGTCCAAGTAGTGGGAACGTTAGAGACTGATTTTGCTGCCCTCGTAAGAGTGATCTTGTAGCTTTGTTGTACTTGTTGTGGTGGTGCAACGCCACATGCGAATTACGCGTCAAAGACCTGAGGCCCTAGACAAAGTGACATTCTATCAGCGATAACGATGATGGAAAAGGCAAAAATGTATAGGACTGACATAAGCTATCGAAAAGCTTATGTCAATCCTGTAGAAATACGAAACGCTTTCGATTTTCACTTGCGATTGTCACATGTCTAGGCCTTCTGACGTCACACAAATCCTGCATCGCGCAAGCAGAGTTTACTGCGCGACCGATGTATACTAGATCCCGACATCAATCTTTGGGCAGTTACCCGCTAGTCACGACACCCGTCTGGTCGGAGGATCCTCCCTTTTCTAGCGGGGGTGAATGTATTTTACACCCTGTTCCTCATACTTCTATAAACTGCAGGGTTTCTATAAACCATTTTGATCTTCTTTCTATGTGGCGAAAAGTGAAAATGATGTCTGAGGCCCTAGACAAAGTGACATTCTATCAGCGATAACGATGATGTAAAAGGCAAAAATGTATAGGACTGACATAATCGATCGAAAAGCTTTATGTCAATCCTGTTGAAAGTCGTTGTAGAAATACGAAACGCTTTCGAAGCGATTGTCACTTGTCTAGGCCCTCTAATAACATACCATTGTGTCGGTGTATTCGATGAGTTTGTCTTCTGACACGTCGTTTATCTTTTTTGCTTCCTTCAGAAGATCTCGGAGGAAATTCTGGAAAAAAAAGTGAATTATTTCGTTAACTAATTTCAAGAGTAACAATCAAAAATGATTAGTTGTTCCCTCGCGTGTTGTGTTGTTGCTTCGTTGGTTTAGTGGTCGCAAGAGCTACTGCTGATCACGAGGTCCTGGGTTCGTTTCCCGGATCGAGCAAAGTGTTCGTGGTTTTTTTATTTGGAATTTTTCAGTAGGGTTTTTCCATCTGGAATTTCTCAGTAGCCGCCCGGATTTGTGCGCAGCTGATGGCTATAGGCTCGCCTCCTATTACATTGGACTTAGCCATATAAGGCGGAATGTGGGTATACTATAGGTGCACCTCTGTCTAACCCTTCGGGGAATACAGGCGTGATGTTATGTACCTATGTATGTATTTTAAAAAAAGCTGGCAATATTTTTACAGGTGTAATAAACCAAATTACGAGAAAGAAAATAACATTTTAAATTGAAATACTCGGCCGCCAAGGGCAATGCTCACACACAGACTTACAATTAAATTAGCTATCTAGTCCTAGCAGCACTAAAATATTTACATATGAACGTCCCAGACGAATTGCAAGGTTAATTCACGAGGCAACACAATTTTGAATAAGGTGCATTCTAGACTAAAATTACAAAATATTCTGCAAAAGAATGCTCTTTTGCAGAATATTTTGTAATTTTAATAAAATGGTAACATGTTTCTTCTTCTTGGGTTACCCAGATAAAGTACGTTTCATCAAATAGTTCGTTTGCAGTAATGTTGGCTGATAATTATTTAAAAATACACCTATTGGTAGCGCCGTACCGGGTAGCATGTATTGGTCATACATAGGGCTACACATCAAGCTATACATTTCCAGTTTATGCTGATCTCGCATTGTATAGGATTTCCGTACAATGCGAGCTCATACTGGAATGTCAGCTTATACTGGAATATATAGATTGATGTGTAGCCGTGTGTACAACAGTGGAGCCAACATTACGACAAAGGAACTATTTGATTTCTACGACTAAGGGTACCGCTAGATTGCGTTTCACTCTAGCGGTACCCTAAGGACTGATTTTACCAAAGTCAGATATCTTTTATCCGTGGAATAAAAATGGCGTCTGACAGTTTTTGTATGGAAAAACTGTCAAAAATTCAAAATTTATTCGCAGAATAAGACTTATACTCGGTATAAAAGTTTGGTGAAATTCACCCTTAGTCGTAGAAATTCTTCCGTATTTATAAAGGTATTCCGTATTTATAATACCGTAATTTATAAAGGTTTTCAGACCCTGGTTTGATTGGCTTATTCTTAAGCCAATGAAAACTTTATTTGACTTGCTTCTCTAACTCTGACTAGTCTGTACAACAAGGAGACAGTTGTGCAACATTTTGTTGCATAGTTTAAAAGCGTCTTTATTTACCTTCAGTTCATCGGCCTCTATGTACCCGCTGCCATCTGTATCGTACTCTCGCCAAATCTGACAAACAAACATAACTAGTTAGGCCCAAACTCCAAAGCGGAGTCACATCTTGCTAAGTTAAAGCTTTACAGCACGCATAGCATGACAACCATAAAATGTACTCTGTGAAAACTATTCGAAACGAGTTTTCTACGGATTTTGTCGACGGAAGAATAGACAAAATAACAGATTGTGATTGTTTATCTGTAATTTTGTCTATTCTTCCGTCGACAAAATCCGTAGAAAACCCGTTGCTAATAGTTGTCACAGAGTACATTTCGTTTCTATTGAGGTTATGCTAAGCGTGCTGGTTTGAAACCTATCCCTGGTTTATTGGGTGCAGTATGTTTTAACAGCACAGAACATGATGCGGTAGCTTGTTTCTTGACTTACTTACTTTATTTCTTTTTACAAAACACACGGGAAAAAGTTGGTAAAGTCAGGGAATTGATAAGCAAACTAACTGCCAACTATTTAGTATAAGTAATAAGTTACCCAATTCATATATTTTATCATGTACAAGGTATACTACAAAAGCGTTTAGGTTTAAATCATTTATACTCGTTTACTACCAACTTAAATTGTCCGTATATATTCAAAACACAACCGTCATTCTTTGACGTATGAAATGGCTATAAGACGGCTAATTGACGTAGGCTTTCAATTTGCTTAACAATTCATTTCCTACACTGTACATAATCTTCTCTGTGACGAAAACGGCTGTTTTCTACGTTACGTTTACGTACGCCCACCGCTCATTCGTGTTAGGGCCTATGGACTGGACTGGACTTACCTTCATAAACTCCACACTGGACTCCAAAGGATTGTCGAACCTGAAGAGTAGAAGGAAGTTCTCCTCCATCGGAAGCAGCTGTGCTAACTGTAACAATACATGGAGATGTAAAACAATCAATTGAAAAGCATAGAAATATTCCTTTTTTTTTTTAAATTTATTATTTTTTTTTTTTTTGTATGTGTATCTGGCCAAACTGAATCGAGCGAGCGGGATGCGAGACGGGACTGTGTGGGCCGGTTGTTGAAAACGGCCCAAAAAACAAGGCTATACTTATGGTGGATCCACACAGCCAGGCGGCACGGGCCGCCGGCTTTGCGTGCGGCTATCGCAACAAAGCCAGCGGCCGTTTTGCCGGCGGCACCGCGGCAGCGAGGGAACAGTCCAGGCCATTATCGATTCTCAGCCGCACTTGCCTCGCACTTGTCTGCCGGCGGCGCTTAGTGGATTTTTTGGCGGCTTTGCTTGTGGTCAAGCCGCCGGCAGTGGCTGTGTGGATCCACCATTAGAAATCTAAGTAACCTTATTTTTCGGGCCGTTTTCGAGAAACGGTCCGAAACGGTACAAACCTAAGGGTAGCCAGCGCCAATCCTGAATCTGGTGTATTATTAGTAATCGAAGTTTAGGCCTATTTTTTCTACAAATATGTATATTGATGCTACGATTACTACCTCTCGTATGTCAATCTTGCCATCCTGATTGTCGTCGTAAGCCTCCATGAAGCATGCCTTCAGTTCGACCAGCATTTCATCAGAAACCGCCTGCGAAAGAAGAGAAAGAGATTTTAGTTGAGTTACTAGCAAGAGGAACTTCTTCAAAGGACCGTTTTGTTATCGCTAGTCGCACTTGCACTGTGTTGAAAAATATAGTACATACTAATTCCATGGTTGGCAACAAGGAGCTGAATGTACTATTAAGTAACTACATACTAATTCCATGCTTTAAAATTAAACTCACGGAGTTTAAAAATGGATTATTAATACTTTTCATAATGTTTATATTATTATTACTTTACGTACCTATTCCTAACTAGTATTTAATATTTAGGTATGAATGTAAAAGTGAGTTTGTTTGTTTGTTACGCTTTCCCGCTAAACGGCAGAACGGATTTCGATGACATTTGGCACATGGGTAGACTATGACCCGGAGAAGGACATAGGCACAGATATTATAATACTACGTACATAGGCTACTTTTCATCCGAGATCGCAGACGACGTCGTGAGCCAGTCAGTCAGAGTTAGTCAAGCAATAAAATAATTTTATAATCGCTAGGTATATTTTCACGTAGAAAATCATTGTTTTCTAAAATAAAGCTATGTTTTGCTTGCGTAGGGGAAAGTTGCGATCATTGGACTAGCTCTTTCATTGGACCAAGGTATTTCCAAAACTGTCCAAGATAGCAACACCCAAACTAGTTGAATGGAGTCCGTGACGTCTCAGTTGCACCCCCCTCTTACCTCAGTGACGCTGCGGCACGTGGTGAGGAGTGACTCGAGTGGTTGTGTTTGCGGCGGTCAAAATCTTATTATTTGACTCGGAACAATTTGATGTAAGTATCAGTCTATTCATATTTGTTTGTGTGCACTGGTATGAAATATTAGATAATTTAATTGTGATTCCATGAGTGTTATTCAATTTTGTCTAATCATGTCCATGTATTTTTAAGATTTTCTTTTCTTAACGAGTACCTTGTTGCCATCAATGGACCTCAAGAGAGTTCCACCGTTGGACCGGTCCAATCATAGCAACTTTGTATTGTATTTTTTTTTTGTCATAACTATGGGAGTAGGCTCCGAGTATTTCACTAATTATGGAAAAACTCTTGAAAACTCATTATAAATTTAAAATTTCAGAATGTCGCCGAATAAAAGAAAATACTTGGAATAAAACTAGCATGAACCTCGCCCTAAAATCAGGGAGACTTGATGACCTGATGTGCCAAATGTAAAATTTAATTAGTAACTAAGTAGCCTCTAAATATAGTTTGTTTGCTTGTCGTAAGTGTATGAGTATTGTTTGTCTCTCCTTGTATGCCATAAATTAATCATAATTGATAATTATAATTCGTTACCTTGATTGGACCTCTAGAACAAATTTCTCGAAGTCCATTGACGGCAACCTGGTGGTTCAATGAAGGTGCCCATGGTCCAAAGAAGGTAACAGCCCAAAATTTAGTTTTCTTCGTTTATACCAAAAAGTGTATGCCCAAATTGTTTGTGCGTTTGATTATTATAAATAAAGGTCCTACGTAATAAAAATAATAAACTGCTTTCATTTTATCACTTATATTTTTTAAGATATGTTGTCGTAAAGTTAGGTGGTCCATTCATAGCAACCTTCCCCTATATAGTTGAACTACATCATTTTTCAGCATGAAAGATTATATACACAACTTTATCAACAAGCCAGCTATTAAAATATCGCCATTTGAATGTGAAGACCACGGAAATAACCCCAATACATTACAAACGAGTAACAGTGTAAAAGTCTACCACTAAATCCTGGATCTCTGTATAAATAAATGTAGGTTTTGCTTCCGTAGTTTCCGTTTACGTTGCAACGGCCATTGTTCAGGGAGCATGAATGGGAAGCAATTTTAAACTTAGAACGCCCGTCCGCGTCGCCCTTTCTGGATTTAGAATTAAATTCAGAATTTCCCATTTTAAAATATGAATTTCGCGCTTTGTTAAAATGAATACTGGCTGAATAACTTTTGTACTTTGGTCTACTCATGTTGTTGTAACAATGTAATCATTTTTAGTCTGTGAAAAGGAATATGGCGGGAGAATAAAATCGTAGAATTGCTTTTTTTTGATGTGTGTTAAATTATTACTAAAGAGTTTTGTTACAGTATTTATTTTGTGAGTGGCATTAGTAATAGGTGAAGTAAACATAATGTGTTGTGGTTTCATTGAATTTCGCAAAGGCATGTTGTAAGTACTTACCAAAACGTAGAACGGAGAGCAACGTTCGGTAAGTATTTTTAAAATTTATTTTATTTAGTGATAATACCTACCTATTTGATTATTTATTTGTAGGTATACAAGTTATTAAACCAAGGAAAAACCTACAAAGGTACGTAATAATTACGATTGTTATAACTCTGATAACGACCGCAACAGTAGGTTGGTTACCGCCATGTGTAAGCAGAAAATCGTATCATGCGGAATGATACCTACATAATTATCATCGTATTTTTCAATTGTGGCGGTTTATCCTATAAATTATTACTTATTAATTATAGATATTATCAAACTTGTTATGAAGAGTTGCAATCGTTATGTATCGTAATTTTGTCAGCTTTGTCGGCATCGTGCACATGCAAACTTTTATGTTTTTAAAGTCCCCGAGAAACGAGATTATTTGAACCGAATGTGACGTCCCGGTGATGGCGATACGTTATGATAAACAAAACTATGTGTGGACAAGATCAAACGTGTTTTGTATTGCCGGCACATCGACCCGTCACAATTTCAGACAGAGTTCTAGCGGTCGCGCCGAACTACTAGAAACTTCCGCGGCTGGAATGACGGCACTCGGGTGACGGGGGTGCAGTGGTCACGCGGCCATAGTAAATGTATGTATTGCTACTTCAGCGCCGTCATTTTGTCCTTAATGACGTCCCGGTGATGGCAGTGGTGGACAAAAGTGCTTATACAAAAAGTCCTGAATCATTTAAATGTAGGGTAAATTCGGGGAAACACTGTTAATGATTTCGAATATTTTACCTATAATCATGCCTAATATTAATACTGATAGTTTAACCGATTACTTTAAAAGCAAAAATTACGAAAAATATAGAATACTTGGCTGATAAGACAACGATCAGAATTAAGTGGTTTTAGGAAAAAAAACCCTTTAATTATTTATTATGGGGATTACAGAAATAAAGATAAGTAACTAAGTATGTAGATAGATTAGTGTCATCGCTGGTGTGCGATACATAATTTGCGAATTCGGTAACCTACTAATTGATCTTCTTCTTTTCGAATCCATGATAGGCATGTTATATTTATTACTTTGGTCTAGTAGCCGTAAGGTTAATCCCAGCATCAGTGGCGTTCTTAATGTCCTCTAATGTGCAGAAGTAGGGACTCTCTCACTTCACAAAGTGGATCCTGACGTCCCATAAAATCCCGCATCGCGCAATTAGAGTTTACCGCGCAATGGACATATTATATAGGTACGATTCCAACATCAATGGTTGGGCAGTGTCCCGCTAGACACAACACCTGTCTGGTCGAAGGATCCTCCCTTTTCTATAGAGGATGTATGAACTTTACACCCTGTTCCTCATACCTCTAAAGTATCGAATCAGGTTTTTACGGAAAGAAAATTTAAAAAGTTGCCGGGATCATTGCAATTTTTAATCAATTGAAACTGAAAGTTCATTTTTTAAGCAAATTGACGTTCTGTATGGATCGGAATGCTGGGCCGTAAAGAAGACGAATGAAAAAAGAATGCATGTAGCGGAGATGGGTGTGTGGTGACGAAAATATGTAGATAAAGTAAGAAATGAGTATATATGGGGAAGTTTATAAGTGGCGCCAGTGACAGAAAAGTTAAAGGTAATCGTATGGCCTGATGGAGGAAACCCATGTGACTAAAAAAGTGATGAATATAAATGTTGATGGATGGAGCGGGAGAAGGCCAAAGAAAAGATGGATGGATTGTGTGAGGAATGATATGAAATAGAAGGGAGTGATTGATAGCGTTTAAGCGGTTGACAGGGGAGAGTGGAAAATGGAAACGTGTTGCGCCGACTCCAAGTAACACGGGACAAGGGCAGGAAGATGATGACACCTTACATCAATTTGTCATGATAATATATTTTTTTAGTTTATGTAAAATTTAATTATATTAAAATAAATTATTAAAAAAAATTACGTGTAATCAAGGAATATCTAAATTCACCTACGTGTAATATTTCACACAACTGTCAAAGAATGACAGCTGTGATTTGAATACACGGAATGAATTGTGTGAATGTGTTTTGAATTTACTTTAAAATTGTTACTGATTTTATCGCATGAGTAAGAGGTAGCTAAACTAGTATCTTTATAATTAAATCGGTGTCATCTAACTTATTGTTTACTACATCAGTGATTAGTTGTCTTATTATGTGGATGTAATTAACCGAAATGTAGGTCAGATATTATCTTATCGTTGTGGTTCTTTCTAATTTCACTGTAAATATTGGCTCCTTCAGAATACAACTTTTAAAGGTACTCACACTGTCCTCAACGGATTTAACTTTAGTGTTTCGAGGCTCAAGTCTAAGTAAAAATTGAAAAAAGGTAAGTCTTTTTTTACAATTTTGGCCTATGAGTGGACTTGACTCCACTACGAGTAGGATACTAATCCTACCTTCACAATGAGCCTTAAATGCAGTCAATAACAAGGGGAAGTAAAACTTTTGGCTTGCTGTGGAAGAATAAAGACAACAATTATATTCTTCTAAAACAAAATATGCCAAATAATTACAGTTTGTTGTAACTTTTGATAATTAATTTGGTACACACTAACACAAGTAATAAAATAATTCCAGATGAAGAGTCTACTCCTCGTAGCGTTGTTAGCAGCGGCAGCAACAGCTGCAGTAGTCAGCAATGAAGTGCCTGACGTGGAGGAGATGCCTGACATGGATAAAGGAGACGAAGTGGCTGACGTGGGCGTGAACGTGATGCCAGAGGTTCTTGTGACTGATGTGGATGAGCTGACTGACATGTTTTATCTGAGTAACGGGGCTATCATACCGGCGCAGACTGCAGCAGTAACCCCCAGGCACAACCTGCACTTGGGAGCTATTGCTCATGGAGATGTATTGGTATACAAGTAAGTAACCACAAACAGAACATAATCATCATCATTATTTCAGCCGAAAGATGTCCACTGCTGGACATAGGCCTCCCCCAAGTACCGCCACTTCGACCGGTTCTGTGCTTCTCGCATCCAGCGCATTCCCGCGGCTTTCACCAGGTCATCGGTCCATCTTGTGACCATTGTTTCAGAACATAGCCCATAACAATTTGAATGGTCAATTAATATAAGAGAACATTGTCAGCAATCCAAAGGGTTTCCATGAATGAAATAAACCTCGGAGATCTGAAAATAATAATATGGACGACACTTACCTTATCTTCCAATTAAAATAAGTTCTTGTTCGTTTACGATCTATTTTGCCTTAGGACTGAACTGGACCTTTGCCTTAGGTCACGATGCTAACTAAGAATTGGACGTGAACTGCATGTTTCCTAACCATTACGATTTTCTGTTTACAGTAGTGAGGTCAAGGCGAACGGAGTCGCGAATCATTTCCACATGAGAGATATAACAGTCCGCACGAACCGGCTCGTGAGTGCGATCCGGGTGAACCGCGTGGGGGCCTCCCAAAACGCAAGCCCATCCATCTTGAATGGAGGAATTGGAAGCTCCTTTGTCACAATCAGGATACAATCAGCTCCAGCCTGCGGATACTACTTTATAATTGCAGTGTATGTTAGATAATTTGCTCAAAAGAGTTTTGGGCAAATTCAGCTAATACTTAGATATCAGTTTTTTTTTTCTATAAGTAAATATACATATGTTTTATAACTTTTAATACTTTTATTCCGATATTCCGACGGCATTGATACTTACGCGGGTGAAACCGCGGGGCGCAGCTAGTATTTAATATTTTTTTGTTGGCTAACCAATCAAAGGCTAGGCAGATGCCTAGCCTTTTCCCAACTATGTTTGGGCTGGCTTCCAGTCTAACCGGATGCAGCTGAATACCTGTAGTTTACATGGAGCGACTGCCTATCTGACCTCTACAACCCAGTAATTGGGTAATACGTTACCCCTTGGTAAGACTGGTTGTCAGACTTTTGGGTTTCTGACGACCCGTAACGACTGTCCACGAATGATAGCCGAGACCAACGGCTTCATGTGCTTTCCGAGGCACGGAGGAGTCTCGATATGTAAAGATGGATACCCTTCCACGGACCAAACCCGGCAAGCGTAGCTTAACCTGATGGATCGACCCGTGCGGCTTCATACTTACTCATCATACTTAGCCACGAGCTCCTCAAGTGAGCTAATCACAAAAAGGTTCTTTATTAAAAATATTATTTTATAAGGGATAAACTATAAGGTAGATCCTTATAGTTATCCCTTATAATAAGTATTTTTATGGACTTAGAAGCAGAAACGAGGGAGCTTCTTTTAGGTAGATTAGAGTAGGTATTTTTCCTAGTCCGTTTTTGGGAATTTAATACAAAAAGACCGGAAGCATTTAAATCTAGGGCAAATTCGGGGAAGCACTCTGTTATTGACACCTAATATTTTAATCTATAATCTAATCATGTTTATTATTGATACCGATTATTTAGCGATAACTTAAAAAAAAGGATGCGAAAATAGAATACCTCGCTGATAAGACAATGATAACAATGTAGTAGTTTTGTGAGTAAATTATCTGTGCTTATGAGCGGGATTACTGAAATAAAGTTAAGTAAGTATGTAGATTGATCAGTACTTTCATATCCTCTTTTCGAATCGATGATATCTCTAACAATACCTAGGTCTTGTTAATTAATTTACTTTGGTCCAGTAAGTGGCCACGTCTGTATTGATCTCGAGGGCAGGTGTCCACTTTGGACACTCCAACTAGAGGGCCATCGTCTGCATCCTAATTGGGTAACGCACGATCGGTCAGAATTGGAATCGATCTCAAGCCGACATCAAAGGAAAAAGTCATTGACAACGGTTTTTATAGAACGATCTCATTTGCACATGAGCGTTCTGTGCAGTCTATGGCTTTAACTTAAAATATAAATGACCTTGGAACTGCTTTCACATTATAGATTTCTTTATTTTATAATGTAAGTTTTAATATTTTGTTTGACGCGATGTCTCCGCCTTGCGACCCAGGAGAATTCCTACAGCGCCTGGGAGCAACTACTTACCTTCCCATACAGGATTCTGCATGTCCAAAAAAATTTGGCAACTAAAAAAACATTGACAAACCAAATTAAAGACAACTGCAACAATTCGACTCTTATTTTAGATCCAAAATTACCCGATTTCAGTAACCTCTCACGAAGAGGCCTATGTTCGCATGTGGAATCCAAATTGAGTGAAGGTGATATCAGGGGAGCGGATAAGCTTGATAGGGCGTGTACGGCAGCCTCACAGCCCGTGAGGCTGCCGTACACGCCCTATCAAGCTTTTTAAATGCCAGTAAAGGTGAGGTCATCCTCAAGGTTGACGTTAAGAACGCCTTCAACTCCGTTAACAGGGACACTTTGTTGGCCGAAGTAAAAAAGGAGTTACCAGAAATTTACGGTTTTATGTGGCAGTGCTATAGGCACCCTTCAAAATTATTATATAATACGACCGCTATAATACGACCGCGCGTGGCTTCAAGCCACACTACCCATTCGTTTTGGTGGGCTCGGCGTCCGCAAAATTTCCAGTGTAAGCCTACGTTCCTGTCCTCGGTCCACAGCACCGAAAAGTTAACCGCAAGAATTTTAGCCTCTTCTCAGGTTGACTCTGAAGTGCCGTGTTTGACCGATGCAGTGAATGCCTGGAAAGTGGCTTGCCCGGACACGGTTCAGCCCGAGAACCCGTCTTCCCAGAGACAGTGGGATGAGCCGCTCTGCAGGTTGGTACGGAATAAACTTATTAATACGTCCACCAATACTGCTGAGCGTGCCCGCCTGCTGGCTGTGGGTGAATGGGAGTCGGGCCTCTGGCTTCAGGCGCTACCGTCACCCAACATAGGTACTATGCTGGGTGACACCACATTCCGGCTCGCTACATGTTTGCGTCTGGGCGCTCCTTGCGGTGCTCCACATCGTTGTCAATGCGGTGAAGGAGTCGACTGCCTCGGACACCACGGCCTATCCTGCAGCAAGAGCGCTGGTCGGATGGCGCGGCACGCCAGCATTAATGACATTATCCGTCGGGCTCTTGTCACCGCTGGGGTGCCAGCTGTGTTAGAACCCAACGGCTTGGCACGCGACGATGGGAAGAGGCCAGACGGAATGACCATAATGCCCTGGAAGTTGGGTAGACCTTTGGTGTGGGACGCAACCTGTGTCGACACCCTCGCGCCATCCCATCTTCCTAGCACGGCGGGCTGTGCTGGGACAGCTGCTTCAGGAGCAGAAAACCTCAAACGGCGCAAATATAACAACCTTATTGGGAGCTATATGTTTGAGCCGTTTGGGGTTGAAACACTAGGGCCGTGGGGTCCGAGTGCTCATCGAGTATTTCGGGACATCGCTAAGCGATTGGTCGACTCTTCACGTGACCAGAGGGCTGGCCTATTTTTAGCCCAAAGAATCAGCATTGCCATTCAACGTGGCAATGCTGCCAGCCTTTTGGGCACCTTTCCCATTGACAGCGATGCGGACAAATTCTTTGATGCTCAATGAGCCCCTCCCCTTTATTTTTTCTTTTTAATTTGTTATATATGTAATTGTTTTTTAGTTAATTTAGTATAATAAATTTAATGTAATTTAAATGTTGAAATAAAATAAATAAACATTTATAAGTTTTAATATTACAGTATTATAGTTATACACACATAAACCTTCCGGAATAAAAATCTCTAACTGATGGTGAAAACCGCATCAGAATCTGTTGCATAGTTAAGAAGAACAACGTGGATTATACAGGGTGTTAGTGTAAACACCGGTATCCTTGAAACCAGTGGTTTGGTTTCATTTATAGAACGTAAAATTAATGAAAAAAAAAACAATTTTCGTTTTTAAAAGAAAATCTACTTTTTTCCACAAGAATTTTTCACCCTATATGCAAGGACAACGAACTTGTGTCTCAACACGGCGGGTGGTGGTTGGCGGGGTGGGCGGGGCGTGGGGACGTTACACCCTCTTCAGTCAGCTGTTTCGCAGCTCTATCGAGCGCGTATCCATGTGTATCGGGACAGTGATGGATATTTACTTTTTAAAATCTTTTAATGAAAAAAAGGTTCTTTTTTTATTGTTACTGAGTCATTTATTTTTATATTTAAGTCAACCCATGGTTTGAATGACAACGTAGTTTACCCTTGCATACTGTATATGTATAGATATAGATATAGGAGGCTTGGAGATCACAACATCGTAGCTACGCCGTAGCTACTCGTAGCTCGCCGCGTAGCGTTACGAAATGCTCTAGCTGGCCGAACTTCTCTACTAGATTTAGAAAATTACGAGCTTCACTCTAATATTATAAGTATTTATTTGGCATAAAGGTTTGGATTGGGATCCCATTGGATTTATTTTTGATTGATTTTCCTTATTTTTTTTGATGTTATCACATGAGTAAAATATATAAACTAAATAGTATCTTTATAATTTAAATCTGTGTCGTCTAACTTGTTGTTTTCTACGTCACTGATTAGGTTGTCATATGGATGTAATTAACCGAAATGTAGGTCAGATATTATCTTATCATTGTGGTTGCTTTCTAATTTCACTATAAATACTGGCTCCTTCAGAATACAACTTATACTCACACTGTCCTCAAAGGAGTTAACTTTAGTTTATTGTGGATCAAGCCGAAGTAAAAATTGAAATGGTAAGTTATTTTATTTTTTATAATTTTGACCCAGGAATAGACAAGACAAACATATAGATTCTAGACTTTCACAATTGGCCTTAAACGCAGTCAATAACTAGGGGAAGTAAAGCCTAATTCTTCTAAAACAAAATAATGCGAAATAATTACAGTTATTTGTAACTTTTCGAAAGGAGGAGTGAGGATTATTTTTGAATAATGTGGTGGTAATTAATTTGGTACCTAACAAAAGTAATGTTATTTCCAGATGAAGAGCCTACTCCTCGCCGTGTTGTTAGCAGCGGCAGCAACAGCTGCAGTAGTCGGCAATGAAGTGCCTGACGTGGTGGAGATGCGTGACGTGGCTGAGGCTGACGGAGACGAAGTGGCTGACGTGGACCTGAACGAAATGCCAGAGGTGGTTGTGACTGATGTGGATGAGCTGACTGACGTGGTTGATCTGAGTAACGAAGCTGACGTGCCGGCGCAGTCTGCAGTAGCCACTCGGCGTAACCTGAACTTGGGATCCATCGCTTCTGGAGATGTATTGGTATACAAGTAAGTAACCACAAACAGAACATAACCCATAACAATTTGAATTAACAATTATTTTACGAGAACATTGTCACTATCAACATTACACACTACTCAGCAAACGAAGGTGTTTCAACGAATGAAGTAAGCCTCGGAGATCTTAAAATAATAACATGGACGACACATGAAATTACGTTTACGATCTATTTTTCTTTAGGACTAAAGGTCCCGATGCCAAATAAGAATTGGACGTGAACTGCATGTTTCCTGACCATTACAATTTTCTGTTTACAGTAGTGAGGTCTGGGGGAACGGTGTCGCGAATCATATCCGCGTGCGAGATATAACAATCCGCACGGACCGGCGCGTGAGTGCGATCCGGGTGAACCGCGTGGGGGCCTCACAGAACGCAACCCCATCTATCTTGAGTGGAGGAATTGGAAGCTCCTTTGTCACAATCAGGATACGATCGGCTACAGGCCGCGGATACCACTATAGGATTCAGGTGTATGTTAGATAATTTGCTCAAAAGAGTTTTGGGCGCATTTAGTGTTACTTAGAAAATTTTTTTTGTATAGAAATATTTTTTATAAGAAAAAAATGTGCACTATCTAGTATATTTATAATGTTTTTTAAAATAAATAACTAAAACATTATGTTCTTGTTTTTGTTGACTAGCTTTACATTTTTCAGGTAAGACTTTGACATGAAAGGAATTGTTAAATAAGATGTACATACATTTATTTAGGTTGACAATACTGTTTTTGTCGCTAAGTCTATAATATTTTGACTATGAAATTATCTGTTTTGAACCAGATATTTTCTACAATATTGGCATCTCCAAAAAATCTCCCTCGGCGGACTCTATTTTCAACGCGGCGGTTGGTGAGCGCTGGTACAATTTTGATAGATTTTTCACGGACGCCTCTAAACTATCGGAAACAAGTTGCACTGGTGCTGCGGTATACTACCAGAACTCCAAAATTGTTTTAAAATTAAAATGTCCCGTACAATCTTCAGTGTTTACGGGTGAATGCGTGGCCATATTAGAAGCGTGCCTATTTATAGAGTCTCATAGCATTCGATTTGGTGTCATCTTTACAGACTCACTTAGTTGCTTACAAGCTTTGGAGCAGAATCCTCTTAAAAGTAAACTTCATAGTCCAATTCTTCTCCAAATCAAAAAGTCTCTTTTCTCTTGTGCCAAGAATCACAAAACCGTTCACTTGGTTTGGATTCCAAGTCATTGTGGCATAAGAGGAAACGAATATGTTGATGCTCTTGCTAAGGATGCTGTTACGTCCCAGGACGTCGAACTTAAACACTTCCAATGTCAGGGCTACGACTTGCTGAGCCTTCCCAAAAAAAGCTTGCTAACCTCATGGCAGGTACAGTGGCAAAATACAAGTAAACGGAAAGGGGCCTTTTATCACGCTATTCAGCCTAAAGTTACTCCCAAGCCTTGGTTCTATCCATTTAAAAAAACATCCAAGAAAATAATATCCATTCTCTGCCGTCTTCGTATAGGCCATTGTTGTTCTCCGGTTTTCCTTCACAAAATCCGGGTCAGAGATACATCGCTCTGTGAATGTGGGTTGGATGAAGGTACTTTGGAACACATCTTTTTTAACTGCTCCAATAACAACCCAGCCCATGACTTGTATAACCATCTCCCTAAATTAAAGATCCCTGTCCCAACTAACTTTCCATCCCTACTAACACATTCTTCCCCAAAGCTCTTTCAGGCTTTGATGTTTTTTATCCGTAGCAACGACATCAAATTATGATGTCTTGTGTAGTTTGTGAACATTTAAATATATAATTATTTAATATTACTAACAATATATATTTTATCTGTCTGTTTCAGTGTACTAATACGTGGCAACAAGTTTCACAGTACATTCAAGTAGTAGTACCGAACAATTCTTATTAATTTTTTTTCTTTTTAAATTAATATCTCTTTTTTTGTGTTTTTCCGTCCTGCGCACTTTTTCTCATTTCACATCTGACATTGGCAGAATTGTCGACATCGGCACCATTGCCATAGATAAAAATAGAATAGAATAGAATAGCTTGATTAATAAAATCTCTGCATTTCATTTATGATAACTTCAGGTTATGGGCCCAGGCACATAATCCTGTATCGTGAGTTAGTTAGAATCAAGAAAAGTTCGGCGTAAGCAGTTACTCATCGGCGGAAAAAAAAGTGAGGTTAAGTCTCACGGCGGCGCGCGGTGTTGCGCGGTATATTCCCAACCGAGGATAACTTACTTGATTGTGAACAAGGTCGGAAAATGGAGAGTAACAATAACGTGATCAAGCTAGAGGGTTCCAGAAATTGGAATATCTGGAAATTTCAGACTACGGTGCTGTTTAGAGGCCAAGGTTTGCTGGACGTTGTGGAGGGAAAATGTGTTAAGCCCGAAATTCCTGCTGAAATAACCAAATGGGAAGCTAAAGATGCCAAGGCGCAAACGTTGTTGGTCACAAGGATGACGGAAGAGGCAATGTTACACATCATCACATGCACGAGTTCTGTTGAAATGTGGCGAAAACTTCAAAACGTGAACAGAAGACTGAAACTAGTGTACACATTATACAACAACGTTTTTTCCAGTACAAATACGAAAAGGGCACCGATATGTCAGTTTTCTTGTCCAAAATCCAAGAGATGAGAAACATGTTAAAACAGATGGGCGAGGAGATTTCTGATAAGTTCGTTATCACAAAAGTGTTGATGTCTTTGCCTGACGAATATAAGCATTTTGTGTCGGCATGGGAGTCGGCACCAGACGATAAGCAAACCATTGATAACTTGGTGGCGAGATTATTAATTGAAGAAGAGAGGGTGAAAAGCAAAATTGAAGAGTTCCAGCAATCTTCATCCTCTGCGTTCGTTGCGAAAGATGCAAGACAAATAAAGTGCTTTAAGTGTGGCAAAATTGGACATTTTCAAAGTGATTGCAGACAAAATAAAAATGGCAGTGAAGAAACGGTAAATAATAAAAAGTGTTTCTACTGTGGAAAGTTCGGACATTTCAAGGCGCAGTGTAGGTTTCGTAAACAAAAAATTTAGTAAGACTGAAAACAAAACGAAGAGTAATGCGTTTGTAGTGTCTAGTTCTTTATGTTCCGGAACTAAATAACAACCTGTTTTCAGTCATTCGCGCCACAGATAAAGGTTACGCCATGATGACAGATGACGGGTCATGCAAATTTTACCAAGATAACCAAGTTGGTGCGGTGGCAGAATTTGGAATTGCGGTATAAGTATATTAACGAGACTGCTAGCTCTGCAACACTGGTGAAGAATGACTTAAATGAGTGGCACAGAAAACTCGCGCATCAAAACTTTACTTACGTAAAAGATATTCTGCAAAAACATAATATTGATGTTAAACAAACCACTAAACCTGAGTGTGAGAGTTGTTTAGCTGGGAAGATACATCGATTACCGTTTAGAAAAAATGAGAACGTGAGTACAAGGACTTGCGAGTTGATCCATGCGGATACTTGCGGCCCTATGGAAGAAACATCTGTTGGAGGGGCGAGATATTTTGTCATACTGAAGGACGACTATTCGAATTACAGAAGTGTATACTTTGTTAAAACAAAATATGAGATAAAATATTGCATTGAGAACTTCATTAATAAGGCCGAAAACATAACGGGAAACATAGTGAAAATGTTTAGAAGTGACAATGGTTTAGAATTTATAAACAGAGAAGTGAAAGAATTGTTTTCAAAACGGGGAATAACACACCAAACAACGGTACCCTATACGCCGGAACAGAACGGAAAGGCTGAGAGAGAGAATAGAACATTGGTGGAAGCAGCACGGACAATGATACATGATGAAAACTTTCCTTTATTTGTCTTGAATAGAACTGGGAAAAGTCATGAAAATGGAAGGTCACCATTTGAAGTATGGACAAACAAAAAGTTTGACATTCACCAGTTGAAAGTCTTCGGCACGGAAGTGTATGCTCACATTCCGAAGGAACGAAGGAAGAAATGGGACAGGAAAGGTGAAAGAGGGTTGATGGTGGGTTATGAAGAAAATGTGAAGGGGTATAGAATTTATTTTCCAAAAACAAACACAGTGGAGACAAAGAGAGATGTTGTATTCCTAAACCGAGATGGTAAGGAGGAGAAACTTCAAATGAAGGAAGGCAAAAAGAAATCTGTAACATCAATAAACCTGGAAGAAGAACCTGTGGTAGATAGTAACCTTGAGACAGAACCTAACCCTGTGAATGAGCTAAATACTAACTTAGATGAAACAATGGAGGTGACTCAAACAAGTAGTGTTGGAGAGGAGGGATCAGAACATGACTGTGACAGTGAGTACTTACCATGCAGTGATGAGGAACATCTATTGGATGAAAGTGATTTACCCATAGATGAAAGAAGCAAGCGGCTAAGAAAACAAACATCTTTCTATAAATGCAGTAATGTGCAGTTGGATGAGAGTGAGTGTGAACCAGCCACATACACCGAGGCTATGAACAGAAGTGATGCGAGTAAGTGGTGTGAAGCTATTGCTAGGGAACTTCAGACTCTTAAAGACAATGATACTTGGGATTTTTGTGATGTAAATAGAAGAACAGTTAGCAGTAAGTGGGTCTTTAAGATAAAAAATGTAAATAATGTTTTACAGTATAAAGCTAGGCTTGTTGCCCGAGGGTTTGAACAACAGGAGTCATTTGATTTGTGTGATATTTATGCTCCAGTTGCGAAGTTGTCCACATTTAGACTATTTGTAGCAGTAGCAACAAAATTAAATGTGCCTATTTATCAAATGGATGTTACGGGGGCCTTTTTATATGGGGAGATAAAAGAAGAAGTGTATGTTAGTTTACCTAAAGGGGCCTATTCAGGAAATAATAATACAGTTAAATTAAAGAAATCCCTATATGGTTTGAAAAGTTCTCCTAAGTGTTGGAATCAAAAATTTAATACAGTAATAACAAAAGCAGGTTTTGTGAGATCAAAGTGTGACTCATGTCTGTATACAAAGCATAATGGTACAGATAAAATCTTTGTATTAATTTATGTGGATGACGTGTTAATTTCTGGCACAAGTGAACAGGAGATTATAAAATTAAAAACTGTATTAAATAAGGAATTTAAGATGAAGGATCTGGGGTTCATTTCAAATTTCTTAGGAATAAATGTCAAACAAAATTTTCAAAATGGTATAACTGTATTATCACAGAGAAATTATCTGGAAAATGTATTAAAAAGATTTAATATGGAAAATTGTAAGCCGATGATGACCCCTATGGATAAAAATTTTAATAGTAAGAGTCTGGATTCTGATGTAAAATGTGATAAAAGGTTTGAAGAAACTTGTAGGGAAATAATTGGCTGCCTTGTGTATGCTGTCTCAGGCACAAGGCCTGACCTTTGTTTTGCCGTTTCTATGTTAAGTAGATTCCAGAATTCGGCTAATAGTGAATTATTGAGTGCGCTTAAGAGAGTATTGCGTTATGTAAAGCATACTATTGATTATAACTTAGTATACAAATGTAATGATACAGTGTTGCAAGGTTTCTGTGATGCTGATTGGGTAGGTGACCAAAGCGACCGAAAGTCTACTTCAGGGTACTTGTTTACTTTTGCAAATTGCTTAATAGTATGGTGTTCAAAGAAGCAATCATCTGTAAGTCTATCTTCAACAGAGGCTGAGTATGTTTCAATGAGTATGGCTGCTAGTGAAGCATGCTGGATAGTTAATTTGTTACAAGATTTTAATTTTAAAAATGTTTGTCCAGTAAATTTGTTTTGTGACAATCAGTCAGCAATATTGAATGCTAGCACAGAGTCTGTTAAACGTTTGAAACATGTAGATATCAGATATCACTTTGTCAAGGATTTAATTAAATATAATAAAATTTGCCTTAAGTACATATGCACTTCGAAACAACCAGCAGATATGTTAACGAAATCTCTTAGCAAAGAATTAATTGTAAATTTTCTGAAAGACTGTGGTGTAAGTAATGTAATGATAAACTAAAGCTACTATTGTTGTTGATATTTTTTTTCTTTATGTATTAGAATATTTTTTTTGTTCAAATGTATAACATTGAGGGTGTTAAATAAGATGTACAATGTCCATACATTTATTTAGGTTGACAATACTGTTTTTGTCGCTAAGTCTATAATAGATTTGATTCTTGTCTATGCTCTTGTCTCTGTTACATACTTGTACGTTGCAGTGTCCAGTTTAAATTAAAACAGCTGATTAATGAAATCTCTGCATTTCATTTATGATAATTTCAGGAATCAAAGCTAGTTTAGTTATGGAACAATCTATATCTTTACTTATTTAATCATGTGGTAGCAAAAGTTTTTTCCAATTACATAGTTAAGTTTAAACAAAATGGTTCTTAAATACCTATGTTATTCCCTGTTTTTAAACTGTGTGTATCCTGCAATAGCAAAAGGGTAAACACATCATAAAGATCCTCTTGTCTTAAAGGACCGGACAATTTTTCAAATGACATAGCCTACTGTCTGGCCAACGAAAGTTGAGACTGACAAAACGAGCGTTTGAAAAAGAAACCAGACCGGGTAACCCTTTACATAGTGCGATAATTCGTGTTGATACTTTAATTTTTATTACCAGATTTATGCTAACTATAGGTTACACGGAGCAAATGAATATTATTTGCTGTCGGATATGTATTTAAAATCTTTGCGAAAATTACCTATTCCACAGATATTATAATACTACGTACAGATACCCAATCCCATACAAAGAAATGACACCACCGTAAGTCTGGCTATTGAGCTGGCTATTTCTCTTCCCCATTTTTCAGCATCATCGACTCACTAATTGCCAGAGACCGTACATTTAAAACGCCATCTAGGAGTCTTGCCTTTGGGCACGCCACAATTGCGGCGATAAGTCCCCTCTTTGAGGAGTGGCTAGAGAGGCGCCACGGCGTCCTCACCTTCCGCCTGACACAGGTCCTCACCGGACACGGTTGCTTCGGGAGGTTCCTGTTTCGTATAAGGCGGGAGGAAACGCCCGGGTGTCACCACTGTGTGGATCGCCCGGAGGACACGGTGGAGCATACGGTGGAGGTCTGCCCCGCTTGGGCGGAGCCCCGCCGTGTCCTCTTGGAGGCGATTGGCGGCGGTGATCTCTCGCGTCCGGCTCTGGTCCAGGCCATGGTACGGAGCGAGAGGGCATGGGAAGCAGTCACCTCCTTCTGCGAAGCAGTAATGCTCGCGAAGGAGGAGGCGGAACGCGTGAGGGAGAGGCAAAGTTTGCGCCCTCACGCCCCTAACCGCCGCCGCCGCTGGAGACGCCCTGGGCGTCGGGAATCCCAGGCGGATTCCCGGCCACCATAGGCGCGGGCTTGCGGACGGCGAGCAATGGGTAGCTCGCCGTCCGATCAGGACCAGGCCCGGGTCGATGGCGCGTCGTGATCCACGCGCGCCTCAAAGAGATGTCAGCACAATTGGCGGGGTCCGCTAGGACCGATGCCTGTCAGGGTTGCGGGTTAGTCCGAAAGGGATACCGGGACCTTGGCAACAGGCAACTGAAGGAACACGGGTGGGTTTTAGTCAGTAAAAGTCTGACACGCCCTTCCGCTCCACCCAGAGCGGGAGAAGTCATTGGATGATTTCCCACCCTCAAAAAAAAAAAAAAAAAAGGAGTCTTGCCTAGGTACAAGACAAGACTCCTAGATTTTTTGTTCCTTTTTTACGTTTTTTTCTTCCTAGGAGAACAATTCTTATATTTCTACGTAAAGAACTAGATTAAAAAAAAAGTTTTTTGATTTTTCCTTAATGAAACGACTAAACGTTTCAAGTTTAAAGTGACCTGTCATCACTTTAGTAAAACGCCATCTATTGCAAAGAGCTCTCAAACAAATGATTAACAGATAGCTACTTTATCATTCTAAGGATTCGAATTGAAGAAAAAGGCTTAATTTAAGTTTTTTGTTGAAAATACGAGATTTATGAGTGTAAATACATAAATCAGCATTAAACAAAGATGTTTTGATTTTTACTAATATTACCGTTTATCGCTTTTTAGTAATTGTTATTATGCTGCCGTCTATGATTTTTTTTCAAGACTAATTATAATTTGTTCGAGTTGGGACCCCATGCCTATTCTAAGGGATAATTAATTATAAGGATTGACTTAGGAGTTAGAAGCAGAAACAAGCATGTATCTTTTTTTGTCAAATATACTCTCGGCTCTAGCTTTGTTTATATAGCACTATTTTAAATACAGGTTGGTCGGAACAATGACGTCCAAAAAAAAAATTCGGGCCCTTGTGCCATGGGGTATCCAAATCACCCCTATGTTTGTTCCGCGATTTTTCATAGTTTTCGTATTATGATTTTTTTGGAATTTTTGACTTACGAACGAGAAAATGGTAATTTTTTTTTTTTCTATTGCCTTCTTTAGAGAATTTTCCACCTTGCTGTCTTTGAAGGCCAATTTTAGCCAACTTAGCCACATTAAGTACTACTTTTTTATTTGATTATGAAAACTGAGAGTCTGGCGCATTCTTGAAGCCTTCTTAGGAACCTGAAGTTACCTGTTAAGATTTTTAATTTGAAGTTGGAAATTTAAGTCATAATTCACCGAACATAAATCTATCAATTTATGTTCGAAAACTAAGAAAAATCGCGGAAAATACATAGGGGTGATTCGGATACCACACGACGAGAGGGACCAAAATTTTTTTTGTGGACGTCAACTTTCCGGCCAGCCTGCATATATGACCATTTCCGTAATCAAAAAAGGTAGTTTTCTTTAGATATCCTGACTTACATTAATATTATCACATGGAGATTAGTACCTATCAAAGCTAATTTACAACCGCTGTATAAATCGTAGATATTTTTAAATAATCAAAGCCGGTGTCATTACATACTGTCGTTATTTACTAGATAACTGATATAATGTTCTTATCATGAATGCATTTCTACTATAAATACTGCTTCCTTCAGAAGGCAACTATAGTAGCAGCGAACTCAAAGGAGTCGGCAGAAGTGTTTTTAGAATCAAGTCGTAGTCACATTGACAAGGTAAGTTACCTAATTAATATATTAAGAAAATATATATAATCTGTTTATTTTTTACTAGCTTCCGCCCGCGGATTCACCCGTGTGGTATATCGATAAAAAGTAGCCTATGTCCTTTCTCAAGCTCTAGACTATCTGTGTACCAAATTTCATTTAAATCGGTTTAGTAGTTTTGGCGTGAAAGCGCGACAGACAGACAGATTTACTTTCGCATTTATAATATTAAGTAAGGAAGTAAGGATTTTGACAAAATAATGTATGTAGTATGAGGTTTTGATATGGGAATTCAGGGCTGAATCTGAAACTATGAGAAGAAAAGCGAAGTAGTCAAAGTAGGCTTCATTTTATACACAAAACTGTCAAAATAAAACAACGACTTATGATTACAGATGAAGAGCCTAGTTCTCGTGGTGTTGTTAGCAGCGGCGGCGACAGCAGCATTTGTCAGCAATGACGTGGTGGAGGCGCCCGAGATGATGTGACGCATGAGGAGGTTGACGCGAGCGATGTGGCCGAGCTGCCGCCGCTGGTTGCAGTTGCCTCTCGGAACAACCTGAACATGGGCACCATCGGCACCAGCAGGCTGCTCGCCAGGTGGGCAGCATTACACTCAATCAATATTACCCCATTGTGGACGATAGATAAACAGGACAATTTTATGAGGCCTACTAGTAACAGAGTTGTTACGTGTTGTTGTGTATTTTGGTTCATTACCACTGCTCTCAAAATTGGAGAATCGCATGCATATCCTAGAACCAAAAATTCAAAGACATGTGACATCCACCAAACCGTACCCTCGTTGTGGATTGCGGCCCCCTCCCTCTAACAGCGAAGAGGCCTGTGTCCCAACAGTGGGCAAGTTATAGGCTGATTATGAAACATTATGGCGATGGACTGTAAATAATTTCTCTTTTCATAAGCATTTGATGTGTTTTCAGATCCGCTCACATCAGAGGAGCCGCTAACAACGTTATTCATGTTCAAGACATCACTTTCCGCACTAACTCTCTCCGGATAACCGCGATCCGGGTGAGGCACGTGGGGACCATACAGGGCTCCAGGTCGTCCATCAGGGCTGGAGGAGTTGGAAGTAACGTCGTCACAATCAGGCTTCAGTCAGCTAGAAGCCGCGGGTATAACTACCAGATCGAAGTATATGGACGATGAACTAAGCGAAGCGGTGGACTGCTGGAGTCAGATTTTTTTTGGATTTAATCTAAACCTGTCCTGTGAAGTTTCAATAAAAGCAAAAGCTAAGAAAATAACATAGTTTTTCAGTTATCACCGGTCACTCAAGCAAGTTTATACCACATTTTCCTAACTTACCATATCTGAAAAGAAATTTATAAGTACAGATAAAGATAAAGATCATTTATTTGTTCAAAACATGAGTATACACACACATGGCATGCAAGATGTTACAATTAAATTATCACAGTCATATTTTGCCTTAACGGCGTACAAATATAAATAAGTAGGTTATAAGGTAGGTTACATAAACATGAAATAATTACAAATTTATCCATTCAATTAATAAAAAAATGCAAATTAGAATCTAGAAATTAAAATGTCCTACAGAATAGTGTCATCAAATCAACTCATAATAGAATAATAAAATTAGTCAATGTCAAAGTAATTAGGAGACAAATTAGATTAATTTATCATTCAGAAATTCGTCAGTGCTATAGTAGGCTTTCTCTAAAAGAAGGCTTTTTAACCTTCTTTTTAATTTTTCTGTTGTATATTCCCTCCAATATTTTGGCAACGCATTATACAGAGTTGGCGCCATACAGAATATACTTTTACGCAGTAGAGCTGTCCTGGATCTAGGAATGCAAAGTTTGCTATTATCGCATCTATTTCGGATTACTTTATCTGATAATAGGGGGAACAGAAATAGGGACCTATTAGTTCAACCAGGTTTCAGTTTGGCTAAAGTAGACTCATCTTTCATGGGGTACTGTTTAAAATGTTACAATAAAATTCCTCCCCACATACTTCAACTGAACGAGACGAAATTCAAAATTTGTATAAAACGCACACTATGCACGCAGGCATATTATAAGTTGGAGGATTACATTTCTGATAAAAATGCTTGGCTTAATGCTGGTCCTGCTCCACAACCATAACTAACTAATTAACATTCGAAAATAATGTTGGAGCTGCTGAAGATTCTAAGACCATCTTTGCAGAGTATAAACTGAATTTCCTTTGTATTATATAATTGCAGAGCACAGGTGTGAGTACTATGTACTATAGAGCCATTTACCGGGTAATTTGTCTTTAATTGACTTGAATGTGCTCTGGCGGCTGGGAATGTCATGCTCACTCAAATGTCTCGGTGATGGTGGCGCATGTGTTGGATCATTTAGCTCCCTTCAAAATGGTTGAGACCGTCAGTTGTGACTGGTCATCTCTTAGCTGCCATGGCTTATTTTAATTTTTGATTTGTTTTTATGTTATAATTGCGGACGCTTTTAACGTGCTTTCTACATTGTTCTCACATGTATAATTTCAACATGAATGATGTAACCAATATTTTGTAACAATATTTTGATTTAAAAGAGTGTCCGTGGAGTTTCTTGCCCGTTCTTCTCCATAGGTACCTACTACGCTTTGGAATGGGCAACTAGCTTCATATTTCTGACTGACCGACTCCTTGACAGTTCAAAAGTGCCTGTAAATGGTTTAATTGAAATAAATGCTTTTGAGTTTTTTTGAGTTTTATGACAGATTTGGGTTTGATTTGACAAACATGATGGTTTCTAAAATGTACATGGAAGGAAGGGTTAATATTTTATAATTTTTGAAAAATGTTTTTCAGCTCTCAGTCGCTTGAAGTGCAAACCATTTTTCAAAAATTATAAAAGTTCTAAGGCACCTCTTTTGGGTTTTAAAAATGACTTTCTTATTTGTTGAATTGCCCCAAAAGATTATTCCATATCTCAATTTAGAGGACACTAAGCCATGATAAGCAGTGAGCAGCGTATCAACATTTCACATAGGGGCTAATTTGTACAGGGCATATGTGGAATTACTGTTTTTTTTGCTTAAGGTTTTCAGTATGTGCTTTCCAATCTAATTTACTGTCTATAGTTACTCCAAGAAATTTGGTTGTGTCAACTTTGTCTATGTTATTATCACAATAGTGTGCATTAACATTTGGAATGGCCGATCTTTGGGCAAAATGCATAATATTCGTTTTTTCAAGATTTATCTTTAGATTATTGTTTTCTAACCATTTTATCAATGATTCTATAGAATTGTTAATGTTAGCTTCGTAGGTGTCTCTATTTTTGCAGGCAATTGTTACTATCATCGGCAAAAAGCGTCATTGGGTGGTTAATACTTTTGGGTAGGTCATTAATATAAAGTATAAAAAATAGTGGTCCTACGACAGTACCTTGCGGTACGCCAAATTTAACTACACGCTCCTTAGATTTTTGAATTACTTCATGTTTATTGTTTTTATTTACTGCCGAAATTTCTGTAAATTGTCTTATTGTGTTTTTGCTTAAATAAGACTGAACAAGAATTGAGACATTCCCTCTAATGCCATAAGCTTCTAATTTCTCAATTAATATGTCGTGACGCACATGGTCAAATGCCTGTGTCATATCACAGAATACCGTGCATACAGGTACATTTGCATCTACTTTTGGCATGACATTATGTAAAAAATCATATAACGCTAAGTTGATTGTTTTACCGTTTCTGAACCCTTTCTGTTCATTTGCGAGTATATTTTCTTTTTTGAGCTATGTATACAACTCTTTATAGACATTATATACATACTCATTATATATATACTCTATACAGACATTATATATGAAGGGTCTCTCAAAACAATTCGCTTGATAACTTTTATACAATAGAAGGTATTTTTCTTAGTCAGTTTTTGGGAATTTAATACAAAAAGAAAGGAAGCATTTAAATCTAGGGCAAATTCGGGGACGCACTCTGTTATTAACACGTAATATTTTAATTTATAATTTAATCATGCTTTTTATTGATACCGATTATTTAGCGTTAACTTAAAAAACCGGCCAAGTGCGAGTCGGACTCGCGGACGAAGGGTTCCGTACCATTATCTATACAAATTGTAAAAAAATCAAGTTTGTTTTATGGGAAAAAATATTAAATATTTGTTTTATTTTAATTTATTTTTTATTTTTAAAGTGAATATGTAACTTAATATTCTGTGAATATTTCAAGCGTCTACTGCCGTTATCAATATCGAGCAAAAAAATCAAGTTTTTTGTATGGGAAACCCCTTAAATATTTATTTTATTTGCATCATCTGTGAAAATTTCAACTGTCTAACTATCACAGTTCATGAGATACAGCCCGGTTACAGACGGACAGACAGACAGCGGAGTCTTAGTAATAGGGTCCCGTTTTACCCTTTGGGTACGGAACCCTAAAAAGGATCCAAAAATAAAATACCTCGCTGATAAGACAATGATAAGAATGTCATTCAGTCATTACTTATGAGAGGGATTACTGTAATAAAGTTAAGTAAGTATGTAGATTGATCAGTACTTTCATATCCTCTTTTCGAATCGATGATATCTCTAACAATACCTAGGTCTTGTTAATTAATTTACTTTGGTCCAGTAAGTGACCACGTCTGTGTCGATCTCGAGGGTAGGTGTCCACTTTGGACACTCCAACTAGAGGGCCATCGTCTGCACCCTAAGTGCGTAACGCACGATCGATCAGAATTGGAATCGGTTTGAAATAAATGTCTAATCCATTGCCTCATCAGTTCGAAAAAAATCTGCTCAACAACGTAACTTATGAAGCAATGGATTAGGGTGATACGTGGAGGAGCAGGGGATTGAAGTATTAAATTGCATTAATAATGATAAATTATAATAGATATTGAAAAAGTACCGGCATTATTTCGCAGTGGAACTAAAACTAGGTTTTTAGAATGATGAACAACCAAAAATCGTGAATGACCTTGAAGTATTGCTAACGTTACAGGCGGAATTTTGAGGCTAGCTCCTAGTAACTAACCGTAAAAATGAGCATTAACAGTAATTCCACAGTTTGTTACCAGCAAGTGTTAGCAACAAGAACTCCAAAATCAGACGTAAAGTAGTTTTATAGATTGACGTAATAATAATAATACGTGAATCCTTCAGTTGAATGGACTGTAAATGTAGTGTTGTGAGCGATGGTTTTGGCCTTTTTTCTTGTCACGCGGCTTAGGCCTGCGTGCGTGCTTCTCCCGCATGCGTGTTAATGCTGAAATGAACCTTTATGGCGCCGCCGTGAGGCACACACTATTGTTGTCAAAACATTATTTTTTATTCTTTATTTTGTTATTTGTATTTTGTGTTCCATGAACTGTGTCCAAATAAACGTTATTCTTTCTTTTTTATCTTTCTTTCTTTTCTTTCTTCTCTTTCTTTTCTTTAGAGTCTGTTGCGTAGTTAAAAAGAACAACATCGTAGCTACGCTGTAGCTCGTAGCTCGCCGCGTAGCGCGTAGCGTTACGAAATGCGCTAGCCGGCCGAACTTCTCTACTAGATTTAGAAAATAACGAGCTTCACTCTAATATTATAAGTATTTATTTGGCACAAAGGTTTGGATTGGGGTCCCATTGATTTTCCTTAATTTATTTTTTGAAGTGCCGCATTTGTAAAAGAAGCTGACCCTAACATAGTTGAAAAGGCTAGGCAGATGATGATCACATGTGTAAAAGATGCAAACTATAGAGTACTTATCTTTATAATTAAATCGGTGTCATCTTACTGGTCATATTATGTGGCTGTAATTAACCGAAATGTAGGTCAGATATTATCTTATCATTGTGGTTGCTTTCTAATTTCACTATAAATACTAGCTCCTACAGAAAACAATTTATATTCACACTGTCCACAAAGGAGTTAACTTTAGTGTTTCGTGAATCAAGTGGAAGTAAAAAATTGAAATGGAAAGTTATTTTATTTTTTATAATTTTGACCCAGGAATAGACAAGACAAACATCTAGATTTTCACAATTGGCCTTAAACGCAGTCAATAACTAGGGGAAGTAAAGCCTAATTCTTCTAAAACAAAATAATGCGAAATAATTACAGTTATTTGTAACTTTTCGAAAGGAGGAGTGAGGATTATTCTTGAATAATGTGATGGTAATTAATTTGGTACCTAACAAAAGTAATGTTATTTCCAGATGAAGGGCCTACTCCTCGCCGTGTTGTTAGCAGCGGCAGCAACAGCTGCAGTAGTCGGCAATGAAGTGCCTGACGTGGTGGCGATGCGTGACGTGGCTGAGGCTGACGGAGACGAAGTGGCTGACGTGGACCTGAACGATATGCCAGAGGTGGTTGTGACTGATGTGGATGAGGTGACTGATCTGAGTAACGAAGCTGACGTGCCGGCGCAGTCTGCAGTAGCCACTCGGCGTAACCTGAACTTGGGATCCAGAGAGGTATTGATACACAAGTAAGTAACCACAAACAGAACATGAATGAATTATTATTATTGTAAAAGAACATTTGCATTGTCACTATCGATACTACACACTACTCAGCAAACGAAGGGGTTTCAACGAATTAAAATAAGCCTCGGAGATCTTAAAATAATTACATTTCACGACATTCACCTTACTTAACCTTTCTAATTAAAATAAGGTCTTGTACGTTTACGATCTATTTTGTCTTAGCACTGAACTGGGGGCCAAGTCTACTAATTTACAAACGTGTCAGTGGTCTCACAATGATCAGTTTTTGACAGATTTTGTATGGCATATCTGTCAAAAACTGATCATTGTGAGACCACTGACACGTTTTTAAATTAGTAGACTTAGCCCCCTGGGCTTTGCTAAAGGTCGTGATGCCACTTAAAAATTGGACGTGAACTGCATGTTTCCTGACCATTACTATTTTCTATTTACAGTAGTGAGGTCAGGGCGAACGGCGTCGCGAATAATATCCGCGTGCGAGATTTAACAATCCGCACGAACCGGCGAGTGAATGCGATCCGGGTGAACCGCGTGGGGGCCTCACAGAACGCAACCCCATCCATCTTGAGTGGAGGAATTGGAAGCTCCTTTGTCACAATCAGGATACGATCAGCTACAGGCCGCGGATACCACTATAGGATTCAAGTGTATGTGACATAATTTGCTCAAAAGAGTTTTGGGTGTGCACTGCGCACTGTGCACTACTGTGTGCTACACTGTGCACTGCATAGTATATTTTTGATGTTTTTTAAAATAAATAACTAAAACATTTATCTTGTTTTTGTTGACTACAGACTCTAACAGATGTATGCTTACTAAGTTACACGGAGCAAATGAAATATTGCTGTCGAATATGTATTTAAATACATATTCATATTATTATTCATAATCATTGCAAAAATTACCTATTCTAATGGATTATTAATTATAAGGATTGATTTAGGAATTAGAAGCAGAAATGCGCAAGTTTCTTTTTTTGTCAAATATACTCTCGGCTCTAGCTTTGTTTATATAGCACTATTTAAAAAATTTGACCATTTGCGCATTCAAAAACGGTAATTTTCTTTAGATATCCTGACAATCTGACATCCATTAATTGTATCACATGTAGGTAAGTAGTACATATCAATGCTAATTTACAACCGTTGTATAAATCGTAGATATTTTTAAATATTCAAAGCCGGTGTCATTACATACTGTCGTTATTTACTAGATAGCTGATATAATGTTCTTATCATGAATGCATTTCTACTATAAATACTGCTTCCTTCAGAAGGCAACTATAGTAGCAGCGAACTCAAAGGAGTCGGCAGAAGTGTTTTGAGAACCAAGTCGTAGTCACATTGACAAGGTAAGTTACCTAATTAATATATTTAAAAAAAAATATTATCTGTTTATTTTTTACTAACTTCCGCCCGCGGCTTCACCCGCGTGGTATATCGATAAAAAGTAGCCTATGTCCTTTCTCAAGCTCTAGACTATCTGTGTACCAAATTTCATTTAAATTGGTTTAGTAGTTTTGGCGTGAAAGCGTAACAGACAGACAGATTTACTTTCGCATTTATAATATTAAGGGGGAGTAGTTTGACAGCAAAAAATCATATTTCACCCGCGCAACCCTTACCTACCCCTCTCATTAAACACGACGAAAACAAAACACAATGCCTTCCCGCCAGCAGAAACTTTTCGTCTGGCGTTTATAGAATTCGAATTTCAATCTTCTGTAGTTTATTTTGCTTATACGATACGCTAAGCTTGAATTCAGAACTATAGATCATGTTCATGTTTTGGAACTAGAAACTCAATGTTGACGTGAAAAAGTTCAAATTTAAATGTTACCAAATTTTATTTAGGACCTTGTACAATTTGTACCTAATGACGTCTTTGTGGAAAACTGTGTTACCAAGTAATAAATATAATGCTATATCGTGGATTTCTCTCTTTGGAGGATCGTGCAAAGTGATACCCAAGTAAAAAATAATATTCGTATAATGAATTTTGGACTGTATTGTGCAACGAATATGGCATGTGTCATGAAAACCTTTCCTGCGCCAAACGCGAACAATCCCCTTCGAAAACATTTGAAACATGTGAAAAAGAGGCCGAGTTCTGTACAAAAGAAATAAATGTAGGATTATCGGCTTCACCACTAAAAGAATTGACATCTATTCATCTATGTAATTGGGTGCCAAAGTACCAAAGGGACTAATTATAACAAAGGCCCGAGGTACGCGCTCAGTACCGGCGCTGTGTTTTGGGCGCGCGCCCGGCGCGTTTTGGACGCTCGTCAAACGCAACAAGATTTCCACATTTTGTTGTAACTTTTGAACCGTGTTTCTTTTAAGTTTATTACTAATACGGAGAAAATGACAAGGAAAAATAGTGAAAAAGGAACTCGCGTCCAAGCGTTAAGGGCACGGTTAGGCTTCATTTACGGAGACGCGAGGAGTCGCGTGTGGCTTTGGGCGGCGCGGCTCGCACTGAATTCAAACATATGGCGTTGTACGAGTGCGTTTACGGAGACGCGATTTTACACGCGTTTGTTTGAAATGGAGCGTTTTTGCGGCGGAGCCCGCGAATGGCATAGCCGCGTCACACGCGGCGTTTCATCACGGCGGCGCACGTAGCAGCAATGCCCGCGGCATATTTTCTCCCAGTCTTATTTGTAAATCGCACAACGGAGATGCAAGTTGAGAGTGGCAAGTTGCGACATGTGCAGGCCTAACGGCGCCCGGCATGGGCGCTCGCTTAGACTGCAGCGCTTGATATAATTCGTTACATAGGAATTCATACAATTCTATTGAGCGCCCGAAACGCAGCGTACAAAATGCGCGTCTCGGGCGCTTGTTATAACTAGTCCCTTAGTAGAAAGTTTAGTATGGTCCCTCTTTGTAACTGTTGAAATTGTAGCTTTGAAAACATGCCAAGTTGCATTATAACTTTAGGCCCCATTTACGGAGACGCGGGTTGTGGCGCGTCGCGTGCAGTGTGGCGTCACGCGGCGCGTCTGACGTTTTTTCTGTTTACGGTGCGGCGGCGTGTGAAGCGGCAGTTATCATCCCACGCGTTAACATAAACATATGGCAATATACGTCTTGATTGTCGCGGTTTTTTTTGGGGTTATAATATATATTTTTGAAATGTGCTAATTAAAACCTTTCATTTGATACCCAACATGGTATGATTAAAAAAAAATTTTTGTTGTTCATGATATGTCACCTAGAGGGTGCCATTTTCAATTTAATGTGTCTTCATATAGCCTATGACCAGCGGACGATCAAGAAGCTTCCAACGATACCTCATTCGTCAAATTGTGATGAGTCTTTTAGAAGATAATATGTGGGAACAGACATAGATAAATACATAGAAACCGGTCAAAATTATAACCCTCCTATTTGCTTCGCCGTAGTCAGGTAAAAACTAAAACCCAACTACGACAAAAAAGTCAACTAAAGAGATATAAACAAGACATCACGGACAGACAAATTAAAAATCCGGAGTCATACGGAATCTGTTCGAGTTCGTTCGTTATACCAATAACCGAAGAATAAAGGTATTATTCTAAACAAGTTTTATTTAGGGGCGGTCAGTCGCTCCAATTGTTCGTCTAAGGGTAACCTTACAAGAAGTTTGTCAAAAAAAGTGGGAGTAAACGAATTTGGATCCTGAGTATATCGCAATAAGATTTAATCTCCAGTGCGAACTTTCAAATGAACGTGGAATGGGCTCGTTGGCTATGTTGTAAATTTTCTCCGCAAGAAAATTCACCGCAATACAGAGCAATGGCGCTAGTTGTACCTACTTCTTTCTATACTCCGTGCTACTATACCAGTCAAAAATCTGTCAAATAAAATGTATGTCATCTTGAGTTTTCAAATATCAACATTGAATTTTATATGTTTATTTAGACTCGGTATTTATTTATTTATCAATCAATAACACTTGTAATATTCGTTTTGGAAGTGGTTTTAGTGTTTTTTTCATGTTTTCTATGTCTCAGTTTCTTTTGTGGAATGTGATAAATTACGAAAATATTATTTACGAAAATAAATAATATCTCAGCGCAGCTAAAAATTTGAGCGTAGTCCTCTCGTCTCAACAGAGCGACGCCGACTGATTTGTGAAACAAAAATATGCTTGAAGTTCCCGTAATGTGCGACGGAAGATGGCTTCTTCCACGAACTAAGAACGTCGTAAGTCCTACAAGCTTTGATTCGTAATAAAACCAAAAATAAAAGGAATAAAAAAAAAAGCCTACACAATTTTTTTTGCCTTGTTTTAATACATATAATCATCTAATTTTTATTATAATAGGCATTAGCATTTTAAGTACAAATCGAAAATACGTGAAAATTAGAGGTAACTTCGTGATATTTTTTTATCGAGAAAATTTTAATATTTTGTGTTTCTGTTCCACAAAAAGTTTGGAAATATCATGTAGTTACTCATACTATTTTTATTTTATACCTAAGTCTTATCAATTTCATAAAAAATCAAATTGAAGACAGGCAATTTTGCTTCCTACCGGCCCTTAAGTAAGGATTTTGACAAAATAATGTACATTATGAGGTTTTGATATGGGAATTCAGGGCTGAATCTGAAACTGTGAGAAGAAAAGCGAAGTAAGTAGTCAAAGTAGGCTTCATTTTATACACAAAACTGTCAAAATAAAACAACGACTTATGATTACAGATGAAGAGCCTAGTTCTCGTGGTGTTGTTAGCAGCGGCGGTGACAGCAGCATTTGTCAGCAATGACGTGGTGGAGGCGCCCGAGATGATAGTGACGCATGAGGAGGTTGACGCGAGCGATGTGGCCGAGCTGCCGCCGCTGGTTGCAGTTGCCTCTCGGAACAACCTGAACATGGGCACCATCGGCACCAGCAGGCTGCTCGCCAGGTGGGCAGCATTACACTCAATCAATATTACCCCATTGTGGACGATAGATAAACAGGACAATTTTATGAGGCCTACTAGTAACAGAGTTGTTACGTGTTGTTGTGTATTTTGGTTCATTACCACTGCTCTCAAAATTGGAGAATCGCATGCATATCCTAGAACCAAAAATTCAAAGACATGTGACATCCACCAAACCGTACCCTCGTTGTGGATTGCGGCCCCCTCCCTCTAACAGCGAAGAGGCCTGTGTCCCAACAGTGGGCAAGTTATAGGCTGATTATGAAACATTATGGCGATGGACTGTAAATAATTTATCTTTTCATAAGCATTTGATGTGTTTTCAGATCCGCTCACATCAGAGGAGCCGCTAACAACGTTATTCATGTTCAAGACATCACTTTCCGCACTAACTCTCTCCGGATAACCGCGATCCGGGTGAGGCACGTGGGGACCATACAGGGCTCCAGGTCGTCCATCAGGGCTGGAGGAGTTGGAAGTAACGTCGTCACAATCAGGCTTCAGTCAGCTAGAAGCCGCGGCTATAACTACCAGATCGAAGTATATGGACGATGAACTAAGCGAAGCGGTGGACTGCTGGAGTCAGATTTTTTTTGGATTTAATCTAAACCTGTCCTGTGAAGTTTCAATAAAAGCAAAAGCTAAGAAAATAACATAGTTTTTCAGTTATCACCGGTCACTCAAGCAAGTTTATGCCACATTTTCCTAACTTACGATATCTGAAAAGAAATGCCTATAAATTCTAAGTACATATACTCTGAATTTTATTTACTTACAAGATTCAATAATATACATTAATTTACATCTAACACTACAATATAATACTAATAATATGTACATGTATGTAAAAAGGGGGAGGAAATAATTATTAAAGTGCATCAAAAAATTCGTCCGCATCGCTGTCAGCAGGAAAAGTGCCCAAAAGGCTGGCAACATTGCCACGTTGTATGGCAATGCTGATTCTTTGGCCGGAGAATAGGCCCGCCCTCTGGTCACGTGAAGAGTCGACCAACCGCTTGGCGATGTCTTGATATAATAAGTGAGCACTCGGGCCCCATGGCCCCAGGGTTTCAACCCCAAACGGTTCGAACGTATAAGACCCAGTGAGATTGGAGTATTTGCGCCGTTTGAGGTTTTCCGCACCTGCAGCAGCAGCGAGCACAGCCCGCCGTGCTAGGAAGATGGGATGGCGCAAGGGTGTCGACACACGTTGCATCCCACACCAAAGGCCTACCTTCCTTCCAAGGCATTATGGTCATTCCGTCTGGTCTCTTCCCATCGTCACGTGCCAAGCCATTGGGTTCTAAAACAGCTGGCACCCCGACGGTGACAAGAGCACGACGGATGATGTCATTGATGCTGGCGTGTCGTGCTATCCGGCCTGCGCTTCTACTGCAGGATAGGCCATGGTGACCGAGGCAGTCGACACCTTCACCACATTGGCAGCGATGCGGAGCCACACAAGGAGCGCCCAGACCCAGACAAGTAGCGAGCCGGAAGGTGGTTTGGCCCAGCATAGTACCTATGTTGGGGATATTTCTATGGCGACACTATTGCACATGTCGAGTAATCAGGAAAGCAGTGGTAGGGGATGGGAGACTTAGATTTATGAAAAAGTTGGAAATCTTACAGTCCGTTTGTCAAAAGATTTTCATTACCTACATTTATGCTAGTAGTAAGTCACCGATAACAATGCTTGACCCCGGGGGTCGTAGGAGAACTCAGGACATCATGTTCGTGCTTCGCTTGTTAATTTTTATACAAGATTATGTATTTTTCCTAGTCCGTTTTTGGGAATTTAATACAAACAGACCGGAAGCATTTAAATCTAGGGCAAATTCGGGGAGGTATTCTGTTATTGACACCTAATATTTTAATCTATAATCTAATCTTGCTTATTATTGACACCGATAATTTAGCGATAACTTAAAAAAAGGATGCAACAATAGAATACCCCGCTGATAAGACAATGATAAGAATGTAGTAGTTTTGTGAGTAAACTACCTGTGATTACTTATGAGAGGGATTATTGAAATAAAGTTAAGTAAGTATGTAGATTGATCAGTACTTTCATATCCTCTTTTCGAATCGATGATATCTCTAACAATACTCTTGTTAATTAATTTACTTTGGTCCAGTAAGTGGCCACGTCTGTGTTGATCTTGAGGGCAGGTGTCCATTTTGGACACTCCAACTAGAGGGCCATCGTCTGCACCCTAATAGGGAATATGCATGTATTTTTTTAATATTTTTATTCGATAGTTTACATCGTCAAATAACAGTTTAAAAAAAATCGACGGCAAGAAAAGGAATTTAAAGTACTTAAAAAAAAAAAAAATCTCTCCAACCGATCCGGGCTATTTAAACGCCCTCCATTTGGCGCGCTTGGTGTGGTGACGTCACAGTCCGTGAAAACAAACAAGCAACTGTCAAGTCAACGTCAAACACACCTTTTTTGTAGGAGCGTTTGACATTGACTTGACACTTGTTGATTGACTTGACATTGACATTTTGATTGTTATCCCAGATTGTTACGTCACATCCGCTCTTAGCTTTTCAAGTATTTGAATTACCTACAGTTATTTGGGACTTTAAAAAAATTAATTTCTCGCTCAAAAAGAAATTTTATTCAAAAATATTGATGGAGGCATAATTCTGAAGTAATATAGTTTATAAAAAAAATATTGGACCCATATTTGAATCTCATGCATATTCCCTATTGTGTAACGCACGATCGGTCAGAATTGGAATCGATCTCAAGCCGACATCAAAGGAAAAAGTCATTGAAAACGGTTTTTATAGAACGATCTCATTCGCACATGAGCGTTCTGCGCAGTCTATGACTTTAACTTAAAATATAAATGACCTTGGAACTGGTTTCTCATTATAGATTTCTTTATTATATAATGTAAGTTTTAATATTACAGTATTATAGTATACACACATAAACCTTCCGGAATAAAAATCTCTAACTGATGGTGAAAACCGCATCAGAATCTGTTGCGTAGTTAAGAAGAACAACGTGGATTAAAAGAAAATCTACTTTTTTCCACAAGAATATTTCACCCTATATGCAAGGACAACGAACTTGCGTCTCAACACAGCGGGCGGTGGTTGGCGGGGGTGAGCGGGGCGTGCGGGACGTTACACCCTCTTCAGTCAGCTGTTTCGCAGCTCTATCGAGCGCGTATCCATGTGTATCGGGACAGTGATGGATATTTACTTTTTAAAATCTTTTAATGAAAAAAAGGTTCTTTTTTATTGTTACTGAGTCATTTATTTTTATATTTAAGTCAACTACCCATGGTTTGAATGACAACGTAGTTTACCCTTGTATACTGTATATGTATAGATATAGATATAGGAGGCTTGGAGATCACAACATCGTAGCTACGCCGTAGCTACTCGTAGCTCGCCGCGTAGCGCGTAGCGTTACGAAATGCTCTAGCTGGCCGAACTTCTCTACTAGATTTAAAGCAAAGATTTAGAAAATTACAAGCTATTATTATAAGTATTTATTATAAGTATTTATTTATAAGTATTTATTTGTATTTATAATAAATATTATAAGTATTTATTTGGCACAAAGGTTTGGATTGGGATCCCATTGGATTTATTTTTGATTGATTTTCCTTATTTTTTTTTATGTTATCACATGAGTAAAATATATAAACTAAATAGTATCTTTATAATTTAAATCTGTGTCGTCTAACTTGTTGTTTGCTACGTCACTGATTAGGTTGTCATATGGATGTAATTAACCGAAATGTAGGTCAGATATTATCTTATCATTGTGGTTGCTTTCTAATTTCACTATAAATACTAGCTCCTTCAGAATACAACTTATACTCACACTGTCCTCAAAGGAGTTAACTTTAGTTTATTGTGGATCAAGCCGAAGTAAAAATTGAAATGGTAAGTTATTTTATTTTTTATAATTTTGACCCAGGAATAGACAAGACAAACATATAGATTCTAGACTTTCACAATTGGCCTTAAACGCAGTCAATAACTAGGGGAAGTAAAGCCTAATTCTTCTAAAACAAAATAATGCGAAATAATTACAGTTATTTGTAACTTTTCGAAAGGAGGAGTGAGGATTATTCTTGAATAATGTGGTGGTAATTAATTTGGTACCTAACAAAAGTAATGTTATTTCCAGATGAAGAGCCTACTCCTCGCCGTGTTGTTAGCAGCGGCAGCAACAGCTGCAGTAGTCGGCAATGAAGTGCCTGACGTGGTGGAGATGCGTGTCGTGGCTGAGGCTGACGGAGACGAAGTGGCTGACGTGGACCTGAACGATATGCCAGAGGTGGTTGTGACTGATGTGGATGAGCTGACTGACGTGGTTGATCTGAGTAACAAAGCTGACGTGCCGGCGCAGTCTGCAGTAGCCACTCGGCGTAACCTGAACTTGGGATCCATCGCTTCTGGAGATGTATTGGTATACAAGTAAGTAACCACAAACAGAACATAATCCATAACAATTTGAATTAAGAATTATTTTATGAGAACATTGTCACTATCAACATTACACACTACTCAGCAAACGAAGGTGTTTCAACGAATGAAGTAAGCCTCGGAGATCTTAAAATAATATCATGGACGACACTTGAAATTACGTTTACGATCTTTTTTTCCTCAGGACTAAAGGTCCCGATGCCAAATAAGAATTGGACGTGAACTGCATGTCTCCTGACCATTACAATTTTCTGTTTACAGTAGTGAGGTCTGGGGGAACGGTGTCGCGAATAATATCCGCGTGCGAGATATAACAATCCGCACGAACCGGCGCGTGAGTGCGATCCGGGTGAACCGAGTGGGGGCCTCACAGAACGCAACCCCATCTATCTTGAGTGGAGGAATTGGAAGCTCCTTTGTCACAATCAGGATACGATCGGCTACAGGCCGCGGATACCACTATAGGATTCAGGTGTATGTTAGATAATTTGCTCAAAAGAGTTTTGGGCACATTTAGTGTTACTTAGAAAACTTTTTTTGTATAGAAATATTTTTTATAAGAAAAAAATGTGCACTATCTAGTATATTTATAATGTTTTTTAAAATAAATAACTAAAACATTATGTTCTTGTTTTTGTTGACTAGCTTTACATTTTTCAGGTAAGACTTTGACATGAAAGGAATTGTTAAATAAGATGTACATACATTTATTTAGGTTGACAATACTGTTTTTGTCGCTAAGTCTATAATAGATTTGATTCTTGTCTATGCTCTTGTCTCTGTCACATACTTGTACGTTGCAGTGTCCAGTTTAAATTAAAACAGCTTGATTAATAAAATCTCTGCATTTCATTTATGATAACTTCAGGTTATGGGCCCAGGCACATAATCCTGTATCGTGAGTTAGTTAGAATCAAGAAAAGTTCGGCGTAAGCAGTTACTCATCGGCGGAAAAAAAAGTGAGGTTAAGTCTCACGGCGGCGCGCGGTGTTGCGCGGTATATTCCCAACCGAGGATAACTTACTTGATTGTGAACAAGGTCGGAAAATGGAGAGTAACAATAACGTGATCAAGCTAGAGGGTTCCAGAAATTGGAATATCTGGAAATTTCAGACTACGGTGCTGTTTAGAGGCCAAGGTTTGCTGGACGTTGTGGAGGGAAAATGTGTTAAGCCCGAAATTCCTGCTGAAATAACCAAATGGGAAGCTAAAGATGCCAAGGCGCAAACGTTGTTGGTCACAAGGATGACGGAAGAGGCAATGTTACACATCATCACATGCACGAGTTCTGTTGAAATGTGGCGAAAACTTCAAAACGTGAACAGAAGACTGAAACTAGTGTACACATTATACAACAACGTTTTTTCCAGTACAAATACGAAAAGGGCACCGATATGTCAGTTTTCTTGTCCAAAATCCAAGAGATGAGAAACATGTTAAAACAGATGGGCGAGGAGATTTCTGATAAGTTCGTTATCACAAAAGTGTTGATGTCTTTGCCTGACGAATATAAGCATTTTGTGTCGGCATGGGAGTCGGCACCAGACGATAAGCAAACCATTGATAACTTGGTGGCGAGATTATTAATTGAAGAAGAGAGGGTGAAAAGCAAAATTGAAGAGTTCCAGCAATCTTCATCCTCTGCGTTCGTTGCGAAAGATGCAAGACAAATAAAGTGCTTTAAGTGTGGCAAAATTGGACATTTTCAAAGTGATTGCAGACAAAATAAAAATGGCAGTGAAGAAACGGTAAATAATAAAAAGTGTTTCTACTGTGGAAAGTTCGGACATTTCAAGGCGCAGTGTAGGTTTCGTAAACAAAAAATTTAGTAAGACTGAAAACAAAACGAAGAGTAATGCGTTTGTAGTGTCTAGTTCTTTATGTTCCGGAACTAAATAACAACCTGTTTTCAGTCATTCGCGCCACAGATAAAGGTTACGCCATGATGACAGATGACGGGTCATGCAAATTTTACCAAGATAACCAAGTTGGTGCGGTGGCAGAATTTGGAATTGCGGTATAAGTATATTAACGAGACTGCTAGCTCTGCAACACTGGTGAAGAATGACTTAAATGAGTGGCACAGAAAACTCGCGCATCAAAACTTTACTTACGTAAAAGATATTCTGCAAAAACATAATATTGATGTTAAACAAACCACTAAACCTGAGTGTGAGAGTTGTTTAGCTGGGAAGATACATCGATTACCGTTTAGAAAAAATGAGAACGTGAGTACAAGGACTTGCGAGTTGATCCATGCGGATACTTGCGGCCCTATGGAAGAAACATCTGTTGGAGGGGCGAGATATTTTGTCATACTGAAGGACGACTATTCGAATTACAGAAGTGTATACTTTGTTAAAACAAAATATGAGATAAAATATTGCATTGAGAACTTCATTAATAAGGCCGAAAACATAACGGGAAACATAGTGAAAATGTTTAGAAGTGACAATGGTTTAGAATTTATAAACAGAGAAGTGAAAGAATTGTTTTCAAAACGGGGAATAACACACCAAACAACGGTACCCTATACGCCGGAACAGAACGGAAAGGCTGAGAGAGAGAATAGAACATTGGTGGAAGCAGCACGGACAATGATACATGATGAAAACTTTCCTTTATTTGTCTTGAATAGAACTGGGAAAAGTCATGAAAATGGAAGGTCACCATTTGAAGTATGGACAAACAAAAAGTTTGACATTCACCAGTTGAAAGTCTTCGGCACGGAAGTGTATGCTCACATTCCGAAGGAACGAAGGAAGAAATGGGACAGGAAAGGTGAAAGAGGGTTGATGGTGGGTTATGAAGAAAATGTGAAGGGGTATAGAATTTATTTTCCAAAAACAAACACAGTGGAGACAAAGAGAGATGTTGTATTCCTAAACCGAGATGGTAAGGAGGAGAAACTTCAAATGAAGGAAGGCAAAAAGAAATCTGTAACATCAATAAACCTGGAAGAAGAACCTGTGGTAGATAGTAACCTTGAGACAGAACCTAACCCTGTGAATGAGCTAAATACTAACTTAGATGAAACAATGGAGGTGACTCAAACAAGTAGTGTTGGAGAGGAGGGATCAGAACATGACTGTGACAGTGAGTACTTACCATGCAGTGATGAGGAACATCTATTGGATGAAAGTGATTTACCCATAGATGAAAGAAGCAAGCGGCTAAGAAAACAAACATCTTTCTATAAATGCAGTAATGTGCAGTTGGATGAGAGTGAGTGTGAACCAGCCACATACACCGAGGCTATGAACAGAAGTGATGCGAGTAAGTGGTGTGAAGCTATTGCTAGGGAACTTCAGACTCTTAAAGACAATGATACTTGGGATTTTTGTGATGTAAATAGAAGAACAGTTAGCAGTAAGTGGGTCTTTAAGATAAAAAATGTAAATAATGTTTTACAGTATAAAGCTAGGCTTGTTGCCCGAGGGTTTGAACAACAGGAGTCATTTGATTTGTGTGATATTTATGCTCCAGTTGCGAAGTTGTCCACATTTAGACTATTTGTAGCAGTAGCAACAAAATTAAATGTGCCTATTTATCAAATGGATGTTACGGGGGCCTTTTTATATGGGGAGATAAAAGAAGAAGTGTATGTTAGTTTACCTAAAGGGGCCTATTCAGGAAATAATAATACAGTTAAATTAAAGAAATCCCTATATGGTTTGAAAAGTTCTCCTAAGTGTTGGAATCAAAAATTTAATACAGTAATAACAAAAGCAGGTTTTGTGAGATCAAAGTGTGACTCATGTCTGTATACAAAGCATAATGGTACAGATAAAATCTTTGTATTAATTTATGTGGATGACGTGTTAATTTCTGGCACAAGTGAACAGGAGATTATAAAATTAAAAACTGTATTATATAAGGAATTTAAGATGAAGGATCTGGGGTTCATTTCAAATTTCTTAGGAATAAATGTCAAACAAAATTTTCAAAATGGTATAACTGTATTATCACAGAGAAATTATCTGGAAAATGTATTAAAAAGATTTAATATGGAAAATTGTAAGCCGATGATGACCCCTATGGATAAAAATTTTAATAGTAAGAGTCTTGATTCTGATGTAAAATGTGATAAAAGGTTTGAAGAAACTTGTAGGGAAATAATTGGCTGCCTTGTGTATGCTGTCTCAGGCACAAGGCCTGACCTTTGTTTTGCCGTTTCTATGTTAAGTAGATTCCAGAATTCGGCTAATAGTGAATTATTGAGTGCGCTTAAGAGAGTATTGCGTTATGTAAAGCATACTATTGATTATAGCTTAGTATACAAATGTAATGATACAGTGTTGCAAGGTTTCTGTGATGCTGATTGGGTAGGTGACCAAAGCGACCGAAAGTCTACTTCAGGGTACTTGTTTCCTGCCAGGGTTGCGGGTTAGTCCGAAAGGGATACCGGGACCTTGGCTACAGGCAACTGAAGGAACACGGGTGGGTTTTAGTCAGTAAAAGTCTGACACGCCCTTCCGCTCCACCCAGAGCGGGAGAAGTCATTGGATGATTTCCCACCCTCAAAAAAAAAAAAAAAAAAGGGTACTTGTTTACTTTTGCAAATTGCTTAATAGTATGGTGTTAAAAGAAGCAATCATCTGTAAGTCTGTCTTCAACAGAGGCTGAGTATGTTTCAATGAGTATGGCTGCTAGTGAAGCATGCTTGATAGTTAATTTGTTACAAGATTTTAATTTTAAAAATGTTTGTCCAGTAAATTTGTTTTGTGACAATCAGTCAGCAATATTGAATGCTAGCACAGAGTCTGTTAAACGTTTGAAACATGTAGATATCAGATATCACTTTGTCAAGGATTTAATTAAAAATAATAAAATTTGCCTTAAGTACATATGCACTTCGAAACAACCAGCAGATATGTTAACGAAATCTCTTAGCAAAGAATTAATTGTAAAGTTTCTGAAAGAGTGTGGTGTAAGTAATGTAATGATAAACTAAAGCTACTATTGTTGTTGATAATTTTTTTCTTTATGTATTAGAATATTTTTTTTGTTCAAATGTATAACATTGAGAGAGGGTGTTAAATAAGATGTACAATGTCCATACATTTATTTAGGTTGACAATACTGTTTTTGTCGCTAAGTCTATAATAGATTTGATTCTTGTCTATGCTCTTGTCTCTGTTACATACTTGTACGTTGCAGTGTCCAGTTTAAATTAAAACAGCTTGATTAATGAAATCTCTGCATTTCATTTATGATAATTTCAGGAATCAAAGCTAGTTTAGTTATGGAACAATCTATATCTTTACTTATTTAATCATGTGGTAGCAAAAGTTTTTTCCAATTACATAGTTAAGTTTAAACAAAATGGTTCTTAAATACCTATGTTATTCCCTGTTTTTAAACTGTGTGTATCCTGCAATAGCAAAAGGGTAAACACATCATAAAGATCCTCTTGTCTTAAAGGACCGGACAATTTTTCAAATGACATAGCCTACTGTCTGGCCAACGAAAGTTGAGAATGACAAAACGAGCGTTTGAAAAAGAAACCAGACCGGGTAACCCTTTACATAGTGCGATAATTCGTGTTGACACTTTAATTTTTATTACCAGATTTATGCTAACTATAGTTTACACGGAGCAAATGAATATTATTTGCTGTCGGATATGTATTTAAAATCTTTGCGAAAATTACCTATTCCACAGATATTATAATACTACGTACAGATACCCAATCCCATACAAAGAAATGACACCACCGTAAGTCTGGCTATTGAGCTGGCTATTTCTCTTCCCCATTTTTCAGCATCATCGACTCACTAATTGCCAGAGATCGTACATTTAAAACGCCATCTAGGAGTCTTGCCTTTGGGCACGCCACAATTGCGGCGATAAGTCCCCTCTTTGAGGAGTGGCTAGAGAGGCGCCACGGCGTCCTCACCTTCCGCCTGACACAGGTCCTCACCGGACACGGTTGCTTCGGGAGGTTCCTGTTTCGTATAAGGCGGGAGGAAACGCCCGGGTGTCACCACTGTGTGGATCGCCCGGAGGACACGGTGGAGCATACGGTGGAGGTCTGCCCCGCTTGGGCGGAGCCCCGCCGTGTCCTCTTGGAGGCGATTGGCGGCGGTGATCTCTCGCGTCCGGCTCTGGTCCAGGCCATGGTACGGAGCGAGAGGGCATGGGAAGCAGTCACCTCCTTCTGCGAAGCAGTAATGCTCGCGAAGGAGGAGGCGGAACGCGTGAGGGAGAGGCAAAGTTTGCGCCCTCACGCCCCTAACCGCCGCCGCCGCTGGAGACGCCCTGGGCGTCGGGAATCCCAGGCGGATTCCCGGCCACCATAGGCGCGGGCTTGCGGACGGCGAGCAATGGGTAGCTCGCCGTCCGATCAGGACCAGGCCCGGGTCGATGGCGCGTCGTGATCCACGCGCGCCTCAAAGAGATGTCAGCACAATTGGCGGGGTCCGCTAGGACCGATGCCTGTCAGGGTTGCGGGTTAGTCCGAAAGGGATACCGGGACCTTGGCAACAGGCAACTGAAGGAACACGGGTGGGTTTTAGTCAGTAAAAGTCTGACACGCCCTTCCGCTCCACCCAGAGCGGGAGAAGTCATTGGATGATTTCCCACCCTCAAAAAAAAAAAAAAAAAAGGAGTCTTGCCTAGGTACAAGACAAGACTCCTAGATTTTTTGTTCCTTTTTTACGTTTTTTTCTTCCTAGGAGAACAATTCTTATATTTCTACGTAAAGAACTAGATTAAAAAAAAAGTTTTTTGATTTTTCCTTAATGAAACGACTAAACGTTTCAAGTTTAAAGTGACCTGTCATCACTTTAGTAAAACGCCATCTATTGCAAAGAGCTCTCAAACAAATGATTAACAGATAGCTACTTTATCATTCTAAGGATTCGAATTGAAGAAAAAGGCTTAATTTAAGTTTTTTGTTGAAAATACGAGATTTATGAGTGTAAATACATAAATCAGCATTAAACAAAGATGTTTTGATTTTTACTAATATTACCGTTTATCGCTTTTTAGTAATTGTTATTATGCTGCCGTCTATGATTTTTTTTCAAGACTAATTATAATTTGTTCGAGTTGGGACCCCATGCCTATTCTAAGGGATAATTAATTATAAGGATTGACTTAGGAGTTAGAAGCAGAAACAAGCATGTATCTTTTTTTGTCAAATATACTCTCGGCTCTAGCTTTGTTTATATAGCACTATTTTAAATACAGGTTGGTCGGAACAATGACGTCCAAAAAAAAAATTCGTGCCCTTGTGCCATGGGGTATCCAAATCACCCCTATGTTTGTTCCGCGATTTTTCATAGTTTTCGTATTATGATTTTTTTGGAATTTTTGACTTACGAACGAGAAAATGGTAATTTTTTTTTTTTCTATTGCCTTCTTTAGAGAATTTTCCACCTTGCTGTCTTTGAAGGCCAATTTTAGCCAACTTAGCCACATTAAGTACTACTTTTTTATTTGATTATGAAAACTGAGAGTCTGGCGCATTCTTGAAGCCTTCTTAGGAACTTGAAGTTACCTGTTTAGATTTTTAATTTGAAGTTGAAAATTTAAGTCATAATTCACCGAACATAAATCTATCAATTTATGTTCGAAAACTAAGAAAAATCGCGGAAAATACATAGGGGTGATTCGGATACCACACGACAAGAGGGACCAAAATTTTTTTTTGGACGTCAACTTTCCGGCCAGCCTGCATATATGACCATTTCCGTAATCAAAAAAGGTAGTTTTCTTTAGATATCCTGACTTACATTAATATTATCACATGAAGATTAGTACCTATCAAAGCTAATTTACAACCGCTGTATAAATCGTAGATATTTTTAAATAATCAAAGCCGGTGTCATTACATACTGTCGTTATTTACTAGATAACTGATATAATGTTCTTATCATGAATGCATTTCTATTATAAATACTGCTTCCTTCAGAAGGCAACTATAGTAGCAGCGAACTCAAAGGAGTCGGCAGAAGTGTTTTTAGAATCAAGTCGTAGTCACATTGACAAGGTAAGTTACCTAATTAATATAATATTAAGAAAATATATATAATCTGTTTATTTTTTACTAACTTCCGCCCGCGGCTTCACCCGCGTGGTATATCGATAAAAAGTAGCCTATGTCCTTTCTCAAGCTCTAGACTATCTGTGTACCAAATTTAATTTAAATTGGTTTAGTAGTTTTGGCGTGAAAGCGCAACAGACAGACAGATTTACTTTCGCATTTATAATATTAAGTAAGGATTTTGACAAAATAATGTACATTATGAGGTTTTGATATGGGAATTCAGGGCTGAATCTGAAACTATGAGAAGAAAAGCGAAGTAAGTAGTCAAAGTAGGCTTCATTTTGTACACAAAACTGTCATAATAAAACAACGACTTATGATTACAGATGAAGAGCCTAGTTCTCGTGGTGTTGTTAGCAGCGGCGGCGACAGCAGCATTTGTCAGCAATGACGTGGTGGAGGCGCCCGAGATGATAGTGACGCATGAGGAGGTTGACGCGAGCGACGTGGCCGAGCTGCCGCCGCTGGTTGCAGTTGCCTCTCGGAACAACCTGAACATGGGCACCATCGGCACCAGCAGGCTGCTCGCCAGGTGGGCAGCATTACACTCAATCAATATTACCCCATTGTGGACGATAGATAAACAGGACAATTTTATGAGGCCTACTAGTAACAGAGTTGTTACGTGTTGTTGTGTATTTTGGTTCATTACCACTGCTCTCAAAATTGGAGAATCGCATGCATATCCTAGAACCAAAAATTCAAAGACATGTGACATCCACCAAACCGTACCCTCGTTGTGGATTGCGGCCCCCTCCCTCTAACAGAGAAGAGGCCTGTGTCCCAACAGTGGGCAAGTTATAGGCTGATTATGAAACATTATGGCGATGGACTGTAAATAATTTATCTTTTCATAAGCATTTGATGTGTTTTCAGATCCGCTCACATCAGAGGAGCCGCTAACAACGTTATTCATGTTCAAGACATCACTTTCCGCACTAACTCTCTCCGGATAACCGCGATCCGGGTGAGGCACGTGGGGACCATACAGGGCTCCAGGTCGTCCATCAGGGCTGGAGGAGTTGGAAGTAACGTCGTCACAATCAGGCTTCAGTCAGCTAGAAGCCGCGGCTATAACTACCAGATCGAAGTATATGGACGATGAACTAAGCGAAGCGGTGGACTGCTGGAGTCAGATTTTTTTTGGATTTAATCTAAACCTGTCCTGTGAAGTTTCAATAAAAGCAAAAGCTAAGAAAATAACATAGTTTTTCAGTTATCACCGGTCACTCAAGCAAGTTTATGCCACATTTTCCTAACTTACGATATCTGAAAAGAAATGCCTATAAATTCTAAGTACATATACTCTGAATTTTATTTACTTACAAGATTCAATAATATACATTAATTTACATCTAACACTACAATATAATACTAATAATATGTACATGTATGTAAAAAGGGGGAGGAAATAATTATTAAAGTGCATCAAAAAATTCGTCCGCATCGCTGTCAGCAGGAAAAGTGCCCAAAAGGCTGGCAACATTGCCACGTTGTATGGCAATGCTGATTCTTTGGCCGGAGAATAGGCCCGCCCTCTGGTCACGTGAAGAGTCGACCAACCGCTTGGCGATGTCTTGATATAATAAGTGAGCACTCGGGCCCCATGGCCCCAGGGTTTCAACCCCAAACGGTTCGAACGTATAAGACCCAGTGAGATTGGAGTATTTGCGCCGTTTGAGGTTTTCCGCACCTGCAGCAGCAGCGAGCACAGCCCGCCGTGCTAGGAAGATGGGATGGCGCAAGGGTGTCGACACACGTTGCATCCCACACCAAAGGCCTACCTTCCTTCCAAGGCATTATGGTCATTCCGTCTGGTCTCTTCCCATCGTCACGTGCCAAGCCATTGGGTTCTAAAACAGCTGGCACCCCCGACGGTGACAAGAGCACGACGGATGATGTCATTGATGCTGGCGGGTCGTGCTATCCGGCCTGCGCTTCTACTGCAGGATAGGCCATGGTGACCGAGGCAGTCGACACCTTCACCACATTGGCAGCGATGCGGAGCCACACAAGGAGCGCCCAGACCCAGACAAGTAGCGAGCCGGAAGGTGGTTTGGCCCAGCATAGTACCTATGTTGGGGATATTTCTACGGCGACACTATTGCACATGTCGAGTAATCAGGAAAGCAGTGGTAGGGGATGGGAGACTTAGATTTATGAAAAAGTTGGAAATCTTACAGTCCGTTTGTCAAAAGATTTTCATTACCTACATTTATGCTAGTAGTAAGTCACCGATAACAATGCTTGACCCCGGGGGTCGTAGGAGAACTCAGGACATCATGTTCGTGCTTCGCTTGTTAATTTTTATACAAGATTATGTATTTTTCCTAGTCCGTTTTTGGGAATTTAATACAAACAGACCGGAAGCATTTAAATCTAGGGCAAATTCGGGGAGGTATTCTGTTATTGACACCTAATATTTTAATCTATAATCTAATCTTGCTTATTATTGATACCGATAATTTAGCGATAACTTAAAAAAAGGATGCAACAATAGAATACCTCGCTGATAAGACAATGATAAGAATGTAGTAGTTTTGTGAGTAAACTACCTGTGATTACTTATGAGAGGGATTATTGAAATAAAGTTAAGTAAGTATGTAGATTGATCAGTACTTTCATATCCTCTTTTCGAATCGATGATATCTCTAACAATACCTAGGTCTTGTTAATTAATTTACTTTGGTCCAGTAAGTGGCCACGTCTGTGTTGATCTTGAGGGCAGGTGTCCATTTTGGACACTCCAACTAGAGGGCCATCGTCTGCACCCTAATAGGGAATATGCATGTATTTTTTTAATATTTTTATTCGATAGTTTACATCGTCAAATAACAGTTTAAAAAAAATCGACGGCAAAAAAAAAGGAATTTAAAGAACTTAAAAAAAAAAAAAAACTATCCAACCGATCCGGGCTATTTAAACGCCCTCCATTTGGCGCGCTTGGTGTGGTGACGTCACAGTCCGTGAAAACAAACAAGCAACTGTCAATTCAACGTCAAACACACCTTTTTTGTAGGAGCGTTTGACATTGACTTGACATTGACATTTTGATTGTTATCCCAGATTGTTACGTCACATCCGCTCTTAGCTTTTCAAGTATTTGAATTACCTACAGTTATTTGGGACTTTAAAAAAATTAATTTCTCGCTCAAAAAAAAATTTTATTCAAAAATATTGATGGAGGCATAATTCTGAAGTAATATAGTTTATAAAAAAAATATTGGACCCATATTTGAATCTCATGCATATTCCCTATTGTGTAACGCACGATCGGTCAGAATTGGAATCGATCTCAAGCCGACATCAAAGGAAAAAGTCATTGACAACGGTTTTTATAGAACGATCTCATTCGCACATGAGCGTTCTGCGCAGTCTATGACTTTAACTTAAAATATAAATGAACTTGGAACTGGTTTCTCATTATAGATTTCTTTATTATATAATGTAAGTTTTAATATTACAGTATTATAGTATTATAGTATACACACATAAACCTTCCGGAATAAAAATCTCTAACTGATGGTGAAAACCGCATCAGAATCTGTTGCGTAGTTAAGAAGAACAACGTGGATTATACAGGGTGTTAGTGTAAACACCGTTATCCTTGAAACCAGTAGTTTGGTTTCATTTATAGAACGAAAATCAATGGAAAAAAAACAATTTTCGTTTTTAAAAGAAAATCTACTTTTTTCCACAAGAATATTTCACCCTATATGCAAGGACAACGAACTTGCGTCTCAACACGGCGGGCGGTGGTTGGCGGGGGTGAGCGGGGCGTGCGGGACGTTACACCCTCTTCAGTCAGCTGTTTCGCAGCTCTATCGAGCGCGTATCCATGTGTATCGGGACAGTGATGGATATTTACTTTTTAAAATCTTTTAATGAAAAAAAGGTTCTTTTTTTATTGTTACTGAGTCATTTATTTTTATATTTAAGTCAACTACCCATGGTTTGAATGACAACGTAGTTTACCCTTGTATACTGTATATGTATAGATATAGATATAGGAGGCTTGGAGATCACAACATCGTAGCTACGCCGTAGCTACTCGTAGCTCGCCGCGTAGCGCGTAGCGTTACGAAATGCTCTAGCTGGCCGAACTTCTCTACTAGATTTAGAAAATTACGAGCTTCACTCTAATATTATAAGTATTTATTTGGCATAAAGGTTTGGATTGGGATCCCATTGGATTTATTTTTGATTGATTTTCCTTATTTTTTTTGATGTTATCACATGAGTAAAACATATAAACTAAATAGTATCTTTATAATTTAAATCTGTGTCGTCTAACTTGTTGTTTTCTACGTCACTGATTAGGTTGTCATATGGATGTAATTAACCGAAATGTAGGTCAGATATTATCTTATCATTGTGGTTGCTTTCTAATTTCACTATAAATACTGGCTCCTTCAGAATACAACTTATACTCACACTGTCCTCAAAGGAGTTAACTTTAGTTTATTGTGGATCAAGCCGAAGTAAAAATTGAAATGGTAAGTTATTTTATTTTTTATAATTTTGACCCAGGAATAGACAAGACAAACATATAGATTCTAGACTTTCACAATTGGCCTTAAACGCAGTCAATAACTAGGGGAAGTAAAGCCTAATCCTTCTAAAACAAAATAATGCGAAATAATTACAGTTATTTGTAACTTTTCGAAAGGAGGAGTGAGGATTATTTTTGAATAATGTGGTGGTAATTAATTTGGTACCTAACAAAAGTAATGTTATTTCCAGATGAAGAGCCTACTCCTCGCCGTGTTGTTAGCAGCGGCAGCAACAGCTGCAGTAGTCGGCAATGAAGTGCCTGACGTGGTGGAGATGCGTGACGTGGCTGAGGCTGACGGAGACGAAGTGGCTGACGTGGACCTGAACGAAATGCCAGAGGTGGTTGTGACTGATGTGGATGAGCTGACTGACGTGGTTGATCTGAGTAACGAAGCTGACGTGCCGGCGCAGTCTGCAGTAGCCACTCGGCGTAACCTGAACTTGGGATCCATCGCTTCTGGAGATGTATTGGTATACAAGTAAGTAACCACAAACAGAACATAACCCATAACAATTTGAATTAACAATTATTTTACGAGAACATTGTCACTATCAACATTACACACTACTCAGCAAACGAAGGTGTTTCAACGAATGAAGTAAGCCTCGGAGATCTTAAAATAATAACATGGACGACACATGAAATTACGTTTACGATCTATTTTTCTTTAGGACTAAAGGTCCCGATGCCAAATAAGAATTGGACGTGAACTGCATGTTTCCTGACCATTACAATTTTCTGTTTACAGTAGTGAGGTCTGGGGGAACGGTGTCGCGAATCATATCCGTGTGCGAGATATAACAATCCGCACGGACCGGCGCGTGAGTGCGATCCGGGTGAACCGCGTGGGGGCCTCACAGAACGCAACCCCATCTATCTTGAGTGGAGGAATTGGAAGCTCCTTTGTCACAATCAGGATACGATCGGCTACAGGCCGCGGATACCACTATAGGATTCAGGTGTATGTTAGATAATTTGCTCAAAAGAGTTTTGGGCGCATTTAGTGTTACTTAGAAAATTTTTTTTGTATAGAAATATTTTTTATAAGAAAAAAATGTGCACTATCTAGTATATTTATAATGTTTTTTAAAATAAATAACTAAAACATTATGTTCTTGTTTTTGTTGACTAGCTTTACATTTTTCAGGTAAGACTTTGACATGAAAGGAATTGTTAAATAAGATGTACATACATTTATTTAGGTTGACAATACTGTTTTTGTCGCTAAGTCTATAATAGATTTGATTCTTGTCTATGCTCTTGTCTCTGTCACATACTTGTACGTTGCAGTGTCCAGTTTAAATTAAAACAGCTTGATTAATAGGATTCTCGCCACAGTGTGCTTCTGGGTAACACGTGTGTTTAGAATTTTGGCTGTTTTCTGTGATATTGAGTTTATTGTGACTTGTTATTGTGTTTGTTTGTGTGCCGTCTCGTTGTTACCTGTTATCAGGTTTGTTTTATAAATATATTAGTTACCATTATCCATATCCAACATGAATATGGATAAAAATAAACCCCCTGACCCTCCCGACGACATCCCAACTACCCCCCTTTCTGGCTTTTCCCCGTCCAACTCAAATCCCACACCCAACCCATTAAGTCAATTTGCAGATGTGGTATGTAGCTTAGAGTCCCAAATCCTTCCTTCCCACCCTAACATCCGTAAACGTCCCGGTAATGAAGATGATGCTTCCAGTCGTCCTACCAAACAACCGAGAACTCAAATAGGCCGTGTTAGGTACACAAACACAGACAAAGGACCTTTTATCGTTCATGTTTCCCGTCAGGAAGCTCAACCAAATTCAGGCACCACCCTACACCCTGTCTCATTCGGCCGCTTTTTATCAAACCAAAATTTTTCGAACATTGTTGCAGTCAAGCGAGTTGGTAGAAACCGCGTATCGGTTGAGTTTTCATCCCCTCAGGATGCAAACGCGTTCTTATCAAATAAAGTTTTAGGGACAAATTTATATGAGGCGGTAATCCCGTCTTTCAATATATCCCGTATGGGTGTTGTGAGTGGCATTCCCACTGACTTCTCGGAAGAGAAAGTGATGTCTTATTCAGAAGCAAGCAAAACTGTTCCCATTTCCACCCGTAGTTACGCAGACACTGCTAAATCACAGACTCAGTCATACCGCAAAACTGTATCTCTGAAGCCAAAGACCCATGCTCCTCTTTCTCCCTCCTATGATAAAACAGCTCATCAGCAGCTCTCTAGCACACCCCAATCTTCCCAGCCTAATGGCTGTGCTCTCACTAGTCAACCAACAGAATCTCCTGAAAACTTGTCTTCTATTATCGAACTTCTCAGTAAACTCTTATTAACTTTAATGTCTACATCAAATAAAACTCAATTACCGTCCAACGTTGCTTCTTTACTTATTAATTCACTGTCATCCCATAATAATGGCTCGGTTGGTGTTCCTTCAATGGAATGTGAGGAGCGTGTTTCATAAGAAACACGAACTCACATTTCTTCTGAACAAATATAAACCTTTAGCTTGTTCCCTCGCTGAGACTTGGCTAGTTCCAAGTCTTAGTTTCCGTGTCCCCTTCTTTAATATTCTCAGATGCGACCGATCTGATGGCTATGGCGGGTCGGCTCTCTGCGTGAACAATCGTGTACCGCTTGTATTAGTATCTCTGCCTCCTCTAGGTGATAATATTAGTATTGTGGCTTGTCGAGTAGAGGGTATAACCCTCTTATCTGTTTATATTGCTCACCCCCATCAAAGCTTCCTTCCAATTTTAAAATGCACGCTGGAAAGCATAGAAGGCCCTGTGCTTGTCATGGGGGACTTCAACTGCCATCACTTCAGATGGGGTTCTGAACGTTGCGACTCTTTTGGGGAAGGTTTAGTAGAGATCTTGGATGACCTTAATCTGTGTATTTTGAACAATGGTTGCCCAACCCGTAGGTCTCTTCCTGGACAGAATAAGAGCTGTGTAGATCTGACCTTTTGCTCACTGGATATAGCAGCGTCATGTCATTGGGAGTGTACCAGTTTGTCACATGGCAGTGACCACTATCCAATTATAATATCTTTGGCTGCAAAAACCTATCTAGAAAAATCGAGCCCTCCACTCTTGAGGTATAATTTGTCTAACCCTGACTGGTCAGGATATTCCTCAATACTGGAGGACAAAATTGACTCACTTCCAAATTTAATATCCCGTGATTTTGATCCACTTAGCTCCAACCATGTGTCAGACTGCTATACTAACCTCATTTCTGCCATAACAGCTAGTGCAGACTCGTGCTTCCCTGTTAAAAACTCAGCACGTGGGCAGATTCCTCCTCCACCATGGTGGGATCGGGAATGTACAACAGCCATAAGGGAAAGGGATGATGCTGAGGCGTTGTATAATGAGGCGATGGTTAGCGATAACCTAATAGCATTTAATAGGGTTCTCGCTAAATCTAAAAGGTTGCTGCGAAGAAAGAAACGTGCGGGTTGGGCTGACTTTTGCGGTTCTCTGTCCCCCTCCACTCCTTTATCAGTCGTATGGAAGAAGATCAACCGCTTCAGATCTGGATGTTCCCCTTCAATTTCTTCTCCCATCCTCCGAGAGACTGCTGACAGGTTCTTTGACAAACTGGCCCCTCCGTATGTACCATCGGAAGCAGAACATAATCAGCCGTCTCTCATTTCCTCAGAGGATCCTTTCGATGCACCATTTTCTATGCAAGAGCTTAACTCTGTTTTGAAACATGTTCATGACTCTGCCCCCGGTATAGACGGTATTGTCTATTCCTTTTTGTCACACGCAGGCCATAGAGCAAAAAGCTATTTTTGAAACATTTTAAATTTTTGTTACACTTATGGCTGGGTTCCCGACCAATGGAAAACCCAAATTATCATACCTATTTTAAAACCTGGCAAACACGCTGATGACCCAAACAGCTTCAGACCAATCGCTTTGTCTTCAGTCCTTGCAAAAATTTTTGAACATTTAATAAAGAACCGACTAGAATTTATAGTAGAATCCAGAGACTTACTTCCTAGGTCTCAATTTGGCTTTAGAAAGGGACTCAGTACCATGGACAGTGTTGGAGTTTTGGTATCAGATATACGCTCATCGCTTTCCAAAAAGGAATCCGTAGTCGCTGCCTTTTTAGACATTTCCTCTGCCTATGACAATGTCCTTCTTCCCATTCTCAGGCAAAAATTGCAACAGCTGAGAATACCGGAGAGAATGGTACAGTGCATCTGCAGCTTGCTTATGTCGCGAACTTTGGTTTTGAGAGTCCCGGGTGAAGAGTTTGACGTCAGGATGTCATGGAAGGGCCTACCACAAGGCTCTGTTCTTAGCCCCTTACTGTACAACTTGTATACAGCTGACATAGGTTCTTGCCTCAATAATGATTGTCAAATTCTTCAGTACGCTGACGACTTGGCCTTATATGTCACCAATAACTCAGTTGGTGACGCTGCATTATCTCTCTGCGTATCCCTGAATTCTCTAAACCAATGGCTAAATTCACACGGTCTGAGTTTATCTGCCCCTAAAAGTGCTGTAATTGTATTTTCCCGCAGGAGGCTAATCCCACAAATCTCAGTGGGCATCCAAGGGCATTGTATACCGGTTACTACAAAAGTAAAATTTTTAGGCGTTTTTTTAGACTCCAAATTAAGTGGTTTACATCATTTAAATTATTTAGTGAATAGATGCGAGAGAACTATTCCCATACTAAAAGTGCTCGCTGGTGTCTGGTGGGGTGCACATCCTTACACCATGAAACTGGTATACAATGCCTTAATCCGGAGCGTTATGGACTACGGATCCTTTATTTTAATTCCATGCAACAAAGGGGCTTTGACTAGGTTGGATAGAATCCAGGCTAAGTGTCTACGGATCATGTCAGGTTGTATGAAGTCCTCGCCAATTAACGCGTTGCAGGTAGAGTGCGCAGAACCACCGTTGGCCTTGAGAAGGCAATATCTAGCATCGAGATTTTGGGCTAGAGTCATTACCAAATCCTCCCACCCTCTTGTCCAAAAAGTGGTCGACTTAGATGTTGTCTGCCGGAGTTCCAATTATTGGAACCATAAAGAAATCCCTTTGTTCTTAAAATCATTCCGCTGTTTTCAAAATTTAGATTCCCCCATTATTCAGTTCCCAAAACTCCCTATTTTCAGTTTTGACTATGAAATTATCTGTTTTGAACCAGATATTTTCTACAATATTGGCATCTCCAAAAAATCTCCCTCGGCGGACTCTATTTTCAACGCGGCGGTTGGTGAGCGCTGGTACAATTTTGATAGATTTTTCACGGACGCCTCTAAACTATCGGAAACAAGTTGCACTGGTGCTGCGGTATACTACCAGAACTCCAAAATTGTTTTAAAATTCAAATGTCCCGTACAATCTTCAGTGTTTACGGGTGAATGCGTGGCCATATTAGAAGCGTGCCTATTTATAGAGTCTCATAGCATTCGATTTGGTGTCATCTTTACAGACTCACTTAGTTGCTTACAAGCTTTGGAGCAGAATCCTCTTAAAAGTAAACTTCATAGTCCAATTCTTCTCCAAATCAAAAAGTCTCTTTTCTCTTGTGCCAAGAATCACAAAACCGTTCACTTGGTTTGGATTCCAAGTCATTGTGGCATAAGAGGAAACGAATATGTTGATGCTCTTGCTAAGGATGCTGTTACGTCCCAGGACGTCGAACTTAAACACTTCCAATGTCAGGGCTACGACTTGCTGAGCCTTCCCAAAAAAAGCTTGCTAACCTCATGGCAGGTACAGTGGCAAAATACAAGTAAACGGAAAGGGGCCTTTTATCACGCTATTCAGCCTAAAGTTACTCCCAAGCCTTGGTTCTATCCATTTAAAAAAACATCCAAGAAAATAATATCCATTCTCTGCCGTCTTCGTATAGGCCATTGTTGTTCTCCGGTTTTCCTTCACAAAATCCGGGTCAGAGATACATCGCTCTGTGAATGTGGGTTGGATGAAGGTACTTTGGAACACATCTTTTTTAACTGCTCCAATAACAACCCAGCCCATGACTTGTATAACCATCTCCCTAAATTAAAGATCCCTGTCCCAACTAACTTTCCATCCCTACTAACACATTCTTCCCCAAAGCTCTTTCAGGCTTTGATGTTTTTTATCCGTAGCAACGACATCAAATTATGATGTCTTGTGTAGTTTGTGAACATTTAAATATATAATTATTTAATATTACTAACAATATATATTTTATCTGTCTGTTTCAGTGTACTAATACGTGGCAACAAGTTTCACAGTACATTCAAGTAGTAGTACCGAACAATTCTTATTAATTTTTTTTCTTTTTAAATTAATATCTCTTTTTTTGTGTTTTTCCGTCCTGCGCACTTTTTCTCATTTCACATCTGACATTGGCAGAATTGTCGACATCGGCACCATTGCCATAGATAAAAATAGAATAGAATAGAATAGCTTGATTAATAAAATCTCTGCATTTCATTTATGATAACTTCAGGTTATGGGCCCAGGCACATAATCCTGTATCGTGAGTTAGTTAGAATCAAGAAAAGTTCGGCGTAAGCAGTTACTCATCGGCGGAAAAAAAAGTGAGGTTAAGTCTCACGGCGGCGCGCGGTGTTGCGCGGTATATTCCCAACCGAGGATAACTTACTTGATTGTGAACAAGGTCGGAAAATGGAGAGTAACAATAACGTGATCAAGCTAGAGGGTTCCAGAAATTGGAATATCTGGAAATTTCAGACTACGGTGCTGTTTAGAGGCCAAGGTTTGCTGGACGTTGTGGAGGGAAAATGTGTTAAGCCCGAAATTCCTGCTGAAATAACCAAATGGGAAGCTAAAGATGCCAAGGCGCAAACGTTGTTGGTCACAAGGATGACGGAAGAGGCAATGTTACACATCATCACATGCACGAGTTCTGTTGAAATGTGGCGAAAACTTCAAAACGTGAACAGAAGACTGAAACTAGTGTACACATTATACAACAACGTTTTTTCCAGTACAAATACGAAAAGGGCACCGATATGTCAGTTTTCTTGTCCAAAATCCAAGAGATGAGAAACATGTTAAAACAGATGGGCGAGGAGATTTCTGATAAGTTCGTTATCACAAAAGTGTTGATGTCTTTGCCTGACGAATATAAGCATTTTGTGTCGGCATGGGAGTCGGCACCAGACGATAAGCAAACCATTGATAACTTGGTGGCGAGATTATTAATTGAAGAAGAGAGGGTGAAAAGCAAAATTGAAGAGTTCCAGCAATCTTCATCCTCTGCGTTCGTTGCGAAAGATGCAAGACAAATAAAGTGCTTTAAGTGTGGCAAAATTGGACATTTTCAAAGTGATTGCAGACAAAATAAAAATGGCAGTGAAGAAACGGTAAATAATAAAAAGTGTTTCTACTGTGGAAAGTTCGGACATTTCAAGGCGCAGTGTAGGTTTCGTAAACAAAAAATTTAGTAAGACTGAAAACAAAACGAAGAGTAATGCGTTTGTAGTGTCTAGTTCTTTATGTTCCGGAACTAAATAACAACCTGTTTTCAGTCATTCGCGCCACAGATAAAGGTTACGCCATGATGACAGATGACGGGTCATGCAAATTTTACCAAGATAACCAAGTTGGTGCGGTGGCAGAATTTGGAATTGCGGTATAAGTATATTAACGAGACTGCTAGCTCTGCAACACTGGTGAAGAATGACTTAAATGAGTGGCACAGAAAACTCGCGCATCAAAACTTTACTTACGTAAAAGATATTCTGCAAAAACATAATATTGATGTTAAACAAACCACTAAACCTGAGTGTGAGAGTTGTTTAGCTGGGAAGATACATCGATTACCGTTTAGAAAAAATGAGAACGTGAGTACAAGGACTTGCGAGTTGATCCATGCGGATACTTGCGGCCCTATGGAAGAAACATCTGTTGGAGGGGCGAGATATTTTGTCATACTGAAGGACGACTATTCGAATTACAGAAGTGTATACTTTGTTAAAACAAAATATGAGATAAAATATTGCATTGAGAACTTCATTAATAAGGCCGAAAACATAACGGGAAACATAGTGAAAATGTTTAGAAGTGACAATGGTTTAGAATTTATAAACAGAGAAGTGAAAGAATTGTTTTCAAAACGGGGAATAACACACCAAACAACGGTACCCTATACGCCGGAACAGAACGGAAAGGCTGAGAGAGAGAATAGAACATTGGTGGAAGCAGCACGGACAATGATACATGATGAAAACTTTCCTTTATTTGTCTTGAATAGAACTGGGAAAAGTCATGAAAATGGAAGGTCACCATTTGAAGTATGGACAAACAAAAAGTTTGACATTCACCAGTTGAAAGTCTTCGGCACGGAAGTGTATGCTCACATTCCGAAGGAACGAAGGAAGAAATGGGACAGGAAAGGTGAAAGAGGGTTGATGGTGGGTTATGAAGAAAATGTGAAGGGGTATAGAATTTATTTTCCAAAAACAAACACAGTGGAGACAAAGAGAGATGTTGTATTCCTAAACCGAGATGGTAAGGAGGAGAAACTTCAAATGAAGGAAGGCAAAAAGAAATCTGTAACATCAATAAACCTGGAAGAAGAACCTGTGGTAGATAGTAACCTTGAGACAGAACCTAACCCTGTGAATGAGCTAAATACTAACTTAGATGAAACAATGGAGGTGACTCAAACAAGTAGTGTTGGAGAGGAGGGATCAGAACATGACTGTGACAGTGAGTACTTACCATGCAGTGATGAGGAACATCTATTGGATGAAAGTGATTTACCCATAGATGAAAGAAGCAAGCGGCTAAGAAAACAAACATCTTTCTATAAATGCAGTAATGTGCAGTTGGATGAGAGTGAGTGTGAACCAGCCACATACACCGAGGCTATGAACAGAATTGATGCGAGTAAGTGGTGTGAAGCTATTGCTAGGGAACTTCAGACTCTTAAAGACAATGATACTTGGGATTTTTGTGATGTAAATAGAAGAACAGTTAGCAGTAAGTGGGTCTTTAAGATAAAAAATGTAAATAATGTTTTACAGTATAAAGCTAGGCTTGTTGCCCGAGGGTTTGAACAACAGGAGTCATTTGATTTGTGTGATATTTATGCTCCAGTTGCGAAGTTGTCCACATTTAGACTATTTGTAGCAGTAGCAACAAAATTAAATGTGCCTATTTATCAAATGGATGTTACGGGGGCCTTTTTATATGGGGAGATAAAAGAAGAAGTGTATGTTAGTTTACCTAAAGGGGCCTATTCAGGAAATAATAATACAGTTAAATTAAAGAAATCCCTATATGGTTTGAAAAGTTCTCCTAAGTGTTGGAATCAAAAATTTAATACAGTAATAACAAAAGCAGGTTTTGTGAGATCAAAGTGTGACTCATGTCTGTATACAAAGCATAATGGTACAGATAAAATCTTTGTATTAATTTATGTGGATGACGTGTTAATTTCTGGCACAAGTGAACAGGAGATTATAAAATTAAAAACTGTATTAAATAAGGAATTTAAGATGAAGGATCTGGGGTTCATTTCAAATTTCTTAGGAATAAATGTCAAACAAAATTTTCAAAATGGTATAACTGTATTATCACAGAGAAATTATCTGGAAAATGTATTAAAAAGATTTAATATGGAAAATTGTAAGCCGATGATGACCCCTATGGATAAAAATTTTAATAGTAAGAGTCTTGATTCTGATGTAAAATGTGATAAAAGGTTTGAAGAAACTTGTAGGGAAATAATTGGCTGCCTTGTGTATGCTGTCTCAGGCACAAGGCCTGACCTTTGTTTTGCCGTTTCTATGTTAAGTAGATTCCAGAATTCGGCTAATAGTGAATTATTGAGTGCGCTTAAGAGAGTATTGCGTTATGTAAAGCATACTATTGATTATAACTTAGTATACAAATGTAATGATACAGTGTTGCAAGGTTTCTGTGATGCTGATTGGGTAGGTGACCAAAGCGACCGAAAGTCTACTTCAGGGTACTTGTTTACTTTTGCAAATTGCTTAATAGTATGGTGTTCAAAGAAGCAATCATCTGTAAGTCTATCTTCAACAGAGGCTGAGTATGTTTCAATGAGTATGGCTGCTAGTGAAGCATGCTGGATAGTTAATTTGTTACAAGATTTTAATTTTAAAAATGTTTGTCCAGTAAATTTGTTTTGTGACAATCAGTCAGCAATATTGAATGCTAGCACAGAGTCTGTTAAACGTTTGAAACATGTAGATATCAGATATCACTTTGTCAAGGATTTAATTAAAAATAATAAAATTTGCCTTAAGTACATATGCACTTCGAAACAACCAGCAGATATGTTAACGAAATCTCTTAGCAAAGAATTAATTGTAAAGTTTCTGAAAGAGTGTGGTGTAAGTAATGTAATGATAAACTAAAGCTACTATTGTTGTTGATAATTTTTTTCTTTATGTATTAGAATATTTTTTTTGTTCAAATGTATAACATTGAGAGAGGGTGTTAAATAAGATGTACAATGTCCATACATTTATTTAGGTTGACAATACTGTTTTTGTCGCTAAGTCTATAATAGATTTGATTCTTGTCTATGCTCTTGTCTCTGTTACATACTTGTACGTTGCAGTGTCCAGTTTAAATTAAAACAGCTTGATTAATGAAATCTCTGCATTTCATTTATGATAATTTCAGGAATCAAAGCTAGTTTAGTTATGGAACAATCTATATCTTTACTTATTTAATCATGTGGTAGCAAAAGTTTTTTCCAATTACATAGTTAAGTTTAAACAAAATGGTTCTTAAATACCTATGTTATTCCCTGTTTTTAAACTGTGTGTATCCTGCAATAGCAAAAGGGTAAACACATCATAAAGATCCTCTTGTCTAACCGGACAATTTTTCAAATGACATAGCCTACTGTCTGGCCAACGAAAGTTGAGACTGACAAAACGAGCGTTTGAAAAAGAAACCAGACCGGGTAACCCTTTACATAGTGCGATAATTCGTGTTGACACTTTAATTTTTATTACCAGATTTATGCTAACTATAGGTTACACGGAGCAAATGAATATTATTTGCTGTCGGATATGTATTTAAAATCTTTGCGAAAATTACCTATTCCACAGATATTATAATACTACGTACAGATACCCAATCCCATACAAAGAAATGACACCACCGTAAGTCTGGCTATTGAGCTGGCTATTTCTCTTCCCCATTTTTCAGCATCATCGACTCACTAATTGCCAGAGACCGTACATTTAAAACGCCATCTAGGAGTCTTGCCTTTGGGCACGCCACAATTGCGGCGATAAGTCCCCTCTTTGAGGAGTGGCTAGAGAGGCGCCACGGCGTCCTCACCTTCCGCCTGACACAGGTCCTCACCGGACACGGTTGCTTCGGGAGGTTCTTGTTTCGTATAAGGCGGGAGGAAACGCCCGGGTGTCACCACTGTGTGGATCGCCCGGAGGACACGGTGGAGCATACGGTGGAGGTCTGCCCCGCTTGGGCGGAGCCCCGCCGTGTCCTCTTGGAGGTGATTGGCGGCGGTGACCTTTCGCGTCCGGCTCTGGTCCAGGCCATGGTACGGAGCGAGAGGGCATGGGAAGCAGTCACCTCCTTCTGCGAAGCAGTAATGCTCGCGAAGGAGGAGGCGGAACGCGTGAGGGAGAGGCAAAGTTTGCGCCCTCACGCCCCTAACCGCCGCCGCCGCTGGAGACGCCCTGGGCGTCGGGAATCCCAGGCGGATTCCCGGCCACCATAGGCGCGGGCTTGCGGACGGCGAGCAATGGGTAGCTCGCCGTCCGATCAGGACCAGGCCCGGGTCGATGGCGCGTCGTGTTCCACGCGCGCCTCAAAGAGATGTCAGCACAATTGGCGGGGTCCGCTAGGACCGATGCCTGCCAGGGGTCAGGGGGGGTGCCTGCGGGTTAGTCCGAAAGGGATACCGGGACCTTGGCAACAGGCAACTGAAGGAACACGGGTGGGTTTTAGTCAGTAAAAGTCTGACACGCCCTTCCGCTCCACCCAGAGCGGGAGAAGTCATTGGATGATTACCCAACCTCAAAAAAAAAAAAAAAAAAGGAGTCTTGCCTAGGTACAAGACAAGACTCCTAGATTTTTTGTTCCTTTTTACGTTTTTTTCTTCCTAGGAGAACAATTCTTATATTTCTACGTAAAGTACTAGATTAAAAAAAAAGTTTTTTGATTTTTCCTTAATGAAACGACTAAACGTTTCAAGTTTAAAGTGACCTGTCATCACTTTAGTAAAACGCCATCTATTGCAAAGAGCTCTCAACCAAATGATTAACAGATAGCTACTTTATCATTCTAAGGATTCGAATTGAAGTAAAAGGCTTAATTTAAGTTTTTTGTTGAAAATACGAGATTTATGAGTGTAAATATATAAATCAGCATTAAACAAAGATGTTTTGATTTTTACTAATATTACTATAGCCAAAATTTACCGTTTATCGCTTTTTAGTAATTGTTATTATGCTGCCATCTATGATTTTTTTTCAAGACTAATTATAATTTGTTCGAGTTGGGACCCCATGCCTATTCTAAGGGATAATTAATTATAAGGATTGATTTAGGAGTTAGAAGCAGAAACGAGCATGTATCTTTTTTTGTCAAATATACTCTCGGCTCTAGCTTTGTTTATATAGCACTATTTTAAATACAGGTTGGTCGGAACAATGACGTCCAAAAAAAAAATTCGGGCCCTTGTGCCATGGGGTATCCAAATCACCCCTATGTATGTTCCGCGATTTTTCATAGTTTTCGTGTTATGATTTTTTTGGAATTTTTGACTTACGAACGAGAAAATGGTAATTTTTTTTTTTTCTATTGCCTTCTTTAGAGAATTTTCCACCTTGCTGTCTTTGAAGGCCAATTTTAGCCAACCTAGCCACATTAAGTACTACTTTTTTATTTGATTATGAAAACTGAGAGTCTGGCGCATTCTTGAAGCCTTCTTAGGAACCTGAAGTTACCTGTTTAGATTTTTAATTTGAAGTTGAAAATTTAAGTCATAATTCACCGAACATAAATCTATCAATTTATGTTCGAAAACTAAGAAAAATCGCGGAAAATACATAGGGGTGATTCGGATACCACACGACAAGAGGGACCAAAATTTTTTTTGTGGACGTCAACTTTCCGGCCAGCCTGCATATATGACCATTTCCGTAATCAAAAAAGGTAGTTTTCTTTAGATATCCTGACTTACATTAATATTATCACATGGAGATTAGTACCTATCAATGCTAATTTACAACCGCTGTATAAATCGTAGATATTTTTAAATAATCAAAGCCGGTGTTATTACATACTGTCGTTATTTACTAGATAACTGATATAATGTTCTTATCATGAATGCATTTCTACTATAAATACTGCTTCCTTCAGAAGGCAACTATAGTAGCAGCGAACTCAAAGGAGTCGGCAGAAGTGTTTTTAGAATCAAGTCGTAGTCACATTGACAAGGTAAGTTACCTAATTAATATAATATTAAGAAAATATATATAATCTGTTTATTTTTTACTAACTTCCGCCCGCGGCTTCACCCGCGTGGTATATCGATAAAAAGTAGCCTATGTCCTTTCTCAAGCTCTAGACTATCTGTGTACCAAATTTAATTTAAATTGGTTAGTAGTTTTGGCGTGAAAGCGCAACAGACAGACAGATTTACTTTCGCATTTATAATATTAAGTAAGGATTTTGACAAAATAATGTACATTATGAGGTTTTGATATGGGAATTCAGGGCTGAATCTGAAACTATGAGAAGAAAAGCGAAGTAAGTAGTCAAAGTAGACTTCATTTTGTACACAAAACTGTCAAAATAAAACAACGACTTATGATTACAGATGAAGAGCCTAGTTCTCGTGGTGTTGTTAGCAGCGGCGGCGACAGCAGCATTTGTCAGCAATGACGTGGTGGAGGCGCCCGAGATGATAGTGACGCATGAGGAGGTTGACGCGAGCGATGTCGCCGAGCTGCCGCCGCTGGTTGCAGTTGCCTCTCGGAACAACCTGAACATGGGCACCATCGGCACCAGCAGGCTGCTCGCCAGGTGGGCAGCATTACACTCAATCAATATTACCCCATTGTGGACGATAGATAAACAGGACAATTTTATGAGGCCTACTAGTAACAGAGTTGTTACGTGTTGTTGTGTATTTTGGTTCATTACCACTGCTCTCAAAATTGGAGAATCGCATGCATATCCTAGAACCAAAAATTCAAAGACATGTGACATCCACCAAACCGTACCCTCGTTGTGGATTGCGGCCCCCTCCCTCTAACAGAAAAGAGGCCTGTGTCCCAACAGTGGGCAAGTTATAGGCTGATTATGAAACATTATGGCGATGGACTGTAAATAATTTCTCTTTTCATAAGCATTTGATGTGTTTTCAGATCCGCTCACATCAGAGGAGCCGCTAACAACGTTATTCATGTTCAAGACATCACTTTCCGCACTAACTCTCTCCGGATAACCGCGATCCGGGTGAGGCACGTGGGGACCATACAGGGCTCCAGGTCGTCCATCAGGGCTGGAGGAGTTGGAAGTAACGTCGTCACAATCAGGCTTCAGTCAGCTAGAAGCCGCGGCTATAACTACCAGATCGAAGTATATGGACGATGAACTAAGCGAAGCGGTGGACTGCTGGAGTCAGATTTTTTTTGGATTTAATCTAAACCTGTCCTGTGAAGTTTCAATAAAAGCAAAAGCTAAGAAAATAACATAGTTTTTCAGTTATCACCGGTCACTCAAGCAAGTTTATACCACATTTTCCTAACTTACCATATCTGAAAAGAAATTTATAAGTACAGATAAAGATAAAGATCATTTATTTGTTCAAAACATGAGTATACACACACATGGCATGCAAGATGTTACAATTAAATTATCACAGTCATATTTTGCCTTAACGGCGTACAAATATAAATAAGTAGGTTATAAGGTAGGTTATATTTACATAAACATGAAATAATTACAAATTTATCCATTCAATTAATAAAAAAATGCAAATTAGAATCTAGAAATTAAAATGTCCTACAGAATAGTGTCATCAAATCAACTCATAATAGAATAATAAAATTAGTCAATGTCAAAGTAATTAGGAGACAAATTAGATTAATTTATCATTCAGAAATTCGTCAGTGCTATAGTAGGCTTTCTCTAAAAGAAGGCTTTTTAACCTTCTTTTTAATTTTTCTGTTGTATATTCCCTCCAATATTTTGGCAACGCATTATACAAAGTTGGCGCCATACTGAATATACTTTTACGCAGTAGAGCTGTCCTGGATCTAGGAATGCAAAGTTTGCTATTATCGCATCTATTTCGGATTACTTTATCTGATAATAGGGGGAACAGAAATAGGGACCTATTAGTTCAACCAGGTTTCAGACTGGCTAAAGTAGACTCATCTTTCATAGGGTACTGTTTAAAATGTTACAATAAAATTCCTCCCCACATACTTCAACTGAACGAGACGAAATTCAAAATTTGTATAAAACGCACACTATGCACGCAGGCATATTATAAGTTGGAGGATTACATTTCTAATAAAAATGCTTGGCTTAATGCTGGTCCTGCTCCACAACCATAACTAACTAATTAACATTCGAAAATAATGTTGGAGCTGCTGAAGATTGTAAGACCATCTTTGCAGAGTATAAACTGAATTTCCTTTGTATTATATAATTGCAGAGCACAGGTGTGAGTACTATGTACTATAGAGCCATTTACCGGGTAATTTGTCTTTAATTGACTTGAATGTGCTCTGGCGGCTGGGAATGTCATGCTCACTCAAATGTCTCGGTGATGGTGGCGCGTGTGTTGGATCATTTAGCTCCCTTCAAAATGGTTGAGACCGTCAGTTGTGACTGGTCATCTCTTAGCTGCCATGGCTTATTTTAATTTTTGATTTGTTTTTATGTTATAATTGCGGACGCTTTTAACGTGCTTTCTACATTGTTCTCACATGTATAATTTCAACATGAATGATGTAACCAATATTTTGTAACAATATTTTGATTTAAAAGAGTGTCCGTGGAGTTTCTTGCCCGTTCTTCTCCATAGGTACCTACTACGCTTTGGAATGGGCAACTAGCTTCATATTTCTGACTGACCGACTCCTTGACAGTTCAAAAGTGCCTGTAAATGGTTTAATTGAAATAAATGCTTTTGAGTTTTTTTGAGTTTTATGACAGATTTGGGTTTGATTTGACAAACATAATGGTTTCTAAAATGTACATGGAAGGAAGGGTTAATATTTTATAATTTTTGAAAAATGGTTTTCAGCTCTCAGTCGCTTGAAGTGCAAACCATTTTTCAAAAATTATAAAAGTTCTAAGGCACCTCTTTTGGGTTTTAAAAATGACATTCTTATTTGTTGAATTGCCCCAAAAGATTATTCCATATCTCAATTTAGAGGACACTAAGCCATGATAAGCAGTGAGCAGCGTATCAACATTTCACATAATTTGTACAGGGCATATGTGGAATTACTGATTTTTTGCTTAAGGTTTTCAGTATGTGCTTTCCAATCTAATTTACTGTCTATAGTTACTCCAAGAAATTTGGTTGTGTCAACTTTGTCTATGTTATTATCACAATAGTGTGCATTAACATTTGGAATGGCCGATCTTTGGGCAAAATGCATAATATTCGTTTTTTCAAGATTTATCTTTAGATTATTGTTTTCTAACCATTTTATCAATGATTCTATAGAATTGTTAATGTCAGCTTCGTAGGTGTCTCTATTTTTGCAGGCAATTGTTACTATCATCGGCAAAAAGCGTCATTGGGTGGTTAATACTTTTGGGTAGGTCATTAATATAAAGTATAAAAAATAGTGGTCCTACGACAGTACCTTGCGGTACGCCAAATTTAACTACACGCTCCTTAGATTTTTGAATTACTTCATGTTTATTGTTTTTATTTACTGCCGAAATTTCTGTAAATTGTCTTATTGTGTTTTTGCTTAAATAAGACTGAACAAGAATTGAGACATTCCCTCTAATGCCATAAGCTTCTAATTTCTCAATTAATATGTCGTGACGCACATGGTCAAATGCCTGTATCATATCACAGAATACCGTGCATACAGGTACATTTGCATCTACTTTTGGCATGACATTATGTAAAAAATCATATAACGCTAAGTTGATTGTTTTACCGTTTCTGAACCCTTTCTGTTCATTTGCGAGTATATTTTCTTTTTCGAGCTATGTATACAACTCTTTATAGACATTATATACATACTCATTATATATGTACTCTATACAGACATTATATATGAAGGGTCTCTTAAAACAATTCGCTTGATAACTTTTATACAATAGAAGGTATTTTTCTTAGTCAGTTTTTGGGAATTTAATACAAAAAGAAAGGAAGCATTTAAATCTAGGGCAAATTCGGGGACGCAGTCTGTTATTGACACCTAATATTTTAATCTATAATTTAATCATGCTTTTTATTGATACCGATTATTTAGCGTTAACTTAAAAAACCGGCCAAGTGCGAGTCGGACTCGCGGACGAAGGGTTCCGTACCATTATCTATACAAATTGTAAAAAAATCAAGTTTGTTTTATGGGAAAAAATATTAAATATTTGTTTTATTTTAATTTATTTTTTATTTTTAAAGTGAATATGTAACTTAATATTCTGTGAATATTTCAAGCGTCTACTGCCGTTATCAATATCGAGCAAAAAAATCAAGTTTTTTGTATGGGAAACCCCTTAAATATTTATTTTATTTGCATCATCTGTGAAAATTTCAACTGTCTAACTATCACAGTTCATGTTCATGAGATACAGCCCGGTGACAGACGGACAGACAGACAGCGGAGTCTTAGTAATAGGGTCCCGTTTTACCCTTTGGGTACGGAACCCTAAAAAGGATCCAAAAATAACATACCTCGCTGATAAGACAATGACAAGAATGTCATTCAGTCATTCTTATCATTGTCTGTGATTACTTATGAGAGGGATTACTGTAATAAAGTTAAGTAAGTATGTAGATTGATCAGTACTTTCATATCCTCTTTTCGAATCGATGATATCTCTAACAATACCTAGGTCTTGTTAATTAATTTACTTTGGTCCAGTAAGTGACCACGTCTGTGTCGATCTCGAGGGTAGGTGTCCACTTTGGACACTCCAACTAGAGGGCCATCGTCTGCACCCTAAGTGCGTAACGCACGATCGATCAGAATTGGATTCGGTTTGAAATAAATGTCTAATCCATTGCCTCATCAGTTCGAAAAAAATCTGCTCAACAACGTAACTTATGAAGCAATGGATTAGGGTGATACGTGGAGGAGCAGGGGATTGAAGTATTAAATTGCATTAATAATGATAAATTATAATAGATATTGAAAAAGTACCGGCATTATTTCGCAGTGGAACTAAAACTGGGTTTTTAGAATGATGAACAACCAAAAATCGTGAATGACCTTGAAGTATTGCTAACGTTACAGGCGGAATTTTGAGGCTAGCTCCTAGTAAAACTAACCGTAAAAATGAGCATTAACAGTAATTCCACAGTTTGTTACCAGCAAGTGTTAGCAACAAGAACTCCAAAATCAGACGTAAAGTAGTTTTATAGATTGACGTAATAATAATAATACGTGAATCCTTCAGTTGAATGGACTGTAAATGTAGTGTTGTGAGGGATGGTTTTGGCCTTTTTTCTTGTCACGCGGCTTAGGCCCACGTGCGTGCTTCTCCCGCATGCGTGTTAATGCTGAAATGAACCTTTATGGCGCCGCCGTGAGGCACACACTATTGTTGTCAAAACATTATTTTTTATTCTTTATTTTGTTATTTGTATTTTGTGTTCCATGAACTGTGTCCAAATAAACGTTATTCTTTCACATGTGTAAAAGATGCAAACTATAGAGCACTTATCTTTATAATTAAATCGGTGTCATCTTACTGGTCATATTATGTGGCTGTAATTAACCGAAATGTAGGTCAGATATTATCTTATCATTGTGGTTGCTTTCTAATTTCACTATAAATACTAGCTCCTACAGAATACAATTTATATTCACACTGTCCTCAAAGGAGTTAACTTTAGTGTTTCGTGAATCAAGTGGAAGTAAAAAATTGAAATGGTAAGTTATTTTATTTTTTATAATTTTGACCCAGGAATAGACAAGACAAACATCTAGATTCTAGACTTTCACAATTGGCCTTAAACGCAGTCAATAACTAGGGGAAGTAAAGCCTAATTCTTCTAAAACAAAATAATGCGAAATAATTACAGTTATTTGTAACTTTTCGAAAGGAGGAGTGAGGATTATTCTTGAATAATGTGATGGTAATTAATTTGGTACCTAACAAAAGTAATGTTATTTCCAGATGAAGAGCCTACTCCTCGCCGTGTTGTTAGCAGCGGCAGCAACAGCTGCAGTAGTCGGCAATGAAGTGCCTGACGTGGTGGAGATGCGTGACGTGGCTGAGGCTGACGGAGACGAAGTGGCTGACGTGGACCTGAACGATATACCAGAGGTGGTTGTGACTGATGTGGATGAGCTGACTGACGTGGTTGATCTGAGTAACGAAGCTGACGTGCCGGCGCAGTCTGCAGTAGCCACTCGGCGTAACCTGAACTTGGGGTCCAGAGAGGTATTGATACACAAGTAAGTAACCGCAAACAGAACATGAATGAATTATTATTATTGTAAAAGAACATTTGCATTGTCACTATCGATACTACACACTACTCAGCAAACGAAGGTGTTTCAACGAATTAAAATAAGCCTCGGAGATCTTCAAATAATTACATTTCCCTGCACGACATTCACCTTACCTAACCTTTCTAATTAAAATAAGGTCTTGTACGTTTACGATCTATTTTGCCTTAGCACTGAACTGTGCTTTCCTAAAGGTTGTGATGCCAACTAAGAATTGGACGTGAACTGCATGTTTCCTGACCATTACCATTTTCTATTTACAGTAGTGAGGTCAGGGCGAACGGTGTCGCGAATAATATCCGCGTGCGAGATTTAACAATCCGCACGAACCGGCGAGTGAATGCGATCCGGGTGAACCGCGTGGGGGCCTCACAGAACGCAACCCCATCCATCTTGAGTGGAGGAATTGGAAGCTCCTTTGTCACAATCAGGATACGATCAGCTACAGGCCGCGGATACCACTATAGGATTCAAGTGTATGTGACATAATTTGCTCAAAAGAGTTTTGGGTGTGCACTGCGCACTGTACACTGTGCACTACTGTGTGCTAAACTGTGCACTGCCTAGTATATTTTTGATGTTTTTTAAAATAAATAACTAAAACATTTATCTTGTTTTTGTTGACTACAGACTCTAACAGATGTATGCATACTAAGTTACACGGAGCAAATGAAATATTGCTGTCGAATATGTATTTAAATACATATTCATATTATTATTCATAATCATTGCAAAAATTACCTATTCTAAGGGATTATTAATTATAAGGATTGATTTAGGAATTAGAAGCAGAAATGCGCAAGTTTCTTTTTTTGTCAAATATACTCTCGGCTCTAGCTTTGTTTATATAGCACTATTTAAAAAATTTGACCATTTGCGCATTCAAAAACGGTAATTTTCTTTAGATATCCTGACAATCTGACATCCATTAATTGTATCACATGTAGGTAAGTAGTACATATCAATGCTAATTTACAACCGTTGTATAAATCGTAGATATTTTTAAATATTCAAAGCCGGTGTCATTACATACTGTCGTTATTTACTAGATAGCTGATATAATGTTCTTATCATGAATGCATTTCTACTATAAATACTGCTTCCTTCAGAAGGCAACTATAGTAGCAGCGAACTCAAAGGAGTCGGCAGAAGTGTTTTGAGAACCAAGTCGTAGTCACATTGACAAGGTAAGTTACCTAATTAATATATTTAAAAAAAAATATAATCTATTTATTTTTTACTAACTTCCGCCCGCGGCTTCACCCGCGTGGTATATCGATAAAAAGTAGCCTATGTCCTTTCTCAAGCTCTAGACTATCTGTGTACCAAATTTAATTTAAATTGGTTTAGTAGTTTTGGCGTGAAAGCGTAACAGACAGACAGATTTACTTTCGCATTTATAATATTAAGTAAGGAAGTAAGGATTTTGACAAAATAATGTATGTAGTATGAGGTTTTGATATGGGAATTCAGGGCTGAATCTGAAACTATGAGAAGAAAAGCGAAGTAAGTAGTCAAAGTAGGCTTCATTTTGTACACAAAACTGTCAAAATAAAACAACGACTTATGATTACAGATGAAGAGCCTAGTTCTCGTGGTGTTGTTAGCAGCGGCGGCGACAGCAGCATTTGTCAGCAATGACGTGGTGGAGGCGCCCGAGATGATAGTGACGCATGAGGAGGTTGACGCGAGCGACGTGGCCGAGCTGCCGCCGCTGGTTGCAGTTGCCTCTCGGAACAACCTGAACATGGGCACCATCGGCACCAGCAGGCTGCTCGCCAGGTGGGCAGCATTACACTCAATCAATATTACCCCATTGTGGACGATAGATAAACAGGACAATTTTATGAGGCCTACTAGTAACAGAGTTGTTACGTGTTGTTGTGTATTTTGGTTCATTACCACTGCTCTCAAAATTGGAGAATCGCATGCATATCCTAGAACCAAAAATTCAAAGATATGTGACATCCAACAAACCGTACCCTCGTTGTGGATTGCGGCCCCCTCCCTCTAACAGAGAAGAGGCCTGTGTCCCAACAGTGGGCAAGTTATAGGCTGATTATGAAACATTATGGCGATGGACTGTAAATAATTTCTCTTTTCATAAGCATTTGATGTGTTTTCAGATCCGCTCACATCAGAGGAGCCGCTAACAACGTTATTCATGTTCAAGACATCACTTTCCGCACTAACTCTCTCCGGATAACCGCGATCCGGGTGAGGCACGTGGGGACCATACAGGGCTCCAGGTCGTCCATCAGGGCTGGAGGAGTTGGAAGTAACGTCGTCACAATCAGGCTTCAGTCAGCTAGAAGCCGCGGCTATAACTACCAGATCGAAGTATATGGACGATGAACTAAGCGAAGCGGTGGACTGCTGGAGTCAGATTTTTTTTGGATTTAATCTAAACCTGTCCTGTGAAGTTTCAATAAAAGCAAAAGCTAAGAAAATAACATAGTTTTTCAGTTATCACCGGTCACTCAAGCAAGTTTATACCACATTTTCCTAACTTACGATATCTGAAAAGAAATTTATAAGTACAGATAAAGATAAAGATCATTTATTTGTTCAAAACATGAGTATACACACACATGGCATGCAAGATGTTACAATTAAATTATCGCAGTCATATTTTGCCTTAATGGCGTACAAATATAAATAAGTAGGTTATAAGGTAGGTTATATTTACATAAACATGAAATAATTACAAATTTATCCATTCAATTAATAAAAAAATGCAAATTAGAATCTAGAAATTAAAATGTCCTACAGAATAGTGTCATCAAATCAACTCATAATAGAATAATAAAATTAGTCAATGTCAAAGTAATTAGGAGACAAATTAGATTAATTTATCATTCAGAAATTCGTCAGTGCTATAGTAGGCTTTCTCTAAAAGAAGGCTTTTTAACCTTCTTTTTAATTTTTCTGTTGTATATTCCCTCCAATATTTTGGCAACGCATTATACAAAGTTGGCGCCATACAGAATATACTTTTACGCAGTAGAGCTGTCCTGGATCTAGGAATGCAAAGTTTGCTATTATCGCATCTATTTCGGATTACTTTATCTGATAATAGGGGGAACAGAAATAGGGACCTATTAGTTCAACCAGGTTTCAGACTGGCTAAAGTAGACTCATCTTTCATGGGGTACTGTTTAAAATGTTACAATAAAATTCCTCCCCACATACTTCAACTGAACGAGACGAAATTCAAAATTTGTATAAAACGCACACTATGCACGCAGGCATATTATAAGTTGGAGGATTTCTGATAAAAATGCTTGGCTTAATGCTGGTCCTGCTCCACAACCATAACTAACTAATTAACATTCGAAAATAATGTTGGAGCTGCTGAAGATTGTAAGACCATCTTTGCAGAGTATAAACTGAATTTCCTTTGTATTATATAATTGCATAGCACAGGTGTGAGTACTATGTACTATAGAGCCATTTACCGGGTAATTTGTCTTTAATTGACTTGAATGTATCATATTTCTGACTGACCGACTCCTTGACAGTTCAAAAGTGCCTGTAAATGGTTTAATTGAAATAAATGCTTTTGAGTTTTTTTGAGTTTTATGACAGATTTGGGTTTGATTTGACAAACATAATGGTTTCTAAAATGTACATGGAAGGAAGGGTTAATATTTTATAATTTTTGAAAAATGGTTTTCAGCTCTCAGTCGCTTGAAGTGCAAACCATTTTTCAAAAATTATAAAAGTTCTAAGGCACCTCTTTTGGGTTTTAAAAATGACATTCTTATTTGTTGAATTGCCCCAAAAGATTATTCCATATCTCAATTTAGAGGACACTAAGCCATGATAAGCAGTGAGCAGCGTATCAACATTTAACATAGGGGCTAATTTGTACAGGGCATATGTGGAATTACTGATTTTTTGCTTAAGGTTTTCAGTATGTGCTTTCCAATCTAATTTACTGTCTATAGTTACTCCAAGAAATTTGGTTGTGTCAACTTTGTCTATGTTATTATCACAATAGTGTGCATTAACATTTGGAATGGCCGATCTTTGGGCAAAATGCATAATATTCGTTTTTTCAAGATTTATCTTTAGATTATTGTTTTCTAACCATTTTATCAATGATTCTATAGAATTGTTAATGTCAGCTTCGTAGGTGTCTCTATTTTTGCAGGCAATTGTTACTATCATCGGCAAAAAGCGTCATTGGGTGGTTAATACTTTTGGGTAGGTCATTAATATAAAGTATAAAAAATAGTGGTCCTACGACAGTACCTTGCGGTACGCCAAATTTAACTACACGCTCCTTAGATTTTTGAATTACTTCATGTTTATTGTTTTTATTTACTGCCGAAATTTCTGTAAATTGTCTTATTGTGTTTTTGCTTAAATAAGACTGAACAAGAATTGAGACATTCCCTCTAATGCCATAAGCTTCTAATTTCTCAATTAATATGTCGTGACGCACATGGTCAAATGCCTGTGTCATATCACAGAATACCGTGCATACAGGTACATTTGCATCTACTTTTGGCATGACATTATGTAAAAAATCATATAACGCTAAGTTGATTGTTTTACCGTTTCTGAACCCTTTCTGTTCATTTGCGAGTATATTTTCTTTTTCGAGCTATGTATACAACTCTTTATAGACATTATATACATACTCATTATATATATACTCTATACAGACATTATATATGAAGGGTCTCTTAAAACAATTCGCTTGATAACTTTTATACAATAGAAGGTATTTTTCTTAGTCAGTTTTTGGGAATTTAATACAAAAAGAAAGGAAGCATTTAAATCTAGGGCAAATTCGGGAACGCACTCTGTTATTGACACCTAATATTTTAATCTATAATTTAATCATGCTTTTTATTGATACCGATTATTTAGCGTTAACTTAAAAAACCGGCCAAGTGCGAGTCGGACTCGCGGACGAAGGGTTCTGTACCATTATCTATACAAATTGTAAAAAAATCAAGTTTGTTTTATGGGAAAAAATATTAAATATTTGTTTTATTTTAATTTATTTTTTATTTTTAAAGTGAATATGTAACTTAATATTCTGTGAATATTTCAAGCGTCTACTGCCGTTATCAATATCGAGCAAAAAAATCAAGTTTTTTGTATGGGAAACCCCTTAAATATTTATTTTATTTGCATCATCTGTGAAAATTTCAACTGTCTAACTATCACAGTTCATGAGATACAGCCCGGTGACAGACGGACAGACAGACAGCGGAGTCTTAGTAATAGGGTCCCGTTTTACCCTTTGGGTACGGAACCCTAAAAAGGATCCAAAAATAAAATACCTCGCTGATAAGACAATGATAAGAATGTCATTCAGTCATTCTTATCATTGTCTGTGATTACTTATGAGAGAGATTACTGTAATAAAGTTAAGTAAGTATGTAGATTGATCAGTACTTTCATATCCTCTTTTCGAATCGATGATATCTCTAACAATACCTAGGTCTTGTTAATTAATTTACTTTGGTCCAGTAAGTGACCACGTCTGTGTCGATCTCGAGGGTAGGTGTCCACTTTGGACACTCCAACTAGAGGCCCATCGTCTGCACCCTAAGTGCGTAACGCACGATCGATCAGAATTGGATTCGGTTTGAAATAAATGTCTAATCCATTGCCTCATCAGTTCGAAAAAAATCTGCTCAACAACGTAACTTATGAAGCAATGGATTAGGGTGATACGTGGAGGAGCAGGGGATTGAAGTATTAAATTGCATTAATAATGATAAATTATAATAGATATTGAAAAAGTACCGGCATTATTTCGCAGTGGAACTAAAACTGGGTTTTTAGAATGATGAACAACCAAAAATCGTGAATGACCTTGAAGTATTGCTAACGTTACAGGCGGAATTTTGAGGCTAGCTCCTAGTAAAACTAACCGTAAAAATGAGCATTAACAGTAATTCCACAGTTTGTTACCAGCAAGTGTTAGCAACAAGAACTCCAAAATCAGACGTAAAGTAGTTTTATAGATTGACGTAATAATAATAATACGTGAATCCTTCAGTTGAATGGACTGTAAATGTAGTGTTGTGAGGGATGGTTTTGGCCTTTTTTCTTGTCACGCGGCTTAGGCCCACGTGCGTGCTTCTCCCGCATGCGTGTTAATGCTGAAATGAACCTTTATGGCGCCGCCGTGAGGCACACACTATTGTTGTCAAAACTTTATTTTTTATTCTTTATTTTGTTATTTGTATTTTGTGTTCCATGAACTGTGTCCAAATAAACGTTATTCTTTCTTTTTTATCTTTCTTTCTTTTCTTTCTTCTCTTTCTTCTCTTTCTTTTCTTTAGAGTCTGTTGCGTAGTTAAAAAGAACAACATCGTAGCTACGCTGTAGCTCGTAGCTCGCCGCGTAGCGCGTAGCGTTACGAAATGCGCTAGCCGGCCGAACTTCTCTACTAGATTTAGAAAATAACGAGCTTCACTCTAATATTATAAGTATTTATTTGGCACAAAGGTTTGGATTGGGGTCCCATTGATTTTCCTTAATTTATTTTTTGAAGTGCCGCATTTGTAAAAGAAGCCGACCCTAACATAGTTGAAAAGGCTAGGCAGATGATGATCACATGTGTAAAAGATGCAAACTATAGAGCACTTATCTTTATAATTAAATCGGTGTCATCTTACTGGTCATATTATGTGGCTGTAATTAACCGAAATGTAGGTCAGATATTATCTTATCATTGTGGTTGCTTTCTAATTTCACTATAAATACTAGCTCCTACAGAATACAATTTATATTCACACTGTCCTCAAAGGAGTTAACTTTAGTGTTTCGTGAATCAAGTGGAAGTAAAAAATTGAAATGGTAAGTTATTTTATTTTTTATAATTTTGACCCAGGAATAGACAAGACAAACATCTAGATTCTAGACTTTCACAATTGGCCTTAAACGCAGTCAATAACTAGGGGAAGTAAAGCCTAATTCTTCTAAAACAAAATAATGCGAAATAATTACAGTTATTTGTAACTTTTCGAAAGGAGGAGTGAGGATTATTCTTGAATAATGTGGTGGTAATTAATTTGGTACCTAACAAAAGTAATGTTATTTCCAGATGAAGGGCCTACTCCTCGCCGTGTTGTTAGCAGCGGCAGCAACAGCTGCAGTAGTCGGCAATGAAGTGCCTGACGTGGTGGAGATGCGTGACGTGGCTGAGGCTGACGGAGACGAAGTGGCTGACGTGGACCTGAACGATATGCCAGAGGTGGTTGTGACTGATGTGGATGAGCTGACTGATCTGAGTAACGAAGCTGAGCAGTCTGAAGTAGCCACTCGGCGTAACCTGAACTTGGGATCCAGAGAGGTATTGATACACAAGTAAGTAACCACAAACAGAACATGAATGAATTATTATTATTGTAAAAGAACATTTGCATTGTCACTATCGATACTACACACTACTCAGCAAACGAAGGGGTTTCAACGAATTAAAATAAGCCTCGGAGATCTTAAAATAATTACATTTCACGACATTCACCTTACTTAACCTTTCTAATTAAAATAAGGTCTTGTACGTTTACGATCTATTTTGTCTTAGCACTGAACTGGGGGCCAAGTCTACTAATTTACAAACGTGTCAGTGGTCTCACAATGATCAGTTTTTGACAGATTTTGTATGGCATATCTGTCAAAAACTGATCATTGTGAGACCACTGACACGTTTTTAAATTAGTAGACTTAGCCCCCTAGGCTTTGCTAAAGGTCGTGATGCCACTTAAAAATTGGACGTGAACTGCATGTTTCCTGACCATTACTATTTTCTATTTACAGTAGTGAGGTCAGGGCGAACGGCGTCGCGAATAATATCCGCGTGCGAGATTTAACAATCCGCACGAACCGGCGAGTGAATGCGATCCGGGTGAACCGCGTGGGGGCCTCACAGAACGCAACCCCATCCATCTTGAGTGGAGGAATTGGAAGCTCCTTTGTCACAATCAGGATACGATCAGCTACAGGCCGCGGATACCACTATAGGATTCAAGTGTATGTGACATAATTTGCTCAAAAGAGTTTTGGGTGTGCACTGCGCACTGTGCACTGTGCACTACTGTGTGCTACACTGTGCACTGCCTAGTATATTTTTGATGTTTTTTAAAATAAATAACTAAAACATTTATCTTGTTTTTGTTGACTACAGACTCTAACAGATGTATGCTTACTAAGTTACACGGAGCAAATGAAATATTGCTGTCGAATATTTATTTAAATACATATTCATATTATTATTCATAATCATTGCAAAAATTACCTATTCTAAGGGATTATTAATTATAAGGATTGATTTAGGAATTAGAAGCAGAAATGCGCAAGTTTCTTTTTTTGTCAAATATACTCTCGGCTCTAGCTTTGTTTTATAGCACTATTTAAAAAAATTGACCATTTGCGCATTCAAAAACGGTAATTTTCTTTAGATATCCTGACAATCTGACATCCATTAATTGTATCACATGTAGATAAGTACATATCAATGCTAATTTACAACCGTTGTATAAATCGTAGATATTTTTAAATATTCAAAGCCGGTGTCATTACATACTGTCGTTATTTACTAGATAGCTGATATAATGTTCTTATCATGAATGCATTTCTACTATAAATACTGCTTCCTTCAGAAGGCAACTATAGTAGCAGCGAACTCAAAGGAGTCGGCAGAAGTGTTTTGAGAACCAAGTCGTAGTCACATTGACAAGGTAAGTTACCTAATTAATATATTTAAAAAAAAATATAATCTGTTTATTTTTTACTAACTTCCGCCCGCGGCTTCACCCGCGTGGTATATCGATAAAAAGTAGCCTATGTCCTTTCTCAAGCTCTAGACTATCTGTGTACCAAATTTAATTTAAATTGGTTTAGTAGTTTTGGCGTGAAAGCGCAACAGACAGACAGATTTACTTTCGCATTTATAATATTAAGTAAGGATTTTGACAAAATAATGTACATTATGAGGTTTTGATATGGGAATTCAGGGCTGAATCTGAAACTATGAGAAGAAAAGCGAAGTAAGTAGTCAAAGTAGGCTTCATTTTGTACACAAAACTGTCAAACTAAAACAACGACTTATGATTACAGATGAAGAGCCTAGTTCTCGTGGTGTTGTTAGCAGCGGCGGCGACAGCAGCATTTGTCAGCAATGACGTGGTGGAGGCGCCCGAGATGATAGTGACGCATGAGGAGGTTGACGCGAGCGACGTGGCCGAGCTGCCGCCGCTGGTTGCAGTTGCCTCTCGGAACAACCTGAACATGGGCACCATCGGCACCAGCAGGCTGCTCGCCAGGTGGGCAGCATTACACTCAATCAATATTACCCCATTGTGGACGATAGATAAAAAGGACAATTTTATGAGGCCTACTAGTAACAGAGTTGTTACGTGTTGTTGTGTATTTTGGTTCATTACCACTGCTCTCAAAATTGGAGAATCGCATGCATATCCTAGAACCAAAAATTCAAAGACATGTGACATCCAACAAACCGTACCCTCGTTGTGGAATGCGGCCCCCTCCCTCTAACAGAAAAGAGGCCTGTGTCCCAACAGTGGGCAAGTTATAGGCTGATTATGAAACATTATGGCGATGGACTGTAAATAATTTCTCTTTTCATAAGCATTTGATGTGTTTTCAGATCCGCTCACATCAGAGGAGCCGCTAACAACGTTATTCATGTTCAAGACATCACTTTCCGCACTAACTCTCTCCGGATAACCGCGATCCGGGTGAGGCACGTGGGGACCATACAGGGCTCCAGGTCGTCCATCAGGGCTGGAGGAGTTGGAAGTAACGTCGTCACAATCAGGCTTCAGTCAGCTAGAAGCCGCGGCTATAACTACCAGATCGAAGTATATGGACGATGAACTGCGCGTAGCGGTGGACTGCTGGAGTCAGATTTTTTGCTATTAATTATAAGGATTTAATCTAAACTTGTCAAGTTTCAATAAAAGCAAAAGCTTAGCTTAGTTTTTCTTTTAACATTTGCATTACCACGTTACAGTTATTACCGGTCTCTCATACCAGCTAACTAACCACTATTATGGGCCGAAATTTACACGTTTACGAAGTTGCCACCTTTTCCAAACTTATATTATCTGAAAAGAAATGCCTATAGTTTTTAAATACAGATTATCTTTATTTCATTTTTCATACATATAAATTATATTTTTAAATATTAGAATAAAAAAATATATAAAACATTTAAAAATATAAAAAATAGTAGCCCACCGGTATCGGGAACAGGGTCCAAGCTACCGGCGCGGCGGTCAGGGCTCCAGAGAGAGGAACCTCCTAACAATGCGAGCCGTGTCCAGGAGTACAGCTTTCTGAATCAAGCCATTAATCCAGCTGCCCAACGAGAGCCTCCTTAGGTGTTGGTCAAGGCTCTTGGCAATTAAGCCATTGGCTGATACGACTATCGGCACAATGATCGCAGAGTCCACATCCCACATGTCGACAACCTCGTGAGCCAAGTCAAGATACTTGATAATTATTATGGTTTATGGGACTCTTAAAGCAATATGTAAGCCCGGCAGCATCTAGGCAAATTCGGGGAACACTCCGTCAGTGACTTAGAATATTTTTACCTATAATCACACTTATATTGACACTTATAATTTACCGATTATATTTTAAAAACAAAAGTGGTGTAAAAATATTACTTTACCTATGAAATTGCCGTTTTGTATGAAAAAATTTAAACGAATTTTTTTCATGTATTTTTTATTTGTATTAATCGAAGTAATCACCCATGCAATCAATGCATCTTTGCCAACGCAGTGGCAGTTTATTGATGCCCTTCTTAAAGAAATCAGCTGGACGGGAGGCAACAAATTCTTCAAAGGCATTTTGTACTGCCTCTCGGGTATTGAATTTTTTTCCCGCCAAGAAGTTATCCAAATTCTGGAAAAAGTAGTAGTCTGTAGGCGCAAGGTCTGGTTTAGGGCGGATGACGGAGAGCTTCCAACCCCAGTTCTTGCAACTTGGAGACCGTCTGCTGTGCAGTATGAGGTCGCGCGTTGTCGTGCAGGAGCAGCGGAGACGAGCGATTGACCAATGCTGGTTGGAGATGTGCCAGCTTCTCCATCATTGTGTTCAGTTCTTCACAGTACACATCTGCAGTAATGCTCACCCCGTTTGGTAAGAAGCTGTGATGAATCACACCGGCGCTAGACCACCAAACAGTGACCATCACTTTTCTAGGGGTAAGTTTTCGTTTAGAGCATTGTTTGTTGTTTTCAAAATTCCTTCATTTGTGTGTCTGTTGAGCAGTGCAAGGCACGCCTCGACGCGTACTTCGCGCTGGCGATCATTGAGTTCGTGGGGCACCCATTTGTCAAGCTTTTTTACCTTGCCAATTTGACGCAAATGGACCAATATTGTTTTGACGCTAACGTCGAAAGCTGCTGCTAATTCAGCCGTAGATTGTGTATCATCAGCTTCCACAATCGCTTTTAATTCGTCATTGTCGACCAAAGTCTTCGGACGACCGCGAGGTTCATTTTTCAGGTCGAAATTTCCAGAACGGAAGCGAGCAAACCAATAACAGGTGGTGCGTTGGTTTGTAGTGTTAGCTCCGTAAACGTCGTTGATGTTGCGTGCCGCTTGTGCCGCGTTGCTGCCACGACGGTACTCATATTCCATAATTACTCGAATTTTTAACGTATCCATGATGACGAAAAAGATTGAAATGCGATGAAAATGTAACTCTAATCATTAAAAAAAATTACTTCTTTTGAAAAAAGAATTCCATGTTTTTAAAATAAAATTAATTTGAAATTAGAATTCTTAGCCAAACAAAAATTATTTTGATTTGAAATGGCCAGTACTGCAGAACGGCAACTTCATAGGCAAAGACCTATTAGAATACGTAATGATATGAATGTAGTAGTTTTGTGAGTAAACCTGTGATTACTATCATAGGGGGATTACGATTATAGAAATAAAGTAAGTAAGTTTGTTGATTTATTAGTGTAATCACCGTCGCGTCGCGCGTCGTGCCGTACCTACATAATTTGTGGAGTCACACCTACATTATGTCTTGTGTTGTGTGTGAATTATTATGCATTTATAGTACACTAGCTTCCGCCCGCGGCTTCGCCCGCGCGGTATGTCAATAAAAAGTAGCTTATGTCCTTTCTTAGGCTCTAGACTATCTGTGTACCAAATTTCATTTAAATCGGTTCAGTAGTTTTAGCGTGAAAGCGCGACAAACCGTCAGACAGATAGAGTTACTTTCGCTTTTATAATATTAGTAAGGATAACTGTCGTGGCCTGCAACTGGGCTATTGATGGACGATCGTGAAATTGTGTGCCTCGGCTATCAATAGCTGGTTGCGGCCAAGGCTTGTATAGTACTTTTCTCAAACAATGCGCGGAAATTCAAAATAAGTAAATTAATTATAATTTCCAGAATCAATGACGAACAACCATAATTTTTCACGCGCCAAGAATGTTCATTTGTTTCTTCTTTATTTTAAACAGCTCTATTTGGAAGCCAAATCGTTTAAATAAAATCTTTGATGCGCTGAAGTAAGAAGTTCGTTCCATTTTTAAATAACACAACAGGAGTTTTCATAGTACAACCCGTGCGCATTAGCATGGCACCTAGCTCGGAACTCAATACTCCCCCCGCAACCCGCGCAGTGCCCCGCCATCGCCGTGCGGGGATGCGGGGGGAGGTACAAACGTCATTGAGCCAGGTGCCATGTTAATGCGCACGGGTTGTAATTTATTTGGCCGCTAAACACGACAGATATGGATTTTCATACTTACTTTGCCGGCCGCATCGTCATTTGTTTTTTGAACAGTACGGCAATTTCGATTTATCTCGAAGAAGGTTGTCAAAATAATGCTTGAATTTCCAAGCATGTTTTGAGAAAAATATATAGACTGAGTTTAGCTTTAACGTAAATACTGAGCATAACTATTGCTCGATTTACTTTGAATTAATGTTCGTTACTAGGATTTTTTTACTTTACTAGACTCCAATAGGTCCAGAAGAGTCTTTTAATTCTTATACGAAACGGTATTCATTGGCATCATACAAATGAAACGCGACTTTTTCCTAGTTGACTGTACTTTTCCAGAACTTGTGAATGTAGCAGCTGCTTAAAAAGTCTAGGACAGTCTCCTAAGAACATTTTCCTATAAATATAACTGATAAGGTACCTATTAAGGCTGTCCCTGTACCCTGTATGTTTCAGCCCCCTTACGAGGATAGCGACAGTGACAAGAATAATGTAAAGCCAAAGTCCATAACCTTTTTTTAAATTCCGGTCAGTGATTTCGTTCAGAGTCAAGTCAAAATCAAATAATTTATTTCACATAGCGATCGTAGCTACGCCGTAGCAACTCGTAGCTCGCCGCGTAGCGCGTAGCGTTACGAAATGCGCTGGTCGGATTTCTATAATAGATAAAGTCGAAAATTACGACACGTGGGGCTTTATTATTATAATTCATCGTTTTGCACCAAGGTATTGGGGTCCCATTGGACTTATTGTAGACAGATTTTCGTTTAAAAAAAATATTTATTTATGGTTGTTGTTATTGATTGAGTCGTACGAGAAATAGTTTATTATTAAATTGAATTATTATTAAATCGGTATCATCTAACTTGTTGTTTACTACGTCAGTACGTCACTGATTAGTTGTCATATTATGTCGATGTAATTAACCGTCATGAAGGACAGATGTTATCTTATCTGCGTTTGCTTTCTTATATCATTATAAATATAGGCTGGCTCCTTCAGAATACAACTTATACTAACACTAACTTTAGTGTTTCGTGGTCGAAGTAAACATTGAAAAGGTAAGATATATTATTAGAGTTCCGTACCCAAAGGGTAAAACGGGACCCTATTACTAAGACTCCGCTGTCCGTCCGTCTGTTTGTCTGTCCGTCTGTCACCAGGCTGTATCTCATGAACCGTGATAGTTAGACAGTTGAAATTTTCACAGATGATGTATTTCTGTTGCCGCTATAACAACAAATACTAAAAAACAAAATAAAATAAATATCTAAGGGGGCTCCCATACAACAAACGTGATTTTTTTGCCATTTTTATAGATACGGAACCCTTCGTGCACGAGTCCGACTCGACCTAAATATGTAGGTTTATGATTGCCTTCGATTTACATACAGCAGGTTGCATATTGAATATTGTGTTTAGACACAATATGAATTCGTTTCATGAGGGAATCTCTCGGTAGCAAAGTAGTCAATCGTTCAGCAACTGAGCCAACCAACCCGACGGTTTTAATTAAAGTTGTGTCCTTTCAGATGAAGAGCCTCATCCTCATCGCGGTGCTAGCAGCACTTATAGTCTGGAATGACGCGGCTTCCACCCCAAATGAAGCCGCTCTGTACCAGGAAGAGGGCTTCGTGTACCGCGAAGATATCGATATGTACCAGAGAGGAGACGTCCGACTAGGAGATATCATGTTCTACGAGTAAATATACCAATAGCAATACAGCCCTCCGTAAACTGATGGGATGAATTCAGTATGTTATACTAAGACGACCGGTACATACATGAAATTATTTCAGGAACCTCATTTATTTTATTAGACCACACGCAATGTATCGTTACTGTGGCACAACACACCTAACCGCACTCCCCGTGGCGGGGGGGGCGCGCTCTCGCCGCGTGATTTATCAATGTAAATTCTGAGCATCACGCGTAGTTCGCTATAGTATTTCAACATCTATTGTTGTTTTTTTTTTTATTTTAGCTGTTTTATTAACATAAATGGACTACTACGTACAGAGAATGTAATTTTACATTGAAATAAAGGAATAGTAACGTAAAAAACGATTAAAAAGAAACATTTTCCTGAGAAAATTTCTGAGCTGAATGCCCCCTGTTAATTTGCGGAGAGCTGTCCCTTACACCCTGTATACAATAGGCGTGTGTAACATAAACACACGCCTTCACATAGGGTATGTAATATCACTCTTAACATATTTTTTTCTTTCCAGACACGAATGCAACTTGCCAGCTATCTCGTACACAGTGCAGATTGAAGATATATCATACCGTGGCAATTCTACCACCAGAATAACCGGTTTCCAATTGAGCATGCTGCCGAACGTGCCCGTACACATCGCTAATATGGGCGTACTTGGCACTACGCACATCACTATCAGAGTCACATCAGCGCCTGGCGAGAGACTTTTTACAGCCGCTCAAATCTGGGGACACTACACTGATTGGGTCTGAATAACACCATGTATAATAATAAAAAAAAACTTTATTAACCCAAATCAACATAACAACCTTGCTTATTTATGTACTATAAAACCTGCTTTATCTATAATGCAATATGATATATAATTATTATTTTTTTCTCTTTGTTCCTCACAATTAGAACACCTGCCATCTAATCTCTTCACCACCCTCGGTTGACTGGTAGAGAATGCCTCAGGCATTAAGTCCGCCTTTGTAGTTTTTTAGTGCGAAAAGTTTAAATAAATAAATAAACCTTGCACAATTTAAGTAAGTTACAAATAAGCTGTAAAGGTAAGTAAGTATCGGTGCTTATTTTGGTTGCTAACACTGAACTGATTCACTCTGTTCCCCGTACTAGTTTAAACTGTATTACGGTGGAATAGTTTACCTCGTTCTCTGTAAAAAAAAAATTGCCATCGTTTGTTTTTCGAACCTGTTTATTGGCTAGAAATGTTCCCTTGTTTATTTTCTATTAAATTATCCTTAAACAAATCGCAGATTTAAGTTTTTTTTTTACTACTATTAGATTATACTTGTGTTTAGTTCTTCAGCAATAAAGGCTTAATAAAAACAAATCGCATACTATGGTATCTTTATTAAAAACAATGTCAGTCACCTTAATCACTGTTTTTATTTAATATATTGTCACTAATTAGTTGTCATATTATCTATCTATATCTAATCTATACTAATAATAACAAAAACCGGCCAAGTGCATGTCGAACCACGCATAATTAAGGGTTTCGTAGTTGGGATGAATTTATCAAACAAACTTAACATTGTAGTTGAAAAACTTGACAGACTGTATGGGAGAACATGTTTTTGCAACTGCAAATGTAAGTTGGTCGATTATTACTCGGTGACTTGTGGAGGCTACTTAACTGTGATAGTTTTCCTTTTAATTTCGTTATATACTCGTATACTACTGTCGTGAATTTTTTCACATATCCAAAACCAACCATTTAGATGGCAGGCACACACACACTGGACTCTAACAAATTTTAAAGCTTAATATTTCGCAAACGGATCCCTTTAAATTGCACTTTAAAGCTTAATATTTCGCAAACGGATCCCTGAATCTAAAAATGGTTCCGACGAACTCACAATATTTTTGAACGACCTTTCCACACAATGGGAAAGGCGAGAAAAAAAATGTTCCCACTTTAAAGCCCAAAACACACACAGAGCGGGTGCGGGGCGGGAGCGGGTCGGGTCATTTTCATCGCGTGAGTCGCGCGGTTCATCGTGTTCACACAGAGCGCGGGCGCGGGGCGGCAGCGGGTCGGGCGCGGGACGGCAGCGGGTCGGGCGCGGTTGCACTTTGACAGACGGCAGCGGTTGCAGTGTGAAAATGTTGGGTGATTCTGACACGGACGAAGAATTATTATTTTTTACTTATTTTAAGGAGAAGAACGCGAAAATGGAAAAAGTTGTAGGTTCTTGACATTAATAAAAAAAAAACATCAATACGAATGTAACGCCGCGACACCCACATTGCTATTCTGTAACCATCTTACCTTGAAAACTTAGGTGAAGTGAGAGTGGAGTGAGTCATTGTCATCGATACCTACTGATGCTAAGGCAGTGACAGTTCACTCCAAGCTCACTTTGATATTTTACTACACTTAGTTTTCACGGAGATATTTTTACAGAATAGCACAACCGCTCCCGTCCCGCGCTGTTGTGTCAGCGGGCGCGGCTCCCGCTCCGCGCCCGACCCGCGCCCGCGTTCTGTGTGTTGAAATCCATAAAATTCCTTGAATTACAAATTATTATACCCGCCGTACTCCCGCGCCCGACCCGCTCCCGCCCCGCACCCACTCTGTGTGTGTTTTGGGCTTAAGAGTAGGGGAGGTACCCTAAAATAACCACTTTTTTACCACTATAACGGCATGAATTATATGTATACCCATACCAAATTACAGCTTTCTAGTACCAACAGTCTCTGAGCTAATCCGCAGACAGACGGACATACGAACAGACGGACAGACAGACTGACATGGCGAAACTATAAGGGTTCCTTGTTGACTACGAAACCCTAAAAATGAAGAGTTATCTAATCATTTTTGAGTCATGAATAGTCATGATACTTTAATAACGATAATTCTAATTCTATATTATCAGTGAGTAACATAGACTATAATTTATAAAGATATAATGCGGGCGAAGCTGCTGGCGGTTGTTATAATAAAACCACAGAAATAATTAATAAACCAATGTATTTAGAACAATTATGTATAACAAGGGCAGTGACACAAAAATACTATGTTGGTAAGGAAAAGAAACGTTCGAAAGAAAAGAAAAATCCGACACCGGCGCAAATACTGTAACCTTATGAGTAACTATAGTTTTGAGCCGTTTGAGGTCGAAACGCGCGAGTGGTACCTACCCTACCTCAAATTGCTTAGTATGATCCTCCGTTATGCCGAAAATACTGCAGCATTAATTTTAAAATAAATATTAATGTTAAAGTTGAGGATGGATGCTACTCGTAGGTCCTATGTTTGGCGAAAATACGATTACATAAATAGAAATGGAATCCTGTTTTTGTCAAACAGAGCACTTACATAATCAGCCTATAATGTTCCCACTGCTGGGACACAGGCCTCCTCTCTATGAGAGGGAGTGGGCCGTAATCCACCATACGGGCCCAGTGCGGGTTGGTAGATGTCACATAAGACATGTGAACACAAAGTAAAGCGCCTGTCGGGGTTCGAACCTACGACCTACAACTCGTCAGTCGTTCGTTACCACTGGGCCACCACTGCTCAACAGCCAACAGAGCACTTAATAAGTATTAATCCTCAACTTTAACATAATATTTATTTCAAAATTAATGCTGCAGTATTTTCGATATAACGGAGGATCATGCTAAGCAAGGTAGGCCCTTAATTTGGCACCTAGTATAAATAGTTAGTTTTGTTATATTATACAGTATGTTAACTAACAAAGGGCGTTCCCGTTAACCTGCAATAGTATAGCGTCTATACATGCTAAAAAAAAAATACCATTAAAAAAAAAAAAAAATTGTTTTTGTATAGTAAAATATTCACAAAAAATATTAAATTGTTACGGAAAATAAACTCTCTGTACACGCCCACTTATCACACTTGTTTTTTTACGTTGAAATACAAGTGCGTGTACAGAGTGTTTCTTTTGCGTTTAAATTTAATCGTTTTGTGAACATTTCACGACACAAATAAAAATTTTTTTTTTTTGGGTGTTAATATTTTTTTTAGCATGTATATACGCTATACTGTTGCAGGTTAACGGAAACGCCCTTTGTTAGTTAACATACTGTATTAGAAGTTTCATTAATATTAACTAAATATCCCTAACTACTAACTAAAGATTAAACTAAGTAGGTATATTACGAGCTACCACATCAAAAATAACCATCTCCTACTTCTACTGAAATAGCCATGTCCTTAACTTTTTGCGCACCCTATAGATGAATGGACGCTAATCGTGTAATCGAAAGCGCGACCTCTAACTCCTAGAATATTGATTGTGACAAAGCTATGTCCAAGTCCCCCGGATTTGATAGTCGGGATTGCATGCTGTGTGGTCCCGGTTCGAGTCACCTGGACTGAAGTTATATTGGTGTATTCTGCTCCGCGGACAGTTATATCTTGATCATGAATTATGAACGATGCAGCTGCAACACCGTGGGTGATCCTGCAAAGTCGTAAAAGGCAAATCAAAGTCAATCCTATTAGAAAATCGTTTTAGAAATACGCTCTTACGAAACACTTTCGAAGCGATTGTCACTTGTCTAGGCCCTATGACGTCTGACAGATAACGCACAAACCAAGTGGTCCTAGTTTAATTATAGTGAAAGTGAGCACAAAGGAAGGGTCTTCTAAAATTCATCTACTAAAGGGGTTAACGTTTGTATGGAAGTTCAAAATTTTGTGCCGATAGGAAAACCCATGGGGCACACAGCTGCAATGTCATATAACGTCCGCTTTAGAAAGCTCAGTTATGGCATATATTCAGATTAATGGTACCAAAAAAACGAAGGTCTTGTCGAATGCCCTCGTCACACCCAACATCATGAAGATCGGAGACTCGAAGTTGTAAACGATTACGTCTACCTAGGACAAACTGTAGGTCCAACTTCGAGAAAGAAGTCAATCGTCGAATGCGACTCGGCTGAGCGGCGTTTGGGAAGCTGCGTGCTATCTTCTCGTCTCATATAGGTACACACGGCTACACATCAAGCTATACATTTCCAGCATAAGCTGACCTCTCATGTAAGGATATTCTATACAATGCGAGATCAGTATAAACTGGAAATGTATAGCTTGATGTGTAGCCGTGTGTACCATAGTGTCTCAAGGCAAAAGTTTTTAACCAGTGTGTGTTGCCAGTGTGACCTATGGCACTGAAACGTGGTCGCTCACAATGGGCCTCATTAGAAGGCTGAAAGTTACTCAACAGGCAATGGAGAGGGCTATGCTCGGAGTTTCCCTGCGTGATCGAATTAGAAATGAAGAGATCCGTAGGAGAACCAAGGTAACCGACATAGCCCGAAGCATTGACAAACTTAAGTGGCAGTGGGCAGGGCACATTGCTCGCAGAACAGATGGCCTAGGGGGCCGAAAGGTTCTGGCGTGGCGACCGCGTACCGGAAGACGTAGCGTTGGAAGGCCCCCCACAAGGTGGACCGATGACCTGGTGCAGGCCGCGGGAATGCGCTGGATGTGAGAAGCACAGAACCGGTCGAAGTGGCGGTGCTTGGGGGAGGCCTATGTCCAGCAGTGGACGTCTTTCGGCTGAAATGATGAATGGTACCAACCTAGCCATCAGTCTATCGTCAGGACCGACTACACCCACGGTCAGACTTTGTCGATAGTCTGGTACAGTCCGCAATGGCACGCCAAACTCGTCAATCTCATATTTATATTCCTCAGGTTCCGCAGCCAGTTTAGCTACTTCAGCCACGTCAGGCACTTTAGGAACTTGATTACTCACTACTGACGTTGTTGCTGCCGTTGACAACAACGCGAAGAGAAGTAAGCTATTCATCTGGAATTATAAAATGGGTATTTTTTTAGGGTTAAATGGGTAAAATGGACCCTATAACTAAGGCTCCGCTGTCTGTCTGTCTGTCCGTCTGTCATAAGGCTGTATCTCATGAACCGTGATAGTTATTTCTGTTGCCGCTATAACAAGAACAGATTAAAATAAATATTTAAGGGGGCTCCCATACAACAAACGCGATTCTCTTGCTCGTTCTTGCTCGATATTTATAACGACGACAGGTAGACGCTTAAAATATTCACAGAATATTTAGTTATATATTCACTTTAAAAATAAATAATTAAATTAAAATAAAACAAATAATTAAATTAAAATAAAACAAATATTTTAGGGCGAATAAAACAAACGTGATTTTTTTGCTGTTTTTATAGATAATGGTACGGAACCCTTCGTGCGCGAGTCCAACTCGCACTGGGCCGGTTTTTTTTCTCTCTCTTATTGGTGCGAACTACCCAAAAAAAAACTCGTGAATCTACCTAGCCTTTTTTTCCAACTATGTAGGGCTCAGTTTCCAATCAAACCAGATACAACTGAATACCCAGTACTTTACATGGAGCGACTGTCTATCTGAACCCCACAACCCAGTTACTGGGTAATACGATAACCCTTGGTAAGACTGGTTATCAGACTATCGGCCTCTGACGACCCGTAACGACTGTCAAAGATCCACCAATGACAGCCGGGACCAACGGCTTAACGTGCTTTCCGAGGCACGGAGCGACTGAACTTCGAAGTTTATAATACCGATGTACTGTATTCATAAAGTTTAAAAGTACAAATTACATCAGTTAGACGGTTCGCTATGACGAATTAAAATGATATAATGACGTAATGAGTGGTCACCCATCCACGAACCGAACGCGGTAAGCGTATCTTAACTTTCGATTGACCTGTTATTATTTAGTCTCGAGACCCTTGATTACAGAAGTATAAATATGACAATAAAAAAAAAATACCTTTACAATTTCACTGAGACTTGATGTACCAAATGATAGCTCCTTAGAGTGTAGATACGGATAATAAAAGCCTAGTGAAGAAAGCAGTATTTATATTGCAATTAAAAAGGGGAAAAACAATAAGATAACAATCTCATGTTTTTATCAAATTATCTAAATTGCTTAATTACTTTTTCGAGGCCTTTAACAATGAAAACAAAATGTACAGACAGCGAAATCTGTCAATATTTTTTTCAAAATGTTGATTGTTTATTTAATCTAATATCTATCTATTTGAAATGTAAATAAAAATAAAATGCTATACAATTGGTAAGCGCATCACTGCAGAACGGGTGATTGATTTGGCTATTTTTTTTTTAATATTCGCAATTTTCAAAATTAGGTTTTTACGGCAAGAAAAATTGGAAAAACTTCACGGTAAATAGGAAAATTGGGAAATTTTTGTATGAACTCTTGTTTGGACAGGACAACGAATGTCGGGTCATATAAATGTAGTACATTATAATAGAGATAGACTATTATTAGCCTAATTTTATTAACAACGATGGTATGTTAATATATAGAATGTAACTTTACTTTTGACATACCTACATAACAGTGGAATTGAATTGTGACTGATTTAAAGAAAGAAAGAAAGATGAAAGAAAGAAAGTGTAAGGCACAATTTTCACACAAAAAACAAAGAACAGAATAAAAATATTATTAACACCTCACGGCTGCGCCAAACAGGCCTAGTTCAACATGAATGCCAGCCAACTAGTGCCTGACGCTGGTTTTTAACTGGACCTTATATTACGAGGACGTTACGGATGTAAATCAGTTCTCCCCAGTCTTGATGGATTGCCGTTCCATCGGACTATGAGAGTAAAGGGACGGAGAGAGCATCTATGTTTTGCGCACACACTTCTGTTCTATATTATATCCTGAGTTTCAGATTAATCATATTGACTGCTGTCGTTGTCTGTACATTTTGATTGTGCAGTTAAAGTTAAAAGTAATTTAGATATTAATATTAGATAACAACACAAGATTATTATTATTTTCTTATCATTCTTTTATCGATTGTAATACAATATAAATACTGTCTTCCTCAGAAGTATTTTTATAATATTAATTAACCTGCACTCCGAGCATTTGGTTGAGTCATAATACAAAATTGGAAAGGTAAGATTTATTTTATTGTTGTACTCATTTCACTAGTTTCCAATTCAGAACTGCAGCACCAAAATCGATCTATTTATTTTATGCCTTGATAGTTTAGTGGCCTGGGCGGCTGCTGTGATTAAAAGGCATAGGGATCCGAAAAAAAAAGACGTGTGTTTTTTCTGTCATTTAGAACACAACTGAGAGTTTGAAACCGTGTTTAGTTTATTGATATAAGCTTATTTTATTCGGATAAAGCTGTAATTTTTTTATGACTTCTCTGTAACTGACGGTTAATGAAAGCATCGTGATAAATACAAAATGTCCTCTGGTCCGTGGTCCAGTTCACACTCATTCATTTTCCGCAAGAGAATCACCCAGAAGTGCGACTATTGGTAATTTATTTTCATGAATATACCCCCTGCTATAATAGAGGGTATATTTATGAAAATAAATAACCATTTTTGGGGTACATTAAATAGGCAGTCGCTCCATGTAGAATACTGGTATTCAGATGCATCCGGTTGGACTGGATGCCGACCTCAACATAATTGGTAAAACGCTATGCATCATAATAAAGTCCACGAGTAGCAACATTTCGGTCTGACGCACCCTACGCAGTGTATTTGACTTGCTGACTAGATTATATTTTTACCGACATGAGCTATATTTCAAATATTACCTGCTATATTACCAACCCGGCTGATAATACTATGAGTTTGTTTGTTATAATACGAGGGTAAAAAAATAATTACCATTGTTTTATTCCAGATGAATAGCTTACTTCTCTTCACGTTATTAGCTACGGCAGCAGCAGCATCAGTCAGCAATCAGGTACCTGAAGTGCCACAGAAAACTGAAGTGGCTGAAGTACCAGAGGTGGCTGAAGTGGCTAAGTTGGCTGAATTGGCTGAGAATGCTGAAATTGAATATGATGAAGATGGTGTGCCTAAGCGGACTTTACCAGCAACTCGACAAAGTCTGTCCGTGGGAGTCGTCGGTCCTGATGATAGACTTGTGTCTAGGTTCGTACCATTCAGCTGAAAAAAAAAACCATTAACCTCTTCATAACAATGTATACTTTATTAAATTCGCGATGGAGGTACATCGTAACGAAATGTTTACTTTTGAACGCCACGGTCGGGTATAGACGACAAATGAAAATGTACCCAACACGCCACCGTCGTCAACAGCCGACAAGAAACGAAAGTTTTTAAATACTAAATAAATATACTAAATTCAGTGTTCTGTGGCTTGGCGTGGAAGGGATGCCGATACGTTTACGCTACGGCGTTAAAAATGTTAACCATGGATCGAGTACATGGTTCTAGACCTCCAGAGATGAAATAATTCGTCGATTTAAAAAAAAAAACAACTGAGCATTTTGATCATGTACGTGACATTCACCAACCCACAATGCGCCCACATGGTGCATTATGGGCCACTCCTTCTCGCAGCGAGGACGCCTGAGTTCCAGCAGTGGGACATTAAAGGCTGATTAGGCTATACAAATTGGTGAAATATAAACCGGCAATTGACTACAAATTCTCTAACTATGATCTTTTATGCCTTTCCAGAATCACACATAACGTCGCAGCCGCTGCGTTCATAATTCATGATCAAGATGTAACCTTTCGCGGAGCACATCAAACCAATATAACATCGATCCAGGTGGCTCGAGTCGGGAACACAATGCATGCTATCCCGACCATCAAATCCGGAGGACTTGGACAGAGCTTTGCCGTCATCAATATTTTAGGAGTTAGAGGAAGTGGTTTTTCGTACACGATTAGCATTTATGCTTCTATAGGCTGCGCAAATAGTTAGGGAGATGATTATGACGGATGGTTGACTTTCTGTGGTAGTTCTAAAGACATAGTATACAGGGTTATCTGTATACGTCTGACGTCAAACACAACCAAATGACCCCTTTTGACTCCTACGCAAATGTCAACAATTTTCGAGCCATTTGACATTTTATATTTTTATTTCATACTTTTTTAAAATATAAAATGGCAAATTACTCGAAAATGGTTAACATTGGCCTGTTATCCATTTTCTAGTGATTTATAGGTCATCAGGGGTCATTTAGTTGTAAATGATATCTGCTACATCCCCATAAGGGATCGCCGACGTATAACCAATAACCCTGTATAGTGCTACAAGGATCATTTGGCGCTCGAATGACGTTGGCAGGGGGCGTTGGTAAACATAGTTGAATGGGAAATTGTATTGAACATCAAGATGACGGCGGCGGCGTTAGTTCCGATCTTTGCCACGCGCACAACGATCCTTTTACAGTAATACTTTGCTCTGTTTGTACTTCCATAAAAATATTACCATAATTAATTAATGTAAGGTTTCTAAATAAATACGTAAATTAAATAATTCATGTTATTTTATTGACGAGTATGTGAGCTGTAATGCTTGTGATGATCATCGGCCCATTTCAGTCCACTGCAGGACATAGGCTTCTTCAATCGTACGCCATTTAGCTCGAACCCTGGCTGATATTTGCGAAAATTATCGATAATAGCTCCGACCCTTGATTTTTCGAATTGCAATTTCAACAAAAAGCAAAAAAGTTGCCCTTGAAAAATGCTACAATTTCGTTAAGTCTCCTATTTATACTAGCTCATAGTCTAACTTTGTAAATATATATAATTTTTCTAAATTTTGGTGCGAAGGTATGGCTAAAAAATTGCAAAAAATTACCGCCCCTTATTTATATTGATAACTAGCTGTGCCCCGCGGTTTCACCCGCGTAGGTCTCGATCCCATGGGAATATAGGGATAAAACTTATCTTATGTCCTATTCCAGGTCATGATCTACCCGTGTGCCCATCCTCTCCTCTCTAGAGTAGGGAACGTCGCGGCGGGGCGGCGCCGGCGTCGAACGGTTCGCGTATTGCATTTTCATACTCGTGATAACTTCGAAATTAAATGAATTAAAAAGTATTTTAATTCATTTAATTTAGCAGTAAAATACTTTTTTATTCGAATGAATTAAAAATTATTTTACTGCTACATAAATACCCTTGATATTAAAACTATTTATTTGAATAAGAATTAATATTATTTTGATAAAACTCCTTCGCAAATAATGCATTAATTTCGAACAAATTTGATTACCATAAAAAAGGTTATAGTGAGTCAATCTTAAAAGCTAGTCATATGCAATGGCGGACTTTTTTTTAGAACTTTTAAAGAGGAACAATTCTATCATACATTATATTTACGTAACATAAACCGTTTACGCAGCGCACGCAACGGAAGCTCTCAAAAAGGAATAATTTTTCCCGTTTTTGCAACATATTTCATTTATGCTCCGCTCTTATTAGTTGTAGCGTGATGTTATATAGCCAATAGCCTTCCTCGATAAATGAACTATCCAATACAAAAAGAATTTTTCAATTCCAACCAGTAGTTTCTGAGAATAGCGCGTTCAAAAAAACAAACAAACAAACTCTTCAGCTTTATTATTTCATCACTTCGAGTGTCTTATTAGTTTGAATATTCGTAAATGTGGGCATTCCGATTATAATGGGATTTTCGTAACTTTCATCACAGTTACGAAGCTGATTATTTTATGCATAAAAGTAATAATCATGAAGATTCAGTTGCAAAAAAAAATCTAATCAAAGTCTTCTACTTTTTTTTTTTTACATTGCTTCAGAAAATAATGCATAACTCGAAAACTATGAAAAGTCACGAAACATAAATGGGGGCTGATTCAGATACCCCACGATACGAGGGACCTAAATTTTATTTTTGGACGTAAATGTTCTGGCCACCCTGTATATAAATAAATAAATACTTAAATCCAAAGTACTTACATCCGAGACACCCTGGGCATTTAGCCAGTTAGTCAGTTTATTTTTAATGTACTACTGTACAAAATAAAATAAAAAATAATCCATTACAAAATAAAATAAAAAATAATCACAGCAAAATCAGAGCATCTTGCTCTGCCACACTATTGCTAATTCGATTATTCAGGTATTATTATAAGTTTTTGTCAAATCTCAACACACACTTTAAAATCATGGGCTAGAATCAATCATACGAAGTAACCGTGCAGAGAGATCAGGCGATCGTAGCACATAACTACGCCGTAGCACAGAACTACGCCGTAGCACAAAACTACACCGTAGCACGGCGCGTAGCGCTACGACATTTTATGGTATACCTCAAGCATCGAAGTGTGAGAAATTGATGATTAAGAATCTATACTTAAAATAAATTAGTGGTTATCATTTTTAGAACTGTTTTAAACATTATATAGTAGACGTAAGAGCAATACATATAATTGCATTTGACGTAGGTACCGCAAAAACGTATGCGCGTACGCCTTTCAATTTTATTATGATCTAAGAGAATTGTGTCGGGACTTAGAGGCGTATGCACATACGACCGTCAATGTCAACATGATCCTGAGGATATTTAGTCATCTCCAGACTTAAGTACATACGTGTACATATTTTAGTATTGCTGTCTCAAGATTTCGTTAAAACGCGAACGTATGTACGTATATGTAACGTGTACAACAACACCAAACACGGTAATTCTGCAGTGAGCTACCATATTATGGACTAGACGTCAATTTTAATGAGTCTATGGATTATCTTTCGTGGGTTATCGTAATAATTACTTCAGCGTGCTACTACCGTGTGGATTTACTGTAAATAATGAAGCGAACCTTACGCTTTTGTAGTTTGAAGGAAAACGCTATCATCGGATCTATAGTGCATAACATTTTTGGCAGGCGTTTATAACTTGACACATAATGACATATTCTAGCATCCTGTTTGCCCCGAAAGGTTTGACAGAGATGTGGGTCAGAGGTGTATGGTATACGAAGGGATGTCTTTTCGCTAGAAATTTTGGAATTTTGTAGCAAATAATTCAAACTAAGAAATGTAATGAAAAATACAGCTCACGCCTTTTTCCCATGGGGGTAGGCAGGAACTACAGAATTCCACCTGCTACGATCCGTACATACTCCTTTTGCTTCGACCATGCTGGTTGCGAGTACTACGCACCTGAACTTTCTGAAGAACTTCATCAATCAATCAATCTGCCTAGCCTTTTCCCAACTATGTTGGGGTCGGCTTCCAGTCTAACCGGATGCAGCTGAATACCAGTATTTTACATAGAGCGACTGTCTATCTGACCTCCACAACCCAGTAACTGGATAATACGATACCCCTTGGTAAGAGTGGTTGTCAGACTTCGGGCTTCTGACGACCCGTAACGACTGTCAAAAATCTACGAATGACAGCCGGGACCAACGGCTTAACGTGCTTTTCGAGGCACGGAGGAGTCTCGGTATGTAAAGATGGTCATCCATCCATGGACCAACCCCGGCAAGCGTAGCTTAACCTGATAGATCGACCCGTGCGGCTGTTATTACTTAGCCACGAGCTCCTCAGAACATCACCAATAAGGGATGAAAAAACATTTATCTTCCCTACCAATAACAATATACTTTAAATTACGTTATAAAAAGGTCGGGACACAACAGCGATTCTTCTTTTTGGAATAAAATTTAAAACTGGCAGCCACCGCTGGCAACAGGCCAACGACTGACAAATCACACACCTTTGTAGGGAAACCAGATGGTTATATCATGAGCTATCACATTAGGGTTAGCGTTTCCACTGAAGCGACGAGAGACGCGCAGAAATCGACCAATCACAATGTTTGAAAACTTCATCGCGTCTCTCATCTCGTTTGTGATTGGACGACGCAACCTTATATTTCAAATTGGTCCAACATTGGAGGAGGAAATAGACGAGAGCCGAACCTCGAATTATGACTTTTTGTATGGAGAAAAGACAGACCTTATTTCCTCTTATGGACTCAAAATTGCACAAGCTGTGCACGAGGAGAAGTACATACTTATTCCATGGCTGTGCCTTTCTGAAAGAACAGCCAGGAGTACTCTTAGCAGGAGATCAGTACGGGAGTTTGTACTTCGACATTTTTAATAGGCGATTTAAAAAAAGTTCTCGACGTCACACGACCGCGATCCATAATTATCGTCATTACTATAGAATCAGAATAGAATGGGATATAATATTTTTATTTACTTTAAAATCAAGCATCCCTAAAAGTGTAAAAACTAAACAAGCTGTCTTAATCACAAGAATGGTTTTAAGGTATTTTTGTCTCTCCTGAAAGGTATCGTTTTCTGGATACGCCCCTATGGTTTGAGACCCGCGATATATTCTACGTTAAAATTCCTTTTTTTTTGTTAATTTTCATTATAAGCTAGCCTATTTGCTAATAAGTATTTAAATATAACTTAAACGGCGAAGTATTCCCGTTTGAGTACCTATTTTTTGAGCACCAATGCATTAAGTTCCCAAGGTATTTTAAATGGGAATACTCAATAGAAACTAAAAAAAATGGTACTGAAATGGCAATAATACCTACTCAATGTATAATTGCTCAAAAACTTGGTGCTCCAACAGGAATATTCCAAACTGCTAAGTAACTATAAAACTATTATTATTATATATTCCTGTGTCATGGAATATATTGTATATTTATATATTCCTGTGTCATTTGAAACATCATTTTGTATATATTTTTAAAACGTTTCATGGGTCACACATTGTTACTCGATATATTGGCGGAAAATGTTACGTGATTTCAGCTTTCCCCATCCGAAATGTGAGACGGTTTTAAAGCGCAAACAACTATTTATTTGTGGTGACTTTAACGATAGCTTTATGTCACTATTTATTTTTATTTTGTTCCTGTTTGTTAGTGTGTCAAGGTAAGACATAAGAAGTAGAGAAAGAAGAAAAGAAAAAGTATTTATTGGGACTTGGAACTCGCACAGAAAATCACAAACATAAATAAAATACAGTATTAAAATGTTTTACTGGGATATAAACCTATACCTCTCTATTATGGTGTTACTGCAATTGGTAGATACTCGCTTTAGAACAAATTATAATTGAAATCTAAAAGTATCTGATAAGAGGTGATAGCAGCGGTTTTACATCACGTTGCACTACACTAAACGCATATAGACATGATAACAATGAAACAACTATTGTATCTTATTTACTGTCCCTTATATTTTAAGTTGAGTGCTCCTTATGAAGAAGGCTCACCCGGGGAAGTAACTACGTACCTACATACTACATATCATCTGCCTAGCCTTTTCCCAACTATGTTGGGGTCGGCTTCCTGTCCAACCGGATACAGCTGAATATTAGTATTTTACATGGAGCGACTGCCTATCTGACCTCCACAACTCTGGGTAATACGATACCCCTTGGTAAGACTGGTTGTTAGACTTTCGGGCTTCTGACGACCCGTAACGACTGTCAAAGATCCACAGATGTCAGCCGGGACCAACGGCTTAACGTGCTTTTCGAAGCACGGAGGAGTCTCGGTATGTAAACATGGTCACCCATCCACGGACCAACCTACATACTACATACAATCACCTATTGCTGATTCTGCTGTAATTACAAGTACATGAAACATTTCACCCTTGTCTCGAAGATGGTAACGTAGCTACGATCGATACCTTTGGTATATGATACCTCCAGACTGAATTACGGCCAGGGTGGCGTGTGGCGTACGTGTGCGCAGACAGAAGTGCTCTCTCTCATAGTCGGATGGGACGGCAATCTGACACAACCAGAGAGTGATAAGGCGCAGGATTTGCGACTTAACGTGCTTTCCGAAAAACAGGGTATCACACCACCATGTTCAAAACTCCGGGGTGTTACTAAGAAATTCCTAATGGAAAACCCTGTAACACTTTGCAAGACCTGGGAAGCGAACCCTCGATCCCTCGAACCCTCAATCGACCTTATGATCAGCGGTCGCGCTTGCGACCGCGAGACCAACAGGGCAGTCAAATGATGCCTTTGATACTTCATATTTCTAAAGGGTAGGGAATTTTAAATCGCCAGTTCGTGTAGATACCTATGTCAAAGTCAAAGTCAAATAATTTATTTCAAATAGACCGGACAAGGCACTTTTGAACGTCAAAAAAAAATCAAAGAAATTGAACTGATTCTAGTTGCCCAATACAATACAATATTTTGTATACATCAATTACATATTATATGTGAAGACGATGCACCTAGAATAAAATTACTGTAGCATAATAGGTAAAAATAATTAAAAATGGAGCAATGACGAATAAATAAATTGATACATACATGGTTCTCACATATTTACAAACATTGTAAAACTAAACGATATCACAATATTTCAAACATTTTTACAAGTAAAACTAACAAGTCAGTGTGTGAGTTCAAGTAATCACAGAGTATAAAAATCTATGACATATTTACAGAATTGCGATAAAGATTTCGCGCGATTTTTAATCGCAGTGCGGCCTAGTTCTTACTCCGCTGAGCCTACCTCATAATGTAATCGGACTTAAGAGGGCTATTACAATTTTTCTTGAATTTGAGCGTTTGACGCTAGTTTTGATGTGTGATTATGATTAAGTTATAGCCTCAAACTTAAAAAAAAAATATGTCCGAGGAAGTCTCATTATATAATCTTGACAGTGTTTTAAATAAATATTTCAATTTGTTTACACAAATCAGTAAAAAACTTGTCTTTGTAAAGGATGTTTCATAAAATGTAACTTTTGGGCGTCTTTTGATGCTTTGTTACATCAAAGATACAGTAATTTAATCATTTATAAAAATGTCCATGGTACAACTGTATCTTAAACTTTGGAATGTATAAGTCAATTTTTTTATGTTTCATTTAGTAATACACCAAAAATAATTCCGTAACACAGATAGTTATTGACAATTTTTCGTCCGAAATTCTATTTTTTATCTATGAATTTACTTTCCAAATTTTAACAAAAAGTATTTAATAACATAGGCTACTATCTAATCTTGCTTGAAAAAAAAAAAAAACTTTTTTTAAAGTAAAATAATATTTTTAAACAATTGTTGTATGCAATGCTAAAAATAACAGTAACACGAACTATAAATAACTGTAACTTAATTTATTTCAAAAGTAAAGTGGAAAGGATCAAGTTGATCACGCCCGGTTTGCATGTGTGCGTAGCGTACTTCAATAGACTCACACGAGCGCATCTTTGCCGCGCCCCGTCAAATTTACCTAAATCTGCACTTCGATTTTGTAATAGCGCTCTTAATAGATAGCTACTTAAACAACACAGAAGCTACAATAATAAAATGATAATGTTAATTTCACCAAAATAGCCTATATCTGTAGATAATCTTAGTATGTAGGTAAATAAATAATTATTTTCGATGTATGACTAATTGTGACTAATTCAAGCAATAGTAGGAAAATGTTTTTAATACGTTTCTTTGTTATTCTAATTGTTGTTATACAGGGTTAATAAAAACAAGTTCTGGAGTTCAACGATAAAGGACTGTTCAAACTATGGTGAATCCCGCGCGGGACGCGACTGCGCGTCTATTGTTTTAAGGGCGCACCCTACCTCAAATTGCTTAGCATGATCCTCCGTTATGCTGAAAATACTGCAGCATTAATTTTGATTTTATTATGACGACCCGTAACGACTGTCAAAGATCCACGAATGACAGCTGGGACGTAACGTGCTTTCCGAGGCACGGAGGAGTCTTGATATGTAAAGATGGTCACCCATCCACGGACCAACCCCGGCAAGCGTAACTTAACCTGATGGATCGACCTGTGCGGCTGTTATTACTTAGCCACGAGCTCTTCCCCGCAGAATAGGTACTTATGAAAACTGTTTTGTTCTAAGAAACGCAGATGCAATTCCCATTAAAACGTGTACGGTGTGGGTTTACATAAAAAACATCCTGTGAGTGCTGTAGGAAAATATCCATTAAAAAAAAACAAATATTTACATCGTACGATAAAAAATACGATGACACAGTCTTTATTATGTTGATAATAAGACAATGATCGGATGATTTTCATTATTAACTTAACTTAAGTTATTAAATGGGCTTTTTAATCTGATACCTAAATAAAGTTTTGAGTGGGTTAAAAAAAACGTTTATTTTGTTATGTGTAACATCTTTCGTCTCACTTTCCTGCAATCTGTGGGTGTGATTTCGTGAAAAGCAACGGAAGTGTGTTACAGGAAGCCGGGCAAGCGCGCGCCATTTGATTTGACCAACGAGCGCGCGCGGTCTAGCATTGGCCGTCAGATGGTACCAACCCATTTTCCGAGAGGTTGGTACTGTCAGTCAAGATGTCAGATGTTACACTTCATAATTATGTGACTACTGTAAGACTCGCTTGTTTTTATTTCTCGGTAAATAGGTAGGTACCCACCCAAATATGCGTAAAATATTGTTTCATATCATAGCATAATTTTCAAAGCTGTGGCTAATGCTAATCGCCTGGTGAGATAAGTCCATATACAAAGAGAATTGATTCGGTCACGCGGTGAAATTATTTCGCGGTTTATTTATGATAGTGTTCAACAATGTATTGTTATTCTAAGTACGGCCGCTCGACGACTAATTCCGATTTAATGATACATTAGTAACGAGAAGTGACCACAAGTTCAAAACAAAACTGAATTTTCTACTTGATAATAATCATCAATCATCATAATCAGGAATTTTTCATTAACAGCCCGGAGTCTGGAGTCCCGGTTGATGGCAATAGGCTCGCTCTCGTAAGGTCGTTCCTCTGCGGATCTTAAAGATAACTGGCGAAATATGGTTATACTATTATACGGGTACACTTATGTCTGGTCAATCATTGTATTTGACATTATATTACAGTTGTAATAGCAATCACGTCATTGGTTTAAATAGGATTTTTATTATTTGTCTTTTATGTAGATTATTTTCTATTTTGTGAATGTGCGAACGTTGTAGGCTTATTGGACTGTAGATTTATTGAACATCTTCTATTAAAGTTATGTACCTGTTACTTACTTGTTGAAAGGCCTACATTGTCCTCCCATACCTACTAACACTGTAATTTGAAAATATTGTAAAAGCCAATTATGTTTAAAAGAGTAACCGTGGACATTCTTGCCGGCTCTTCTCCATAGGAAACGACCAATTGGAACCGTGCACCTAGCTTCTGACATTTCATAAGTGCCATGTAGGTTTATGTGAAATAAAATATTTTGATTTTGATTCTAAGGACTTAAACATAACTGGCGAAATAGGGGTAAACGGGCGCGATGTTATGTTATTCGTATAAATCCATCCAATCAAATCGTTCACCAATATTCTGTTCTTAATAATAACAATAATTCATGTTCGAATTACGCAATAATAAGGCCAGAATATTATGTATTATCAGTGAAGGTGATCGTTACAATATAGTTAAATTACAAACTGTGGCGGCAAAATCTGGCAGCAGGCCAACGACTGACAAATCATACACCTTTGTACACCAGATGGTTTATTAACTTATTATGTGCAATAAGCACACTACCAATCTGCCTAGCCTTTTCCTAACTATGTTGGAGTCGGCTTCCAGTCTAACCGGATGCAGCTGAATACCAGTATTATACACGGAGCGATTGATGCCTATCTGACCTCCACAACCCAGTAACTTGGTAATGTTATACCCCTTGGTAAGACTGGTTGTCAAACTTTCGGGTTTCTGACGACCCGTATACACGAATAACAGCCACGAATGAGCATACTATACAGGCGTTATAAGACAGATTTTTTTAAATAAATCCCAGACAAGCTTGCAGGGTATGTAATATGGTAGGTTTTCGTGAAAATTGTAAAGCTGAAAATAATGTAAAAGAAGAAATACCTTTGATACCTTTAATACTTTTGAGTTAATTACCAATATGGTTCCTTACAACCAACTTTACCTCTGTCAATTTTAGATTAGTCAATGCTGAGTTATCTCAACGGACCACCCTGCATTATGAGAATAACTCGTGCCGCGACATAATTAACCAATCAGTAAGGTGATAGCGGGGCTACTCATGCAGGTATTTTGTGGTACCAAGGGAGTTGAACTAAAAAGCCGAAGGACTGGCCTAGGTTTAAGAAATACCGGAAGGATTATATGAAGGATGAAAGCGGACAATTGGCAATTGCCTATTGTCCGCTTTCATTCGAACAGTTTGGTCAACCCATTTCCACTTGAGCCTGAGAGTGTTTGCGCAATACATCCATACGAATTCGAAAATTGGCCGTCCAAAACGGCATAATTTTTTTCTAAATTCATACTGGTGGAAATCGTTTCTAGTGCATAATCCGTTATACAGATAAAAGGTACTACGGGATCTTCGGACAAACGTCACAATTTTGTTTTCATTCAGTTCTAGTGAGTAACCCGTCAAACAAATAGTAACAACGGACCTTTCGGACCACAACCAAAACAAACCTATTTTTCCTTCTTTTTCATTTTTTGAATTCGGATCTGGGGGCTTAAAACAGTCACTTTGGCAGAATCATAATAGGAAAATATTATGAATCATCGTAAAATGTCACAAACTGACAATTACATGATCTGCGTGGGATTCTTAATACGAAATAATTCATCTGTTTCACAGTTTTCTATGGATATTCGTAAAATGGTTCACTTATTGCTTTTGTGTCAAATTAGAGGCTCATGACAGCTGGAAATTCAGGAAATGAAATGCTTTTAGAGGAATTGCTAATGCGGCCGTTTTAGGCCCACAGTTCGTCATCCGTTCATCAGTTTCGGATGAAGTGCCAAATTAGTGTTTAACACGTTTAAAGAGTGTCCTTGGAGTTTGTTGCCCTTTCTTTTCCCTACGAACCTACTTTTGGAATGGGCAACTAGCTTCATCTTTCTGACTCACCAACTCTTTGATAATTTAAATGCTTGTTAATTGGTTTAATTGAAATAAATGATTTATAGTGAGAGGAGCTCGTGGCTAAGTAGTAACAGCCGCACGGGTCGATTCATCAGATAAGGTACGCTTGCCGGGGTTGGTCCGTGGATGGGTGACCAACTTTACATACCGAGACTCCTCCGTGCCTCGGAAAGCGCGTAAAGCCGTTGGTCCCGGCTGTCATTTATGGATCTTTGACAGTCGTTACGGGTCGTCAGAAGCCCGAAAGTCTGACAATCAGTTACCAAGGGGTATCGTATCACCCAGTTACTGGGTTGTGAAGGTCAGATAGGCAGTCGCTCCATGTAAAATACTGGTATTCAGCTGCATTCGGTTAGACTGGAAGCCGACCCCAACATAGTTGGGAAAAGGCTAGGCAGATGAGAAGATATTGGTGTGTGCTACCTGAATGGCAAATTATTTAATTTAATGTTTTGTGTTTCGTACTTTTCGTAATTACTTTGGTTTGTATTGTATAGAATCAAGTTATTTATTTATAATAGCTTAATCTATCATTACAGGGTTTACCCTAATGCGACAGATAAGAACCTTAAACTAATAAACTAAACTATACAACCACATTAGAAAAAACACAAAAACATAGCATTAGATACATAATTACGAACAAAAACATAGTACAAAAAAAAATCTTCTAACTGAACAGACAGCTGTGCTGCTGGGGAGTTTGTTGCGCCACTTCTTCTTCCCAGCTAAAGCACTAGGAAGTGGTGAAGGACGGGCGTGTTGGGGGACTGCCTTAAGTAATTTTAACATTCAAAGATTGTTGATTCTCAGTGTAGTTTGAATAAATGACTTTGTTTTTTTTTTATTATATCTGTAACGCGCAAATAATAATGTTGAAGTGACTCAAAATTAATTTGCAAGTATAATTATTTTCCTGATAATAAGTTTTCCTGTAATCAACAAAGATATTGATTCTATTGAGATAAAGATTTCCATGAAACCGCGACACGACCACTTGTTGTTCATGAGTCAGTGACAGTGTTATCTTATCGGTATGTTTCTGTGAACTATATATTCTATCTCCTTTAGAAGTTAACTTATTATCATACAGTACTCTAAGAAGATAGCTACTGAGGTTTACAAAAGAACAGAAAATGTAAGTACATACCATTTTTTATTGTTTTTCTTAGCTTTCTCAACAGATACAAATGTGTGTTTCAGAAAGTTGTGGTCAAAATTTTGGGTTTTTGACAGACCATCAAACTCAACAACTTTCTCCATGGGAGTATACATCGTAATCGCAAAAAAAAACTGTCCTTCCAATACCCAATGTATGGGAGCACACCATTCATAAACAACATGATGTATATGTTATGTTTGAAAACTATTGTATAGAAAGATTAGTGTTACCTATTATAAAAGATAATTTAAATTAATACCTACATTTTTAAACACAGTGGATTAACACTTTCGCGGATCCTGAACGAGACACAATTGAAGTTTTATTGTTATAACGTCTATGGGCGTTTACTGTCCGCGAAAGTGTTAAATACAAATATTAAGGCATCCGCGATATTAAAAAATAAAATAAAAAAAAAATAGAAAAAAAAAATGATTAAAAACTAATATTGGTCAAACGTGGACCATTAGGTTCACATTAGCCTTGGATCGCAAGAGCTGGAAGTCATGGGGAGAGGTTTTATCCCAGCAGTGGGGTATATATAGCCTGATACAGACTAACAGTGACATATTCAAGAAAAAGACATCCTTCTTCATCACTAATTTGGTAATAACGTTTCATTTCAGATGAAGTGCCTGATCCTCATCGCTGTGCTCGCAGCACTTGTCACCTGCAATGACGCGGCTGTTATCCAAAATGCCACCCTCAGGGCCAACATGTACCAGGGATCTGTTAGGCCAGGGGATTATTTACTTCACAGGTATATAATACCTACATTATTATAACCCGTGCGCATTAACATGGCACCTGGCTCAATGACGTTTGGAGCTCCCCCCGCTTCCCCGCACGGCGACAGCGGGAGGCGGTGCGGGTAGCGGGGGGAGTATTGAGTTCCGAGCCAGGTGCCATGTTAATGCGCACGGGTTTGTACTAAAGTCTCCCTCTAACTTTTCGGATTCATGTGTGTATTGTATAGTTATCACTTGCTTTAAAAACGGTGAAGGAAAATATCGTGAGGAAACCGGCATGCCTGAGAGATACTCCTCGACGGCATGTGAAGCCAAGTCAGGGCGGCTTTAAAACTCTGACACCAGGTTGTTAGTCCCTAACCACACGAAAAGAAGAAGCGTATACCCGCTTGCACCAAAAACCATTAAATGTATTTAACGCTATTTAAAACATAATTCTGCCTTTGTCATCTTCAAACGATTGACAGAAACAGAACTATATTTTAAATTTGTTTAGCGCTTACTGCAATTTATGGTGCATCGGGCCTCAGACGAATGTCACAAATAAAATTGAACATATATTATCAAAGATAATATCAGACAAGTAGGACATTATTATCTATGTACCGTACTCATATTATAAACAAGTTCAACAACCACTCCAGTCAAGTTTTTACTTTTGTCTTTCAGTTACTTTTCTATAATATAGTAAAATTGACAATAAAGCCAAGAATACACACGCCAGTAACTTGCAAAAAAGTATGCGAGTAGCTTGCATCCATGCTCTAACAACTTGCTTGCTGCAACTGCGGGGCTATTCCCGTATTTTTATAAACGCTCGTATTTAAATCGCAGTTTCAATCTGTCAAAAATACTTTAATGTATTTTTGACAAGTTTTTTATATTGATTGTCCCTGAGATGAGATTGCGACTAGATTTTGAAGGTTTTTAATTACGGGTGTCGGCCTTCTGAGTAGTGGAAAGATGGCCACGTCAATGGCATGCAAGCTACGCAGAGCCTACTTGCATACTTTACTTTTATGCATAGATGTTATTGAGTATTCCTGTTTTAATTTAACTAATTAGTCATATTATTGTGTTAGATAAGTAATTATTATGTAGATACGCATCTGGTGACTTAGCGGGTTTATTGGCCGATGTGATAGGACAGTATACCTATTTACATGTCTTTCGGACTTATCATGTTGGATCATCACTATATATTAGTGTCGTATCATTCAGTCGATTTTACTAATCCGAAGAGCCGATAAGTTCAATGGATTTTTCCAAGTTCATGATTTTTATTGATTGTATTTTTTTCCTTGTTACCCCGAAGGGTTAGGAAGAGATATACTTATAGCAAACCCACATTTCGCCAGTTATGTTGTAAGTCTCATGTAAAAGGGGGCGAGCCTATTACCATCAACCGGGCACGAATCCAGACTCCGGGCTGCTAATGAGAAACTCCTGATGGGCAAAGCGTTATTGAGTTTTTCAACCAATAACACTTTGCTCGAGCTGAGAATCGAACTGGAAGGCCAAAAAAGGCAGTCCTTGATATGTATAACATTTTTTTAAATGGTTATCTGTTTTACTCTCTTCTATGTTTCGGGTTCGCCCGTCAAGATTTAAGACTCTACCAGGGATCTTAGGCTTTATACAGGGTGTGAGGGTAAACACCGTTATCCTTGAAACCAGTAGTTTGGTGTCATTTATAGAACATAAAATCAATGGAAAATTACAACATTTTTTTTCTTTTTTTTAAAACTATATTTTACCACAAACGACGCAACTTGCGTCTCAACACGGGCGGGGGGTGCGGGACGTGACCTGACTGGCCGCGAGCGCGAACCTTCCCTCAGTTAGTCGGCTGTTTCGCTAGCGCGCACGGTGTCGGATAGAAACTTTCTAAAATCTTTTAATGAAAATAACATTTTTTTTTGTTGTTAATCGGTCATTTGTTTTTATATTTAAGTCAACTACCCATGGTTTGAGTGACAACGGTGTTTACCCTGACAACCTGTATAGTTACGAGGTAACAAGTGGAGGATATTTGGTCTCACAAAAGCTAAAATTAAAAATCTTTGTTGTTTCAGGAACTACTATTACAAGTCAGCTATTCCGAACGCGGTACAGTACCAGGACATCACTTACAGAGGAGCCAGAAACGTTCGTATCTCATATATCTCGGCGACAGAAGTTGGAGGTACCCAGTGGGGAATGCCCTCCCTCAGGGCTGGAGGCGTTGGCTGGAGCAACGTCACCATCAGGCTGACATCCGCCAGGGGCTACGGATACTATTACATGGTCGAAATCTGGGGCCGATAAGCATTTAGATAAATGGACAACTTTTACGATGAATGGACAAGTTTTACGGCGAATGGATTTTTTTACGATGGGGTTAATATCCGAGGGATTATTCCAAAATGTATTATTAAAAAAATCTGATTAGAATAAATTATTTTAAAATTTATTTATGATTCTTTCTTTCTTTAAATGACGTTTGGAGTAACATGTAACGTGAACAATTTATCCCTAAATTGGAACATGAACTTACGCCCTTTCCCACAAACGCAGGTATATTTAAAATTAATGAGCTACAATGCCTACATTTACTGTATGCTTCGACCGTGGTCATTCATCTCTTAATACACACACACACACCATATTAGACAGGGGACGAGATAGGATCGGTCAATCTGACAGCCAGTCTTACCAAGAAGAATCGTGTTTGTCAGTAATTGGGCTGTGGAGGTCAGATAGGAACTCGCTCCATTCAAAAGACTAGTATTAGGCTGCAGCTGTATCCGATTATACCAGTGGGCAATCCCAAAATACTTTGTAAGAGGTTGATAGGTGATGATGATCATGGTGACGAAATTGTATCGGTTTTTCCTCAAAATTTGGGCATTGAATCCCAGCTTCCTAAATATATAATATTATAAATGGGAAAGCGAGTTTGTTTGATACGCTTTCACGCTAAAACGTGAAGGGATTTGAATGAAATTAAGCACAGGGGTAAACCTTGACCTGTAATAGGACATAGGATACTTTTAGTCCGGATATTCCCGCGGGATTGAGCCTTACGCAGGTGAAACCGCGCGGCGCAGCTAGTGATTCAATAAAACTTTGAAGTAGTCAAGTTTTTTAGACACAAACTTGTAACACTGTTACTGGTATCCTATGTAAACTAAAATAGTAGTGATGGGCCGACTATGATTTTTGCCAATATCTGACTAGCTATGACTGTTTACTATTGGATATAATATTTGGTTGAATTTTTGAATGCAGACTGGGAGCGTCAGATATACCAAGTTTTCTATTTAATAATACATAATTATGCAAGATGGACTTCGTATAATTGACATTGATTCGACACGGAAGTGTGTATTCTTCTCATATATACTCACTTGTTCTCTTGGTTCTTAAACATGATTCAAAAATGAGCAGAGGTCTACGCTCGAATTCTATGATGATAATTTTGTTACCTATAACTTCTTTTACAATTATAATTTAGAAACAATTCATGGCAGCAGTACTCGTATATATAACGAAATTAAAAGAAAAAGTATCACAACTAAGTAGGCTCTACAAGTTACCGATTAATAATCGACCAACATACTTTTACTGTTGCAAAAACATGTTGCATGAACTTTTTCAACTACAATGTTAAGATTGTTCTTGGGACAAATTCATCCCAAATACGGAACCCTTCATTGTGCGTAGTTCGACACGCACTTGGCCGGTTTTTTTTATTTATCCTAAATGCAGAAAAAATGGGCGGAATATTGAAAGCCACGCTGAGTTAATCATTATAAATATTAAACCGACATAATTATGTTCTATCCTGAGATAAGCTCCTAAATCCATTTTAAACAAATTCAAAACGGGTTTTAATCCCTTGATTTTGGTTTAAAACGGTTTATTTACAACTATAGGCCCGCTGACATAGTGACGGGCATATTTGTCAGTGGCGTGGAAAGTGTGCTAGCAAATCCCACGTTTAGTCCGTATGATCTGTGGAACATTGCTACCAGCAGCAGTTAGTCGCCCTCGGCAGCAGTTCAACATTCCTTCCTTCATTCCCTCCCTATACTTTTTAGGCAAAGAGCATCCATGAGGAATCCACACAAAATAAGTTTTTTCCTTAATTTTCCTTAAGATTTCACCTCATTAACGAAGCTTTTGAACAAGCCGATTATATTAAGATAACGAGCAATTTTTAAGAAACGATAACCGCTTGTTGTGTTATTTGATTAGTCATTGATAAACATTTAGTATTATCTTATCATTTGGTGTCTGACTACTATAAGTACTATCCCTTGCAGGCAGCTACTTATATTCACACTGTTCTCTAAGGAGATAACTACTGTGATATTTTACGGGACTACCTAATTAAAAAACTGAAAATGTAAGTATTTACTTATTTATTAGCCAATGTTTTTTCTTTTCCATCAATAATTTATGAATGTGCTTTACGTACCGGAAATTTTGAGGAGCTCGTGGCTACGTAATAACAGCCGCACGGGTCAATCCATCAGGTTAAGCTACGCCGGGTTGATCCGTGGATGAGTGACCATATTTACATACCGAGACTCCTCCGTGCCTCGGAAAGCACGTTAAGCCGTTGGTCCCGGCTGTCATTTGTGGTCGTCAGCTGACAACCAATCTTACCAAGGGGTATCGTATTACCCGGTTACTGGGTTGTGGCCAGATAGGCAATCGCTCCATGTTAAATACTGGTATTCAGCTGCATCCGGGTAGACTGGAAGCCGACCCCAAAATAGTTGGGAAAAGGCTAGGCAGATGATGAGATTTATTAGCGCCATTCTAGCCATCATTAAATTGGTAACTATGTGTAATTTCAGATGAAGACTTGCATGATACTCATCGCTGTGTTCGCAGCACTAGTCGCCTGCAATGACGCGGCTGCGGTAAAAAATGCCGCCACCAGGGCTAACATGTACCAAGGAACTTACTTGCCAGGAGATAGACTACTTCACAGGTGTGTATTTATATTAAAACTATCTTCTTCCTCCCTCGACATGACAGGAGAATATTGCAATACTGTGTGTCTAGCAGTTTAGCCAGTTAGTAGGTGTCTCCTTAAAAGAACAGAACTGGTAACTTTATATTCGATGCACCGATGACTGCTATATACAGTATGTTAACTAACAAAGGGCGTTCCCGTTAACCTGCAATAGTATAGCGTCTATACATGCTAAAAAAAATATTAACTCTCAAAAAAAAAAAATTTTTTTTTGTCGCGAAATGTTCACAAAACAATTAAATTTAAACGTAAAAGAAACACTCTGTACACGCTTGTAATTCAACGTAGAAAAACAAGTGTGACAAGTGGGCGTGTACAGAGAGTTTATTTTCCGTAACAATTTAATATTTTTTGTGAATATTTTACTATACAAAAACAAAAAAAAAACCCTTTGTTAGTTAACATACTGTATGTATCTTTTGATCGAAATATTAATATTTTCTGACTGATATTGGCTGTTTAGTGCTTAAAAACCCATTAAAATTTAATAAAAATAAATATATTCAATTGGGGCCTTGTGGGATTGATACGAAAAGATAAAGATAAAGATACGAACTACGATGCGAAAACGAGGGGAAATTCACATAACGTGTCTGGTCGCGACTGTATTTGAGTGATTCCTACACGTGTTTGTTACAATGGAAACGCACTTTCAGTCATGATTCCCTTCGAACTGAGAGTGTTCAACGTGTTCTAAGTAAAAATAATGAGTCTCACAAATATTTTACATCACCTTGATTTGTTTCAGTGCCTACTACTCCAGGAACGCTACTGCGAACGCGGTACAGTACCAGGACATCACTTACCGAGGAGCCAACAACGTTCGTATCACGTACCTGGAGGCGGTAGAGGTGGGAGTCACCCAATGGGGACAGCCCTCACTCAGAGCAGGAGGCGTTGGATTTAACCAAGCGACCATCAGGCTGACAACAGCCAGAGGCTTCGGTTACTACTACTTGGTCCGAATCTACGGTCGTTAAATATTTAAAAGCTAAATGGAAACTTTTATGACAAATGGACAATATTTACGGCGAATGGATTTTTTTTACGACTGGGTTAAATATTTACATCTGGGGTTTATTTTTTTAAGTATTAATTTATTTACCTACTTTATCTACTGATTTGTTTAATAGACTCAGTTTATAATAATCACTACATAGTATAAAACAAAGTCGCTTTCTCTGTCCCTATATCCCTATGTATGCTTAAATCTTTAAAACTACGCAACGGATTTTGATGCGGTTTTTTTTAATAGATAGATTTTGATTGAAGAGGAAGGTTTATATGTATAACAGCATTGCACCCGTGCGAAGCCGGGGCGGGTCGGTAGTAATAAATATGATTGGACTAAGCGACCCACGGAACAGAAAAAGCGACCGGGTGGCACACGCGTCGACCATAAATTACGATACAGGTACATAAGCGATTTTTTGGAGGTTAACGGAGCTTTGCGTAGGTATATAAGGATAGTGTATTAAATAAAAATGAAAGTGTGCATTTTTCTTATCTATGGCTCAAATAATTTCTCAGCAGAAGTCCATCCTCGACGCCAAAGAGTAAAACATGTGGACTGAATGCAGAATACAGCAATCTGTTTCATAACAAAAACAGCTGCTGTCACTCATAAAGGTGCTTCGCTAGAAATAAATGGGGCTGTATGATATATTTGCTGCATACCAGACGACTAATGGGGCAAACTCACGGCACCATGGAACTTAATAGATGGCAAGCGACATCGCGGTTGAGCCAGGCGAAAATTACAGCATAAGCTATGGCTGTTCTGCGTGCATATCCGTGTGGATGGAGGGAGCTAACTTTTGGTGCGTCTAACGTCAAACTGCGTGCCTATTTTTAACCCCGGACGGAAAAAGAGGGGTGTTATAAGTTTAACGTGTGTATCTGTGTGTCTGTCTGCGCCATCGTAGCTGCCAAACGGCTGAACCGATTTTGATTTTTTTGGTTTTGTTTGAAAGTTGACTTGATCGAGAGTGTTCTTAGCTATATAAAAAAAATTGTTTGTTAATAAATCTTAAATTTATCCATACTAATATTATAAATTCGAAAGTAACTATCTGTCTGTCTGTCTGTATGTTACCTTTTCACGCCTAAATCACTGAACGGATTTCGACAAAACTTGGTAAGGAGATAGATGGCATCCTGGAGAAGGACATGATACTTTTTATCGACATACCATGCGGGCGAAGCCGCGGGCGGAAGCTAGTAATAATATAACTATGTAACCCATATTAAATACTACTTTTGCTGTGGGGAAATGCTGTCCACATTTAAACTATCTTTGTCCTGCAGGAAAGAGCCATTCGAACGATTCATAACCCAAGCAGGTATTTGATAAGGTATCAAGTTAAATAATATAAACTCTCTCACTCAACTGTCGATTGGCCTTTAGAAGGCTATAACAATTACAATTCTATTGTGTCTCGTTAGAGACAGTTGGAGGTTTATGCGACGTCATACGTAAGTTCTCCTCTTAAACAGATGGTCTATTGATTTCTTGATTATAATATCTTTAAATTATACTCTATTTTGGCAAGTTGAAAATGCCAACTGATTAGGTAACAATACCGCTGTACAGACCTCCAAGTGTTTTAATTGTTATCGGTCTTCTAAAGGCCAATCAACATTCTTGTGGCTGAAAAAGGAATAGGTACAGCACAGTTTTGGTTTTGAACAATCGGTTTCCGGATATTTTGAGAAAAACCGACTTATCCAACCATTCGACACGAGATGTACGAACATAATATGTAAATGAGAGAATCAAAATATGTAAATGAGGATACTTACGTAGTAGTGTTCATAGTTGTTATATAAATTAAGAAAACGTTAGTATGAAAAATACAACTTCATTAAAATTCCCCATACAAAACACCAATTTCATAGGTGGGGACCTAATAGTAGGTACCTGGTCGTGTGAAAATAGAGAAAACTAATTTTCCCAGAAATTAGACCAAACTAGATCGATTTTTCTCCCTCGTAAACCACTACATTGCAACTTTCATCGAAATCGTTAGAGGTTTTCGAGAATGTGATTATGAATATATACAAAATATTGCTCATTTAACACGTTCACTGTCCACTGAGCCACATATGGTTCAGGAAACGTGCACTTGAAAAGCACTAATACGTTCCTGAGCCATATGTGCGTCAGGAGACATATACAACTTCTAAAGCGAATAATTCCACTGGACGTGCTGGAACTTTACTGTTTCTGCATTGGACGTACTGGTACGATTATAAAGTAAAGAAAAAACGACGAACGAAAAAATATTTTTATTTTTCTAAGAAATTACAAATTATTTCTGAACTATGTCTTATTGTATTTGTACACGTCGCAATTCCTCAGTTAATAATCTGCGTGGCATTTTCAACAAAAATATCTCATACGATATTATAACCTTCAAACAATTTTTGCATTTGAAACGATTTCATGAACAGAATTCAAAAATATGTCAGTGACGTAAAATAATTGAGACTGACAGGTCTATGGAAGTAGATTATCTATGGAATATTATGTTCAAAGTTCGTAAATGTCGTGAAAATACATAAATAATAATAATAAAGTATTTACACATACAAATACTTTTGAAAATCTAAAAAAAGTTCCCTGATCCACATGTGTTTCATGAACGTGCAGAAGCAAAAATGTCTCCCTACGCTCATGAACCGTATGTGTTTCAGGTAAGTAAAGCCTACATCAGTTTAAAAATATATATATATATATATATTACTAGGGCTACCCTATGACTATAAAAAAATCGCGATTGTCACTTGTCTAGGCCCTCTGGTACCGTTGAAGAGACTGCAGTACAGCCCAAGTCTCGATCGAATCGAAGGCTTTCTGGTAGTCCACAAACGATAAGCAGAGAGGCAATTTATACTCTTCAGTCTTCTGTTTAACCTGCCATAATATACCAGTGGCGTGCCTAGGGTTCAAAACCAGGGCAAGCCGACAGATTTTTAACGATTTAAAAAAACAGACAAGTGAGCGATTTACGGATGAAGAAAAGTTCTACATATTATTTCATGCTTCAGTACGGAATTGTCGTAAGCGCCATCTATTAACGAATGCGCGTAACCACACCGCTTCGCAGGACCTTTTCACCATAATAACTTTGTCAACGCTTGTCACATAAAAATTATTCTATCAAAAGCCGCTAGGTGGCCCCAAATTATCGATTTGTTGTTTTAACAAAATTTAAGTTTTAAGTCGATTGAAAATGAATAAGATATTACATTGGGTATATAACATTTTATAATTAATCATAATGACAATAACCAACTCTAATCTTTATTTCAAAACGCCTTTATTTCAAAGAATATCTTCGATACGAAAATTATTGTGTTTTGTGATCTTGATGAGATGTATTCTAATAAGTGGTTTGTTTTTTAGTGGTTTACCAAAACTACAATTGCCATACAAACAACACTATACAAATTTTGATGTCTTTCATGGCACCAGCTAGGCTACCTAAGTTTGGTCATACTCTTAACTTTATACATACTAAACAATCGAATGCCAATTTCAATATATTCTTCGACTGACAAAAATACCTACCTAATTGTTTATATTTCCGAGTTATAGTAATTTGGGGTTGATTACGGTGAAGCAAAGAGTTACTTACTGTCAGAAAACTCAATGTATTTACATACCTTTTCGAACACAGTTTCCAAATTCACATTTTGATGATAAAAACACTACTAAGCATAAGGAATGACATAGCCGCAATAACTATCACATCATTTTAAATAATAAAACTAGGTAATTCATTACCTCAATTGAAAAATAAAATACTGATCTCAAAATATTATTTCAAAACAATAACAAATTGAGTCGCTTCGCGGACTTGTAACTCACTTTACGCGGGTCAACATCGCGGCTAGTGCATTTGCGCGAACTTCAAACACACGATTTGTTCCATTCATAAAAACTCAAAAGCCGGGCTTAAATATTAGAACATTTTGCAAAATAAGTACATTCTAATAGTATCAACAAATTACGCATTTTGTATGGAAATAGTGAGAGGTCTAGAAGCTGGCTTTTGCACCGTTGCCGCAAGCGAGTGTGAGCGAGAAAGATGCAATGTACTACAGAATTGACGTCTTCATTCATGGATGCGATCTCGCCTAACGCTATAGTGTTAGAGCGAGATCGCAACTGTGGCAGTTTGGCAACGGTGCATTGTTTGTACTTATAGCGCGCGGCTGGTGCAGCGCGAAGTTTTTATGTTATTATTCTTATCAATTCTTGCGACATGAAGGATTGACTTGGAAGTATAGAGTAGTTTTTTTTTTTTAAATTGATTTGCTCAGTTTTGAAGGCAAGCCGGGCTTTTCAGCTTGTATGGCAGTACCGCCGCTGTAATATACGGTGTAAGGGACTAATAAACTGTTCCAACGAACCGCACTCATCAATATTTTGTTTCAGTGCGATTAGTGGAAGTGCTCAGATGCGGTTCGGACAAGTGCTGTTGAAATCAGTGCTCTGAGTGGAATTCCTCACATCAACGCGCAAACAACCTTTTTTTTTAATCAGCTGTTTCAACTACATGAACGTCTATGGCCCGCATTATGTTTAAAATTAATGACTCGTTTTTAGCTTTTTCTCTGGGATTACAACGGATCAGCAATGACTATGTTGTAGCAGACATTTGCAGTTGTCCTTAGGCAGCAGTGACTAAATGGTCACATCGCGTGGACAGTCGGCTTGTTCGCCATTCAAAAAATAAAAAGGTACACACTCATAAAACATGATCAAGTCATCATCTCTAAGTTGTCTGCAAGTAGCTTCTAGATTGTAATCTTTTTGGTACACTTCGACACTTTCTTGCAACACAACGACATCTTCTTGGTACGGGGCGACTTCGTTTGCGATGGAAGCTCACCGCGATGAGGATGATGCTCTTCATCTGAAAGGTCACAACATTGACAATAAAAGACGCGACGGGTCGAGTGACACAGTTGCTGGACGATCACCTCAAAACATTAGATATTCCATATCGACCTCGATGAACAGTATTCGTTTTACACATTTACGTTTCATTCGAACGAAAATTCTCTTCTATTGGAACCAAACATTTTCGTGAATTTTTATTGTGCATATTTCATAAAAATAGAAAAACTTGGATCATCGAATTCCTATCAACCACACTTTTTTAATTTTCTTAAAATAATAATGGAATGAATAAAATAAATAATATAAAAGATTAATTAGAAGTAAAATTTTATGTTCTTGAAATACCTACAATTTCAAGAACATAAAATAAACTAAAAAGCACTTTCATTATAAATTTCTCATTTAGTCCCGTAAATGATCACAGTAGCTATCTCCTTAGAGTACAGAGTGACAATTGATCAACATTAGCTGCGCAAAGAACATTTTATAAGTCGGATCTTTAATGATAAGATATTACTATCAAATGCACATGTTGAGTCATGCTTATAGTCCGCTTTCACGGGCACCTAATGTTGCACAATTCCTTAGCATTTTTTGAGAGCAGTGGTGGCCTGACTTTCGAGCAGACTTGGGTACGGTTTGATTCCAGGCAGGCACTTTACTTCCTGTAATTGCCATCAGCATTGCCTCTCAAAACGGTCAAGTAAAACATTGGGAGGAAACCGGCATGTTCTAGAACCAAGATTTCGAAGACATATGTGATGTCTACCAAAATATGTTGTATTTATGCATTGTTTTAATATTTAACGTGTTTTGCCAGTAATTTTATTTTCTTTTATAAACCATGTAATTTCAGACACAATTTATTGTTCAGGAATAAATGACTTATGACTATACCAACTCGCATTGGGCCCGCGTGATAGATTACGGCCCGGTCTCTCTCACAGATAGGAGGCCGTTGTCCCAGCAGTGGGAACGCTGTAGGCTTAGCAATTTCCATACAAACTTGGAATCACTGAATATTGACGATACCTCATATTTATCCATGATTGCCAAGAATTTCGGTATTGTTTTGTGCTTTAGCTAGCTTACCCTTTGGGAGCTCGTGACTAAGTAATAACAGCCGCATGAGTCGATCCATCAGGTTAAGCTACGCTTGCCGGGGCTGGTCCGTGGATAGGTGACCATCTTTACATATCGAGATTCCTCCGTGCCTCAGAAAGCACGTTAAGCCGTTGGTCCCGGCTGTCATTTGTGGATCTTTGACAATCGTTACGGGTCGTCAGAAGCCCGAAAGTCTGACAACCAGTCTTGCCAAATGGTATCGTATTATCCAGTTACTGGGTTATGGAGGTTAGATAAGCAAGTCGCTCCATGTAAAATACTGGTATTCAGCTGTATCAGGTTAGACTGGAAGCCGATCCCAAAATTGGTTGGGAAAAGGCCCGTTGGGGTTCATTTATTTTATTAATTTAAGTATCATCATCATTTCAGCCGAAAGACGTCTACTGCTGGATATAGAACTCCTCCAAGCAGCACCTCAACTAGGATTTCACGTTGTGGGAGGCCTTCCAACTCTACGTATTCCGATACGCGGACGGTATCCAGAACAATGCGGGCATCGGCCTTCTGGGGGCATAAAACGATCACTTTAGCAGAATCATAATATGAAAATATTATGAATCATCGTAACATGCCACAAACTGACAATTCATAATAATGATTTGCGTGTAGTTCATACTACGAAATAACTCATCTGTTTGACAATTTTCTATGGAGATTCGTAAAATGGTCAACAAATTATGAATTGCTTTTGTGTCAAATTAGAGGAATTGCTAATGACAGCTGGGATTCACGAAATGAACTGCTTTTAGAGGAATTGCTAATGTGGCCGGTTTAGGGCCCCTGTTCTGCGAGCAATGTGCAATTCTTCGGGTTATATTGGTTTTATCTTGGTTTTCCTACTGATGTCTTCATTTCTGATTCGATCACGTAGGGAAACTCCAAGCACAGCTCTCCATTGCTCTTTGGGTGACTTTCAGCCTTAACATAACACATGTGTTATATACAGGGTGTAAGAGACAGCCGTCCGCTAATTAACAGGGGGCATTCAGCTCCTTATTTTGATTATTATCATATTCCACCGGAAATTTTCTCAGGAAAGTTTTAATTTTTTTATGTTTTTTCAGTTACTATTCCTTTATTTCAATGTAAAATAACGTTCTCTGTACGTAGCACTCCATTAATTTAAATAAAACAGCTAAAATCAAAAAGCCAGCAATGGATGTTAAAATACTCGAGCGCGCCCCGTCCGACGACACGGGGAGTGCGGCTACGCGGGTTTTGCCACGGTAACGATACATTGCGCGTGAGCCTAATAATACAAATCAGGTTTATTGGATTCCCATAACGTTCCTGAAATAATTTCATGTACCGGTCGTCTTACTATGATATGCTGACTTCATCCCATCAGTCTGCGTAGGGCTGTCCCTTACACCCTGTATGTTCAGACCGGCCATTATTTTTCGGCCGTATTGTACAGGGCTAATCGGCAGGCTCGTGCGTATATTCGCGTTCAAGGCCAGGGTTTCAGATAATTTAATGAAAATTAATTATAAAAATTGTGATTAGCCAGTGATATTACTATCTTATCACATATTGCTATAGTTTAAATGCAGATATGAAATTACTACTTCTACTACTATTTTATAATTGACTCTAAGGAGACAGCTTGTGGTCATAGGCAGAAAAAAGGAGGAATTGAAAATGTGAGTACTTTTGACTTTTTACTAAAAATAATCGTTTATATAATTGTATTCAAATGATGAAATATACCAATTTAACCGATTTAAAAAATGATGAGGAGGTTCTATATGTTCGAAGTGGTGTTTTAAAAAAAAATTATTTTCGCCCGTATAAGAAAATATTTTTTTTGTTTGAAAGGTTGTACGTTATATAGATTCTCTTGATTGTGGTCCCGTATTTTTGTTAAAGTACTGATGAGTGGTTTTTGAGTTAGCAGCAATAATACGTATTAATCCACTTTGTGTATTTAATGATGTTATTTAAGTTCCTTTCACTGTTGTTTTGTAGCAATCCGTGGTGTATGAATTTGTGTGGCGTACTCGACAGCTAAAAAGTGAAAAACAAAAAACTTGCCTTTGATTTACATACACCGGGTTTGAAAGAAAGAAAAATAGATTTATTTGTCACAGAAACACGCGTATCTATTGGAAATTGTGTTTAGACTCATTTTGAATTCGTTTTTTTGGGAATCGGTCAAGCAAAGTAGTCAATCACTCAGCAACTACGACACTCGAGCCGTCGTTTATCGTCAATGTTGTGTCGTTTCAGATGAAGAGCCTCATCCTCATCGCGGCGCTAGCAGCACTTACAGTCTGCAATGACGCGGCTTCCACCCCAAATGAAGCCGCTCTGTACCAGGAAGAGGGCTTCGTGTACCGGGACGATATCAATATGTACCAAAAAGGAGATGTCAGAGTAGGAGATATTATGTTCCACCAGTAAGTACAAACATAGAATGGATTATTACAGTTGGCCCCCTAAAAAAAATCCCCCAAAGAGGATTGCCGGTATATCCGAGAATCCCTTCAAGGCCAAGGGGGCCTATACGAGAAACTAAACTTCCGGCTTGTCCCCTTGCCCATTTATAGCCATACTAACAATGAATGCAACATGTCATGGCATATAATATTTTTTACCTTTTCATCAACAATGGGCATTATCATTTATCATTGGCAAGATTGTATTAGGACGGAATGACTGTACATTGGCAAGCGGGTAAAGCGGAAGTTATTTAATAATCATATTCCCGTTGGCCCCCACTGGTTAACTCTTTCTTGGGGGGATTTTTTAGAGGCCATCTGAATTAACTCCATAATATTTTATATTAAAAAAAGGAAGTGTCCGCCTCTCCAGGGTTGCACTGTTAGCAATACCAAAAAGTATATCTCTGCGTATTTGCTTAACGTTATACGAAATTCATATCGCACCTTCGGTAGAACAAGGGCATAATTGCAGTTTTTGCTATTTTACAGGAGAGCTATTTTAAGATATTTATTGCATTCAGTGAGGTCTTGCTCTGTTAATATTGCTCGAAAGTTTTTCTTCTTTGCATGATATCAACTATATACTACATCCTTTTTAGGCGTATAGTTAACAAGAATTAAGAACTTTTAGTTTTTTTTCAATTAATTTTAATTTTAAGGAAGGGATACATTTGTGCCCTTGTTCTACCAAAATGTATATTATTTTGTAATTAGGACTAAATTTGAGCTTTAATTTAGGATGATTTTCGAATAAAAATACCTTGTTTTTCCGTATAAACTTTTTATTTTCTTATAAAGTAAAAAAAATGTAGTAACTTTCACGAAATATAATACTTAAACTATCATTATAGTCTTACTAATCAGTCGTCAATAATCTCACGTTTGTGTCTCTTTGGAATCACAATGAAAATAGAATTATAGAAGATAACAAAAATAACAGTGACATTATTTTTAACAAGATTCACTGTTATGCAAATGAAATTCTTTAGAATCACACTTCAAAAAATATTAATTAAAAAATATAAAAATATCTTTATAACAATTATTTTTTTCTTACTAACGAATCAGTTCTAGCTCTCTCTCCTTTTCTTAAAAAAGGTTGTTAAAATATTGTTCATAGAACTTAGGAACTATATTTGAGGATATCAATTGACGAATGTCTTCTTTTTTTCTGTGAGGGATTGGTAACTTTTCCTTATAGAGCTGGTTTAGTGTGACATCTTTCACACTTTTTTTATTACCGATACGACCTGTTCGAATTCTCGCTGCTGTCCAATCGTCGGTTTTGTAGCTGCACTTAAATTGGTATATCTCTGAATCTTTCATAAATTTGATCGCTTTCGTATCCAATATTTTAAAAGTATTTCCTTCAACATCCTTGTTTACATTCTTGTTTCCATCCTTGGTTTTTTATATTCATATCTATCCATGTTTCAACCATGTTATTAGCTGTAAAAAAATATATATTTATATAAAAAACTTAAGTAACATACCAATATGAATTAAGAAATAGCAACAATATTCTTACACATTGACGAGTTTTCGATTGAATTTGCTGCTCTGTTAGAGCCCACATCTCCTTCGCGACAAGATCTATTAGAATTTGTGTCAGTTTCTTTGATTTGCAAATTATTTTCGTCATTAAGCATCATTAAAATTTTTTTACTACGAGATCCCATTTTAAATTCTGAAAATTTTATTAAAATTTAAATCATACAAAGAAACTATTCATATCACAATTCACAAATAATGCATACCTACTAGTCGTAAATACATAAAAATACCAATACTAATAAATAAACAGAAAATTTATCACAAAATTTGTATTAAAAAATAATACAAATTTATTTCATTAACTTAAATAACAAACATTAATATTAAATCAAGTCAATTTGGAATGACAAAAACGTAATTGTCATTAAGTCTAGCAAAATAGCATTGCAATTGGAATGACAAAAACACATTTACTTTTAAGACCAAGGAATAAAACAAATCTTGAACGGACAAGGGCATAACTGTCTGAACGACTTTGTCCTTCCAATTTTAAAATTATAAATTAGGCATAAGTGTAATAGATGTGGCATTGTCGCTCCAGAAACCAAAAAATTAAAAGGGCATATTTACCTTTACGACGTTAGCGGTCCAAGTGACGACTGCCTCTCTCCCCGCCGACGGCGCAACTGACCAATGAGACTATGTCCAGCCAAGAGAGCAGTAAAAAGGCACCAATAAGACAAAGTCACTATTTTCGCCTAGCGGATTTTTAAAGGAATTAAATGACTGTCTTTGTTCCTCCAGTTCAAATAGCATTTTTAAGGCATTTCTGTATACTTAACTCATTTTTGCAATTTTTGACAATTGTGCCCTTGTTCTACCGAAGGTGCGATATATTAGTTCGTTTATTACAAGCCAAAGGAGTATGTGCCATCTGCTACAGTTCGATTCAAACTTAATGGCGGCTCGGAACATGAGGCGAGTCGCTGCGCAGTAACAATTTCATGTGACAGCGGGGGTGAGGGGTGGGGTACTGCGCAGCTAAAAGCTAACTTCCGAGCCGCCATTAAGTTTGAATCGATCTGTACTACCCTTACACTTCTGTAGTTTCTGCCTACCCCTATGGGAAGAAGGTATGAGTTTATGAATGTATCTAATATGACTCTTAACTTTTGTTATTTCCAGACACGAATGCAACTTGCCAGGGATCCCGAACACAGTGCAGATTGAGGATATATCATACCGTGGGAATTCAACCACCAGAATAACCGGTCTCCTTTTAAACAGGCTCCCGCCCGTGCCCGGACACACCCATACGGGAGAACTTGGCACTACGCACATCACTATCAGAGTCACGTCAGCGCCTGGCGAGGGACTTTTCACAGTCGCTCAAATCTGGGGACACTACACTGATTGGGTCTGAATAATCGCGACCTTTTTTTTTGGTAACATTTTTTTGTTTTGAACCTTCCTTTGAATCTGTGGTAAAATTATCTAGAAATGTTGGAAATTCTTATTGTAAAAAGTCGTAGTTGGGTTTTAGTTTTTATTACTTGATTTTTTTTTTAATTCTTTTGGGGTTATAATATATACATTTTTGAAATGTGCTCATTAAGCCCTTTCATTTGATATCCAACATGGTACGATTAAACCATATTTTTTTTTAAGTTCCTCACTTTATGTCCTCTAGAGGGCGCCATTTAATGTGACTTCACATAGCCTATAACCAGCGGACAATCACGACGCTTCTAACGATACCTCATTTGTCAAATTGTGATAAGTGGTTTGGAAGATAGGAGGGAACAGATGAACATACATACATACATACATACATACATACATACCGGTCAAAATCATAACCCTCCTTTTTTCTTTGCCGTAGTCGGGTAATAAATGATGATGTTTATAAATTTTTGTTGTTTTCTTCCTAGTGTAGATATAATTGGTCGTGAGACAAAATGTACCGCGCGTAACGTACCGCGTGTATCGTACCGCGTACCGGAAGACGTAGGAAGGCTCCCCATAAGGTGGGCCGATGACTTGGTGAAGGCCGCAGGAATCCGCTGGATGCGAGAAGCACAGAATCGGTCGAAGTGGCGGCGCTTGGGGGAGGCCTATGTCCAGCTGTGGACGTCTTTCGGCTGAAATGAGGAATGATGATGATGATAATGAGACAAAACGTTATCTTGAAGCCTTTCAAAACAATGTTTTGTATGAAAAACACTGGTTTTTCTATTTTTCTGAAACTTATATGTTTATTAAATAAATAAATAAATAAAATCATTTTTTTTCGGACATCTAAGAGATCCATAAATTGTTAGTAACAGGCACTTAAAACCCTATTGTTAGTAACTTAAACTAAAGACGAATTTGTGAGAAGACCAACCCTCACTAGACACCCTGACGTGGAAACTAGGGTATAAGTCTTCTCACAAATTGCCTTATTATGGCGGAGGAATTATCTGCCGCCACAACCTTCTTATTGAAAGCTTGATAAATAGTAATGATTTTGATGATTTCCTATTGAAAAGGCGAGTTATAGGTACTTTCATTATGATTTTCGATTTAAGGGGATGTTGGAGAGGTCACTTGCAACCAAATTACCCCTATGCAAATGTCATCCCTTTTCGAGTACCTAGGTGATTTGAAATTTTATGATAAAAAACCGGCCAAGTGCGAGTCGGACTCGCGCACGAAGGGTTCCGTACCATTATCTATAAAAACGGCAAAAAATCACGTTTGTTGTATGGGAGCCCCCCTTAAATATTTCATCATCATCATTCATGAGATACAGCCTGGTGACAGACGGACAGACAGACAGACAGCGGAGCCTTAGTAATAGGGTCCCGTTTTCAACTTTGGGTACGGAACCCTAAAAAAATTAATGAAATTAAATTGAAAAAATGCCAAATTACTCGAAAATGCTTAAGAGTTATAAGGGGTCATTTGGTTGTAAATGACCTCTTCTACAATACCCTTAATGGATTGCCGACATAATTACCAATAACCCAGTATAATAAATATACCTCCTACATGATAATTATAAATAACTAGCTGCCGCCAGCGGCTTCGCCCGCGTGTAATCTTTATGAATTATAGCCTATGTTACTCAGGGTGAATGTAGCTATCTAATGGTGAAAGAATTTTTGAAATCGGCGCTGTAGTTTTTGAGTTTATTCATTACAAACATACACAAAAAAATACAAATCTTCCTCTTTGTAATATTAGTGTAGATGACGTGACGAGACATCGACGCTCACCAAAGAACAGGCAAATGGAATGGAATGGGTGAGGTATTTTTCTGTTCCTTTCTTCTTGTCTGTACTTATAAGTGTGTGCATAAATGGTTAAATAAATAAAGAAACTGTTCAAACAATTATTAAGGTCATACAACTGACCTTTGAACGGGCTATGTGAGTCATACCTACAATTTAAAATTGTATCTAAAATGCGGATATCCAAAAATAAAACAACAATCTTATTAAGTAGGCTTCTAATCTATGAACAATAAATAGGTACAAACGTGACTAATTACGATATTCAATAATCGCAATGCCTGATTGAGGACTATTAACTAGATGTGGTGACATCCCGGAACCACGATAGCCTGATTCATTTGTTCCAGCTATCATATTGCTTTTTATTTCTGTCAAATAGAGAAGCATGGAGAAAATAAAATGGGCCGACGCCAAATAAATTGGTATAAGCAAGATAAAGATTTCTGTGGTCAAAGTCAAAGTCAATGTCAAAGTCAAATAATTTATTTCAAATAGGCACATATATGGCACTTTTGAACGTCAAACAAAGAAATAGAACTAGTTGCCCCTTCCAAAAGGTAGTTTTCGTACGGAGAAGAATGGGCAAGAAACTCCATCGCTACTCTTTTAAAAATGTTTTACAATATTTTGTATACATTAATTATATAATTATATGTGAAGACGATGCACCTACAATAAGATTGCTGTACTACGAAAGGTAAAAAGAATTATTAATGGAGCAATAATGAATAAATTAAATGAATACCATGAATGATAAAAAGTACCTGACGCGGAATGGATGAAAGGAGCCAGGGCCGGATTTAAGGCGGGGCAACAGGGAAATGTATAGCTTGATGTGTAGCCAAGTCAACCTACATTTCGCCTATTTAACACCTCTACCGAACCGTTCGAGGAAAATAGGCGTGATGTCACGCTTCCGGATATTATAACTGTTTAAAAAAAACTACGTTAAGGAAAATACCAAATTATCTCCAACTACAAAAACTGGGAGATATAACGGTTTTATCGCTGATTATTCAAACTAGGCTGAGAATCAGAGGCCCTAGACAAAGTGACATTCTATCAACGATAACGATGATGGAAATGGCAAAAATGTATAGGACTGACATAAACTATCGAAAAGCTTATGTCAATTTTGTTGAATGTCGTTGTAAAAAAACGAAACGCTTTCGAAGCGATTGTCATTTGTCTAGGCCCTCAGCACTTTTCGAACGTCAAAATCACATAAGACAGTCCCCCAAAAACGCCCATCCTTCACCACTTCCTAGTGCTTTAGCTGGGAAGAAGAAGTGGCGCAACAAACTCCCCAGTAGCACAGCTGTCTGTTCAGTTAGAAAAAATTGATTCTATACAAAAGTATGCAAAATCATTTACATTATGCAACACAAAACATAAATCTAATTATTAGCCATATGTCAGCTAGCACACGCTAATATACCAACCAAAAAAAAAAAACTAGAACTAAAAAAAACTATTTGAGATTAGTTTAGATTATAATATTTATGTTTTGACTGTTTTTAATCTGTCAATGTGCGAGCTATCCAAACTAATATTATAAATGCGAAAGTAACTCTGTCTGTCTGTCTGTCTGTCTGTCTTTCTGTCTGTCTGTCTGTCTGTCTTTGCTTCACGCCTAAACTACTGAACCGATTTGTGTGAAATTTGGTACAGACATAGTTTGGAACTTGAGAAAGGACATAGAATAGTTTTTATTACAAAAAATAAAATAAAAAATAAAATTTATTCCCGACATACAGCGCCATCTATTGGTCAAGAGTCGGCATCAATTCAGTACTGAAAATTCATCGGAAAAATGTAAATAAATAGTAAAAAGGTATGAAAAATATAATATATATATACAACTTTTAGTACATAGAAAATGCTCTAACGGAGTATAGATAATTCTATTAGTACTATATGTCGAGTTGGTGATCGCGCAATGGTGTCGATCGTTACACGAGTTCGGTTCATGTTATTGTTTTAATTCACTGAAAAAAGTAAATAAATAGTAAAAAGGTATGAAAAAAATAATATCAATATAATAAAACTTTTAGTACAAAGAAAATGCCCGAACGGAGTATAGATAAATAATCCGAGTTGTCACTATGCTCGATAGATGGCGTTGGGATCGAAATAGATCGCGCTATGGTTTCGTTACACGCATTTGGTTGGGTATCGGCCGAGCGCTTCGGTACTGTCGTGGAATTGTGGATTGATCGTTTCGTAAATTTAAAATTGGTAAATAAAAGGTTTATTTGTTGGGTTGTCTGGTGGTTGTTATCAAAATAGGTTCCGTTGTATTTGTCGATTAAAAGGTTTATTTGTTGGGTTGTCTGGTTGTTGTTTTCAAAATAGGTTCCGTTGTATTTTCGATTAAAAGGTTTATTTGTTGGGTTGTCTGGTTGTTGTATAATGCAAGTTTAGTTTGATCTCGATTAAAGAGTTCCCTAGAATATCTTCCACATTAAGTTTTTGAAGAGATACCGCGAGATCGGGAACTATGTGGGTAAAACCAAAAATCTGCCGGAAATCACTATTCCACGCGAACGAAGTCGCGGGCAAAAGCTAGTTATTTATATATTTTGTACAAGCCGATTTAAAACAAATCGTCATACCTGGTATCAAATATGATCCGACTAGCTTTTGCCCGCGACTTCGTTCGCGTGGAATAGTGATTTCCGGCAGATTTTTGGTTTTACCCACATAGTTCCCGATCTCGCGGTATCTCTTCAAAAACTTAATGTGGAAGATATTCTAGGGAACTCTTTAATCGAGATCAAACTAAACTTACATTATACAACAACCAGACAACCCAACAAATAAACCTTTTAATCGAAAATACAACGGAACCTATTTTGAAAACAACAACCAGACAACCCAACAAATAAACCTTTTATTTAGTACAGTGTGAGAATAAGTACGTTCTTCGGGACACAGTTTTAAATTATTCGAATACATATCGATAAGATAATCAGTATCAACAACTCATGAATTTGTCTTTTGAAGTAAAACTTCTTCGGCGATTCGATAATTGCGGCCGGCAGCGGCCGGCGAGTGCTTCGTCGAAATTGGTCGCAGAAACAAAATTAGGGCTTTCCGATAGTTATGAACCGAATATGTATAACTATATTACGGTAAATATTTATATCCCTAGGGATACAATAGTATCATGGCTTTAACTATCTTATTGTGACATATATATATGTATATCGATATATCCAATGACACTCGGCAATAGTGCAGTTTTCGCCTTCATATCAGTGAACGATTTTTTGTAATCCAAACTAATATTATAAATGCGAAAGTAACTCTGTCTGTCTGTCTGTCTGTCTGTCTTTCTGTCTGTCTGTCTGTCTGTCTTTGCTTCACGCCTAAACTACTGAACCGATTTGTGTGAAATTTGGTACAGACATAGTTTGGAACTTGAGAAAGGACATAGGATAGTTTTTATTACAAAAAATAAAATAAAAAATAAAATTTATTCCCGACATACAGCGCCATCTATTGGTCAAGAGTCGGCATCAATTCAGTACTGAAAATTCATCGGAAAAATGTAAATAAATAGTAAAAAGGTATGAAAAATATAATATATATATACAACTTTTAGTACATAGAAAATGCTCTAACGGAGTATAGATAATTCTATTAGTACTATATGTCGAGTTGGTGATCGCGCAATGGTGTCGATCGTTACACGAGTTCGGTTCATGTTATTGTTTTAATTAACTGAAAAAAGTAAATAAATAGTAAAAAGGTATGAAAAAAATAATATCAATATAATAAAACTTTTAGTACAAAGAAAATGCCCGAACGGAGTATAGATAAATAATCCGAGTTGTCACTATGCTCGATAGATGGCGTTGGGATCGAAATAGATCGCGCTATGGTTTCGTTACACGCATTTGGTTGGGTATCGGCCGAGCGCTTCGGTACTGTCGTGGAATTGTGGATTGATCGTTTCGTAAATTTAAAATTGGTAAATAAAAGGTTTATTTGTTGGGTTGTCTGGTGGTTGTTATCAAAATAGGTTCCGTTGTATTTGTCGATTAAAAGGTTTATTTGTTGGGTTGTCTGGTTGTTGTTTTCAAAATAGGTTCCGTTGTATTTTCGATTAAAAGGTTTATTTGTTGGGTTGTCTGGTTGTTGTATAATGCAAGTTTAGTTTGATCTCGATTAAAGAGTTCCCTAGAATATCTTCCACATTAAGTTTTTGAAGAGATACCGCGAGATCGGGAACTATGTGGGTAAAACCAAAAATCTGCCGGAAATCACTATTCCACGCGAACGAAGTCGCGGGCAAAAGCTAGTCGGATCATATTTGATACCAGGTATGACGATTTGTTTTAAATCGGCTTGTACAAAATATATAAATAACTAGCTTTTGCCCGCGACTTCGTTCGCGTGGAATAGTGATTTCCGGCAGATTTTTGGTTTTACCCACATAGTTCCCGATCTCGCGGTATCTCTTCAAAAACTTAATGTGGAAGATATTCTAGGGAACTCTTTAATCGAGATCAAACTAAACTTGCATTATACAACAACCAGACAACCCAACAAATAAACCTTTTAATCGAAAATACAACGGAACCTATTTTGAAAACAACAACCAGACAACCCAACAAATAAACCTTTTAATCGACAAATACAACGGAACCTATTTTGATAACAACCACCAGACAACCCAACAAATAAACCTTTTATTTACCAATTTTAAATTTACGAAACGATCAATCCACAATTCCACGACAGTACCGAAGCGCTCGGCCGATACCCAACCAAATGCGTGTAACGAAACCATAGCGCGATCTATTTCGATCCCAACGCCATCTATCGAGCATAGTGACAACTCGGATTATTTATCTATACTCCGTTCGGGCATTTTCTTTGTACTAAAAGTTTTATTATATTGATATTATTTTTTTCATACCTTTTTACTATTTATTTACTTTTTTCAGTGAATTAAAACAATAACATGAACCGAACTCGTGTAACGATCGACACCATTGCGCGATCACCAACTCGACATATAGTACTAATAGAATTATCTATACTCCGTTAGAGCATTTTCTATGTACTAAAAGTTGTATATATATATTATATTTTTCATACCTTTTTACTATTTATTTACATTTTTCCGATGAATTTTCAGTACTGAATTGATGCCGACTCTTGACCAATAGATGGCGCTGTATGTCGGGAATAAATTTTATTTTTTATTTTATTTTTTGTAATAAAAACTATCCTATGTCCTTTCTCAAGTTCCAAACTATGTCTGTACCAAATTTCACACAAATCGGTTCAGTAGTTTAGGCGTGAAGCAAAGACAGACAGACAGACAGACAGAAAGACAGACAGACAGACAGACAGACAGAGTTACTTTCGCATTTATAATATTAGTTTGGATTAGTTTGGATTACAAAAAATCGTTCACTGATATGAAGGCGAAAACTGCACTATTGCCGAGTGTCATTGGATATATCGATATACATATATATATGTCACAATAAGATAGTTAAAGCCATGATACTATTATATCCCTAGGGATATAAATATTTACCGTAATATAGTTATACATATTCGGTTCATAACTATCGGAAAGCCCTAATTTTGTTTCTGCGACCAATTTCGACGAAGCACTCGCCGGCCGCTGCCGGCCGCAATTATCGAATCGCCGAAGAAGTTTTACTTCAAAAGACAAATTCATGAGTTGTTGATACTGATTATCTTATCGATATGTATTCGAATAATTTAAAACTGTGTCCCGAAGAACGTACTTATTCTCACACTGTACTCAAAGGAGGTAGCTACTGTGTTACTGGACTAAGTGCGAAATTGATAATGTGAGTACTTTACTGTTAAAATCTATTAGGTGGCCAGTAAATTATTGTATATAACTATTCTATAGTATGTTCTAAAAGTATTTAATTAAAATGTAAACAAATGTATCAGAAAACGTAGATACATGCCAATTTGTAGTGCTTACAAGTAGAATATTATTTTGATTTGATTATTTGAATACGTACTTATACCCAAAATTTTAATTTTAAATAACCTCTTGAAGCCTTAAAGATGTTTTTCATTTGCCAATTTTGAGCCTTCTGCCCCCACGCTCCCCCGCACCGCCTCCTTTTTAACCACTTTTTTTTAACTTATTAATACTACTTCCATGCTTATACTTATCACAAACTGTTTTATATTCTTTTTATAATTATTACAAAATAGACAGTTTTTTTTTTGTCAACATTAAAACTATAAAGTAGTCGTGCCTTCGTAAATTATTAAAAAGTGGTCTTAATATTGAAATGTGTCGCTTCAGATGAAGAGCTTCATCCTCATCGCGGTGCTAGCAGCACTTAGATTGCCTTTGATATACAATTTTCAATAGGCAACCCCCCGTTGCCTATTGAAAATTGTGTATAGACAATATGAATTCGTTTCGTAAGGGAATCGGACAGTAGCAAAGTAATGAATCGCTCAGCAACTCCGACACTCGAGCTTTCGTTTATCGTCAATGTTGTGCCCTTTCAGATGAAGAGCCTCATCCTCATCGCGGCGCTAGCAGCACTTACAGTCTGCAATGACGCGGCTTCCACCCCAAATGAAGCCGCTCTGTACCAAGAAGAGGGCTTCGTGTACCGCGAAGATATCGATATGTACCAGAGAGGTGACGTCCGATTAGGAGATATCATGTTCCACGAGTAAGTACCAACATAAAATTAATTAATAAAGAAAAGACTTGTTCGGGGCTCAGGGGGCCTACCACCACCGTATTACTTCAGTGTAGGAAAGAGATGAAGCGCTACAGGACGTTTAGCTCCATCTCTTTCCACCAATGAAGTAAGATTAAAATAATACTGCTGACGTGTGGCCGGTTTTGTAACCCTGTGTGCACTTAGTGAGGTGTGTAAATGTGTGTTTGAGCATGTATGCACAGAGAGGAGGTGTAGTTTTGGCATGCGTCCCTCAATTTTTCGCAGCGCCATAGCGCTGAAAAAACCAAGACATCTTGATTTTTTTATTTGGTCTGAAGTCCGGGGTAGCACTGTTAACTGTAACAAAAAGATTGTAAGTAGGATATCGATCTGTATAGGTATTTCTTCAACATTATACAAAACACACACATTTATTTGATTTTTACATTTACAAAGGTATTCAGGATCAAATAAATTAGCTAGCAAAACTCTGCAGACGTGTTGGGTTCTATCATCTAAATACGATAGAATAAAAACAAAAAAGATTTGATGTTTTTCTTTTGGGGGGTCAACGAACGCTTGTGTTACTTGAAGTTTAAATACCTTAAAATACAGTTTTTTTAAACTGATATTTTAAGTCAATACATTAACAGACTGCGGTCGATGACCTCACAAAACATCATTTGTGGTCATCGAGCGCAGTCTGTCACCATCATCAATTTTTTTTTTTTGTATTATCACTTTTAGATACAGGCTGATAAGATATCACATAGCCGTTATATTTGCATCCATCCAAAGTTAGATACTGCAATTTAATCGTAAGAATATTTTTTTCTTTCCAGACAGACGTGCAACTTGCCAGGGATCCCGCACACAGTGCAGCGTGAAGATGTAAGATACCGTGGCAATTCTACCACCAGAATAACCGGTCTCCGGATGATAAGGCCTCCTCTCCCGCCCGGACACATAGCCGTTGGACCATTCCTCACTACGCACATGACTCTCAGGTTGACAGCAGCGCCTGGCGAGGGACTCTTCACAACCGTTCAAATCTGGGGACACTACACTGATGGAGTCTGAATAAAAACTCAGAACACAGAGGGGCAATTCTCGTATTTTTACGAACGTTCGCATTCGGATCTCATTCGCAATTTGTCAAAAATACAATCAATTTACCAAAATGTTTGACAAGTTTGACAGATTGCGACTTGAATGTGAACATTTTTTTATATACGAGAATTGACCTTCTGATCTCCAGATCTGATCTTGTCTGATGTATAATTGCGAGTTTTTTTTTGGAATCGTTTATTTTCGGAAAGTTTGGTAATTCTTTTGACTTAGATTTTGGAAATTCTTATTGTAATAAATTATGTTGTACTAAACAAAAATGTTATTAATACAGACAAATAATAAGAATATACTGTTCTTATTTTTTCCTTTTTAATTTTCATAATGAACAACCCTTTCTGATATACGATTTCTGAAAATAATGAGGTACCTACCTACTATGTTAAAATTAGACCAAGGTTAAACTTTGAAAAACGAACAACTGCCGCACATAACGGTTCACATTCTGCCAATGCAACCGCTGCTTCGGTTGATACAACACCCTGTTTACGTCTTCATTACCAACTCTTCATGGCCGGTCCAAACTTTGCCCAGAAGGCTGCGCAATTACAATTTTTTAGCAAAGAGAATTCGTTAATTAAAAAGTCATTGTGTTAGGAATCAAATGGTTACATGAGGCGAGTGTGAGTAAGAGAACTTGCGCGAAATCGTAGTAGTGCAATTGTAGTATCGCGCGAAATTGTAGTAGCGCAATTGTAGTATCGCGCGAAATTGTAGTACTGCAATTGTAGTATCGCCCGAAATTGTAGTAGCGCAATTGTAGTATCGTGCGAAATTGTAGTAGCGCAGTGAAATTGTATTAGTGCCTATGTTCAGATCGGCCATGAATCATGGCCGAGCCATGATTCATCGCCCGTATTGTACGGCACTCACACACACACGCAAAAAAGGACTCCTAATATTGTCTTATCGAGATTTTTTACGCGATCTAAGCAATAAAATAACTATGTTAATTTTGGCTACGAGTTATCAGATACATAATATCATGTTTTGACTAGTGTTTTAGTCAAAAAATGATAATTATTTATTTATATATTTATTTAATTTGACAACATTGGTCCGCTGATTATGTCCTGTTATTATCTAAGTAGGTACTTACCTACAACAACCTTATATATCTCAAGTGGACCACAAAGTAGGTACGGCATGGTCTTGTGGCGGCATTTACATCGCCACATGCGAACTGCGCATCAAAGACCTTTCGGCACACAAAATCCTGCATCGCGCAATTAGAGTTTACAGCGCGATCAACATATATACAACATCTCGACATCAATCGTTGGGCAGTTGTCCGTTAGACATGACACCAATCTGGTCGAAGGATCCCTCCTTTTCTATAGAGGATGAGTGAACTTTACACCTTGTTCCTCATACCTCTAAAGTATAATCAAGTCGTCAGGATTATCCAAATCATAGGACTGAATCAACCGTATAGTTTTTCACGGCAAGAAAAGCGTGAGTGCAACAAACAGACCTTACGTGTAAAGGCTCTTACATACTGGCACGATTCGTCGCGCGACGCGAATTTTAACAAAACAATTTCTGAGAAAACTTCACGGCGAACAATGCGGCGCGCGGCGGCGCGTCGCGTTGGGCGACGAATCACGCCAGTATGTAAGAGCCTTAAACTTGTATGGATGGATCTGGTTTATCTAATTGAACCTGACAGCTGTTATTTACTTCCGTAATTTGATTGGTCATTCTTGTTTTAACTACGTCAGTCATCTGTATTATCTATATACGAAACTGGTCAGTTCAACTAAACCTAGACCATTGCTCTTTCTAGGGTTCCGTACCCAAAGGGTAAAACGAGACCCTATTACTAAGGCTCCGCTGTCTGTCTGTCTGTCCGTCTGTCACCAGGCTGTATCTCATGAACCATGATAGTTAGACACTTGAAATTTTCACAGATGATGTATTTCTGTTGCCGCTATAACAACAAATACTAAATAATAAAATAAAATAAATATTTAAGGGGGCTCCCATACAACACACTTGATTTTTTTGCTCATTTTTGCTCGACATTGATAACGGCAATAGGTAGAAGTTTGAAACACTCACAGAATATTTAGTTACATATTCACTTTAAAATAAATAATTAAATTAAAATAAAACAAATATTTAAGGGGGCTCCCATACAACAAACTTGATTTTTCTGCCGTTTTTATAGATAATGGTACGGAACCCTTCGTGCGCGAGTCCGACTCGCACATGGCTGGTTTTTTATCGTTTAATTTACCTCACGGTTTATTCAAACCAGTAAAAAAAAAAAATATATCAGGTTTGCCATTAGCATAATTCACTCAAAATATAACTTGTTATTGGTAACTTGGCCCTGAGGCTACATTAACGGGATAGATTTTTTATTAACTAATCATCTGCCTCATTAGCCTTTTTCTAACTATGTTGGGATTGGGATCGACTTCCATTCCAACTAGATTCAGCTGAATACCAGTATTATGCATAAAGCGACTGCCTGCCTGACTTCCACAACCCAGTTAGCAGCTGGGTAACACGACAGGTTAGTTAGGGATTCGTAGTTCAACTTGCGGGCTTCTGACGACCCGTAACGACTGTCAAAGATCTACAAATGACAGCCGGGACCAACGGCATAAAATGCTTTGCGAGTCACGGAGACCACGGTGAACATAATCCGACACGGTTATGTGGCCGCAGCGTTAAGCATAGAATAAATAAATAATAATTTATTTTACTCACGAAACAGGATATCACTGTCGACGGCACTACCGTCAACAGTTGATATCAACTAGCTTGGGTAGCTAGGGCAACTAGCTTCATCTTTCGATTGACCGACCCCTTGACAATTCAAACGTGCCTGTAATTGGGAATATGCATGTGATTCAAATATGGGTCAAATATTTTTTTCTATAAACTATGTTACTTCAGAATTAAGCCTCCATCAATATTTTTGAATAAAATTTCTTTTTGAGCGAGAAATTAATTTTTAAAAAGTCCCAAAAAACTGTGGGTAATTCAAATACTTGAAAAGGCTAAGAGCGGATGTGACGTAACAATCCGGGATAGCAATCAAAATGTCAGTGTCAAGTCAATGTCAAACGTTCATAGAAAAAGGAGTGTTTGACAGTTGCTTGTCTGTTTCACGGAGTGTGACGTCACCACACCAAGCGCGCCAAATGGAGGGCGTTTAAATAGCCCGGATCGGTTGGATATTTTTAAACATTTTTTTAACTACTTTAAATTGCTTTTTTGCCGTCGAATTTTTTTTTACTATTATTTGACGATGTAAACTATCGAATAAAAATATTAAAAAAATACATGCATATTCCCTATTGGTTTATTTGAAATAAATGCTTTGAGTTTGAGTTTGATATGAAATACTGATGCATAGTTTTGGCAGTGTGTTTGTTTATAAATATTGCTTTTGCCGACCCTGTACGACGAAAAGCGATGGGAAGGTGACCGACGCGACGGCAAGGTGACAGCAAGGCGGGTGCGCCCTAAACTGAAACAGACTAAAAGTAGAACATCTCCAACAACAGGAAATAGTGCATATGGTGTATTTTGACGCCTTAGAGTGAAATCCTCGTAAGTATAAAATAAGTAACTTGTCAGGAGAAAGAAAAAACTGCGTGCTGTAAACTTGTACGGCGTCTTTTATGTTTTTTTCGACGTCAAAGTGTGTGCTAAGGATCATACTCGCTATTTTTCGGCCGATCCTTTGGGCTTTGCTAATTTTCGAAAGCGAACAAAAAAAACTATCGATCCATTTTCGAGTTTTTGCGAGTCTAACGCACGGCAATTGATACGTACAGCTAGGATACAGATAGTTGACAGTTAGTGATTTATGTATATAGAAGATAAAATGTCTGTCCGCTTACATCTCCTAAAACACATAATAGATTTTGATGTGGTCTTCACCATGATTAGAGATTATTTCGGATGGTATATGTGCATTACTTTAACTTGAATATAACACAGAAATCTCTATATTTTGATATGTCGCCATATTGCATCCGTGCGAATAAGGGGTTTTACCAGTTTCAACAATTGATTCGATAAGGATAAATTTTTACCCAGAAGGATAAATCGCAAATCAGGTTTTGATTATCATAATCAGTAATTATTAAAACAGCTTTTTATTGGTTAAACAAAAGGAACTCGGAACCTATATAATAGGATGTTTCTTGACAATCCATTACATTGTGCAACTAGTGCAGTAAACGGTCGATATGAAGTACATAAACATAGTTTTGTTAGTGTGTTTGTTCTTGAATCATGTCATCGGCGGCAGTGGCGCCTCTGTTGGAGTACAAGGTAAAGTCACAGCAAAGGGCCCGGACAGAAGCCCGAAAACTAAAAGGAACTAAAAGTGGAACAACCGAACTTATTCCAAAATCTAAAGTACTATAGATGCGGTAGCGTGTAGTTTGGATTGTACTCGGGTTAATAATATCTGTGTTGTTAATAATGATTAAATTTTTATGATTTATTTAGTAAAGAGAGTACGAGATTCTGTTGAAACAATTTCAATGCAGTTGTCATAAATTGTTCTACTAGAGTCGCGTCACGCCTGTGTAAGGGAGCTGTAAGTGTGTTCTCGTTTGTTGGCATCTTTAAACATATTTTTTGCAGAGTCGATTGAATGAATAACGCAAAAAAAATAACACATTGCTCTGTAATGCCTTTGCGTAGGTATTATATTTGATTATTATCGAAGATGAATGAACAAATAGAAGTGACCATTATACCGTCAGTACACTATGAACTTAGCAGGAAAAATGTCATTAGGAGGGACCTTGCAGTGTTAATATTTTATATTGCATTTTTTACACTATTAAAGGCAATGATATTAAATTAACAGATATGTTATAAGCGCGCAATCGTGAAGACTCGAAAACATTCCAATTGTAACGTTTTTACTTGTAGTGAAATGTAAAAATGAATGAAACGTGGATACTTGTGCCGCTGCTGCGCGTAACACTTTTTTCGGTTGTTTTGTGAGTGTATAACATATCTGTTAAAATAATATCATTGGCTGGAGGTTTATATACGGCTACCAACCAAAGTGATAAACTTTAAACTCATGTCCTTGTAACTATACCTAAACTCTACTCTTCAAACCAGTACTCAACAGTGAGTTTTTACAAAATAAAATAACGAGTGGGTACATAGTGTCTAGTGGCAAAAAGTCCGGCCAAGCGCGTCTCAAACCACGCATAATGAAGGGTTCCGTAGTTGGAATTAATGTATCCCAAGAACAAACTTAATTTTGTATTTTAAAAAATGTTCTCCCATACATTGATATAAGTTACACTCAATTTTGAGATCGCAAATTTTTACGTTTTTCTTTCTTTAAAAAAAAGTGATAAAACTACCTATTATTATCGATTTTCGGACTTTTTCCTTTACTTGTGCTGTGAGACCTTCCTTCTTGCCAAACATGATTCTAGGTCAACGGTAAGTACACGATAAGTTTTAATTCATTTGCGAGTATCAAAGCATAAATGGCCGGATTTTTTATTGGGTTGATTTACCTTGTTTTTTTAGAGATCAAGGGACCGTTAACCTATTTGATATTAATTTCAACTTGATACCTCCTCGCGTTCCTGAGAAAAAGGGTCTCGACAGACCGGCAGACGGACGGACGGACAACGAAGTAATTCTTTATGGGGTTCGTTTTTTTTTCATTTTGAGGTACAGAACAATTTTTTTTTTTCCTTGGGGAAATCCGCATGTATTCCTTCCGTTTTGGGAGAACGCAGGGTTATGTCGGACTCCTATCGACTAAAAGAACTTCAATGATCCTACTTCTACCATGAGTCGGGGGCCCGGGAGATACTTGTACAGTCAGACTAAGTGAATCATGACCCACATTGACGATAAATCGTTTGAAACCGTCATTTTAACATTTGATGTGAAACAGACCAGACCCCGTTAGATTTTTTTTTATGGGGTTATGTAAATTTTGTTTACAAGAACCAGTATGAAATTGTCCATGAGCTACAAGCAGAACTTAGACGTATTATTCCTGTGTATTATTCTAAATATCCACCACAACAAGATCAAAAAATCGACAGGGAGCGAAATAATCAAAAGAGTGCGACTTTGTATTCAACAGGAAAGGACTCATTTTGAGCATTTGATAAATTGATTAATTTTGTATTAAAAATGTTAAAATTCATGGTTTTCCTTTTATTTGTGACACTATGTTATTTAGCAAAAAATAATCCTTATGATGAAGCCTTTCGATCGGTATGATAAAGCTACAGGGTGATTATTTTTCTCATGTAACGGTTCGATTCTCGGTTCAACCATGTAATTATTGAAATATGCAGTTTAAATTGTTTTTTAAATTCAAATAATGTAATCTTTCAGTAAAATGTTCCATCTACAATATTCAAGGTACTTTCCCTCCATGTGGCATATCCGTGGGACGACATATCATGAAATACTTTGAGGGTCCCAAACATATTTAATGTAGGTATATCTTTTAAAATAAATAGTTTTATAGTTCTAAGAAAATTGAAAAACAATCAGCTGTTCCATGCATTTTGTCGATTTAAGTGAACACAAATGTAGGGAACAGCTGATTTTTTTTTCGCGATTTCAAGTTTGGTCCCATAGTAAAAGTTGTTCAAAATGATGAGTACAATGACTCCTTTTCGGGTTTAGCATAAACAAAAAATAAGGTTGTATATACACCGTGGCATTTTAATCGTCTTTCATCCGCAGCCCACTTCATGTATCCAATGACTACTACACATTCATAAAAAAAGATAAGTATTTATGAACATTTGGGTAATTAAAAAAAAAAAAATTAATTCAATAGTAAGACGCATGACGTAGTTTGAAACAACGTTATGAGCGCGGTCCGAGCATTGCGTTCCAAAGGCGGCACGGACTGAAGCGGCGGCATCTTTAACAGAGTTCATTCCCCCTATTGCAAAAATGTGTTTCTTACTATTGCAATCCTAAAGGCTTTTAAATACTGGCGCGATTCGCCGCGCGACGCAACGCCGCCGCATTGTTCGCCGTGAAGTTTTCTCAGAAATTGTTTTGTCAAAATTCGCGTCACACGACGAATCGCGCCAGTATGTAAGAGCCTTAATGTTCTCATTACGTAGCAGTTTGTACATAAAAGCTATTTAATTCCAATTCTTCCTTCATACTTGGTACGGGCTTAGGACCGTCAGAAACATAATTAATAGGGAAGATGCATGTATTTTTTAAATTTTTTTATTCGACAGTTTTTAGCGTCAAATAATAGTAAAAAAAAATTCGACGGCAAAAAAGCAATTTAAAGTAGTTAAAAAAATGTTTAAAAATATCCAACCGATCCGGGCTATTTAAACGCCCTCCATTTGGCGCGCTTGGTGTGGTGACGTCACACTCCGTGAAACAGACAAGCAACTGTCAAGTCAACGTCAAACACTCCTTTTTCTATGAACGTTTGACATTGACTTGACACTGACATTTTGATTGCTATCCCGGATTGTTACGTCACATCCGCTCTTAGCCTTTTCAAGTATTTGAATTACCCACAGTTTTTTGGTACTTTAAGAAAATTAATTTCTCGCTCAAAAAGAAATTTTATTCAAAAATATTGATGGAGGCATAATTCTGAAGTAACATAGTTTATAAAAAAAAATATTTGACCCATATTTGAATCACAAGACATGCATATTCCCTATTCTTAATAAAACCAAAACTAAGTTGTGTTAGATACGTAGGTACATAGTAAGTGCAGATTAATAAAAAAGAAAGTTAAAAACATACGGCCGATTTCAATAACTGATCAATTTGTCTTCGTTCGACCCTATTGAAGATAGAAATTTGACTCATGTCTACTAACCTAGCAAATAACAAACAAAAGATATGTAGTTACTGAAATTGCAGTGCTGGCACTTGCGGGTTGATCACACCTCGGTTGCGTAACATTTTCAGATTATTTGGCGCAGCGTACAATCTCCTTGCTCCCCGTAAATTGTCACCACTCACTGCGTACAGGCGCACCATTTGTAGGTACTCGATATTCGAGTATCGATAGTTCCTCATAATCATTTTGAAGTAGGTAGGACCTATTCACTTCTTGCACTGTAACGATCGCGAATAACGTTTGATATCCGGTAGCGCGCGCGCACTTCCACTTCCGGTATTCGGCCGCAACTGAGACGCTGCGAGATTGACCTTCACTTATTTTTCGAGTGCAAGGGGCGGGGCGTGACACGCGCGGCTCTACTCAAAGGATAGCATTAGAGCTCCTCATTGGATGACAGTCCACGTGGACTATGCTTGATTGGCTTTCGGTATTGGAATGATCTACTCGACCCGTGCGCTGCGTAGGTATGTTCTACCGTTTGATACGTAAACATTAATAACAAGATGTTTCAGAATTCTAATGCAATATTTATTTTTCTTTGTACCTATTATATTAATTAATGGTAAAAAAAAAAGAATCGTGTCTGGAGGTATTTTATGTCGGATACATTGAGTGGACCACCTTTGTAAGACGATTAAAATGCCACGGTGTATATAGAAAATGGTCAATAAATCTACAGTCAGGACAGTATTATCATATAACATAATAATAATAATAAACTTACATAGATAATAACGAGATCTTCATGTCTTGTTAAAACGGTGCGAAGCAGCGGCGCGTTATAATAAAACATAATATTTTACCTTAAACTTGAATATTTTCCAAGGCTACTACTTTGGAACTATTAACTGGTTTTGTTTGCTTGAATCTTGCCCTCAATCTTGTTATACAGGTATTTTTTTGTGCAGTAAACTCTTGCCGAATTAATTCTTTCCTGTACTAACCGGTCCGCCGTATGCTTGACTCATATAAGAATAAGTACTTTTGAAAATACTTACATCTTCAATATTATTGTCAAATATGTAGGTTCAAAAGCCGTCTTGGCGCCGCTATTTATTAAATGAAACCCATGAGTGAACCTTTTCTGAAAACCATATCATCATCATCATCATCTGCCTAGCCTTTTCCCAACTATGTTGGGGTCGGCTTCCAGTCTAACCGGATGCAGCTGAATACCAGTATTTTACATGGAGCGACTGCCTATCTGACCTCCACAACCCAGTAACTGGGTAATACGATACCCCTTGGTTAGACTGGTTGTCAGACTTTCGTGCTTCTGACGACTCGTAACGACTGTCAAAGATCCACAAATGACAGCCGGGACCAACGGCTTGACGTGCTTTCCGAGGCACGGAGGAGTCTCGATTTGTGAAAATGGACACCCATCCACGGACCAACCCCGGCAAGCGTAGCTTAACCTGCTGGATCGACCCGAGCGGCTGTTATTACTTAGCCACGAGCTCCTCTGAAAACCATAATGTAACCTTTATCTAAAAAAAACATGCGGGCAGTCTTTAGGGACTACCGATAGAAGTGACAACTAAGCAACAATGCGTAACCTCAACGTAATTCAAACGGTAGACGGTAGATGGCGCTAAAAACATTTCTTCAAGCGTGACGGTGACGATGACGCGAGCTCTATGATTTTTGTTCACCCAAAAAGTGCCCAACGCGCCTAAAGAAGTTTTCACTTGAATAATTTTAATGCTCATTATACTTACGAATAAGTATTTTGAGTTATATTATTACCTTGATTTTGTCAAACTAGAATGGAATACTCTATATTATGTACAGCATAAAAATTACAGATATAAATATAGAAATTAATTATTAACTGGTTGTAAGTTCTTATTATGTAACAGTTTGATGTTCCTTACAACAAAAAAAAACATAAGGTCATAGTTCCATATCTATTAATAGTATTTTATAGGTATGTCGGTGTTTTTGTTAAATGTTAAAGTTAAAATTACACGTTTTATTACCTCAAATACCACTTTGCTATCACTTTAGGGTTTCGTAGCCAAATAGTAAAATTGGAACCCTTCTGTTTTCGTCATTCCGTCTGTCCGTCCGCCCGGATGTTACACAGCGATTTCACTCGAAGACTATTGCACTATATCAATGAAAATTAGAAGGATGATGTATTCTGTGCACCGCTAAACAATCGTGAAATTACAAACAACTATACAACACACACATTGACTAAACAGCTTGGGGTGGCTCTCCCCATAAATGTTACCAAGGGATGAAAAGAAATTCTATGCGCGTGGGATATCGTTGGATGCCATAATTAAAAAGATTATGATGTTTCTCAGTGACTTTTGCTGTGTAACATCCTTCCTCTCGCTTTCCCACATCCTACAATCCGGGTGGTTTCTTGGGAGTGATTTCGTGAAAAGGGACGGTAGTGTGTAACACTTCTTGTGAAGCCGGTGAAGCGCGCGCTATTTAATTTGACCAATAAGCGCGCGCGGTGCTAGTGCTGGCCGTCAGATGGTACCAAACCATTTAACGATAGGTTGTAAACAGGATAATGATTGTAAATTATGGTGAAGATGATGACGATCATGAATATTGTTTATCATCTAAACGACAGCCAAGATGTCAAATGTTATATATATATACATCATAATTTGCGGCTACTGTAGGGCTCGCTCGTTTTTTCAAATTAAATATTTTCGGTAACAACCCTCAATAATTTTATTTTTCCTCGTTTTTTCGAGAAGTACTATGAAATACAAACTTATTTTTACGTTCGATAAATATGCATGACAAATATGCATTCATCCCAACTACGGAACCGTTCGGCTTTATAATATATAGAGCAGTAAAATAAGAGAATAAAATACTAGTTTTTAGAATAAAAATTAATTTCATTCGTGGGAACATCTTCTTGAGAAACAGTCATGAGGCTGTCTTTGTTATTTGTTTTAATATTGAGTCTAAAAATTGTGACGACAACATCACACTTTGCCTACCCAACTGCACTAAGTTACGACGAATGGGTCTGCGAGTTCGTCGACATTGTTGAAGATAACTTTATTGGGAACCCATTGCTGGATCAAAATGTGAAAGGAAACGTTACTGAAGTGAAGAAGCTAGGAGATATAGAGGAATCAGACGAAGAAAATGACATTCAAGTGAAGTTTCCGAAAGACGAAGTTATTGTGCCTAGTGGTGAAGCTGATACAACCGAGGAACCTGGTAATTCCTTTAATGCTGATGATTGTGTCGGTGGAACTCGAGTTGGTAAAAACTGTGTAAAAGAAGATTAAGATGAAAAAACAGAAAAAAGAAGAGATCGATATTGATGAAGTAAAATGTGACCGTGCTTGATAAAAGATTTAAAAAAATAGAGCAATTTTTATTTTCCTATTTCTTTTTTATCAATTTGTAAAGCTAATGTAACGTGTGTGTGTGTGTCTATTATCAAATAATGTGTTGTCTCAGAAAAGTGTACCTTTTAAAGTGATTGTCAGAATACACAAAAGTGAATATACATATTTACATACATATACATTTCTACACAAGGTGGTCCAGAATATAGTTGCAAATAAACCGTTTTAAACCAAAATCCGTGGTTTGAAAACCATGTTAATCAAAAAAACGGTCTTTAAACCACGGATTTTAGTTTAAAGCTGTAAATACACCGTTTTAAACCAAAATCCATGGTTTAAAAACCGTTTTAAACAAATTTAATACGTTTTTATATCACGGATTTTCGGTTTAAAACGGTTTATTTACATCTATAGGCCAGAATCATGTACTGAATCCATGGTCACAGATTCACAGGTTGTGCGTCGACGTCCTTGCCACATACATTTAGATATATATACATTTTTATGAGACTTTTTGTTTGTATATCTGTTTGCTTGCTTGTCTGAATGTATGTTCCAGCATCACTCAAATACTACCGGATATTTTCTCTTGAAATGCATAGATATTTCCTATAAGTCTGGCCAGTCTGTAGTCTATAAATTATCATCATAATCTGCCTAGCCTTTTCTCAACTATGTTGGGGTCGGCTTCCAGTCTAACCGGATGCAGCTGAATACCAGTATTTTACATGGAGCGACTGCCTATCTGACCTCCACAACCAAGTAACTGGGTAATATGATACCCCTAGGTAAGATTGGTTGTCAGACTTTCGGGCTTCTGACGACCCGCTATTAATTATCATATAAATAAATACAAAAAAATGCTTCGCGTTTGAATTTGATTATGACTGTCTATATTTAAAGAATGCAGAATATAGTCGGCGTTTAAGGACCTCAGTAACGCTCGGGAGACGGAGACTAGTGTCCGTTCTGCCAAATGTAGAATGTTATGTAAGATTTACGAGTTTTAGTTTGTATGCAGAATGTCAAATTACCTTGATCTTCTAAACAGGTAATGTGACTTTTAAAGTGCAGAGTTTAATATATTTTTAGTTATTCGCGGAGATAATCTTTAGTGAACAGTCATGAAGCTCAATTTATTTTGTTTTATAATATTTTCACTAAATACATTGTTGATAACGTCAAACTTCGTTCATGCAAGTGCGCTTAGTTATGATAATGATGTAGAAGTAATAAAAGCCCATGTGACAGTGAAAAGAAATATTACTCAAGAGCCAGATTACGAAGAACATGAATATGAAGAAGAGGAAGAAAAAGATGCAGACAAATTATTGCCTGGAGGTGAGTCTAAAAAATAAAAACACGATTTTTATGTAAACGATCGTCACATTTCTACCCGACTACGGCGAAGAAAAAAGGAGGGTTATGATTTTGACCGGTATGTATGTATGTATGTTCATCTGTTCTTTCCTATCTTCTAAACCACTCATCACAATTTGACAAATGAGGTATCGATGGAAGCGTCTTCATTGTCCGCTAGTTATAGGCGATGTAACGTCACATAGTATACTTTATTCATACTTTATTCCAAGCTCGAATCATTAGCTGAGTACAGGTTTTTCTTATTTCTAAACAACTCGTCAAGTTTTACGAAAGTCGATTGTTCGACACAATCATAGGTCAAGATAATTATGATCTACTTTACGACGCGAAAATGAGCCAAATATTATAATTGTTAAAAAAATCGTAATCTGTACCTACATAATTATATATATTATTATAAATCGAAGTCGCTTTTCGTTCAGTGTGACCGCGTTGTTCTTCTAAACTACGCAAGGGATTTTGATGCGGTTTTCACCATCATTTAGGCTTGAATTCCTCCTCCTACGATGTCTGTCGCGTACGCGTAGCAACGTAGTACGCGCCGCAGACGTCAGCGTCGGAGTATGGTGCTATATAGAACACAATGTATATACATACACGAATTTATTCCGAACGGTATATTGTGTATAAATCATCAATACTAAACTTACATATTTTAATTGAGAAATCTCGATAATGTCGTGAAAACCGTACGTGTGTCGCTAGTTACCATTATGAAAAGCTTAGATCAAGGTACTCACATCAGGGCTAATATCGGTGAAGTTGGCACTGGATACAAACTCCTTGAGAAAGCCATCCAGCTCTGTTCCCTCGATGTAGCCATTACCTAAAACAAAGACGAAAAAACATATACTTACTGTCTAATTACACTATCATATTCCGATCATATTGATATGATTAAAGATATAATGAAATTGTAAAATAGGCATAATTATGGGTAATTTGTGAGCTTCGTAGATAGGTAAATGATTACGATATTGTAATATTATAGTGTCTATAATACTCTCTTATAGTGGAAATACTCTTATTATGTCTATTTTCCAATTTAATTATATATATTTAAGAGTCATAGATCATAGATAATTATGATAGTGTAATACCCACGGCGAGATTTTAACAAACCCAGTATAACAGATATGAACTAAGGGGAAAGGCGTTAGATTGTCGCGTTCGAGATACTTTTAGAATAAAGGGCAAAGTGGTGGATGAGAAAGTGGGGAAAGAGTTGATGAAATTTTCTTTTATTGACTTGAATGTGCCCTGGCGGCTGGGAATGTCATGCTCACTCAAATGTCTCGCTGATGGTGGCGCGTGTGTTGGATCATTTAGCTCGCTTCAAAATGGTTCAGCTGAATGGTGCTGATCCATGCGTCATGTTCGTGAACGGGCGCCGTCAGTTGTGACTCTTCATCTCTTAGCTGCCATGGCTTATTTTTGAATTGTTTTTTGTTTTTATGTTATAATTTCGGACACTTTTAACGTGCTTCCTACATTTTTCTTACATATATAATTTCAACATAAATGATGTAACTAATAATATTGTAACAATATTTTCATTTAAAAGAGTGTCCGTGGTGTTTCTTGCCCGTGCTTCTCCATAGTACCTACTACGCTTTGGAATGGGCAACTAGCTTCATATTTCTGACTGACCGACTCCTTAACAATACAAAAGTGCCTGAAAATGGTTTAATTGAAATAAATGCTTTGAGTTTGAGTTTGTGAAACGTTGAGAAAGTGGCCATGTAACCCGCGGGGATGTCATATCTAGGTCCAACACGACACGACATCCCGTCGGGCTTCGTGGCCAATAATTATCTACCGGTTTTTGAATTGAGAACTTAAAGTTGATAAAGTTGAGTTTGACAGATTCTCAATTTAAAATTCTCAATTCAGAAATGGTAAGAGTTTTCACTGCGTCTAGACGGTGCAACAAGACGCAGAGCTGTCATTTGCGCAGAGCGTCCGCGTCTAGTAGTCACAACAGGAGTCGTTCAGGAAGGGATCATTTTCTTTGAATATTCGAGAGCGACGACATGCTGTTCATGTTGGGAATATTGAGCCTTAATATTAGTTGCATTTGCCTTGGCACTTATCATACGAAAGCGAAGTGCCACCAAATTTCGTCGGGTGTGCGCGTGCACCGTGCTTCCAGTCGTTGCGACTCTGCAAGTTGACGCTAAGTGTGCTGAGCTTTGAACAAAATATAATATATTTTGTTTGTGTAATATGTTTTAACAAAATATATATATTTTTTTTTTTTAAATATATATTTATATTTTTTTTTTCTTCTTATTTTGAAAATATCAAACATGCAATATGTAATTGCCAGATCGACTTTATGGGGACACCACCCAACTGTCGATAGGAATGTACATTAAACAGTGAACGCACTAATGACAAAGCCTGTTTAGACTACAGATTTGTGTCTCACAACCCTATAAATGTTCATATTGTTCGTGTCAGGATCGATTCACCGGTGATTCATTTACTAATTGTGTACACAGTAAGTACTCATTACATTCCAAATAATTTCACACATGTCACCAACTCTACATTATTATTATTTCTTTTACTATTAAATATTCAATATTTTTCAGTTCCACTATCAATTTCGACGCAACTACCAGAAGTAGATCTGTGCATACCATCACCATGTGGTAGGATGAATTTTTGGCATTGGTGCCAAGAGTTTAAAGGCAACCCACGCTGTATTTGTCTTCCGAATTACGTCAGATCTCCGCCGAAATGCATACCAGAGTGTACTATCAACTCTGAGTGCAACGCGTTCATGGCGTGCATCAAGAACCGGTGCAGCGACCCGTGCCCCGGGTCTTGTGGCAACAATGCACATTGTAACGTCAACAACCACCACCCGCACTGCTCGTGCTTGCCTGGTTTCACCGGCGACCCGTTCATAAGCTGTCACAGCATACTTCAAGGTAATTAATTATAGTTTTCATTTTTATTTGACTTGTGTTAATATTTTTTTACCTTAAAAGTATTTCGCCGTGTTACATTGTAGTGTAATGCATATTTTTACTGTAAATATTTATAATACTCAAGCAATCCTATGAATCTTGTTATAAACCGGCTTGGAAATAACTTGTTTTGATCCGATCAGTAACCAAACTAAAATTATTAGCAAAGTTATGACAAATCACATCAGCTATGAATGTTTGGATCTCTCGGTTTGATCTAGTTTACTACTTCAAAATCTTTTACTCTCTTTTCTTTATTTGATTAAGCCCCTACTCAAGGATTTCACTTAAAAATAATCAATCAATCTGCCTAGCCTTTTCCCAACTATGTTGGGGTCGGCTTCCAGTCTAACCGGATGCAGCTGAATACCAGTATTTTACAAGGAGTGACTGCTTATCTGACCTCTAAAACCCAGTAACTGGTTAGTGGGTCGTCTTTGGAACTGGGTAATACGATAATTTATAGCTGATAATTTATTTTATTATCTTGACTTTTACAGGTCCTCCAACACCTTGCTCGCCATCACCGTGCGGTCCTCACAGTCAGTGCAGAGAAGTGGATTCACAAGCAATATGTCGTTGCCAGATCGGTTTCATGGGTATACCACCCAACTGTCGACGGGAATGTACAACAAACAGTGAATGCGCTAGTGACAAAGCCTGCTTAAACCGCATCTGTGTAGACCCATGCGTTTACAAATGTGCTAGAAATGCAAACTGCACAGTAATTGCTCGCAACCCTATATGTTCATGTCAGGCTGGATTCACCGGTGATCCATTTACTAATTGTATACCCAGTAAGTACTCATTACATTCCAAATAATTTCACACTTGTCATCAACTCTATAATTCTTTTACTAATAATATTTAATATTTTTCAGTTCCACTATCAATTTCGATGCAACAACCAGAAGTAGATCCGTGCATACCATCACCATGTGGTCCGTATTCCCAATGCCAAGAGTTCAATGGCAGCGCTCGCTGCACCTGTCTTCCAAATAACATCGGCTCTCCGCCGCGATGCAGACCAGAATGTACTATTAACTCTGAGTGCAACACAGATATGGCGTGCATCAACAATTGGTGCAGCGATCCATGCCCCAGGGATTGCGAGAACTATGCGGAGTGTATCGTCAAAAACCACGTACCGTACTGCAAGTGCTTGCCTGATAGCTGTCAAGGTAATTAATTATATAGACCAGACGGGTGTTGTGTCTGGTGGAGTGGTGGGGTACTGCCCGACGATTGATGTCGGGACGTTGTTTATAAGCTAGTCGCATGGTAAACACTGCTTTCGCGATGCAGAATGCATGACATCAATGAGATGCGCAGTTCGCATGTGGCATTGTAGACACACACAGCACTAAGGTCTATTTTCAGCAAAACTTAGGCTTACTTTGCTTACTAGAACAGAGCAATAATTCCTTATTGGCGGAAAAATGTTTTAATAACTAGTACTATCTTAGTAGTACTAAGCTAACTTTCAAAAAGCATCGCTTACAAAAGTTAAATTCATATTAATGGAAAACAAAGAAGTGGTAAATAAAACAAAAAATCGCGTGCAGCACCGTAGGTGTACACACGGCTACACATCAAGCTATACATTTCCAGTATAAGCTGACCTGGCACTGTACGAAAATCTTATACAATGCGAGATCAGCATAAACTGGACATGTATAGCTTGATGTGTAGCCATGTGTACACGTAATAGAAGTGAAACTTCTTATAAAAAAATATGGCATTAGAGAGATTTAGTGTGAGGGACCGAGATAGAGAGAGAGTTATATCTTTCTTCTCTCTCATGTCATCACATGTGATTAAACGTGTCGCGTTCTTGAAATTTCAATCTCAATTCTCGTCCAAGAATGATTTAATTTTTTTCTTCTAAAGGAGGCAATGATCTTAAACTTTATGCTGCGGCTTCTTCCGCATGAATTTTATGTTTGTGAACATTTAGGTATATTTATTACAAGCTTTAAAGATATGTAGTGACACCTCCTACCCAACAATATTAATTAGAATCTTTTTAGAAAAAGTCAACGTGCAACAGTCAGTACTTATGAATATTGTTGTGTTTTTGTGTGTTCCAGCGTTGGATCAAACATTTGGCTTCCCACAATACCTTGTATGGGGTCACAAGTTTGGCTTCCCAAAAGAAAAATCAGTGTTGGATATGGAATCACGACCAAAGGAAACTAGAGGGAGTGTGGGAACTACTTCACTGACTGGATGGCCTTACAATATCCCTCCATACTGTGTTGTGGACTGCATCTTACCTTTATTCGTGGCACCCGACTGTCCTTCGAATTCAACGAGAATCAACGAGATTTGTGTTGAAACTGATTAAATTGAATTAAAAAATTAAACAACATACATAACAGTCTTTCTTTCAAAGTTTTACTACACCACTTTGCAAAAAAAACGGGCAGTTTTGATTTTTGTACATTATTGGTAATCATTTAGTTGTAAAGAGGTTTTAATAGCCAAACTATGTTACTGGTACTTAATAAAGAGCCTGGGTAAGAAAAATAGTTAATTCCAAATTCAAAACTTTTGTTTAAAAACATTAATAATCCTGTTTTCCGTTTGTAACTTTTACTAACATTTTGCAGGTTTGCGGTTAGAAGGTTATCCTGGCAACTAAAACTCACTTCTCGTTATTTTTAGTAAAATAATTTATGTTTGTCGCATAATCCAGCCTTATTGTGACTTAAAAGTGATATCTTTGTGTCGATTGTAATGAGAGCTAAATAAAAAGCAATAAGAGCTAGTAAAATTGCAGCGCTGCTGGAAGAGGGGTGTAGCCAAAAAACTATATTCTTATTGATTATAACAAATTACAAGTAATTTATGCTAATGACATAGTAAAAATATTAATATTATCCATACAATAGCCAATGACTGTTAAGGTGCCCGTTTTTTTTGCAAAGGGGTGTATTAGCTTGCTCTGTTCGTATGTGTCACCAGTTAGAAACTTGGCACACTTATATAACTACCGAGACAATGATACCACGGAACTGCTCTGATGATGCAGCCGGAAGTTGGCCATAGGAACTCGTCAATCAAACTAGATAGCACGATCGTGTTTGGACTCATTAGATATGTATTAACAAGTGCTTTGACACTAAGTGGTGTTCAGGGTCTGATGATGGAGCCGGTGGCCCTGGGAAACCCTGTTTAGTTGATTAAAAGCTTGTTTTTAAAAATATTTTTACTTATACAGGGTGTTAGGGTAAACACCGTTATCCTTGCAACCAGTGGTTTGGTTTCATTTATAGAACGTAAAATCAATGGAAAATTACAACTTTATTTTTATTTTTTTTTAATCTAAATTTTACCACAAGAGACCCAAGTTCGTTGCCCTATGCGCTAGGGTAACGAACTTGCGTCTCAACACGTGCGGCGGGTACGGGATGTGACCTGACCGGCAGCGAGCGCGATCCCTCCCTTAGTCAGTCAGTTACCCATGGTTTGAATGACAAGAGTGTTTACCCTTACATCCTGTATATTATTTTTGATCACCTTGATATGTAGTTTATTTATGTTGAACTGACCCGTTGGTCTCGTGGTGACAAGTGTGACTGCTGAGCGTCGGGTCCTGGGTTCGATTCCCAGGTCGGGCAAAGTGTTATTGGGTTTTCCCATTAGGAATCTCTAGTAACAGACCGGAGTTTGGAAGTTGGCGGTGTGATACCCCCCTGTCTCGGAAATCACGTTAAGCACTTGGTCCTGCGCCTGATCTATTTTCGGTCGTGTCGGATTGCCGTCTCATCGGACTATGAGAGTGACGAGAGAGATAGTGTACCTGTGTCTGCGCACAAACTTGTGCACTATAATATCTCCCGCCCAGTGGTAACGGCCGCGACTTACGAGTTGTAGGTCGTAGGTTCAAACCCTGACAGGCGCTTTACTTTGTGTAAAATCATTTCATCACCACTGCTCTCAAAACGGTGAAGGAAAACATCGTGAGGAAACCGGCATGTCTTAGAACCAAAAATTCGAAGACATGTGACATCTACCAACCCGCACTGGGCCCGCGTGGTAGATTACGGCCTGCTCTCACAGAGAGCTGAGCCCTACTGTGTCCCAGCAGTGGGAACATTATAGGCTGATTATTCTTATTATTATATGCAGTATTATCTTGAAAAAAGTAAATAAAATTCTGTACCCAATAAGTAGGTTCTCATTATATTCCAAATAATTTCACACAAATGTCGCCAGCTATATTCTTTTTACTAAATATTAAATATTTTTCAGTGCAATTCCCAAGACAACTATTTGCAGTAGCATTTGATGAGCCGTGTAAACCATCACCATGTGGTAGAATGAATTTTTGGCATTGGGGAGATCAGTTCAATGGCAACATACGTCACATATGTCTTCCGAATTACGTCAGATCTCCGCCGGTATGCAATCCATGGTGTCCGGCTCAGACTGCTGATATGTGTGGTAATTATTATAGTTATCATTTTTATCTGACCTGTGCCAGTATTTTTGCCTTAGAAATGTGTTTTATACATAAAGATACATAACATACCCGGCTAAGATTATATTATGCATTTATGTATATACGGTCGCGGTCTGAGAATGTTTACCACCTTAAGGTTTATAATTGCATGCACACATCTATGTCACAAGGTCGATGACAATATATTGATTTTGATTAGGTATAGAGCAGAATACTGAGTTTGTTTTGGCCTTTCTTATCAGAGTAGTCAGATATTAAACGCCGACCTCATTTAGTTTTAAAAATGTGATTGACGTTTAAAAGTGTTTGTACAAACCTACTTACAGAAATAAATCATTTATCATTTAATATTTTGTCTCAAACAAATCTTTTTTAACCAAGCGAGGTTGAACTTGTTACTAAAAATGCAAAAATAGACAATTTTATAATAAACATTTTTTTTTTTATGGATGATCAATAATTTATAGTTTTAATAACTAGTATAGCCTCCATCAGCAGCTATGACGGCACGTAGTCTATCTCTCATAGATGAGACAAGCCGCGCGCATAAATCTGTCCACCTGATATCATCCCATACCCGTGCACAATGTGATCTAAGAGCTTCAGGGTTTCTTTCGTTCTGACAGTCCCAGCGTTGAACCATTATGCCCCACAGATTTTCAATCGGGTTCATATCTGCTGACCGAGCAGGCCATTGAATGAGACGAATGTCACGGTGCATGTTGAACCACGCCATAGTAGCCCGGGCCTTGTGTATCGGTGCATTATCCTGAACGTAATTAATTTGTGGGAATTCTGCAGCAGGATACACAACACGCACAGTAGGCCGCCTTCCAAAAGTGACACATAATTATTCGCAGTAGCCCTTTTTTCTAGCGACGTCAGTTCTCCGACGTCATCGTGGCTCATCCACCCCCAGAAGTTGACTGTTATGCGACCAGATTCATTTTGAGGCACGATATGAGCTTCATCATACCGAGTGCGATTATAACGCCATAAAGACAATCTTCCAATTTGACTCGATTTAAAAGTTTTTTCGTCGGTAAATATAACATTCGACCAATCAAAATCAAGATATTGTCGCGCAAAATTAAGTCGGGCAGTTCTGTGGTGAGCTTTGAGTTCCACTTTTATAGCATGACGTCTGTAGTGTAGCCCTGCTCCGTGCAAAGCTCGTCGAATCATCCGAGGACCCACATCATACAAAGCAGCAAAATTACTAGTTGGTGTGAAGCCGCGCTCTTCGTAATGTCGAACCATATCAGTTATTTGCGCGGTGGTTAGTATCGCCCGTCGTCCTGAATTGCTTCTATAATCTGTTATTTGCCCTTCTTCGCCATGACGCCGAATCCAAAATCTCATGGTGAATCGAGATATATTGAGCTCTCGTGATATCGCACTAATATTCAAGCCATCTTCGTGGAGAAATAATATTTCAGCCCTTTGTTGCAGGGTTATACCTCAGCCCAAATTTGGTCTGAGGGTTATACTAGCCATTGTATTTCTATCAATCTATATTTACTGAAATTCAAACCTATTTTCTTTGTTAAATGTCATTATGGTGATATGGTAATACGTCAACAGGTGTCAACTTTAAAATTAAGAAATAAAAGTAATACGAAAGAGGCATAGCATTTTATGTCATTATGGTAATGTGTCAACTTTAAAATTAAGATATAAAAGTAATAAGAAGCAGATATAGCATTTTAGACTTTACTGCACACAGTGTGATAAAGAAGCTAATTTGAAAACTGATAAACATTTTTAGACCTCGATAGTACATACTACACACATACTTTACTTACTTTACTTTAATAGAGAGATATTTATTTCAAGCAATAACTAAGAATATTTAGCGTAAACTAACAAACTATAGTAACTATTTACATTATACAGGGTGTTAGGGTAAACATCGTTATCCTTGCAACCAGTGGTTTGGTTTCATTTATAGAACGTAAAATCAATGGAAAATTACAACTTTTTTTTTCATTTTTTTAAATCTACATTTTACCACAAGAGACGCAAGTTCGTTGCCCTAGCGCATAGGACAACGAACTTGCGTCTCAACACGGGCGGGGGGTACGGGATGTGACCTGACCGGCCGCGAGCGCGACCCCTCCCTCAGTCAGTCAGCTGTTTCGCTAGCGAGCACGGTGTCGTATAGAAACTTTTTAAAATCTTTTAATGAAACTGACGTTTTTTTTTTGTTGTGTTCAGTCATTTACTTTTACATTTAAGTCAACTACCCATGGTTTGAATGACAAGACTGTTTACCCTTACAGCCTGTATACTAAATTAAATTACTGATTAAAACGAACTAACTATACAAATAAACAATTAACTAAAATATAGCGTCAAAAAATTCCTCCGCATCGCTGTCGGCTGGTAATGTACCCAAGAGACTGGCGGCATTGCCACGTTGTATGGCAATACTTATCCTGTGACCAAGGTAAAAGCCAGCCCTTGGGTCACGGGAAGTGTCAAATAGCCGTTTGGAAATTTCGTGGAACAAGCTATGAGCACTCGGACCCCAAGGGTTTCAACCCCAAACGGCTCGAAAATATAATTACCTATAAGGCTGTTATACTTTCGCCCCTTGAGGTTTTCCGCAGCCGCAGCGGCAGCACTAGCATAGCACGAAGAGCCGGGAAGATAGGATGGCGCAAGAGTATCGACGCAAGTTGCATCCCACACTAAAGGCCTACCCATCTTCCATGGAAATAAGGACATGCCGTCCGGTCTCTTGCCATCGTCGTGTGCCAAGCCATGGGGTTCTAATACAGCTGGAGCGCCGGCGGTGACAAGAACTCGTCGGATGATGTCATTAACTTCCCCGTGCCGCGCTAAGTGCAGCGCTGTCAAACTAAAACATAGTTAGTTGTGTCACTTTAGTTTTATTTCAGAATGGGAAGTCGTTTGACATGGTACACTAAAACATAGGTAAACTAAATTTTTGTGATTTTCACTTCAGAAACCGGGTAAGTGTTAGCGCAAACTGTGCGTCTTGTTTGCATCTGCATATTGTTGCTGCGAATAGTCGCACGCACGGCTTTCATTTGCGTCTGCGTCTAGAAGACAAGTGCGTAAAAAAAAAAATGACTACGTCGCATTTTCTCAGCTTAAATATGAATGATTGATTTGAATTAAAATGATTTAATCATACGGTCAGTGCTCAGTATTACCTGACCCACATGGGACATCGCAAACCCACAAAAAAAAACATACAGACGAATTGAAAACCTCCTCCTTTTTGAAGTTGGTTAAGAAAGGAACACGTTGTCTATGACGTTTTCTTTCCCACAGCCTGTCGATTCATCAAGTCGACGAGCTGTCGCAGTCATACATGATAGCGAAAGGAACTTCGTTCCAACCGGCTGACCCACGACACCTCTTGACCTTTTTATATTTTTTCCAGGTCCGCCCAAGCCACCACCTTGTTCGCCATCACCGTGCGGTCCACACAGTGAGTGCAGAGAAAAGTCCTCAAAAGCAATATGTCGTTGCCAGAGAAATTTTATAGGCTTACCACCCAACTGTCGACGGGAATGTACAATAAACAGCGAATGCGCTAGTGACAAAGCCTGCTTAAACCGCATCTGTGTAGACCCATGCGGTTATAAATGTGCTAGAAATGCAAACTGCACAGTAATTGCTCACAACCCCATATGTTCATGTCAGGATGGATTCGCCGGTGATCCATTTACTAATTGTAGTAAGTACTCATTACGGAGTTGGTTTAGAAACGTGCCGCCTCGCTAGAAATAATGTGAGGCTATTTGGTAGTTCTAAAAATTTTAGGTTAGGAAGGTAAATATTGGCTCTACCGACTTTATGGACCGCGCGTGTGAAGCTTTTGCAAAATGCCATAACTAGCAAACACCAGTTTTCGAGAAAAAAAATAGAAGTTTAAAAAAATCAACATAATTACGGTTGCAAGTGCGAGCAAAGCGAGCTCGGGACTTGAGGCACCACGACTTGGACTGGTCAGGCTCTCTAACCCTAGGCGGCACGTTTTTAAACTTTAACCTTCATAACATACCAAATAATTTCACACTTGTCATCGCCTCTCTATTTATAATAATAAATATTAAATATTTTTCAGTGCCACTATCAACTCCGACGCAACGACCAGAAGTAGATCCGTGCATACCATCACTATGTGGTCCGTATTCCCAATGCCAAGAGTTCAATGGCAGCGCTCGCTGCACCTGTCTTCCGAATTACAGCAGCTCTCCGCCAAGATGCAGACTGGAGTGTACTGAAGACTCTCAGTGCAACACTGACAAGGTGTGCATCAACTATAGGTGCAGCGACCCATGCCCCACGGCTTGCGGCAACTATGCGGAGTGTACCGTCCATAAACATGTACCGTACTGCACTTGCTTGCCTGATAGCTGTCAAGGTAATTAATTATAGTTATCATTTTTATCTGACGTGTGCTAATATTTTTGCCTTAAAGTTAAATTATTTCTTAAATTATTCTGAGGGTAATCTACATTTTTACTGTTTATTTAAAGACCATTTAAAATATCTAATAATTATCAAAGATAATAATGATTGATCTAGGTAATTTCCATTTCGACAATGCAATTGTTTTTAAACAAAAATAATATTATGATTATAGCAATTTGTGTGAAATCCAGTTTATAGTGTATGTGTTATATCTGGGGCAAGTAGTTTCGAAATCGATTTTGTCCTACACTTTGTTAAGCCAAAGGAGACATAAACGGTGCCCGTCTGTATGGACGGAGTTCATAAGTCTGAGCAGTTTTTATAGTGTGTAAATATAATAACTACAATAATGAATAATATAAAACAAAATACTCCCCGGGTTCCATGAATTCAAATCCGCAATCCAAACGTGGACATCCGGAAGATGATTTTTCGAAAATCGATAAGTATGAATAATCACGATAAAAACACGTCACACCACTGTGTGAGATTCTAAGATAAACAATTGATTTCACACAAAATAAACACAATTAAGTTTGAGGACACATAACTATTTTTCTAGCTAACATCTGAATAAAGCAATAATTTTATAAGAAGCTGTAAACATTAAAGATAAAAAAATATTGCCTGTTATACCCATTTTTAATAAAAATTACACTTTAAAGTTAAGAAAGTAGTGAACCTAGAAGAAAGCAATTTTTTTTTTTTTTAATATCCCGGGGCCTGGGTCAAATAAATTAGAGCTGAGTAAGTAGCAGATGACCCCACCTATCCACCAGTTTCGTATGTTTAACGTTCTGCCAAACACCCTGTATATATAATATATGTAGACGATGGTCTATGTGACTCCGCCACTGTTATTTACATAGCAGGTGATATTCGAATTTGTGTGGGGTAGGTACACACGGCTACACATCAAGCTATACATTTCCAGTTTATGCTGACCTCGCATTGTATAGGATTTCCGAATAATGCGAGGTCAGCTTATACTGGAAATGTATAGCTTGAGCCGTGCGTACCACCACTAAAAAGTGAAAAATAAAAACTTTTTACAAAAAAAAAAAACGTAAATAGTTTTTTATCAGATACTTTGGAATAGACTATACACCAAAGTTGACTCATGCACACATACCCTTGAACCACCTCGCAACACAATTACATAGAATTATACCTATCGGTATCGCCAATGAGGTCAATCACTTTGTTTACATAAAAATCAGTTGAAATTAAGGCATAAAATATACCCTACAGAATTTAAATTAATTTCAAATTTACCCAGCACGTGCAACACTCAGTGCTTAGTTGCTTATGAATTATTTACATTGTGATGTGTGCCCTGTCTGTGCTAGATAAATGTATTTTCTTTCTTTCTTTCTTTGTGCTTTTGTGTGTTCTAGAGTTGGATCAAACATTTGACTTCCCACGATACACAGAATTGGATCACAATGTGGAATCACAAACGCAACGGAATGAAACTGCATATAATTCGAAATTTATAGTAAATTGTAATTATATTTGTAGTTTATTCGTAGCTCTCTGTCCCGCGGGTACAGAGAGAGTCAACAACTTTTGTGTTGAAACTGATGATTAATGAACAACAATTAAACAACATTTATTTACCTAATAGTTTTTTTTTTTTGCTCACCTGTTACCTTGATAAATCAGTTACCAAAAACAGTTACCATCTACATAAAAAAGTTCCGACCTGATCGTTTACACCGGAACTACTAATTTATGAAAATACTAACTGCACCCCGCGGTTTCACCCGCTTATGTCACGATCCCGTGGGAATATCGGGATAAAAAAAAATATTTTGGCATACGGAATTTAAACAAAAATTAAGTAATAAAAACTAAAACCCAACTACGACTTAAAAGGTATAAACAAGACACCACAGACAGACAAATTAAAAATCCGGAGTCACACGTGTTAGGGCATAAATCGAACAGATTACGTGTGACTCCGGATTTATAATTTGTCTGTCTGTGGTGTCTTGTTTATACCTTTTAAGTCGTAGTTGGGTTTTAGTTTTTATTCCTTGATTTTTTTTTTAATTCTTTTGGGGTTAGTATATATATATTTTTGAAATGTGCTCATTAAGCCCTTTCATTTGATACCCAACATGGTACGATTAAACCATTTTTTTTTTTAAGTTCCTCACTTTATGCCCTCTAGAGGGCGCCATTTTTAATTTAATGTGACTTCACATAGCCTATATCCAGCGGACAATCACGACGCTTCTAACGATACCTCATTTGTCAAATTGTGATAAGTGGTTTCGAAGATAGGAGGGAACAGATGAACATACATACATACATACATACATACATACCGGTCAAAATCATAACCCTCCTTTTTCTTCGCCGTAGTCGGGTAAAAAGTATCCTATGTCCTATTCCAGGGGGCTTACCATCACCGCTTACAGCAGTATTATTTTAATATTACTTCAGTGTAGGAAAGAGATGAGGCTCTACAGGACGTATAGCTCCATCTCTTTCCCCCACGAAGTAAGATTAACATAATACTGCTGTAAGCGGTGGTGGTAGGCCCCCAGATCATGGTCTACCCATGTGCCAAATTTCATCTAAATCCGCCGTTTTAGCGTGAAAGCGTAACAAACAAACAAACGCATTTTCGCATTTATAATAATAGTAAGTTAGGATTGATAAACTTATAACATTTTAATTCCATTCTAAAACCAGCGAGTGCTCTAGTTAAAAATTAAAGTAATAAAAACTAGAACCCAACTACGACTAAAAAGGTATAAACAAGACACCACAGACAGACAAATTAAAAATCCGGAGTCACACGTGTTAGGGCATCGAACAGATTACGTGTGACTCCGGATTTTTAATTTGTCTGTCTGTGGTGTCTTGTTTATACCTTTTTAGTCGTAGTTGGGTTTTAGTTTGTATTACTTTAATTTTTTTTTTATTCCTTTGGGTTTATAATATATATATTTTTGAAATGTGCTCATTTCCCTTTCCCTTTCATTTGATACCGAACATTGTACAATCGTAGTATTATAATATCTGTGGTACGATTAAACAATTTTTTTTTAATTCCTGGCTTTATGTCCTCTAGAGGGCGCCATTTTTACCATTTAATGTGACGTCACATAGCTTTTATCCAGTGGACGATCAAGATTCTTCCAACTATACATCATTTGTCAAATTGTGATGAGTGGTTTAGAAAATAAGAGGGAACAGATGAACATTCATACATACCGGTCAAAATCATAACCCTCCTTTTTTCTTCGCCGTAATCGGGTAAAAATGAATTATTTCGGGACATTTTTGTGTTCGGGTATTGGATCAAACGTTTAGCTACAATGTTGTCCCACTGCAAGGCATGGCCTCTCTCATACAGAGAAGGCACGAGCATTTATCACCACCATGGTTGCTCATTACGTATTGTCCATACAGACAATAATTACATGACATAACATTCATCACGCCTGTATTCCCCGAAGGGTAAGGCAAATGTGTGCCTATAGTACACCCACATTTCGCCAGTTAAGTTTAAGTCCCATGTAATAGGGGGTGACCTTATTGCCATCAACCTGGCACAAAGCCAGACTCCGGGCTGCTACTGAGAAATTCCTGATGGAAAAACCCAATAACACTTTGCCCGACCTCTGAATTGAACCCAGGACCTGACGCTCAGCAGTTAAGCGATTGGGACCCACTAGACCAACGATGTCCACAAACAGCACAACAATTACTGTTAAGTAGTCCTGCATCGCGCAATTAAGAACGAATAACTAAACAATTTTACTATTACATAACAGCCTATAATGTTCCCACTGCTGGGACACAGGCCTCCTCTGGGTGGAGGGAGTGGGCCGTAATCCACCACGCGGGCTCAGTGCGGGTTGGTAGATGTCACGTGTCTTTGAATTTTTGGGGCTAGGACATGCCGGTTTCCTCACGATGTTTTCCTTCACCGTTTTGAGAGCAGTGGTGATGAAATTATTTACACAAAGTAAAGCGCCTGTCAGGGTTCGAACCATACGATCACGGAGTATAGAAAGAAGCATACGAACTACAATTCGTAAGTCGCGGCCGTTACCACTGGGCCACCACTGCTCTCTACTTTTACTATTACTTTGTGTAATTATACCATTTTTTTTTTTGAGTGTGGGAAGTCATCCAATGATTTCTCCCGCTCTGGGTGGAGCGGAAGGGCGTGTCAGACTTTTACCGACTAAAACCCACCCGCAACCCTGGCAGGCAATATAATGATAACTACATTACAACATTTTCAATCCATTTTGTATTCAACCCGCGAGTGCTGCAATCGCTATGTTCGCAAATATTTAGTTCTATTTTTGTGTATTCTGGCGTTGGGTTAAACGTTTGGCAACCCACAAGTAGCACCAGTGTTGGAGATGAAATCACGACCAAAGGAATCTGTAGGAAGTGTGGCGGTATCTACATCGAGACATGCGAACTACGCATCAAAGACCTGACGTCACACAAAAATCCTGACGTCACATAAATCCTGCATCGCGCAATTAAAGTTTACCGTGCCGTGTACATTTATACAAGAATCCAATATCAAATCATTGGGCAGTTGCCCGCCAGACACAACACCCGTCTGGTAGGAGGATCCTCCCTTTTCTATGGTGGATGAGTGAACTTAACACCCTGTTCCTCATACCCCTAAAGAAGTGTGATTACTACTTCGTCGACTACAATGCCTCCAATGGAAGAATTGTCAGCATTCGTGGGATCAGACTGTGCTTGAGGTTCAGCGAGATTCAACGGATTGATTATTAATGAATAAGAATATTTTGTTTTTGTATATCATTCACTCCCTTCTCTTTCATATCATTCCTCACACAATTCCTCTTTTCTTTGGCCTTCTTCTCCCTCTACACCCATCGACCTTTATATTCATCACTGTTTTAGTCACATGCGTTTCCTCCCTCCCCATGACCTGCCAATACTATACTTATCTATGCTCACATAAGTCTTGATAATTCATAGACTTTTATTGCACTACTTTATTTTCCAAAAATGATGGACCTCAAACATATACCTAACCGTTAGGAGACTTAGTTCTCCGAATCGAGTTTATTTGGTTGTACATAAAAGATACCTAAGTTAAAAGAATCTGCGAGTGGAGCTTTGAACAAAATTTATGTATTTTTTTGTCGACGGGTTTAGTCACCGTCCAGTGGCAGTCGCATGTTACATAGTGTGCGTGTGCGCCATGTCTAATGCCATGATCCGACGGTGCGCCATATTGCGGACGGACACAGACGAGCCTGCACGACGCACCGTGGGAAGGTGTACGTGCGCGGTATCGCAGACATCGGAAGTTCCTCGGTGTGCGGGGCGTAGCGGTCTGTGGTCGTCTGCCGTGCGTGTCCGTCCGCAAAATCGCGGATCGTCGGATCTCGGCATAAGTAGTATATTGTATCGTCGACGACAAAGACCCTTGACTTGCTTATTTTTCGGCCAACTTGTCAACAGTGTCAACAATTTTTATTTTATTTTCACTCAAACGTTGTTAATTTATTTCATTGTGCCTGTTTTTTAATACATAATACAAAGAGCAAGGAACCTCACTCCAAACGACACCTCATCATCTGCCTAGCCTTTTCCTAACTATGTTGGGGTCGGGTTCCAGTCTAACCGGATGCAGCTGAATACCTGTATTTTACGTGGAGCGACTGCCTCCCTGACCTCCACAACCCAATAACTGGGTAATTCGATACCCCTTGGCATGATTGGTTGTCAGACTTTCGGGCTTCTGAGTACCTGCAACGACTGTCAAAGATCCACGAATGACAGCCGGAACCAACGGCTTAACGTGCTTTCCGAGGCATGGAGGAGTCTCGATATGTAAAGATGGTTACCCATCCACGGACCAGCCCCGTCAAGCGTAGCTTAACCTGATGAATCGACCCGTACGGCTGTTATTAGGTACTTAGCCACGAGCTCCTCCCGCCCAAGGACACCTCGTGATTTTTGTTTATTTTACAGATGTTGTCAAGCCAACACCTTGCTCTCCATCACCGTGCGGTCCTCACAGTCAATGCAGAGAAGTGGACTCACAAGCAATATGTAGTTGCAAAATCGATTATATGGGGACACCACCCAACTGTCGACGGGAATGTACAATAAACAGTGACTGCGCTAGTGAAAAAGCCTGCATAAACCGCATCTGTGTAGACCCATGCGTTAATCAATGTGCTAGGAATGCAAAGTGCAGAGTTATTGCTCACCACCCATTTTGTTCATGTCACGATGGATTTACCGGTGATCCATTTACTAATTGTAGTAAGTACTTTTACACATTACATTCCAAATAATTTCACACTGGTCATCAATTTCTTTTATTACTTAAATATTTAATGTTTTTCAGTGCCACTATCAACTCCGACGCAACGGTCAGAAGTAAATCCGTGCATGCCATCATTATGTGGTCCGTATTCCCAATGCCAAGAGTTCAATGGCAGCGCTCGCTGCACCTGTCTTCCGAATAACATCGGCTCTCCGCCAAGATGCACACCAGAGTGTACTATCAACTCTGAGTGCAACACGTTAATGGCGTGCATCAACAACCGGTGCAGCGACCCGTGCTTCTTGGCTTGTGGCGACAATGCGCTGTGTAGCGTCAACAGCCACCTACCGATCTGCTCGTGCCCGCCTGGTTTCACCGGCGATGCGTACAGCAGTTGTCGAATCCTGGATTCAGGTAATTAATTATAGTTATCATTTATTATGCTAATATTAGTATTTTTAATGAAGATTGTCGATACATAGTAGGTGGTATTATGCATTAATTTTATTACAAAAAATAGAGGTATTGTTCAAGCAACGCTAAACCGGCTTAAAAATAACACGTTTTGATCCGATCTGTAACCAAAATTAAAATTTGAAAAATTGATACCACAGAACGGTTGAAGTTGTAACCGATAACATCAACTGTTAGACCATTTCATTCGACTTGTACATTAAAAGATTTTTGAACGAGTAAACTAGATCATAGTTTACTAGTTAAAAATTATTTTAACTGCTTTAATTTATTTGAGTAACCCGGTACCCACTCAAGGATTTCACATAAAAATAATCAATCATTAACTTTAATTGATGGAATAAGATTTAAATCGTTAGATGTGCCCTCACTGTACCGAGTGGCTCGAAAAATGGCTATACCTACTGACAAGAAACACCTCACACAAATTCTTCAGATCTGTGTCTCTCACACTAATTCTCTCTTATTTTCTTCTTAGCAGTTGCATTCATGGCTGGCTGTCTTTCGGGTTTTGAGAGATTCAACGAAGAGTGTGTGTAAATTGATGACGATCATGACAACAATTAAATAACATACTTATTGTCTTTTTTGCTGACCTATAGCTTTGTTATGTTGACTGTTTACCAAAAACTTTACCTTCTACATAATGCAGTTCCGACATTTAAAAAATCAGACCTACTAATTAATGATGAAAAAACTATAAAATGTCGATAAACTTACCTACAACATTTTATTCTATCTAAACATACCTCCATATTTGATATATTTACTGTTTACTATTTATTATTTTTTTGTGTTTAAACACAAAAAATTTAATAAATAGTAAATAGTAAAAAATAGTCTTTTAATATTTTATTACTATCTCTCACACTAATTCTCTTTTATTTTCTTCTTAGCTGATGCATTCATGGCTGGCTGTCTTTCGGGTTTTGAGAGATTCAACGAAGAGTGTGTGAAAATTGATGACGATCATGATAACAATTAAGTAACATACTTAACAGTTTTTTTTGCTGACCTATCGCTTTGTTATGTTGACTGTTTACCAAAAACCTTACCTTCTACTAAGTTCCGACAAGTTAAAAATCAGAACTACTAATTAATGATGAAAAAAGCTATAGAATTTTGATAAACTTACAACATTTTATTCTATCTAATACACAAAAAATAGAATAAATAGTAAACAGTTATCAAATATGGAGGTATTTGATAACTGTTTACTATTTATTCTATTTTTTGTGTATTATGGGTATTTTGCTTGTAATAAAAGACTTTTTTTTTATAACTAATCTATGTTGACTGTATAATAAAAACCTTACCTTCTACTTATTTAAGTTCCAACATATTAAAAACCAGAACTACTAATTTTATTAATGATAATAACTAAAAACTATACAATTTTGATAAACTAACAACATTATCTAAACTTATAATAAAGCTGAAGAAATTGTATTTTTGTTTGTTTGTTTTAACTTAGAATCCCTATAATTACTAACTAAGAGGAATGATATGAAAGAGAAGACTCTTCTATCTTTTCTTTGGCCTACTCTCCCGCTCCATCCATCAACATTTATATTCATCACTCGTTTATGCACATGCGCTTCCTCCCTCTTCATCACATCCATGGCTATACCTCCACATAACTCTTGATAACTTATAGGACTTCACTGAGGTACTTTCTTTTCCAAAAACGATGGACTTCATTCAAATAAACGTTAAGACACTTAGTTCTCCGAATGGAGTTTAGTTACATAACATAAGAGCTGCGTTAATATAATCTGATATGGCTTCGTTATTATCTGCGACTCTCTTTCACAAGACGTTACGTGTGTCAACCCTACATGGTTGACACACGTACAAAAATGTTTCAAGTAGAACGTTTAGAACGACTATTTATTTCAAAAAGCAAGTTTCGCAATAACCAAAAATATTTCTAGAATCTGTCTTGTAGGTTCTCTTATGTACGTGAACTTACTTACTTACAACTGTCACTAACGAGACAATAGAATTTTAACTGTTTTAGCCAATCGACAGTTAAGCGATTCTGCCCTAATTAATCCAAGGGTGACAAAATAAAACTTTGCAAAAAAACGAACAATAATAATTTAATAATCAATACCAATACATATTCCGTTGAATCTGGTTAAACCGGTAGCACATTCAGATCCTACGAATGCCGACCTTAAAACCGCGCGGGGCGTAGTCGAAGAAGTTGTAGTCACACTTCGTTCAGCTTCCTTTGGTCCTGATTGCATGTCCAACACTGGTGCTACTTTTGGGTAGCCAAACGTTTGACCCGACACAAGAACACACAAAAATAGAACGAAATAATTCATAGTGGCTACCGCACTCGCTGGTTAAATATGAAATGAATTTGTTGTACCTACATAATGCATCAATATTTCATTAATAGGTACTTAAGAACTAAATTACTAAATAATTTTACAATTATTTACAAATTAATTGTAATTAGTAATAACTCGTTCTTATGTACTAACAGATATTTAACCTGCTTAACAGTTTTTAACCGTCTTCAAAAAGGAAGAGGTTCTCAATTAAAAGAAAAAAAAATCGTCTGCGTTTTTTTTTTTCTTTGTTACTCGATTACTCCGCCAGTTAAGAATTGATTTTAATTATTATTTTTTTGTTTGGTAGGTCATGCTTCAGAGGTGGTCCCTTATAAATTTTATTAACTTTGCTTGCGTAGTTTTTGAGTTAGCTTCAATATTACGTATTTTTCCCACTTATTATATATTGACGATGTTTTAAGTTATGTTATTTACATAGCAGGTAGGGGTATTCGAATTTGTGTGGAGTAGGTACAACAAATATAAAGTGAAAAATAACCTTAATTTCGGAAGTCGGTGGCAAAAAACGAAAATTGATAAGCCTTTACACTGACTTCCGAAATAAAAAAATATTTTTCACTTTATGCCCGGACTGCCAAGGAACTATGTTTTTTTGTGTTTTTTTTTTGTGAATTTATTTTTATGCCAACGCGTAATAAGCAAGTTTAGTGAGAAATAAAACTTTCAGCGCCAGCCCTATGCATCACGTGTGCTCTGTAAACAATAGCTCCCGAATGCGAGAGTGACAAGACTCCACATGCTGCCGACAAGACCCGAAAGGTAATATTCTAATGAAAATGTGCGGTTCCTAGCTCAGACGGTTAATGAAACAGTGTTAACTTTATTAGCTGCTTATACATATTATATGTATGTGGTTAAATCATCATCAGCATCTGCCTAGCCTTTTCTCAACTGTGTTGGTGTCGGTATGCAGCTAAATACCCGTAGTCTACTTGGAGCGACTGCTATCTGACCTCCAAAACCCAGTAACTGGGTAACGACACCCTTAGTATGACTGGTTGTCAGACTTGTGAGCTTCTGACTACCCGTAATGACTCTCAAAATACGATATATTATAAGTTCATTTTTTTTTTTAATCTACACTGTGTTAGGGTAAACACCGTTATCCTTGCAACCAGTGGTTTGGTTTCATTTATAGAACGTAAAATCAATGGAAAATTACAACTTTTTTTTCTTTTTTTTAAATCAACATTTTACCACAAGAGACGCAAGTTCGTTGCCCTATGCGCTAGGGCAATGAACTTGCGTCTCAACACGGGCGGGGGGTGCGGAATGTGACCTGACTGGCCGCGAGCGCGACCCCTCCCTCAGTCAGTCAGCTGTTTCGCTAGAGAGCACGGTGTCGGATAGAAACTTTTTAAAATCTTTTAATGAAAATGACGTTTTTTTTTTGTTGTGTTCGGTCATTTATTTTCATATTTAGGTCAACTAGTGTTTACCCTTACAGCCTGTATACTAATACCTTAAAACTCTACCTAAAAAGTATGCAGTTCTGTATATATATAGTTCTACCTAAATTAGTACTGAAAAAAAAAGAAGGATCTAAATTTCACCAAGACAGCACAAGTTCACTAAAGACATTAAAATATTAGTGCGCTGACACAATTACAACAACATGGAGGGTTAAGTGCCGTCGTGTAGGCGGGCTAAATTGAAGTGTCCCCACTCAACCCTCGAGCGGTAAGGTAAGTGGTAGTCTCAGGTAGAGATACCTTCATAACTAAGCAAACAGAACAAAGATACCTACAAAATATCACAAGAAACTTTAAATTGCACCATACCAGGATTACCAGGCACAGCTTCACTAAAGATATCACAATACATAGCCCAGCTATTATTGTGCTAACACAATTACGACAACTCGGAGGGTTATATAACTCCGTGTAGATGGGCTAAATTGAAGTGTCCCCACTCAGAAACGGTAAGGCAAGTGGTAGGACAGCGGACGCGAGCTATGTGTCACTCACAACACTCTGGTTTATTTTTGAAAACAGCAGAAAACGTGAATAATTTACGTAGAATATAAACTGATTTACATGTATTTTTTTAGACATATGTATCTAAGAAAACGCACATAACGATGTAACTAAAATGATCTGAAAACAAATGCACATCACTAATTATAATACTCCAGCCAAAATACCTCACTGTACTTACCTATTTATAAAAAATAATATTAAATAAGTAAGTAATAAAATAAATAAATATATTATGTGTTAAATTATCGAGATGTGACCGTTTATGCTTTAGTTCCATTGCGCTACGTGCGTAACTTATCTAGGTCTAGGAATATTTATTATTAATTTAAAATTAAAATTAAATGCAAAAAGGTTTTGCTTCTATTTATAACCCTTGGATCTTGCAACGAGTTTCCTAAAATAGACCATTAAAAAGAATTGATATTTTTAATGGATTATTTTTTAATTCGCCCGTCATGGTGAATGATGAGTCGCGGGACTCATCATTCACCATGACATCATTCACCACACATTGACATTCCCTCCGCCAGGGAATTTTAATTTGAATATTCAACGGATCTTGTCAACTCATAAAATAATGTTCGGTCTTCCTCTTTGGGACTGGGTCATAGAATATAAAATTAACTAGCAGAATTATTATGCTTTAACACAGTTTAAGTTTTCCAATTATTTTCAGAAATTATTCCGGAAACTCGGAAAGTTCCAGAGACGGAAATCTCACGCTAGTGTATAGGTTTTATACTTACCAAAGATTTCAATCAAAGAATCGCAATTATTACTGTGTGACTTCACTCTTCTCAATAAGGACACAGGCAAGGAGGGCAAATCTAACGATTTAAATCTTTGCGGTTTATACTAAAAAATAATAGGGATGACGACGGGATGAAAAAAAAAAAATTTGTCCTTCAGACATAATAATAAAAAAATATTAGAAACGTATTTTTTGCTTTATTATATTAATAACATGATTTATATAAAATCTACCGTCCAGTGACGTCATGCCACATTTGAATTCAATGTACTGCCGTGATTTTTTGATTACGTAAAAAAAGAAAAAATACGTGTCCAATTTTTTGTAAAAAATACGTGTAACATTTTTTTTTGTTGTCACCTTCCCTTTTCTGAAGATAGTATTTACTAACTTCAGAATAACAAGTAGGTACACTATCTTATTAACAATTTGAATATTAAATTGTCTACACTTAAAGCAATAAGAAACTTTGAAAGCCCTAACTTGAAAGTTTTCAATGAAAACGTTTTGTTATTTCAACCAAAATGGGAACAATTATATACAGTAACTGGCTTGTTTGTCGGGCTATTATTAAACTTCGGAATGAGTACCTAACTATTGATTTTCTGATGAAACTAGAGGCTCTGAGGGCCTAGACAAGTGACTATCGCTTCCAAAGCGTTTCGTATTTCTACAACGACTTTTGATTGACATAAGCTTTTCGATAGCTTATGTCAGTCCTATAGATTTTTGCCTTTTCCATCAACGTTATCGCTGATAGAATGTCACTTTGTCTAGGCCCTCAGATAGGCACGTTTAAGAAAATAAAAATCTATAACTATAGCGAAATCTATAAATCTGCTTAGCCTGTTCCCAACTATGTTGAAGTCGGCTTCCAGTCTAACCGGATTCAGCTGAATACCAGTATTTTACATGGAGCGACTGCCTATCTGACCTCCACAACCCATTAACTAGGTAATACGATACCCCATGGTAGAAATGGTTGTCAGACTTTCGGGCTTCTGACGACCCGTAACGACTGACGAAGATCCACGAATTACAGCCGGGACGTGCTTTCCGAGGCACGAAGGAGTTTCGGTATGTAAAGATGGTCACCCATCCACGGACCAACGCCGGTAAAGAAAGAAAGAAAGAAAAATATTTTATTTGGAACACGCACAGGAAATATAACAATAGAAACAAACATTAAATCTATAAAATCAGTAAAACAATTAATACAATAAAATAAAACAACGTGAAACAGGAAAAGAAAACCTGTGCGATGTCAAAAAGGCTCCTATCTCAGCATAATGCTACGGTATTTGAGAAATAGTAAACAAATACCGCAGCGCTGATATTCTGATAGGGCCCACTGTGATGCCACGGACACATCTACGGACATGAAATAAATAATAAGAATAAGATAATAAAATAAGAATAATATAATAGATAATAGAATATACAATAAAAAATAATAATATAATAAACACAAAGTAAAACTATGAAAACCGATAGACTAAATATTACGGTCGACCCACACCCGCTCCAGCATCGCTTGTCTATGCTACAAACTAGTCTATGACAAACGAGGGGACGCGAGCGCAGGCGATGCAATGATGTAATGTAATGAGTGTAATGGCTGTCAATAAATATATTCGGTAAGCGTAGCTTAACCTGATGGATCGATCTGTGCGGCAGTTATAACTTAGCCACGACCTCCTTATTGTAGCGAAATTTATGCCGATTTTACTTTGTAGTTAGGTAGGCTCTAAGCTCTAAAGGTCTTACCACAAAAACTTAGACACTTGTCAAACGCTTGTCTACTGTCAGTTTTATGTCAAACTCCATACAGAAATGTTTTTTAAGCTAAACAACTAATAAATACGGTTTTGTGGTAATAAGGTATGTTTTTAGATTTCTGCGTGCTGGATTCTGCGTTGCATAAGAAGGTAACGGTTTGAAAGCAACAGAATTCGAAAAATTCTCAATCCCGTGGGAATATCGGGATAAAATTAAAGTACCCTATGTCCTAACTATAAGTCTCCTTGGAACATGACCTCTTTCTAGCTCACAGAGACACATAAGAAACATAAAAAAACTTTCCAGCAGTTTGGTACGAATATCTGCATTATTCACGACACACTTTTCTAACTACCCTCGAACGGAATTCTTCCATTGGAATAAATGTTGCCCCTGGGACACTGTGTAGGTATTCGAGAGCAAATAAATTATATTTTTGGTGAATAATATATACCTACAGTAGCTGGGAGGCTATGACTACACTACTGATTCAGAAACAAGGACAATCAAACGTTGTTAATTTATTTCATTGTGCCTGTAATACGAAGCGAAAGGAACCTCACTCCAAACGTACCACGAGACCTCATCATCTGCCTAGCCTTTTCCAACGATGTTGGGGTCAGCTACCAGTCTAACCGCATTCAGCTCAATACCAGTATTTTACATAGAGCGACTGCCTATCAGACCTCCACAACCCAGTAACTGGGTAATACGATACCCCTTGGTAAGACTGGTTGTCAGACTTTCGGGCTTACGACCCGTAACGACTGTCAAAGATCCACGTTTGACAGCCGGCAACAACGGCTTAACGTGCTTTCCGAGGCACGGAGGAGTCTTGGTATGTAAAGATGGTCACCCATCCACAGATCAACCCCGGCAACAGTAACTTAACCTGTAGGTTGGACCAGTGCGGCTGTTATTACTTAGCCACGAGCTCAAGGCTGTCTTTTTAACCGACTTCAAAAAAAGGAGGAGGTTCTCAGTTCGTTGGATTATTTCCCGTCCAGTATAATAAAAGTAATGACAGTTAAGGGCGCACCCTACCTCAGATTTTATCCCGCTCGCACCATACTACTCGCGACCTGAGTGAGAACGAGACGGAGTGGGGGGCGCTAGCGGCTCTAAAGCGTCGAAAAGTTTAGGTAATTGCTTTTTACATTGAAAATAATGGTAATTTAAAAAAAATTACACACATAAGACCTGCTTTATAGTTAGTTCAGTTATCATGCAAAGTTTCATGATCTAATTTGAAGTATTTTTTGAATACCAGCGGTTTATAATTCTGTGCAGAGGTAACTTTGGATTTTTTTCTATCGAGAAAATTTTATGTAATCGTGTTTTCGCCTCACATAAGACCTAGCATCAATCCTCAACTTTAACATATATTTATTTCAAAATTAATGCTGTAATATTTTCGGCATAACAGAGGATCATGCTAAGCAATTATTGATTGGGTGCGTCCATAGGTTAGTCCATCTAACAACATCCATAACTACCCATCTAAGCCATTCAGAATCTGTCTATCTATCATAATTATCTTACAGAAAATCTTCCGAAGTGTAAATTGGACATCAATTTGAGGCGGCGCCGTCGTCAGGACAGTTAGCAGTCTGGCGTTGATTTTGATTAATAACGGGGCGGTGACGACGACTCGACGACGTCGTGAGAAAATGAGTGCGGTTCAATGGTTTGGTGGTGGTTTTGGAACCCTACTTAAACTGTAAGGAGGAGATGAGTTTTTATCGATGTTCTACAAGTTTTTATACTGGAATATCTACATTTTAAAATAATGGTTCGCCCTTAATTCGGCTAGGTTTCAACTTTTTAGAATCCAGGGGGAAGCATTCTGTAGAATGTTATGATATATGTACTGGATTCCGCCCGCGGCTTCGTAAGGCTACCGCACCGTAGAAAAAATGTGTCCGTCAACAAGCTTCCATACAAGACTGACGACCGTGCCTACACACGGCGAATAAACCGTTGTTTTTCACTGCAAGACAAACGTGTGTGTACAAAAGGCCATATTGTGTGACCGTTCACCGCTTTCTTAGGAAATCTTAATCTTAACTACGCTTTCACGCTATAACGGCTGAACGGATTTGGAGGATGGGTAGACCATGACCAACACGCGTATTATGACCACCGTAGAAACGGGTTTTGTCGACGGAAGAATAGAAAAAATGACAGAATGTCATTGTTTATCTGTCATTTTGTCTATTCTTCCGTCGTTTCTATGATGGTCATGCTAAGCGTGCTGGAATAGGACATAGTATACTTTTTAGCCGAAAATCCTACGGGATCGTCAGATATAACGGGAAGGATTTTTTTTTTAATAGTTCATATCACTTTTCACGTGTGACCACAGACCTAACCTAATCCATTCCAAGATAGTAACATATTTTCGTCTCTTTTTCTCTGAACTGAAATAAGCCGTACGGAGCAGAAGGCTACCCACAACAGTATGTATAAAGAAATACTCAAAAATGTTCGCTGGCCGTAAATATCGATGTGAAATGTATTGGAGTGAATTTATTCGCTTCACGTATTCAGCTCGCCTGGTCCTGTGAGTATTATAAAAAGTGAATGAGGATTATATCTTTCAAAATGGTTAGGTATTACATCATAGTAAAGGAATTTTGTCGGCACCGGCTTGTGACAATCTTTACGGCTTCAAGTTTAACCGAATGCAGCAGAATGTCAATATTTTGCATGGAGGGATGGTTTGTAGCGTGATGATAAATAGCCTATAATTTTTAAAATTGAGGGATATCAAATGCAAAAAAAAAAAACCGTCTGTTAGTTCCAGAGATTACCCCCTACATAGAAATTAACATTTTACCTTTATTTTTATTATAGATTATTTTCTCAACCTCGTTGGTCTAGTGGTCGCAAGCACTACGCTAGCGGGTCGAGATCCAGGTCGGGCAAAATCGATACAACCCAGCCTATTGTGGCCGGAATTCAGATAGATTTTTATCAAAAGAGTGAAATGATAATAACAAAATGTCGTAATGGCCCAGTGGTTAAACCCTCGCCTCTCATGCAAGAGGTGGGTTCAAATCCGGGCAAGTATCAATGTGACATTTCAATTCTTATGCGTTCGAGAACTTTCTAAGTTTATCTTGGATAACACTGACATCGGTGAAGTAAAAATATCGTGAGGAAGTCTGGACGTTTAATCAATCGTTTTATAAATTATGATGTCACGAAAAGTGGCTCTGCTTAGCTGTCAAAATGTTTGACATGCGCAGGCTGTTTGGCTTAAGACCTTTGCCTTTACTTAAAAGTAAAATAAAAGTTCTAAATTCAAAAGGGAAACTTACCGTCCCTGTCGTAATGGCTCCAAACTTCCATGAACTGGTTCGCTGATAGTTTCTTCAACTCACGAGAGTCAGGATCACGAAACTGCCTCATAAAATTAGTGGCCCTCTCTAAATTAAGCCTTTTGGCAGACGAATTCGAATCGATACTCATTTTAGAAAAATAATTCGACTAAAATATCACTTCAAATCTAAAATCGGTATTATCGATAAAAAATATAACTTGACGTCAATCACTAATTCGAATTTAAAAATATATTTACCGTTCTATATTTAAAAGGAAATATGAAAATTGTTTCTTTTTTTTAAATAGAGTTTATTTGATCTATGATTTGGCCTGATTTATTGTCAATGGGTTTATTAAATTAATTTTTACATAAATATATTTAGATTTTACACTATTTTTTTTCACACGGGCTTTTCATTTTATCTGAAACAAAAAGAAAAATCGGTAAGTTATGAACAGAACATAACGTTATGCCTGTAATCCCCAATGGGTTAGGCAGAGGTTACCTATTATAGTAAACACACACATTTCACCAGTTATATTTTAAGTTTTATGTAATAGGGGGCGAGTCACTTGCCATCAACCTGGTACAAATCCAAACTCTAGGCTCCTACTGAGAAATTCCTGATGGAAAAAACCCAATAACACTTTGGTCCACCTGGGAATCGAACCAAGGACCTCATGCTCAGCAGTAGCGCTTGCGATCACTAGACCAACGAGCCAATTTAAGTATGAGCAGAAAGAAGGTACAGATAATATCCTTATCCTTACTAATATTATAAATGCGAAAGTAGCTCTGTCTGTCTGTCTGTCGTGCTTTTACGCCAAAACTACTGAACCGATTTAAATGTTTGGTAAAAAGGACATAGGGTACTTTTTATCGATATACCACGCGAGCGAAGCCGCGGGCGGAAGCTAGTTAAGTATATTTTTATTGTTGATTGTTTTTTAGTTACAAAATAATAAAATATCAGTATAATTTTTTTTTAAACAAGCTTTTAATTAACTAAAAAGGGTTTCCCGGCTCCATTATCAGACCCTGAACACCACCTAGTGTCAAAGCACTTGTTAATACATAGCTAATGAGTCCAAACACGAAGGTGCTATCTTGTTTGATTGAGGAGTGTGGCCAACTTCCGGCTCCATCATCAGACCAGCTCCATGCTTTCAATTTTTCAAAATGTCTCGGTAGTTATGTAAGTTTGCCAAGTTTCAGCTAAATCGGATTCCAGGAAGTGCTTGAAAAATGGAGGACAATTCTAGTTAACCGTGGAGTTTCTTGCCGGCTCTTCTCCATAGGAAACGACCAATTGGAACCGTGCACCTAGCTACTGACGTTTCATAAGTGCCCATGTAGGCTTATGTGAAATAAAATATTTTGATTTTGAGTAACCGGATAGACATACGAACAGAGCAAGCTAATATAAAGCTTGTAAAAAACAATTTCACATTTTCTCATACTTATTTTTAGAAAATACAAGCTGTGTTTCAAAACATTTAATTGACCTTCACAAATCCATTTATTTTAACACGTTAAAAGCTCCCAATCTTTCATAATTTATCTCCATTTAAAATTAATTCGACCAACAGGAAAACGGCTAACAAAGATTGACAGGGGATCGACAACGTATATGTCAACTGTCGACTCCCGATCAATACCTACTCCGAACATAAAATAACGCCTGTATTCTGACGTAGAAAGCTGGTAAACAGCGCAAATAGGTATACTATTATTATTATTTTAAATGTCTTTCAATTTGCTCGGGACCCTGGGGTCCCGGACCTTTGGAAGGCGTACGAGGGGCCGAAGCCAACTCGCAGAGGCCCGTTAGACATCCATAATGAAATGAGGCACCAACCGACGATTATCCCTGTTCGCACTATGCAAGGGCACCCAAGGACAACCCCCGGTTGGTGTAGGACTATTGCAGGATATGGAAACAAAATAATGATATTGAACTATGGGTTTGGGTGGCTAAAGTGGACTGGTACCCTGGAACTATGGAAGGACTATGGCCCCTGCCTGATCAATGTTTTATATAATACACGGACAAAATGGCAGGGGGTGACTTACACGCTCAATAATGGGCCCCCGAAAACGGTCGCTAGCACATAGTGACGTAGCGACAAGGGGGCAACACTTCCTGAGGTGCTTGAGAGGAGTGGAGAGGTATTCCACGGCTATCAGGACAATCCCGGAAGTACGGTCAAGATCCCTACCAGCATCTTACTGGAATACTTCCTTCCTCCGAGCACGTTTGCTCTAGCGAATCTCCACTCAAGCCGGCCAATCAAGGCAAAAATGAGGTGGGAGCTCTGTTCCTCGTCAGTGTTCACTCCAGTCGGCCAATAAAGGCAAGCCAGAGATGAGGAACAAGACTTCTCCCGGGAGGTAGGGTCCGTGGGGTCGCTACTGCCCAACAGCTCGCCACATGCTGCCCTGCGGGTTTTTGTATCTCTCTTGGTCTGGCTCCTCATCCTAGACCCGTTCCGGCAAAGTAAACTCTACCGGTACAGACCTAGAGTTCGGAGCGCGCAAGCCCTTACCACGACGTCAACGTAGAGATACGGCGGTGGGGCTATTATTATTATTATTATTTGATTTACTTCAATCAAATTTGGATCATACAATTAAAGTTACAAATTAATTAATTACAAACAAAATGAGATTAAATTGAATTAAAAAAAAATATTAAATTAAATGAAGGTATAACAACGTTTTTTGACGCTGACAAGCGCTGCAGGTTGTAATGCTGGTGGACAGTTTTCATACTTTTTGCCAAATCAGCGCGAACCAGTGTGAACCGGCGCCGACTAATTCAGCTGGTAACGCTGGGTCTAGATTTCTACGTGAATACATCCTTGGAGTCGATAGAATACATACATAATTTAAAAAGAAAGAAAGTAGAATAACAATTATAAATAAATACATTCTAGCGCCATATCATTTTAAAATATTGTCCAAAAGTATCTTAAAGATCTACAAAAACAAACATTACATAATTTCATTTCATTTCATTGAGAAAATTCAGAACTCGAACTTGCAAAATAAAATGCAGCTTTTCACAAAATAGTCCAGAAGTTTGCGACCCCTGCAATGCTAACTGCGTTGCAGATTTAGTTTTGAACAAGGTCTTTTGAATGGATACCGCGATGCATACAGATACTTTGAGTGGGTTGCGTCACTGTTAGAGACATGAGAATTTCAGTACTGAAGTTAGGTTGTAATATTGAAGATCGGAGTATGCGGTTTTGAGACTCAAATCCGCATACTCGCAGCGGACCAGCAGTATCATTTTGAGTACAAAAGCAGTATCATTTTGTCTCAAATTATTAGTACACAAAATGATAGGTACTGCTGCTCCGATACCTATTTTTGTTACGTATAATTCGACTCAGAATTATTTGTTTTGTCATAAGATTTAACGGTTGTCAGTGTGATTTTGACAGTAAGGATAGAAAACTTTCTTCCGAAATAGTCTACCTACGAAAGACCTAGACAAAGATCGTTAGAAATGAAAGACAAAATTACAGATTGTAGAAAGATTTCTACGGTGGATGTCAAAAATGAAGAAACGAACTGTCACTTTGTATAGAAAAAGCTATGTCTATTCTTCGTAGAGATAGAAAGCGCCATGCTACGCCTGCTGGTACTTTAAAGTAGCTCTGGTGTCAGGGTCTCAATTTTTTGGTAACCTGTCCATGGCAATAAATAATAAATTTACTATTTATTTATTTATTTGCTCAATGTACACAACAAAGTTAAGCCCCATTTACACGATGCAAGTTTCTGGAACGTTCAAGAGCAATAATTGTATGATTTAAAACAAGAATTCTTACGTAAGACTTAAAACAAAACTTAGTACTTCTTTTCGCACAGCTCATACCAACACGAATGCACCAATAGTTTCAGGCTAGCTCCAATAAACTTCGTAACTTCGAGCACATTTGGCAAAAATTTGCCAGCCAGCATTATTGGCACCAGGTGGCCATCTTTATGGCAACTGGCGAATTTTGCCAATAACATTTTATTGGTTCGCATTTTGCTCTCTAACATGTTTTTAGCTTACGTTACAATATTTTATGCTTTGTTCGAAATCGTTTTTGTTTTATTTTTGCAAGATTAAAATAATGGTTGTTAGTTTAGAACCTTTTTTCTTCTGCGGAAAATTGTAGAAACAAATCGATTCACCGTTTTTTATTGCCTCAATCTGCGTAGCCTTTTCCCAAAGGTGTTGGGGTCGGCCTTTAGTCCAACCGGATGCAGCTGAATAGCAGTACTTTACATGGGGCGACTGCCTATCTCACCTCCACAACCCAGTTACTGGGTAACAAGATTCCCCTTGGTAAGATTGATTGTGACTTTCGTACTTCTGTAAATCCGTAATGACTGTCAAAGATCTACGAATGACAGCCCGGACCAACGGCTTAACGTGCTTTCCGAGGCACGTAGGCGTCTTGATATATATTGGATGGTCACCCATCTACAAACCGACCACAGCAAGCGTAGATCGACCTTCGATCGACCTGTGCAGCTGTAATTATGTAGCTGCGAGCCTCTCCAACAACACACGCACACATTAACATCCAAATAGACCCGAACACACACCAATGAAGTATAAACTGTCAAGCGTGATCGAACCAGTGATAAGGGTTCCGTACCTCGCTCCTAATACTGCCATTATTTACAACAACTTTCCCCTGTGTTTCGTACCTTTACATTTACATAGGAGTGATATCTGTCTGTTTGTCAAAGGAATGTTTATAAAAGACAGTTTGACATTGGTTTTGTTCAAGCATTGGCTGATAGCCAAATACTGGAGATAAAAAGTTTTAAGCCAAAATGGGATCTAAACTTTTATCCAACACTGGACATTGTATTACGGTTTTATTGTGTAACATATCCGCAAAATTTGTCATTTTGGCAATGTGATTCTTCTCATCGAAGGTTAAGCTACGTTCGCTGAAATCGGTTCGTAGATGGGTGCCCATCCATTATATCGGGAAGCACGTGTATATGAGAAAAACTGCCGTGGTTAAAGTATTTGCCAGTAAGCAAGGTGGTATCTGGGCCGACTGACTGCCTACGGTGCGCTGGGTGAAAATTAAAGTAAGGTTTGTTTTTTATTATCGACTTTCTTCTGCCCTTGACTTTGTCTACGAATGAAATTTCTCGTTTCAACATAAAATATATCCTATGACAACATGACACTGTAGCTTCCCATTCGTGAAAGAAATTCCGGAATTAGATCAATCAAACAAACAACTCAGTCTATCGCAGTCCACTGCTGGACATAGGCCTCTCCCAGACTCCGCCCCAACGCCCTGTCCTCCGCCTCCAGTCACTTTCTTAAGATTCATCTAGCTGGGGAACGTCCCACACTTACTTGCAGATACGCGGTCTCCACTTCAGAACTCGTCGGAATCAGATCAGTAATTCTGTGGCGGTACCTACAACGCCACATGCGAACTACGCATCAAAGACCTGACGTCACACAAAAATCCTAACGTCACATAAATCCTGCATCGCGCAATTAAAGTTTAACGTGCTGTGGACATATATACAAGAACCCAACATCAATCGTTGGGCAGTTGCCCGCCAGACACAACACCCGTCTGGTTGGAGGATCCTCCCTTTTCTATGGTGGATGAGTGAACTTTACACCCTGTTCCTCATACCTCTAAAATTCCAAAGATTACATCTCCACTTATAAAATCAATAATTTTACTTTTTTATTAAATAAACCCGCATCTATTGATGATAAAAAAATAATGCAAATTGACTGTAAATTGTAAATCCTATATCTCAACGGACGGTAACGCTATTTTGGTTTTTACGAATTTTTCAGTTAAAAATCTCCAACAATATATTTACTCGGAGTGTAGGCGTCTTAAAGGGCACGGATTACGTCTGGAGAATGAACAGCAGTATCCACTTACGAAGGTAAACGCGTATTAAGATGATATGTGAGAAATAGCGATGATAATCCTATCAAACGTCGCGATTATGGTATTATCCCTACGAAGCGATAAAGCGTTTCGATATTATAAGCAGATTATGAGACAAAATACACACAAATATAATATTCCTAAGTGCGTATAAAAAGAACAGGCTATCTTGGTATCCTAACTAATTTCTTTATTTGTTTGTTTTTTACACTTTCACGCTAAAACGGCTGCACAGATTTGGATGAAATTTGGCACACGGATAGACCATGACATAAGTTATGACATAGGATAATTTTTATCCCGATAGTACGTTTCCATGGGATAATTTACGACATGCGCGCTGGCAATAGCTAGTCATAAATTGGGTGGGTTACTTGAAATTACGCGGGAATGCGCTGGATGCGAGAACAGATGCACAGAACCGGTTGAAGTGGCGGTGCTTGGGCGAGGTCTATGTCCAGCAGTGGACGTCATTCGGCTGAAATGATGATGATGACTTAAAAATAATGAAAAGTGAATGAGAATATTATACCAGTGTTACTTTCATTCTTGTTCATTTTTTTGATAGTGTTAAAGGTCAATACTGAGTTTCCTACTAAAAAACATAGAATTTCTTACGATTGAGTTTATCTACTACTTATACATAATGTGTAACTATGAATTCTGGAAAAACTAAATTCTTTGCCAAATCATGTCCATACAATATGATAGTGTTATAATAAAATTTACCGCTACAACAAAAAAGTGAAAGTGAAAAAATAACCATAAAGTATCCATCGCGGGCATGAAACCCCAAAATATTCGCCTAACCCTTAATCACGGAACCCCAAAAGGCAGGGATTTACGAATCTTTGCATAAAAAGAACTTTACCGTCCATATCCCTTAAGTGGGCAATAAATTGTAATTTATAAGAGCTTTTTTTCAGCCCTGGGATCCCTTTGAAGACAGATTCTGGTCTCGAAGAAAACGTGTTCGGCACGGCACAATCGAGCACAACCGGGAGGCAAAACATATAGTCGGTTAGCCTGATATCACGGTTGGTTGGATGTACTGACACATAAGGGCGGTGCCCCATTAGTACGTTGCGTCGTCGCAACGGATCAAAGCATTCAGTCTCCATAATAATGGATCGGAACCATAGCGATCGAACCACTGCAACGACGCAACGCAGCGCAACGCACTAATGGGACTCGCCCTGACTGACGCCATGCGTGGGCGCTTTATTAAGGGGGATGCGCTAAGACAAATCATATTTAGATAAACATACAACCTGATACTGACCTGCAAATTGCAAAAAACTTAAGAAAATTTGAATTTCGCGGGCTACCCTGAAGCTTTCACCGTTAATAGAATTGAAACCGTCAGAGTCACGATAAAATATAAGGCAGCAAGGCCTGTAGCTGTCCCACCCAATAAGTTATTCACGACTTTTCAGGCTTGACATTATTATGTCCGAGGTAATTATTGGAGAGATCCGGGGAATCGATCGGCTTTTAGTGTATTATGTGGTATCTTTTATTTTAACAATTTATTTCTTTTTGTTTCTGAATTAAAGAAAAGTAAGCTGAAGGAGAATAATGTTGTGAATAATTTTTCGCTTGAATTCCATGTTATTTTACTTTTATGATACTGCGCAATGAAAAACACATTATATTTTGATATCCCAAAGGTATAAAATTGAGTAAGCAAAAAAGTTTGATGTCACTAATAAAAATAGCTTGTCTCCAAAACAGCACGATGGTTAGGTTAGGTTAGAATTGACGCATAGTTAATTTGTTAGTTGGCAAATCAGAGAGCAAATGCACTAAACTCTAATTAGGTTTAATAAGCATAATTGCTCATTATCACAAGCTAATAATGGTCTGATAAGAGCTGCTACCTCTACTTCGAACTTGATAAGTCAACATCATAATAGTTGCAACCCGATACAAACTTGATGGCGGGTCGGAACATGAGGCGAGTCACTGCTCAGTAACAAATTCACGTGTCAGCGGGGAGATGGGTGGGGGACTGCGCAGCAAGTAGCGCACTTCAGAACCGCCATAAAGACGCTTACTATAGGTACAATGTGAAGGGTTTGAACTCGAGACCTGAAGAGTTCTAGAGTTCTAACCCTTCACGTTGTTTATAGCTCCATGTTAGCCAAGTTAGGCTTATTAATGTAACTTGCTTTGTATAAATTACTAATGAAAAAAGTAATATTGATTTCTTAATCAAATACATGAAACGTTGATAACAAACTACTAAAAATCTTATTTTATTATATTTCGTGTATGTCCTTATTGATTAAATTTTTAAATATTTTTATAAAAGTATTTATAAAAACAATATTTAAAAATATAAAAAATAGTAGTCCCCGGTATCGGGAACTTATATTATTATCATTTTTCATTTTTCAATTTTTCATAGGTAACGAGTGAACAAGAGGTTCACTCGTTTACTTACGCTGTGTAAATAAATAAAATGAATGAATAGAAAGAAAAGAAAATACGTTTATTTGCGGTAAACATGACGCAAAAAAAAGAAACAAACGTTCGAATATTGGTTTTATAATGGAATTAACCAAACGTTGCTTACAAAGCGCTGCAATTTGTATTTTATATTTTCAACCTCCTTATATCAATACAATATTAATTAAATGCAATACGAAAGCGGGAATCATTGGCAACCACAAATTATTTGCGTGATATGAATTGATTACTTTTCCCTCGGCTCTGTGGGATTACCTACTATGACAGGCCGACGGATATGATTTTCTTTTTTTTTCATCCCCGCGATTTTCCTGTTGACGGCACTCGCTTTGTTTATAGAAGCTTGGAGGATGAAAGTGGTGTAATTTTACTGTTGGTACATTTTAATCTTACTTTTTTGCAATTGTATTGTAGCACTGATAAAGTAGGTATGAGAAACGATGGATAGACTGTGTGTAAGTTGATTTATGGCTAGAAAAGGAGTGACACCGGGATGACTACTAATAGAGAAGTATGGAAAAATATGCGGGGCAGTCTTTGGAGCCTGCAGTGAAAACTAAGCAACAATGCGTAACCTCAACGTAATTCAAACGGTAGATGGTAGATGGCGCTAAAAATATTTCTTCAAGCGTGACGGTGACGATGACGATGACGTGAGTTCCATGTTTTTTGTTCACCCGAGAAGTGCTCAACGCGCTTAAAGAAGTTTTCACTTCAAAAACGGAAACCTTCCTGTGCGAGTCCGACTCGCAGTTTGCCGATTTTTGTTATTTTATCTCTTAAAGGAATTGTACCAACATGCCAACATTACCGCTCTCTAGGCAACATATCACCTAATTGATTACTTTCAGTATCCGCAGATGAGCACAAAACTATTCACTAAGACAATGGACGGAATATAAAGGAAAATTGGACCGAAATTCTCAGCTGAATCCGCACAAGCTTTTTTCGTTCCGGAATAAATGTGTCGTCTGCAACATTAGTTACAATTTGTGCCCGCGTTGCCTTTCCCAGTCTTATTGTATGACAGATGTGGAATATTATGAACAAATATATGAGAATATTGTGTGAAGTTGGACATAAACAAAGACATATATCAAGGGAATTTGTTTAGGTTATAGATTCTTATCTTATTATTTTTACCTGGAATTTATGTATCTTGGTATTGAAATAAGCTAGCCTAACTTATCTTTGCATACGACGGATATATAGATGCTGCAATTGCAATGCAACTTGCATTAAAAAAATAATGACGGCTCCGGGCGCCATTAAATTATGGTTTGACCTTATCATCCACTTCTGGGTCCTGACAAACAGGTTTTTACTAGTGATGGGCCGACTAGCAGACTAGCCGACTAATCGGTTTTCAAATTGCCGATTAGTCGGCCGACTAATCGGCAATGCCGATCATTCTAATACCTACTTGTCAGAGGTGTTCGGGCTTTTTCGTCATCACACGGCTTAGTCATCGCGCGGCCGCTAAGCATGTTGTGACGTGTTGTTTACATTTTTAACCCCCGACGGAAAAAGAGAACGGAGAGAGAGAGAGAGGGGTGTTATAAGTTGAACGTGTGTATCTGTGTATCTATGTATCGGTGTGTCTATTCCCTCATAGCTGCCTAACGGCTAAACCAATTTTGTTTTTTTTTGTTTTGTTTGACTTGATCGAGAGTGATCTATGATTCAAGAAAATCGGTTCAGCCGTTTGAAGATTATCAGCTCTTTTCAAGTCGATGGATGGATGTGAGCATCTTCTATAGGTCTAATCGATTCGTTTACAATTCTGTTACTTCCATTATATGAGAACAATATAGTAACCTTGAACTGATGCTGCAAAATCACCTGGTATTTGCAGGATACCCAACTCCCTCACCAACTTACAGCAGACTTACAAGTGTCGCGTTGGGCTCATTGAAATGGTCTCAAAAAATAGGTTACAGATGGATGGTGATCAGGGTCTGATCATGGAGTAGGAAAGAGAAATGAGACTAAATTAGTAGCTGCACTGTGGCAAACATATAGCTACGCAGATTTCGGCGAGACACGTGTTGATCGTAGCGTGTCTACTAGTAATCCTTACTTCCTTACTAATATTATAAATGCGAAAGTAACTCCGTCTGTCGCGCTTTCACGCCAAAACTACTGAACCGATTTAAATGAAATTTGGTACACAGATAGTCTAGAGCCTGAGAAAGGCTACTTTTTATCGACATACCACGCGGGCGAAGCCGCGGGCGGAAGTTAGTATAATATAAAAGTAAAAAAGCACGGAAATAAAGTTAAATTAAAAAACCCCCGACAAAAATAAAGCGTCTAAAAAGTCAAAAAATAATAAATGTAGGTATTGGTTTAATAAAACAGTTGTAGGTAATATTTTGATCCAAGCGTCGTCGTGGCGGGGGACGGCTAAGTAAGTAATGTTTAGAATTTATAGTAATGTTTAGAAATTATCAAATTATAAAACAAGTACAAATTATTTGTTTTATTTCATTTGTTATGCGCCGATTATAATCGGCATATTTTGCCGAATAGTCGCCGACTACAAACCATGCCGAATAGTCGGCTTTCCCGACTAGTCGGCCCATCTCTAGTTTTTACTTAATACGAGATTCAGAAGCTACATAAATAATTTCTGTTACCACATTTTTATGTCAATGATTTTTTTATTATTATTATTTATCCACACAAACTACGGAAAAGAGATAAAGCCTATTTGATGAACGTGATTGTGAACGTGAAATTAGTACTGATCATGCCAGCAAAGATACTCCACCAATCCACAATGGGCCCGCGTGGTGGATTACGGCCCACTCCCTCTCACAGGAGGGCTGTGTCCCATCAGTGGGAACATTTTTAAGGTGATTATGTATACCAGCAAAGTGTTTAAACATTATTCCAGATCCACACATCGACTAAAACCCCGAATTTTAACTGTTAACACAGACGGGAAGCTCGATAATAGGTGAAACGGAACAGCTCAACAGCGTACAGAAACATATTGAAAGATAATGAGTGAAGCGGAACAGTTCAATAGCTTACAGCAACATATTGAAAGCCAAGATTACAAACAATCTTTGCGTCGCAACCTTCAGAGCTATTAAATCAATTTGCCATGAACATCGGCTTGTGCTACCTTCAAACTGCGTTAAATAACTGATCTACTGTCGCTTACTGAGGCAGATATTATAAAACAGTGGGGTAATTGCGTAAGACACAATGGCAATGCCTTTCATTTTGGCAGTGCAACAACATTAGAAATATCCTTCAAATCTTTCGAATTGTGATTCAAAGTTTGTAACGCGATTAGGACCCGTTATGACTTGCTTTTCAGATCAGCTACGAATGCTCAGTTTCAGCACTTTCATGCGTCCCTACATTTTGAACTGGCATGTTTTATGAAAACTTTTACCATAGCTATGCCAGAGAGGAGTGCTGGGTCCCAGCAATGGGAACATTTTAAGGTGATTATGTATGCCAGCAAAGTTTTTAAACATTATTGAAAGCCAGAGTCCCGCTCGATAATTAATAAAAATAAAATCCAGATTTAGTACTAGCTTCCTTCAACAGATGGTTCTTAGAAGGTTACCTACTCACCAAAAAACATACTGACGAATTGAGAACTTCCTCATTTTTGAAGAAGTCGGTTATAAATGTTTTTATTAGCAACTGCGACCTGCTACTGCTTTGAACGGTTAATACGACTTGACAAAACATCAAGATTTCTTAGTTATATGAAACTTTAATATTATCGTAATAAATTATCTAAACTATGGTGAATACCTCATCAAAATCTATTGCGTGGTTTAGAAGAATAACGCGGACATAGAGACAAACACGAAAAGATACTTTAATTCATAATTATGTATAGATTATATTACTCAAAAAATACTCATCATCATTATCTTCCTGTCCTTGTCCCATGTTACTAAAGGTGAACAAAAAAGTTTTTATAACAAATACTTTACCGTACTTTACCTTTACTTTACTTTACCGTGCACGCATTGATTGATCTAATCGCTAAACAGGGTTTGCTGAGACGGTTCTTGTTGTATTTACTTATATTATTTATTTTTTATTCCTTTTTTTTACTAGCTTATTTATTAATAGGTACCTAATGGTTAAAATATTTATTGGGTATGTTGAAACTGTTTGTACTTCCCGTCACTTGTCACTAAAGGTTCATTAGAAAATCAGCGTCAGACAGTACCTGTCTGGCATTAATGCTGAAATGAACCTTTTTGGCGCAGCCGTGAGGAGCACACTATTGTTGTCAAAACATTTTTTTATTTTGTTATTTGTATTTTGTGTTTCACGAACTGTGTCCAAATAAACGTTATTCTTTCTTTCTTTTTTTTTACCTAAAGAGTTTGAGTTTACGACAAGCAAAATTACCAGAATATAATACTACTCATCCACTCTGCTAGTCTCCAATGAAGCTTAGAGCCAGACTGCGGTTCAAACGAGGCACAAACTGAAAGGCAGATGCCTCAATAGTCAACAGACAGCACTAGATGTATCTAAATTGTTGGCTTCGCTTTTTATATACCCAGCGTGTAACATTGCTAAGTTATTTGACTTTATTGAGAATTTATCAACTTTACAGCTGTTTTTACGTAGGGGGTCATGTTTAAGTAAAATAATGTTAATGCAAGTAAATGTTATGAGCACCAGTAAATTATGTATCTATTTAATTAAAAACTGGGAATCTAGGTTCAGAATAACATCAGTTTTTTTTTTTTGTTCTACTAGACTAACAGTAGGAGCTCGTGGCTAAGTAATAACAGCCGCACGGGTCGGGATCCAACAGGTTAAGGTACGCTTGCCGGGGTTGGTCCGTGGATGGGTGACCATCTTTACATATGCGGACTCCTCCGTGCCTCGGAAAGCACGTTAAGCCGTTGGTCCCGGCTGTCATCTTTGATAATCGTTACGGGTTGTCAGAAGCCCGGAAGTGTGACAACCAGTCTTGCCATGGGGTATCGTATTACCCAGTAACTGGGTTGTGGAAGTCAGATAGGCAGTCGCTCCATGTAAGATACTGGTATTTTAGCTGCATCCGGTTAGAGTGGAAGCCGACCCCAATATAGTAAGGAAAAGGCTAGGCAGATTGATTTTTTGACTAGACTAACAAACAACTTTTGCCCAGCAGTAAGACAACATCTACTGAAAAATATGATTATAAGATCACTAACTTATACCCGCGTGTTCTAACATAAAATCATATGACACTCCGCAATAATACTGTAGCTTCCCAAAAGTAAAAGAATTTTCGAAATCGGATCGGAGTTCCAAATATTACCCCCAACATACAAACTCACAAATTGCCTCTTTATAATAATAAAAATTTACATTTTTTCTAAAATGGGTTACTTAACCCTGTTTCAATTTATAGGGAGAAAACAATACAATGTACTGTATTGTTATGTCAATGACAATTTGGAGAGTTGACGACTCGACGCGACGCGTAGCAGATTATTTATGTATGCTACGAGAGCGTAGCCGGCGTAGCGGTAACATCAACGTGACGCCTACGCCGTAGCACCAATACAATAATTTTATTCTCGCTGCGTACTGAAGATTTACAATGCGTTTATGTGTGTCTCTTTTGAAAATTGTTCTTTTGTATCTGATAAAGGCTCGTATGATATTTTTCCAAGGGTAATATTTAACAGATCGTCTTAAAACTTATTGACCTTCTAATGATGAAAACTTTTTTAAATAATTCAGCCTGTTTTTAAATTTCTGGCCTTTTCTTAGAGTTGGTCCAACAAACCTATACCCCGACAATTGGGTTAGGTTAAAACTGTGCCTATACATATCCATACTAATTAATTATAAATTCGAAAGTAACTCTGTCTGTCTATCTGTCTATCTACCTTTTCACGCCTAAGCCACTGAACTTATTTCGATAAAATTTGGCAAGGATATAGATGGCATCCCAGGGAAGGACATAGGCTACTTTTTATCGACATACCACGCGGGTGAAGCCGCAGGCGGAAGCTAGTTACTTAATATTGTAAAAAGTTTGTGAGTTTATATGTAGGGGGTAATCTACGGAACTGCTGATCCGATTCCGAAAATTGTTTCAATAATGGGAAGCTACAGTGTTGCCCAGTGTCATAGGATATATTTTATGTTAAAACAAGAAACACGTGGACGCGGGCAGAAGCTAATCCTAACTTTATAAACGCGAAAGTGAGTTTGTTTGTTTATTTGTTTGTTAGGCTTTCACGCTAAAACGGCTGAACGGATTTGGATGAAATTTGGCAAAGGGGTAGACCATGACCTGGAATAGGACATAGAATACTTTTTATACCGATATTCGCACGGGATCGAGACTTACGCGGGTGAAAGCGCGGGGCGCTGCTAGTAGGATATATTTAATATTAAAGTAAGAATCATGTAAAACGCGAGCAGAAGCTTATTAATAATAAAGAAACGTTTATTCATAAATGCCTTATAAATGAAAAGGCCTTGTGTATTGCCCTGACACTTTATTGACATTGAAATTACGAGGACACGTAGAAACTGTTGAACATTTATAGCTTCAGTTTACGAATAGGGGTCAAAGTGCTACTCAAAATTAGTATTTAGAGGTCACATTTTACAATCAATCTACCTCCCAAATATCTTGGGGTCACCTTCCAGTGTAACTGGGTGCAGCTAAATACCAGTATTTTCTGCATATCTGACCTCCACAACCCAGTAACTGAGTAATACGAGACCCCTTGGTTGTCAGACTTTCGGGTTTCTTACGACCCGTAACGACTCACAAAGATCCACGAATGACAGCCTGGAGTCTCGATATGTAAAGATGGTCACCCATCCACGGGCCAACCCCGGCAAGCGTAGCTTAACCTGATCGATCGAGCCATGCGACTATTATTACTTAGCCACGAACTCTGTTGCAAAGTTATTTAAATACTTAAATTATGAGTTTTTCTAGCTGGAATAGGGTTTCGCATTAATAAAACATTACATCAGTGTCAGGCTGCCTCAACGACTGACATTCGATTAAGTTCCTTCTGAGAATCGATTTAGGATGGAAATAAACATAGCCGGGGTGCTGCTAAATATTACCTACCTACAACTTTGAAACAGTTTATTATCACGTCTAGTCACGTAAATCGATTGTTAAGTAAAATGAGAAATTAGTTAATTTTCCGTATCCATACTAATATTATAAATTCGAAAGTAATTCTGTCTTTCTGTCTGTATGTTACCATTTCACGCCTAAACCGGATTTCGACAAATATTTGTCAAGGAGATAGATGGCATCCTGGGGAAGGACAGAAGGTACTTTTTATCGCTATACCACGCGGGCGAAGCCGCGGCCGGAAGCTAGTATTCAATTATATAACAACTATCATTCTATGACAGCTTTTGTGGTATTCGGCATTTCGGCATTCAGCAGATTTTTTTTTACGCGATTTCAGTGTTGGTCACTTAGTGAAAGTTGTTCATAATGATGAATACAATGACCCCTTAAGAGATTTCATGTATGAAAAAATACACCTTATATAATGCTGCTCTATAATTAACTTTAATACAAGCACATAAAGCATAACATTCAATAACGATCAATTCCGCGGAAGTCATCGAAAGCCTTTGAAAGCGTTCAACACATCGGTAAACTGAACTAAACGACCGCTATCGGAGAAATCGTTTTCTCGGAGTTACTGCTGTTTTAGGTTCGGTAAATGTGTATTTATTGACGTGTAGCATACGTAATGGATGATTTATTTGAGGGGTGGATTGAAATTAGGCTCACCCCCTATTACATGGGACTTAAACATAACAGGGGGCCAAGTCTACTAATTTACAAACGTTTATAAATTAGTAGACTTGGCCCCCTGGCGAAATGTGGGTGTAGGTACTATACGTACACCTCTGCCTAACCATTCGGGAATTATAGGCGTGATGTTATGTTATGTAGATTTAAATGTAAGTTTTTTTTTTCAAATTACTATACAATTTTGTCTATATAAAATGTAATACAACTACTTACTGACTTAAATTATTAATGATAATTATGTACAAGTTTATAAAGAAAGGGGAATTATATAGGTATAGGCCAGCATGGCATATAATGTAAGTCCTGTTTCAGATAGTAAGAAACAGTTGTGTTGCTCGGGAGTTAGTTGCGCCACTTTTTTTTCTAGCGCACTAGGAAGGGGTGGGGGTGGGTGGGGGTCTTTTGTCATTTTGACGTTCAAAAAGTTCTGAATCTCAGCATATTTTTTTTTCTATTTTTAGTCCAAAAATCCCAAAGGTGCCCAATAGGCTGGCAGCATTGCCAGGTTGAATGGCAATGCTGCCAGCCTATTGGGCACCTTCGCCATTAACAGCGATGCGGACGAATTCTTTGATGCTCAATGAGCCCCTTCCCTTTATTTTTTCTTTTTAATTTTGTTATATTATATATGTAATTGTACATACATAACGTATTTGTATAGTTAATTTTATTTAGGTTACTAGCTGCCCCGCTCCGGCTTCGCACGGGTAGCACTAAGTACCTACCCTACCCCTACCCTACCTACCCTACCTACCCTACCCTACCTACCCTACCTACCCTACCTACCCTACCTACCCTACCTACCCTACCTACCCTACCTACCCTACCTACCCTACCTACCCTACCTACCCTACCTACCCTACCTACCCTACCTACCCTACCTACCCTACCTACCCTACCTACCCTACCTACCCTACCTACCCTACCTACCCTACCTACCCTACCTACCCTACCTACCCTACCTACCCTACCTACCCTACCTACCCTACCTACCCTACCTACCCTACCTACCCTACCTACCCTACCTACCCTACCTACCCTACCTACCCTACCTACCCTACCTACCCTACCTACCCTACCTACCCTACCTACCCTACCTACCCTACCTACCCTACCTACCCTACCTACCCTACCTACCCTACCTACCCTACCTACCCTACCTACCCTACCTACCCTACCTACCCTACCTACCCTACCTACCCTACCTACCCTACCTACCCTACCTACCCTACCTACCCTACCTACCCTACCTACCCTACCTACCCTACCTACCCTACCTACCCTACCTACCCTACCTACCCTACCTACCCTACCTACCCTACCTACCCTACCTACCCTACCTACCCTACCTACCCTACCTACCCTACCTACCCTACCTACCCTACCTACCCTACCTACCCTACCTACCCTACCTACCCTACCTACCCTACCTACCCTACCTACCCTACCTACCCTACCTACCCTACCTACCCTACCTACCCTACCTACCCTACCTACCCTACCTACCCTACCTACCCTACCTACCCTACCTACCCTACCTACCCTACCTACCCTACCTACCCTACCTACCCTACCTACCCTACCTACCCTACCTACCCTACCTACCCTACCTACCCTACCTACCCTACCTACCCTACCTACCCTACCTACCCTACCTACCCTACCTACCCTACCTACCCTACCTACCCTACCTACCCTACCTACCCTACCTACCCTACCTACCCTACCTACCCTACCTACCCTACCTACCCTACCTACCCTACCTACCCTACCTACCCTACCTACCCTACCTACCCTACCTACCCTACCTACCCTACCTACCCTACCTACCCTACCTACCCTACCTACCCTACCTACCCTACCTACCCTACCTACCCTACCTACCCTACCTACCCTACCTACCCTACCTACCCTACCTACCCTACCTACCCTACCTACCCTACCTACCCTACCTACCCTACCTACCCTACCTACCCTACCTACCCTACCTACCCTACCTACCCTACCTACCCTACTTACCCTACCTACCTACATACCTAACCTACCTACCTACATACCTACATACCTACCTACCTACCTACCCTACCTACACCTACTTTACGTTTAAACCTTCCCTTGAGGATAACGAACACAACAAAAAAAGAATTGGCCAAATTGGTCCAGGCGTTGTTGAGTTATGCGCTTACCAACACATTTTGCGATTCATTTTTATATTATAGATAATATTAGAATTAGGTTGTATATTTTATCTTGAAACATGAATAAAGTAACAGCATATTTGAATAAATGACACTTGACTCTGATTGTTTGGACATGTTTTATGTCGTCGACCGCGCTACAGCTGTTGTTTCGCAAATGTTAAACAGACATTAATTAAACCTTTGGGACTAGCACAAATGCGCGGAGTAACGTTTCAACTTAAATTCGAACGACAATGGAAATTATGTAACTGATCCTCTAAATACTACTTAATAACCTTCTAATTATAGACACTTTAAAATTAATGATACTCTAAAAACTTTTCGTAATCACTTTCGCGTTTATAATATTAGTTAGGATTAGTATGGATTTTATTTTCCACTGTGGCGGTATCTACATCGCCACATGCGAACTACGCATCAAAGACCTGACGTCACACAAAAATCCTGACGTCACATAAATCCTGCATCGCGCAATTAAAGTTTACCGTGCAGTGGACATATATACAAGAATCCAATATCAATCATCGGGCAGTTGCCCGCCAGACACAACACCCGTCTGGTTGGAGGATCCTCCCTTTTCTATGGTGGATGAGTGAACTTTACACCCTGTTCCTCATACCCCTAAACCACCACTAAATTCTACGAATACAAACCAACTCTAAAATAAGTATGAAGAGTGAAAGAAAAATCTATTAATTTCCGTAAACTTAACCTAAAAACGATACCTAATAATAAATAGATTCCGAACACCAATACATACAATTGCAATACATTTCAATATCTTCGAAATAGCGAGATATTACCCAATACTATCGCAAAAGCCATACATTTTGTCGTAGCGCCTTAGACGCTTGCCCCAACATTGGGCCCAATGCCACTCGTCCAACGAAATGTTGATCGAGAAAGGCCCAAACTTTGTCCATTTTCCTCCACACGAGTGGTGTTGGGACCAACGTTTGGAGCCAATGTAATAAAGATAACATTTCTTGACTAAACGGGTTCTGTTTGTTTTCGCGGATAGATAAATATTGATGTCTGTAATATTGACGGTACTGAACTGTTGTTAGATAAGGTTGGATTACGGCCTACGGGGGAATTGTGTGTGTATAATCTACTGATAGATTTATATGCATAAATGAGATTGCAATTACAAACATGGCCAGTACCAAGTGTGATTTTTAATTCATAAATTTAGTTAAGTATGTGTGTATGTGTTTTATCCATACTAATATTATAAATTCGAAAGTAACTCTGTCTGTCTGTCTGTATGTTACCTTTTCACGCCTAAACCACTGAACGTATTTTGATAAAATTTGGCAAGGAGATAGATGGCATCCTGAGGAAGGACATAGGGTACTTTTCATCGACATACCACGCGGGTGAAGACGCGGGTGGAAGCTAGTAATTCATAATTTTAGTTATTTTGTTTATTTGTGTATCATCATCTGCCTTGCCTATTCCCAACTATGTTGGGGTCGGCTTCCAGTCTAACCGGATGTAGCTGAATACCAGTATTTTACATGGAGCGACTGCCTATCAGACCTCCACAACCCAGTATCTGGGTATCTGGTTTATTTGTATAGTTAGTTTTAATTAATATTAGTTAAGATTTCATTAGATAGGTAATAGTTAGTTTGTTTAATATATTGTTTACTAGCTTCCGCCCGCGGCTTCGCCCGCGTGGTATGTCATGTGTAAAAGTAGCTTATGTCCTTCCCCGGGATGCTATCTATCTCCATGCCAAATTTTATCGAAATCCGTTAATTGGTTTAGGCGTGAAAAGGTAACATACAGACAGACAGACACAGATTTACTTTCGAATTTTATAATATTATATAGTATATAATAGTAATATTACTGACAAATGCTTGCACTGACTGGACAGGTCCACTCAAATCTGTGTGGTTCTTTCCTCAAAAGACCATTTCAGACTCTTATCTACATGGTCCTCATATGGCCTGACCAAGATTATGTCTGGACTTTAAAGGAGACGGTGACCTCTGAGTTTGTTTCGGCCTTTCTTCTCAGAGTAGTCAGATAGGAAACGCCGACCTCATCTAGCTTATTTTTACAACTTTTTAATATGACGTGTAAAAGTGATTCCAATATCCTATTTACAGAATAAACAATTTCATTTCATTTCAGTAGTATTATAGTATGGATAGTTCCTTTAATAAATAAAGTATTCATGATAAATTCGTAATGCGCAAGGATACATGAGCAGTGGTGGTCCAGTGGTAATGGCCCCGACCTACGAGTAGGGTCGTGGGTTCAAACCCAGGACATGAGGTATCCATCCCTTGACTTAGACGAGTCGATGGACCTCATGTACTATTAAAATCCATCCAGCCGTTACGTTGTTTCATTATAAAGAAACATTCTAAAGTAGAATCCTACGCACAGTGAGGGATTCAAAGTACTTCACTCGAGCTTAAAATAGTGTTGTTCCCGAGGTGAACATTACTTTTTATTACCCTCTATGAGAAAGTCAGTAGGTAAGTGCAAATTACAAACGAAGACGGAATGCATTTCGCGTGTCTTTTTTTTTTTTGTGCCTTGATACACGTCAGGTCAGTAACAAGGACACCAGGCGCGCAGTCCAGCTGGACGCAAGCAATACAGAATATTTTACTTCTAAAGTAGAAATATATGAGACACGTTTATGTTTAACTAGCGACCCGCTCCCGCTTCGCACGGCTTTTACGACTAACTTGAAATATTGAGACTGCTTTATTACTTGTAAATACTTAATATTAATGTACTAAACACAAGAACATGAGCACTGGTTGCCTTGTAGGTACACACGGCTCAGGCGCGGTCGCAGCCCAAGATTTTGGGCAAGATTTTGGGGGGGTCACCATCGGGTGACCCCCCAAAATTACTTACTCTAAAAACAAGCACAAGTACCTACTTAGGTACTCTAAAAACTTTTTTTTGTATATGCCCATCGGGGTCACTGTAGCTCAAGTACCGACAGTTTTTAGTTAGTAAAGCACATCAACCATTCAGTCTCTCGACAGCTTGAATGATTTTGGGGGGGGGGGGGGTCAATGAAAGGTCAGCTTATACTGGAAATGTATAGCGTGATGTGTAGCTGTGCGTACGAACCCGGGCAGGCGATTTACTTTGTGTAAATTATTCCATCACCACTGCACTCAAAACTGTGAAGGGAAACATCGTGACGAAAACGACATGTCCTAGAACCAACAATTCAAAGACATGGTGACGTCTACCAACCCGCACTGGGCCCGGGTGGTGGATTAATGCCCACTCCCTTTTACCGAGAGAAGGCCGGTGTCGGCATCACGCTAAAGGGTTAGGCAAAGCTAGACCTATAGTACACCCACATTCGCCAGTTATTACCGACTTCAAAAAAGGAGGAGGTACTACGTTCGGATGATTGTTTTTTTTTTATGTATGTTCACCGATTACTACGCCGTTTGTGAACCGATTTAAAAAATTCTTATTTTAGTTCTAAAGGGTATACTCCCGAGATGGTCCCATATAAATTTTATTAAGCTTGTTTGCGTAGTTTTTGAGCTAGCTTCAATATTACGTATTTTTCCCACAGTCTATGTAGACGATATAATTATTAGACTCCTTCACTGTTATTTACATAGCAGGTAGTAACTTGTGTGGGATAGGTACCACCACTAAAAAGTGAAAAATAACTTTAATTTCGCAAGTCGGTGGCAAAAAACGAAAATTAAAAAGCAAAGACACCGACTTCCGAAATTAAAGTTATTTTTCACTTTTTTAGTGTTTTATTTTGAAGTCGGTTGTGTTTTATGTCATGTAAATGGGGGGGCGAGCGTATTGGCATCAACCGGGCACAAATCCAGACTACGGGCTACTACTGAGAGATTCCTGATGAACAAACCCAATAATACTTGCCCGACCTGGTAATGCAAACCTCAAAGAGGCAGTGGTGAAGGGTTGACGTTTGAAAAGTGCTGATTCTCAGCCTAGTTTGAATAAATGACTTTTATATTTTTTTTTTCATGCCCATCTAAACATTTTGAACTCTTATTTTGAACACTAGCGAAACACGGGTATTTGAGTATTTGTTCAAAGTTGGATTACCATAATAATAGCCGTACCTCACAAGTGTTCTAACAAAGCGTTCAAATATGTGACTGCGTCTGGTGCCGGCTTTATAAAAGCTCACACTGCATTGTGGATGAAACAAAATTGTCGCGTGCTGAGCGATCTTAAAAGTGTGTTTACGGTTGTCTCGGATGAAACCGGTAAAACGACAGGAAAAGGAAGGAGAAAATATCTTGCTTCTTTGTTCTCGATTGTAAGTAGTAAAGTGCAAAACTATAGCTATGGATTACACACTAGGATTTTCTTTTCGGTGTTAAGTCACGGTAATTAATTATTTATCAAATTGAGTTACAACTTAAATTGTCCGTTTATCAAATCACAACTATAATTATTTGACAATTGTATTAAAAGTGTGATTTTAAATTTCGTTTACGTGCACGTTTTTCCTTCATTAATATCTTTCGGATTATTCCGTAAAAATCTATCGTGAAAACTTAGGTGAAGTGAGCTAGAAGTGAGCTGTCCTTTTACATACAAGGGATTGACACTATTTACATGCACAAGGCTTGCACTTGCTTCAAGCTTACTCACTCATTTTTTTTTGTCAGGCAGGATGACACATCAACATTTTCCGTTGTATCATATTTAAGTTCGGTTTTTAAAATTTTGTGAAAAATTTATGAGTCTCAAAAAAATCACTGCGTGAGCGTGCGTGGTCCATCGCCGTCCGTTCGATGTCACTGCGCACAGGATTTGACAGGATGGATGAAAAGCAGGAAATGAAGTAATTTTTTGCTCCGTTGGTGTAATTGCTGTATGGCGCTCCAGTGGGAAGATAAATAAATAAAATTTAAACGTTTCTACAGAATAGATCCTGGAAATAGCAAGTGACGATCACCACCTCCTTTCAACTCCCGTCACGATCGAGTAAAAATATTTACTAACATCTAACAAATTCGCTACTACATAAACAACTAACTTCGCGAACAAGCAATAATAACCCTTATTGTCGAGCAACACTGTTGTTATTATTTAAATTTTCCCTTGGCGCCCGTGGCGAAACGAGTACTGAAAATCAAATGTAAATAGATCTTTTGAGCGCTGTAATTTGAACTTTGAACTTTCCGTAATAAGGTTTAGTATCGCGTTGTTGTTTTAGATGAAATTCAGTGAAGAGATATCGTTTTGCAGCGAGGTGTCTATTTCGTTTCGTGTTTAGAATATTATTAAGCTCTCCATTTTGTTAGAGAATTGTAAATAATGCCACGTAAAGAACGTTTGTACTGTGTTCCCTATGAAAATGAAAGAATAAGTCGTCAGCTGTTTGTTCAGTTACAAGAGGGTCTTTACAGGGTAATTGGAATTTCAAGGGCTTTAGAAACATAAACTTGCCGCCTTTAGTGTAGGTAGCAACTACAGCTGTGGTTGGTCGCCGCAATGGTTTTCTTATTCTGAATTTAGATAGCAGATTGAGACTCGGTAATAACAGCTACGCTTGCCGGGGTTAGTCCGTGGATGGGTGACCATCTTTACATATCGAGACTCCTCCGTGCCTCGGAAAGCACGTTAGCCGCTGGTGTGCCGGCAGTCATTCGTGTATCTCTGACAGTCGTTACGGGTCGTCAGAAGCCCGAAATTCTGATAACCAGACTTACCAAAGGGTATCGTATTACCCAGTTACTGGGTTGTGGAGGTCAGATAAGCAGTCCCTCTATGTGAAATACTGGTATTCAGCTGTATCCGGCTAGATTGGAAGCCGACCCCAACATAGTTAGGAAAAGGGTAGGTAGATTGAGATAGCAGATAGAATTTAGATAATGAATTTAGATAGTTTGACGCCTAGAATACTTTCTAGGCGTCAAATTGGCTGACCGTATTTGCAACCCCATAATCAGCCTATAATGTTCCCACTGCTGGGACACAGGCCTCCTCTCTTCTAGAGGTAGTGGCCTGTAATCCACCACGCGGACCCAATGCGGGTTCGTAGATGTGACATGTCTTGGTTTCCTCACGATGTTTTCCTTTATCGGTTTGAAAGCAGTGGTGATGAAATTATTTACAAAAAGTAAAGCGCCTGGCTGGGTTCGAACCCACGACCTACAAACTAAACCCGACTACTCGTCAGTAGTGGCCGTTACCATTGGGCCACCACTACTCTCCTAAACACAGGTGCTCAAAGTCGGCCAGTTGCTCGCCACGTCTGCCGTATGCCCAATAAGCTGTGGGCAAAAATGTGGCCACTATATGGAGTTCTGACACAGCCAGAGGCGTCCCGGAACCCTTAGAAGATCGCCATCTTCCAAGGGTTCTACGAACGATGAACGAACGGACGAAAGGGGAGGGTGAATCGGAGAAAACAAACAACCAGTGGTCCACATTAGTCCTGAATAATAAGAGCTGGAAGTCATGGGGAAAGGTCTCTGCCCAGCAATACTCAATACTCAATATCTTTATTGCTTTACCATAATGTGTACTTATGAGGTAACTATATAATTTAGATCATTATGGACCCTATAGGGCACAGCAAAAGGGTAGAAGAGAGGAAGCCTTGTTTTATGAGCTCATTAAGTTGTTATCGTGGGAAAAAGTTTTTACATAATCAAAATCAGGAGATACATACTAAAATTTCGCTAGCAGTGGGACGATGTAGGCCAACAGTAATAGAATTTAGATAAATACATTAAGAAAACCCTTCCTATTTTCATTAATCACGCCGGATTTCTAACACCTATTGTGAACATAATAACGTCGATATATCTTTGGCTTCGTACCGCAAATCCCTTCATCATTTATGTAGTACCGTTTAGATTTAGCAAACATTTAGTAATTTACCATTGTTAGGCAAATTTGTCTGTGCATTAGGCTAAATGTGTGTACCATTGTTGGAAGCTGTACCATTTATATTTATACACCGAATTTATCTTTATTATAGTGGAATATTTTTTTATCACCACCTTTTTTTAAGAATTTTACATGATGTCATGCCATATTGCCACTGCCACAGTCTACTTATATAACTACATACCACAGTATACTTGTCTTATATAATCTAACAGACGGTCAACGCTAGCATTTTTGCAATCTTTGTTGAGGTCACTGGGCGCAAACGGCGGAGCTTTTGTCCCAAACTGCCACACTGCATTTTGAGACATAATATAGGTTGTCATAAATTTTGACATTTCTAAAGTCCTGTCAAAAGCCATGATGTACCACTTCCAGTAGCTGTTTAATTATCACTTACTTTAAAAACGGTGAAGGAAAACATCGTGAGGAAACCGGCAAGTCTGAGAGATATTTCTCGACGACATGTGAAGCCAAGTCAGAGGCCCTTGGGCGGCTTTAAAACTCTAACACCAGGTTAGTCACTTACCAAGAAGACTTCCAGAAGTAGATACACTGAGATATTTCTATACATGTAGGTATAGTTACTTCGAATTACTGTAAGTACTATCGCTAATGTGAATCATATCAGTTATTATCACACCCTGCCAGCAGACAATAGGCCCGGATGTACCGGACGTAGATATCGGGCCGGATAACCTAGTTGTCGACCAGTACACCCACATAATTATGTAATTGATTGGCTTATATTTTGCACGACTTCGCGGCGAGAAATATGGGGCTTTTGTTGTTTTGTTTTCTCAAATGGAATCGATACATGAATAACAATGTTTGTCTATGGTATACGGAGGGCTATTTATTTAACTTATGCAGTGGGATCAAGGTTGCAGTTACCACAGATGTCCTTGAACATACATAAAAAAACATTCTGACGAACATTATAACCTCCTCTTTTTTTAAAGTCGGTTAAAACACGCGCGGTGAGTTCTGTGGTGTATGTTTGTGCTAGCAACCGTGAACGAAGATATCAATGATCAAAATACAAAAAAAGAGTGAGTGACTCGATCGACTGACTCATTTCGTTCAAAACAGTACAAATGTTCTGTGTGTAGCTAATCTGTGCCAGTGTGGTGTGTGCTAGCACATCAAAATAAAATGAGTGAGTGACTCTTTTCAACCAATTGAGTAGCTACAACTGTGCTAGCACGTGTGCCGAGTCACCCAACACTATGTCGTATACAGTGTGTAACAAAAACCCTGTCCGATCCGTGACAGACAGGGACAGTGATCCGTTGTTAAGAGTCATACTGAGTCTATTTATGATGTTTCCAGGAAAAAAGAAAAAAAATTCGCCGCATTTTTTTTCAATGGGGTATTTTACCATGTTAGTACATGGGAAGCGGGCGGCTGTGGTTTTGCGGGTGTCTACAAATCATAATTAGATGACCTTTGTATAAAATGTGTTAATTTATTATGAAATTGGGGTAATTTTGATACTGAAAACGTGAATTTTAAATAGCAATAACTTTTCAGTTTCACAAAAAAATATTATTATTGTTTTTCGTAATGTTATTGTGGTACCCATGCGCGCCCTTTCGGATCGGACAGGTTTACATGCTGTATACCTTAATTTAACACGATAAGAGATATTTTCGTAATAATAATAGGGTTATGAGAAAGAAATTATTAAAACTGATTTCAGCATAGCAATAACTGTAACTATCGGTGTACCGTACAGTATTGGGTTTTTTCTTCAGGGATTTCTCAATAACAGCCCGGACTCTGGATTTGTGCCCGGATGATGGCAATAGGCTCGCCCCCCATTACATGGGACTTGGCGAAATGTGGGTGTTCTAGGTAAAACTCTGCCCAACCCCCTGGGAATAGACGTGTGATGTTATGTTGTAACTGTAACTTTACAATGTCAACTTTCTACAATAAATCGCTCTCACAAAACGTGCCTATTTTGCACCCCGTCTAAACCCTAGCTTCATAAATATCGGTCAACTTTTGTTGACCACTGTCTGCGCGGTTACGTGATATTCATTTGTTTTCGTCCCGTCCAATGTAGGCTTTTAAGTTCAACACACACAAAGCGGGTGCGTGTCGGGCGCGGGTCGGGACGGGAGTATGGCGGGCTTGTATATAATTGTAATTCCTTGTATTATGAATGTCAGCACACGAAAAAGGTGTGCGGCTCCCGCTCCCGACCCGCTCCGCGCCAGACCCGCGCACGCTTTTCATAATTATGATGAAATCCATAAATAATACAAGTACAATTTTATTGTATACAAGCCGTACTGCCGTCCTGACCCGCGCCCGACACGCACCCGCCCTGTGTGTGATTTGAGCTTTATAGGCCATGTCTGGACTACAGTGATAATGACGCTAAATCTGTGTGGGTTTACGATTTTAGCTTGAGTAAAATGGTAGGAATTTAGGCTGGAAGTATTGATTGCCCCGGTTTGCAAATACTTTGTTTACAACATTAATTTAATAACCTATTGGTGGGTTAGGTATTGAAGGGCTCGTAGTTAAATAATAACAGCGGTAGCAGTACGGGTCGATTGAAGGTTAAGCTTCGCTTGCTGCGGTCGGTTTGTGGATGGGTGACCCATCACATATCGAGACCCCTTTTTTTTTTGAGCGTGGGAAGTCCTCAGACTTCTCTCACTCTGGGCGGAGCGGAAGGGCGTTTCAGACTTTTACTGACGAAAACCCACCCGTGTTCCTTCAGTTGTCTGTTGCCAAGATCCCGGTATCCCTTTCGGACTTTCCCGCAACACTGGCAAACATATCGAGACCCCTCCGTGCCTTGAAAAGGACGTTAAGCCGCTGGTTTCCGCTATCATTCGTATAATATCTTTGGCAGTTTACGGGTTGTCAGAAGCCCAAAAGTCTCACAATAGTCTTGCCAAGGAGTATCGTGTTACCAAGTAACTGGGTCCTGGGAGTCAGATAGGCAGTCGCTCCATGTAAAATACAGGTATTCAGCTGCATCCGATAAGACTGGAAGCCAACCACAACATATTTGCGAAAAGGCTAGGCAGATAGATACATAATTATGTGATATAACCTTATTCACACTTTATAATAATTCAAACTATTTGAAGTAATCCAATCTGTAGTTACAGGAGCTCGTGGCCACGTAATAACAGCCGCACGAGACGATCCATCAGGTTAAGCTACGCTTGCCGGGGCTGGTCCGTGGATGAGTGACCATCTTTACATACCGAGACTCCTTCGTGCCTCGGAAAGCACGTTAAGCCGTTGGTCCTGGCTGTAATTTGTAGACCTTTGACAGTCGTTACGGGTCGTCAGAAGCCCGAAAGTCTGACAACCAGTCTTACCAAGGGGTATCGTATATCCCTTTACTGGATTGTGGAGGGCAGATTGGCAGTCGCTCCATGTAAAATACAGGTATTCAGCTGCATTCGGTTAGACTGGAAGCCGACCCCAACATAGTTGGGAAAAGGCTGGGCAGATGAATTACAACAATTTCCTCCAAACCCGTTATTTCTTCATGAATATTCTTAAATTAATCCGAGCCCCATTACTCTCATGTAACATAATCAGTGTAACCGCACTAATCCTTAATAAATTAAGGCTTAAGCGCCATTAACCGTAACAGACGAGCCGGGTAATCCCGATAGTTGCCTAGATCCGGGTATAACCGGGTATTTTCACTCGGTATAACATGTGAAATATGACGTTTCTGCCTCAATTTTAGGATAAAATCGTCTAGTGTTTGGGTTAATGAAACCTAGAATGTAACCGTTCCTGAGAGAGGGTGTATTAAAAACAGGCTGTGTTTTATGTTACATAACTTAACAAATATAATTATACTAAACCGTAGGTATATTTGTCGCGGTTTAGCATGAGAATAAGGCTCATTTCCCTTTACCAGCAGAGCAGTGGTGTCCCGACTAACGAGTTGTCATGGATTCGAATCCAGCCAGGCGCTTTACTTTATGTGAATTATTTCATCACTACTGCTCTCAAAACGGTGAAGGAAAACATCGTGAGGAAACCGGCACCGGAAAATGTCCTAGAACCAAGAATTCGAGGACATGTGACATCTACCAACCCGCACTGGGCCCGCGTGGTGGATTACGGCCCGCTCCCTCTCACAGAGAGGAGGCCTGTGTCCCAGCAGTGGGAACATTATAGGCTGATTATGCTATGCCCTTTACCTTATATCTCTCCGTAGGCACCCAAACAATAAACTATGTATGGTTTTTTCGTTATTGGAACACGAAAGATATTGATACAGGACTTTAACGGACTTTATTTCAGTTCAGTTCAGTTTTTTTGAAATAAATAATGCTAGAAAATTAAGGGTGTCAATGAACGCTATTGCCACGCTAAAACGTGACAATTATTAATACCTTTTTTTTTCATTAGTGAAAGGAAGACGACGTAAAGTCTTCTTTTCAAGTTAGAAACGCAATAGACAGATATTTATGAGTTCATGTTCTTAATCGGTCCAGTAGATTCGGAGCAAATTGACTGGCACAGATTGATGATTCAGTACGACGTATGAAACCCCTAGAAAAAAAGCATAACGCTAAGTATAGGCAACCATAATTCCCAAATTATCCAGTGATCCCCAAATTCCTTTGTGAATCAGGCAAAAGTGCCGGATAGCCGGGATTACTCGCACCACCCGGGTTATCCTCTCATCCCCAATCACAAGCCGAGATCTCGACAGTTAAACAATTGAATTTTATGAGATTTAACAATAACCCTCACTGATCCCTCGAGGATTTCATGTTGATATTACTTTGAACTTTCGAAAGAAAATGCTCGAGTCTTTTCTCTCTAAAGACTTTCGATTTAGCAGGCTTCAATCGCGTTTAGTTCGTAAAGATCGATCTTTGATTCCCATCAAAGTCTGTGGTCGTTGTTTCTCTTTGAAAGACTTTGGCTTTTACTTTGTCAGCGTCACGCTTTTGACGGGCTTAAAAAAGGTAGCTTTTCTATATTAATATTCGATACATAGTACTTGCGTTCATAGTAGGTACCTATGTATAGTAGATACTTATTATTTTTCTCTTAGCTACTGGTTTTTAATCGTTTTGAATACATTTGATGCAATTTCTAACAACCAGGCTTACCCGTAGGTAAGCCTGGTTGTTAGAAGTTAGAAGTAAGTGTCCGAGTTCAAATAGGCAGTCGCTTCATGTAAAATACTGTTATTCAGCTGCATCCGGTCAGGCTGGAAGTCGACCCCAACATAGGAAAAGGCTAGGCAGATAATACATTTGATGTAATTTCTTCTAAAATACCGATTTGAATCGAAATGAAGTCCCAAGAGTTTGTCCTACTAGCAAATCATGACAAAAAACATACATATAAAATTATCTAAATGATTTGTAAAACGACTGCAACGACGACTGCTTTGAACTACTTGTTGGGACCCTATGAGTATCGTGGTAGGAGTTGGAGTATATTTTTATTCCAGCAGAAGCATGAGCACCGTTTTGTCGACGGAAGAGTAGACAAAAATGACGTTCCGTGTAGACAGTACGACGGCAGCAAAGTAGAAAGAGTCAACTGCACTTTTTACGTTTACATATAATTCGACTCAGAATTCTTTGTTTTGCCATAGGATTTTTTTTCCAAAATCAAATTGTCTTCACTACCTTAGACAAATGTCGGTTATCAGTGTGATTTTGACAGTAAAGATAGAAACTTTCTTCCGAAATAGTCTACCTACAAAAAGACCTAGACAAAGATCGTTAGAAATGAAAGACAAAATGACAGATTCTAGAAGGATTTCTACGGTGAGATGTCAAAAATGAAGAAACGAAATGTCACTTTGTATAGAAAAAGCTATGTCTATTCTTCGTAGAGATAGAAAGCGCCATGCTACGCCTGCAGTGTTCAGGATAAAGTCTATTCAGATGACCTTGAATATTAAGCACAGTGACACTTCTTATACAGCACACAAGTTATTGCCACGGCGGGGGCAAGACGACTGACCTCTAAACTGTATGCGCGGGGTACAATGCATTGTGCACCGCTAGCCAGCCCTATGCTACCTACAGTTTAATTTTGGCACTCGACATAATCAATTAAATCGCCAACCTATCAAACGCCAGCCAAATCGCAGCTTTCGGACCAGTTACTATGTAACTACGACACTATTTATTTAGTACGTACTTCAGTCATATTTGCAGTCTGTGCCGACAAAACCACTGCAAATATAAATCACACGCGGAACGAAGTAGAACAAATATTTGTAAGCTGTACAGTAGTGTAGGAGGAGGACCTCGTGACTAAGTAATAACAGCCGCACGGGTCGATTCATGAGGTTGAGCTGCGCTTGCCGTGGATGGGTGACCGTCTTTACATACCGATACTCCTCCGTGCCTCGGAAAACACGTTAAGCCGTTGATCCCGGCTGTCATTCGTAGATCTTTGACAGACGTTACGGACCGTCAGAAGCCTGAAAGTCTGACAACCTAGTCTTACCAAGGGGTATTATATTACCCAGTTACTGGGTTGTGGAGGTCAGATAGGAAGTCGCTCCATGTAAAATACTGGTATTCACCTGCATCAGGGTAGACTGGAAGCTGACCCCAACATAGTTGGGAAAAGGCTAGGCAGATTGATTGATGTGTATTCTCTGTTAGTCGTCATCTCAGTAGTCACTCCCTTCTTAGCCATATCATCGTTCACACAGTCAGACAATTATACACAGTCAGACAACAGACAATTATTTCTGTGTTCACAGACTTTAAAAAATCGTTTTAAAAGTAAATTCGTTCAATATAGCAAGCCACTTCATTGAATACAACGCACCATTTGATTTAATCGTGGAGCATTAACGGAACGTGCTATCCTTACGAATTGCAGTCTTCTCAGGATTAGGTATCGGTACTCGGCAATCTTACCATATTAAGGGCGTTTGTCCACCGCCACCGTCACCAGGACGTCACCGAGAAACGAGATTACATAATACATAATCAGCCTATAATGTTCCCATTGCTGGGACACAGGCCTCCTCTCTGTGAGAGGGAGTGGGCCGTAATCCACCACGCGGGCCCAGTGCGGTTTGGTAGATGTCACATGTCTTCGAATTTTTGGTTCTAAGACATGCCGGTTTCCTCACGATGTTTTCTTTCACCGTTTTGAGAGCAGTGGTGATGAAATGATTTACTCAAAGTAAAGCGCCTGTCAGGGTTCGAACCTACGACCTACAACTCGGAAGTCGCGACCGTTAACACTGGGCCACAACTGCTCGAGATTATTCGAACCCAATATGAGGGCTTGGTGACGGTGATCATAATGTGCATCGCAACCTAAATTGGCGGTTCAGTATGTCATGATAGGAAAAAAAAATAAAGCTGGGCGAAAGCGCCGATGCGACGGCAGTATGTGGACAAGATCAAGCGTGTTTTCTGTTGCCCGCACCCATCACAATCTCAGGCAGAGTTCAAGCGCTTGCGCTGAACAACTCTAAATTTTGACGGGCGGGATTACTGCGTCCAGGTGACGGACGTGTGATGGGACACGCGGTTATAGTTAATGTAAGTATCGCTACTTAGGCGCCGTCATCTCGTTCTCGGTGACGTACAAGTGACGGCTGCGGTGGACAAACGCACTAGCGGTACACGGCAATCTGGCCGGGATCTTAACGGGACTCGCCAGAATTATTTAAAGCGAAAGACTTTATTAAATGAAAATTACTGTTGCCTTTCCAGACGTTAATTTTGTTATGTAATTCAGAATTTTGCTTCAGGCCAAAATTAGGAGCTCAAAGTGTATTAATTTTACCGTTTGTCGGCTAGTCGATGTTTTCGCTGTATTGATTTCTTAATTAAGGCGATTATTTTAGAAGGCGGCGTCTCATTGTCTCGCTATTGCAAAAAGCTACTTAATAAGGTACGTATGTAGGATTTTAGTTCGATGTCAGTTAAGACATTCCTGGGGGGCTAAACCGGCCACATTAGCAATTCCTCTAAAAGCTGTTCATTTCCTGAATTCCAGCTGTCATTAGCAATTCCTCTAATTTGTGGACCATTTTCCGAATCTCCATAGAACCCTGTCAAACAGATGAATTATTTCGTAATATTAATTACACACAGATCATTTATGAATCGTCAGTTTGTGACATTTTACGATGATTCATAATATTTTCATAATATGATTCAGCTAAAGTGACCCCTGCACTGGTTATATTCTATCTATACATACATACAGACTACAAATAAATAAAATTGAAGTATCTGTTTGTAACGTCAAAATAACAGCTTTTTACTAAATGCATAAGAAAGTATAAACGGTACTTATAATAAAAAAACAATGATTAAAATTGTCTGACTGACTGTTTGTTACAACTAATCTCCGAAACGGCAGAACCGATTTAGACGGGACTTTCATTGTCAGATAACTAATGTTATAAGGAAGTAGCTTAGGCCTTACAATTTAGGAAAAGAATTAGGGTCCACGGGCGCGATGCCGCGTGCAACAGCTAGTCTATTTTCAAACTACGTTGAATATCTACAATACATTTGAAATAATTATGTAATATAAATAATGGAACCATTTTTATTTATCTATATAATTATATTTTCACAAAATCATTTTGAACGGAAGGTGAAACTTTCCGACATATTGGCTCGTTCGTAAGCCAGATATTTATCGAACACGCTTGACCGGCCTCGTGAACAAAGCATTTTTTATTTAAGTATATTTATTTATACAGCTCAAAATATTTTATATTTACAAAATAAACGTGTGGGATGAAAAAAAGGTTACCTTTTTGGTTTATCTTAATTACTTAAATAATTACTCACATCCTGCACAGGATTTAGCTCAGTTTAGTCAGAGTTCCCTGAATCTAACATAACATCACGCCTTAGAATATGAAGCAACACGCATATACACCGTGGCATTTTAATCGTCTTTCATCCGCAGCCCACTTCATGTATCCAATGACTACTACACATTCATAAAAAAAGATAGGTACTTATTTATGAACATTTGAGTAATAAAAAAAAAAAAAAAAAATTCAATAGTAAGACGCATGACGTAGTTTGAAACACCCTGTTATGAGCGCGGTCCGAGCATTGCGTTCCAAAGGCGGCACGGACTGAAGCGGCGGCATCTTTAACAGAGTTCATTCAAAAATGCAAATATGTGTGTAACCTTTTTTTCTTTTAATGCCATCCTTATGCCTACGGAATAGAAGTCAAAATCGGTTGAACGGACTGTATAAAGGTTTGTTTCAATATCTAATCTTATTTCAAATGGGGTATAGGTACATAGTAGGTGCAGATTAATAAAAAAGAAAGTTACAAACATACGGCCGATTTCAATAACTGATCAATTTGTCTTCGTTCGACCCTATTGAAGATAGAAATTTGACTCATGTCTACTAACCTAGCAAATAACAAACAAAAGATATGTAGTTACTGAAATAAGAAATTGCAGTCCTGGCACTTGCGGGTTGATCACACCTCGGTTGCGTAACATTTTCAGATTATTTGGCGCAGCGGACAATCTCCTTGCCCCCCGTAAATTGTCACCACTCACTGCGTACAGGCGCACCATTTGTAGGTACTCGATATTCGAGTAGGTATCGATAGTTCCTCATAACCATTGTGAATACCTACTTCACCTATTACTAGAACTATTCACTTCTTGCACTGTAACGATCGCGAACAACGTTTGATATCCGGTAGCGCGCGCGCACTTCCACTTCCGGTATTCGGCCGCAACTGAGACGCTGCGAGCGAGATTGACCTTCACTTATTTTTCGAGTGAAAGGGGCGGGGCGTGACACGCGCGGCTCTACTCAAAGGATAGCATTAGAGCTCCTCATTGGATGACAGTCCACGTGAACTATGCTTGATTGGCTTTCGGTATTGGAATGATCTACTCCACCCGTGCGCTGCGTAGGTATGTTCTACCGTTTGATACGTAAACATTAATAACAGGATGTTTCAGAATTCTAATGCAATATTTATTTTTCTTTGTACCTATTATATTAATTAATGGTAAAAAAAAAAATCGTGTCTGGAGGTATTTTATGTCGGATACATTGAGTGGACCACCTTTGTAAGACGATTAAAATGTCACGGTGTATGAAAGGTTAGGCAGAGGTATATCTATAGTACACCCACATTTCACACGTTATGTTTAAGTCCCATAAGGAGCTCGTGGCTAAGTAATAACAGCCGCTCGGGTCTATCCATCAGGTTAAGCTACGCTTGCGTTGGTCCGTGGATGGGTGACCATTTTCACATATCGAGACACCTCCGTGACTCGCAAAGCACGTTAAGCTGTTGGTCCCGGCTGTCATTTGTGGATCTTTGACAGTCGTTACGAGTCGTCAGAAGCGCGAAAGTCTGACAATCAGTCTAACCAAGGGGTATCGTATTACCCAGTTACTGGGTTGTGGAGGTCAGATTGGCAGTCACTCCATGTAAAATACTGGTATTCAGCTGCATCCGGTTAGAGTCCAGCTAGGCAGATGATGATGTTGAAGTCCCATGTAATAAGGGGAAAATCAAAACCTAGACTCCTGGCTACTACTGAGAGATTCTTGATGGAAAAACTGAATACCACTGCGCGACCCGGGAATAGCACCCAGAACCTCATGTACAGCTGTAGCCCTTGCGACCACTAGACCAACGAGGCAGCTAATTAATCTATTTTACCCCTTATTTAATTAATGTCTAAACAATCAGGCATTAACCAATATAATATCCGTACTGACAGGTGGGAATCGGATTCAAACATCATGAATAGTGGATCCCTACGGCTTAATCACACGCATACGTTATTACCATGTTACCGAAATTGGGGTCGAATTTACGCTGTAATTTTGTTAATAATATACCGACTAAATTGTAGGTAATTCATATATGATATCATGTTAAATTATAGGTGAAACCTTGTTTATTACAAGCAGTTGAGTTAAACAAAACATAATAGTTATAAAACTAAAACCCAACTACGACAAAAAAGTCAACTAAAAAGGTTTAAACAAGACATCACAGACTGTCTGTGATGTCTTGTTTAAACCTTTTTAGTTGACGTTTTAGTTTGACCAGTCGCAAACCAGAACACGCCGAGCCGTGTTGCCACACCGAGCGCTGGAGGCAGAGTCTCAGCAGCGCTCGGTGTGGTCTGGTTTGCGACTGGTCAATCGTCGTCTTGAGGATGCCTGGATGTTGAGAGGTAAAACACGTGTCGAAGAAATCGACAGGGATTTTTATGACTTCTGAGAATAGTTAAGCGGAATAGGTATAAATAATATATCTAAGTATATTATATAGTGTACCCTTCGTCTACGAGTCCGACTAGCACTTTTTGCTTATCCCGTAGGTAATAGTTTTCTTTTTGTATCTAAATAAGTTCTGTGAGGAGCACTATGTTTGTTACGAATTCCCAGTATTTTAGATGTCAACCCTTCCAAGTCGTATAAATTCTTTTCTTCCAGAGAGGGTTCCCGTATTTTTGGGTTATATTTTATTACCGTCCTCCACAAAATTGCGACCTTCTACGGAAAGTAACAAAATTCAAGTTTTATTAAAATTCTAGGTACTAGTAAATATATCTTTGTAATCGCATGCACGTGCCGACATTTTATTCCTAAAAAGAAAATTAAGGTGGCTCCTACCAAGGGGTATCGAGTTACCCAGTAACTGGGTTGTTAAGGCTAGATAAGCAGTTGCTCCGGATAAAATACTAATAATTACGCTGCATCCGGTTAGACTGAAAACCGACTCGATCATAGTGCGGTAAAATGTGTGGTATGACTGTACCATTTCCGTTCTTTTGTTTATAGGACCATTTGCTCATAGGACGATTTGCGAAGAGCATTTAGCTAAAGTGTCGTTTTGATTATGGGTCGTTTTGCTAATAGCACTATTTGCTTTTAGGACGTTTTGATACGAAGGGGGAACCTAAAGTATTAAAAACATTTCGCAATTCATGATATTGCGCAATAATATTGTAGACTAGCAGCGCCCCGCGGTTTCACCCGCATAAGTCCTGATCCCGTGGGAATATCGGCATAAAATGGGAATATCCTATGTGTTAATCCAGGTTATAAATTATTTATTTGCCAAATTTCATCCAAATCCGTTTTCTAGTTTTTGCGTGAAAGAGTAACAAACATCCATCCATCCATCCATCCTCAGAAACTTTCGCGTTTATAATTAGTAGGATGTAAGGGCCTAATATCGTTATCATACCTACAGTCTCACATACAATTAAAGCTTCTTGAAATGTTGCGTGTCTAAATGTAGGTGGAAGATCGCTGCCTCACCGTGAACGGCGGATCTTTTGTGTTTGAGCCCACTTAGGCGGAGGTGCCCTTGTTAGGCTGGAGTTTCATACAACAGGGAATAAGCATGATCACGCTAGCTTATTCCTTGAGAGTGATGGCTTTATGTGTATTGATTTGTGAGGTTAAGGAACGTTGTTGAGGTTTAGTGATAGTAAATAAAACATTCCTCTCATGGAAAGGAAGCCTGTGTGCTTGGGGGAACGTTTTATATCTATACATATTTTACAAATTAAAGTTGCCTTTTGTGTATATCTGTGTGATCGTGGCGTTCTTCTAAACCATGCAACGGATTTTGATGCGGTTGTTACCATTATTCTTTAGAGAATTTTTTCCGGAAGTTTTGTATTTGTAATACGTTAAAGCCCTACCCTACCTCAAATTGCTTAGCATGATCCTCCGTTAAGGCTCTTACATACTGGGGCGATTCGTCGCGCCTTGACGGAGGATATTGCTAAGCAATTTGAGGTAGAGGTAGAGCCTTTATGCCGAAAATACTGCAGCATTCATTAATTTTGAAATAAATATATGCTTAAAGTTGAGGATTGATGCAAGGTTCTACGTTTGGCGAAAACACGATTACATAAAATTTTGCATTAATATTAAACTTACGAGTAATCCTAAAGAAATATCGATGTTTTGTCTAGTAGTCAAAAGCGTGCGAAGTAGGCTCTAGTGCTAAATAAAACTTTGCAAGATTAGTGAGTTCTGCTGTTTATAAATAGAGCTATCTATATGACAAATGTTGAGCCATCATTCCCATACAATTCTCTCCTAACGTATTCAGTATGGATTTGCTTAGATTATTTCTAACTACAACTCGACACCTACATTGTTGTAAAAATAACAAGTGGGAAGCTCATTCTCTCCCTCAGGCATCTACATCTCTATTTGAAATCTTTATTTACTTCAGACGGGAAAGTTATTAAATTCTCAACTTGTACACTCCGATTCCCATTTTGCCCATTAAAAGTTTTCCAAACATAATTGGATTCGACTCCTTTCATTTCGTTTCATGTGACGTTCTATTCTACGTCAAAGGTAACCTTAACAACCTTCGGTAGGAAACGGAAGTTACGTCGTACTTTTGTCATGTGAGATGCGCCATTTTGTTTCTTTGATCTACGTCAGTGGCCACCATAGACTACTATATATACACTACGCTTTATAAATACGAAGTACATACTAATTCAAAGGGGTTCGTGGTTAAATAAAAACAGTCACAAGGTGGAAGCGTTTTCCCAACTATGTTGAGGTTGGCTTCCTGTCTTACCGGATGCAGCTTAATACCAGGGGTGTTAAAACGGCCACTTTTGCTGAATCATAATAGGAAAATATTATGAATCGTCGTAAAATGTCACAAACTGACAACTCATAATATGATCTGCGTGAAATTCATATTACAAAATAATTCATCTGTTTGAGTTTTCTATGGATATTCGTAAAATGGTCCACAAATTATGAATTGCTTTTGTGTCAAATTCGAGGAATTGCTAATGACTGCTGGGAATTCAGGAAATGAATTGCTTTTGAGGAATTGCTAATGTGGCCGTTTTAGGTCCCCAGTATTTTACATGAAGCGACTGCCTATCCGACCTCAACAACCCAATAACCGGGTAACACGGTACCTCTTGATAAGGCTGGTTTTCAGACTTTCGGGCCGATTTACCCGTAACGACTGTCAAAGATCTACAATCCCCGAATGACAGCCGGGACCAACGGGTCTTAATATGTAATGGATAGTCACCCATCCAAGAACTGGCAAGATCGATCCGTGCAGCGATTATCATTTAGCCACGAACCCAGACACAGATATAATATGATAATCGTAAATATATATTTAGTAACCTATTCCGCTTACCTATTCTTCACGAGTCATAAAAAACCCTGTAAGAAATCGACACGTGTTTCACCTCTCAACGAGGCATCCTCAGGATGACGATTGACCAGTCGCAAACCAGAACACGTCGTGTTGCCACACCGAGCGCTGGCCGCAGAGTCAAAAGTCAGAGTCGGAGTCTCTTGAAGAATATTTAAGCGGAATAGGTTACTAAATATATCTACGTCTATTGTACTCCGATACCAGCAAAAATATCAACATCGATAATTAAATCCGAATAAAGATCATAACCGATTCAAAACCAGCTCGAGCATGTTTACGAGTTATAAAAGCACAGACAAACAAACACATAAACCTAGCCGTCTAGTCACAAACATAGGAATAAATCGTCTGTATCTACGACTACTTGACCTCGTGTTACTTCTTAATTTCTACTAGTTAGTAAACAGAATTGTAAATCAGCTGTTGTATGTGTCATGGAAGGTTATCACGACTTATGGTGCCGTAGAGGTGACTATTATCTAACATATTATGTGGCAGCCAAAGAGAAACGTAAGTTGCTATTCCATAACACAAATTGCTTAGCATGATCCTCTGTTATGCCGAAAATACTGCAGCATTAATTTTGAAATAAATATATGTTAAAGTTGAGGATTGATGCTAGATCTTATGTGAGGCGAAAACACGATTACATAAAATTTTCTCGATGGAAAAAAAATCCAATGTTACCTCTGCACAAAATTATAAACCGCTGGCATTCAAAAAATACTTCAAATTAGATCATGAAACTTTGCATGATAACTGAACTAACTATAAAGCAGGTATTTTGTGTCTCATTTTTTTTTAATTACCATTATTTTCAACGTAAAAAGCAATTACCTAAACTTTTCGACGCTTTAGAGCCGCTAGCGCCCCACTCCGTGTCGTTCTCACTCAGGTCGCGAGTAGTATGGTGCGAGCGAGATAAAATCGGAGGTAGGGTGCGTCCTTAAACGACGAACGTAATTTAACAGTGGAGCCAACATAACGACAAGGGAATTATTTGATGAAACGTCAGTCTAACACCGGCGACGCAGACAGAAATTGGTGAAATTCAGTCAATCATTTTTTTGTAACTACTTTATGTAAGTAGTTACATAAACTCCGTCGACAGATGTGTAACGTGCATATGATTATATAGCCATAGTTATAACAGGCGCCCGAGGCGCGCGTCTTTTACGGTGCGTTTTGGGCGCTCAATATTTTTTTATGAATTTCTATGTAACGAATTACATCAAGCGCTGCCATCAAACGGCTCGCGCGCGACATTCGTTAGTATAAAGAAATAAATAAAAAGTTATAGAGCGCCCAAAACGCAGCGTGCAAGACGCGTGCTTCATCGGGCACCTATTATGACTAAGGCCAAAAACAAGTTTTCAAAAACTCAATTTTATACGCAGGAGGCAAAAAAACTCTAGACGGTTCTTACAGAACATAATTTCTATCTCTAACGGTAACCACAGCTATCAAAGTTAACCGCTGCTGTTGGAGACGCCCTGGGCTTCGGGAATCCCAGGCGGATTCCCGGCCACCATAGGCGTGGGCTTGCGGACTGATACGGACTGATAAGGACCAGCCCCGGGTCGATGGCGCGTCATGTTCCCCGCGCGCCTCAAAAAGATGTCAGCACAATTGGCGGGGTCCGCTAGGACCGATGCCTGCCAGGGTTGCGGGAAAGTCCAAAGTCAAAGTCAAATAATTTATTTCAAGTAGGCACATTAAAGGCACTTTTGAACGTCAAATACATAGAAATAGAAATAGAACTGATTCTAGTTGCCCCTTCCAAAAGGTAGTTTGCGTATGGGCAAGAAACTCCACCGTTACTCTTTAAAAAAAAAAAAAGTCCGAAAGGGATACCGGGACCTTAAGGCAACAGAAGGAACACGGGTGGGTTTTAGTCAGTAAAAGTCTGACACGCCCTTCCGCTCCGCCCAGAGCGGGAGAATACATTCGATGATTACAAAAGCTCAAAAAAAAAAACCAACCCTAGTTATATCCTTTATAAAATCTCCGTACTATAAAAGGCAGCAAAAATCCCGAACATAAATAAGTTGTGCGCTTAAAGAGTACCTAGTGCTTCAAATAAAAAAGTTTCAGGATTAGGGCTCCATTGTTACCGTGATCGGGAAAGTTTAAGAGTTGAAGGAAATAGTTATTGAGAGCCTTGGAGACAATCTTTGGGACCAAAGGACCAAACTTTGTAAAAAAGGGTACTATAAAATCACAGATTATTTAGAAGACAAAAATGCATGGGATTGAGCTGCTCGCTCTGCTAAGCATTGTGACATTTTGAATATTATGGAAAGCCATAAAAATATACCTACCAGTTTTATATACAAATTGACATTATTGAATATTATATACAAAATGACATGATGATTACTTATAAGTATTGTTTTATTGTGAATGTGAGGACTATGTGGATATTTATTTTTCGTTCTGTTAGTTTTAGCGAAGGTCTGGCAATTTGAGAACTTTATGCGACCTACCCAAACGTCCTTTCTTTGGTATTGTTCGTCGAGTCGTTGAGCTCCTTTAGTTCTGAGTTGAGCTCCACTATTACTGACAAATGCTTGCACAGACTGGACAGGTCCACTCAAATCTGTGTGGTTCTTTCCTCAAAAGACCATTTCAGACTCTTATCTACATGGTCCTCATATGGCCTGACCAAGATTATGTCTGGACTTTAAAGGAGACGGTGACCTCTGAGTTTGTTTCGGCCTTTCTTCTCAGAGTAGTCAGATAGGAAACGCCGACCTCATCTAGCTTATTTTTACAACTTTTTAATATGACGTGTAAAAGTGATTCCAATATCCTATTTACAGAATAAACAATTTCATTTCATTTCAATGGACTGGGGACTGGCTGATGGATTTTATACCAAGTGGTGGGAAGACAGAATTTTGAAATATTTTGTTTTAAACCTACGTTAAATTTAATAATTTACTTTCTAAGTTTGAGGGCTTCGTGTCTAAATAATAACAGCCGCACGGTTCGCTTGCCGCGGTCGGTTCGTGGATGGGTGGCCATCCATGATCCATTACAGATCGATAATGGGATGTCTGCCCCCTGGTCTCGAGACCAGGGGGCTGACTATGAAGTATTAATGCCATCATTATTCCACTACGAAAAAAGGATGGTGCTAGCGGCCTTGTATAGCTCCGTCTCTCACTAACACTGGAAAAATGATGGCATTAATACGTCGTAGTATAGAACGGCACGTTTAGCTGTTGGTCCCGGCTGTCATCCGTAGATCTTTGGAAGTTGTTAGCGGTAGTCAGAAGCCCAAAAGTCTGACATCCAGTATTACCAAGGAGTGTAGATATTATCCAACAACTGAGTTGTGGAGGTCAGAAAAATACTGGTATTGAGCTGTATCCGATTAGACTGGAAGCCGACCCCGACATACACTTGGGAGCAAATAAATCGAGCCAATTCCTTCTTTCACGCATTATGGTTATTATTTTTATTAGTATTATGGAACGCATCGATTCGAAAGATATATCGCTTAAAAGGTTGTTTAATAGCCTTTACAATGAGGGTAGTTTGTTGTCAAATTTACATTTTTAATTAAAGTTTAAAGGGTAGAATAAAATTATCGCATTTAAATTTGCTTATGACATTTTAATTGTACTCCATTAAAAAAAGGTTATATTGGGGGTTTTTGTAAATTATACCAAATTGACATGTTATTGTATATGTTTTTTTTTTAATAATTTCGTTTTTCTGGACTGTTCTAAGCCTACTTAATTTTATATCAACATTACCATTTTTCTTTCAGAGCCAATAATTTATCATTCAATAAGGTTATTATTTTATAATTTACCCTCATTGTAAAGGTTATTCTATAAACTTTTAGGCGAATTGAATAGTTCGAATTGATACGTTCCATATTACTTAAAATATTATCCATTAAACGTGAAAAAGGAAGTGGCTCGATTTATTTGCTCCCAAGTGTAGTTGTGAATCGAGCTATGCGAACATAAATGTAGGGAACAGCTGTTTTTTTTTTCCGCGGTTTCACGTGTGGTCCCTTAGTGAAAGTTGTTCATAACAACAACACAATACAATGACCCTTGATGATTAAGAGATTTTGTGTATGAAAAGATACACCTTATACCTATAGATGGCAATATACAATACCTATGTACCTACCTACCTAATTATATAACATGAAATAATATTGTTATACGTGTTCCCAACATTTTCAGAAGTTATTCCAAGTTTATTTCCGAACCAGGATAGAAATCGTAACTTTATTAATTTCACTCGAAGGACAGAAATAAAAATTGTAGGGTAAAAACGCATGTTACGGGCGACATCAATAAAGTGTATTGACAAAATAATTGCCGTACATTGATATCATTATCGTTCGAAGTCGGACCGTATTTAATTTATTTTTAATAGCCATAAATTTTTATGTTGATCAAGACGACTAAATAATGGTTGTTTTATAGAGAGTTATAAAAATAGAGAGATAGAGATTTATGGCGAGTTTATTGTTATTTTAAGCCGTTGAGGACGTTTTATATTTAAAGGTAGTACGTGGTCTTTATCAGAAGAGGTCTTATTGTCTCTTATGCGTGGGTTTGCGGGCTAAGAGATGTCATTAAATGGGAATGAACAATAATGTAAACGACGTTCCACCGAGTACGTGAGGCGCGAGCGCAGATCAATCAACTCACTATCCTGCCAGGGTAGTCACCATGATCACCAATACCACAGTCGCCATGAATCCTTGCCGGTTTCCCGGTTTCGATCCATCTCCACGATCTTCCAATATTTTGGCGGGGGGCCGCCTCCTCAGTACCCGGGGTTACGTCAAGTTGACAGCTGTCACAATCGTTCGAAAATCAACTCCGTAAGTTTAGCGTAGTAATATCTTTAGACGCGCCGTCATATTTATTAGATGTTATTTATTTATGTACTTCAGACACAGTGATCCATTTTTTTTTGTAGTAAACTTAAGAATTATTTTAGTAACCTGCATTGATAGATTCAACACAATAACAGACACACTATAAAGTTATAAGTCAATTTATTCATTTGTATATCAAAGGTACAATAATAATGGTACAAAAAGATAACTGCAACTTTTCGGATTCAAGGAACGTATTGTATAATAATAATAATTTGGATGATAAATTATTATTATTATGCAATACGTCTCTTGAATCCGAAAAGTCAGAGGTGCGGTTCGAACTCGAGACCTACGACTTGGCAGTCCGACGGTCACACCACTAGGCTATCACTGCTATTTATTAAAGTAATGATTATGTGTATAAATAAATAAATACAAATAATAATAAAATAAAATTTATCAAGTATCTTGACTTGGCTCACGAGGTTGTCGACATGTGGGATGTGGACTCTGCGATCATTGTGCCGATAGTCGTATCAGCCAATGGCTTAATTGCCAAGAGCCTCGACCAACACCTAAGGAGGCTCTCGTTGGGCAGCTGGATTAAGGGCTTGATTCAGAAAGCTGTACTCCTGGACACGGCTCGCATTGTTAGGAGGTTCCTCTCTCTGGAGCCCTGACCGCCGCGCCGGTAGCTTGGACCCTGTTCCCGATACCGGTGGGCTACTATTTTTTATATTTTTAAATGTTTTATATATGTTTTTATTCTAATATTTAAAAATATAATTTATATGTATGAAAAATGAAATAAAATTTATTCAAGTCAATTACAAACGAGGTAACTTTAATTCTAGCTGTAATATAGACCTGCCTGATCTAGGTTTGTGAAAACCTGTGTTTCAGGCCATCAATTTACGTCAAAATTTTAAAAGGAACACAACAATTTTATTAGATGCTAAATTAAAAAGAAGACATAATATTTTCAATTACTTAAAGAGTAGGTAACTATTTTGGTATATTAGTATGTGGCGATATCTACATCGCCACATGCGAACTACGCATCGAAGACTTGACGTCACATAAATCCTGCATCGCGCAATTAGAGTTTACCGTGCAGTGAACATATATACAAAAACCCAATATCAATCATTGGGCAGTTGCCCGCCAGACACAACAACCGTCTGGTAGGAGGATCCTCCCTTTTCTATGGGGGATGAGTGAACTTTACACCCTGTTCCTCATACCCCTAAAAGTATGACATATATATGTAGCTAAGTATACTTGGGACGAACTTCTGACCTGTCTACCCTTTTCAAAGGTAACCGTTAAGAATGTAACTAAATAATTCAAAATGGAGCTCTTAACAGGACGTTCAAAAGATTATCATACTTTAAAAGTTTAAATGAAAATTCGCCTATAAATCACTTTCCTTGGGGCACCGGATAAAACGGAGTTTTGATTTATCTTGTGGGAAGAATTATTACTTCGAAGTTATATTACTTTGGCGTTTTACCTTACGTTTAATTAGTGAACCATCTGCTCGGATTAATTAGTTTTAAATTGAGGCTACACAAGTTTTGAGTTCCATTTCGGTTAACTTGATAGATCTTTTGATTCCGTTCTTGATCAATCAACCGTGTATTTTAGTTGTGATAGTACCTATGTTAACACGGGGCGCGGGCGGCCGCCATTTAACGGGTGTCTACAAGTCATAACTTATGACCTCTGTAGAAAATTTGCTAATTTATAAAGAAGTTCTGGTAATTTATTGCGGTACCTATACTTCGTCGTACGTCAAAGCGACTCGACGTGGCGGGACTCGACGTGAAGGGAACAAATCTGTAACAAAAACTCTGTTCACGTCGAGTCCCGCCACGTCGAGTCGCTTTGACGTTGAGTTAAACACGTGACTTTACTGATCATTACTCAAATATGAACTCATATGAACTCAAACTCAAACTCAATTTTTTTATTGCATACAATGTGTACACCAGTTTTCACTTAGTAAAGTAAGAAACATAAAAGGTTAGATAAAACAAGTATCCAGTGAGTAGGTACACGGGATTGCAAGTTTGTTACACAAATATAATTATTATCTATAATATTACTAGGTTTATGTAGTTATTCTAATATCATGGGGTTGTTTTTTTTTATTTACGTATATTAAATTATTATATTAATATTTTTATTAATACAAACAAAAAATGGGACCAAACCTGAAATATTAATGTCACGTGTTTAAGTATCGGTCACTAATTACCAGTCACCCTTCAGTCACCTTTACTATAGCCAACAGTAGTAGTATTAACTGTATCTATTCATAATATAAATTGTTGTGACGCAAAGAATTTTGATGTGTTTTTCACTATCATTTAGAGAATTTATTCCAGAAGGGTAATGTTTATAAGACAATAATTACATTAAACTTACGTATAATAAGGAAATCTCCATGTTTGTGCACCGATTTTCATGCTGTTTTCACCAATGGATAGAGTGGTTCTCGAGGAAGGTTTTAGTATATAATAACCGACATCCACGTCGGCAAAGCCGCGGGCATCAGCTAGTTTTGTAAAACAAAATGAAAAAAAAATGAAAAAAATATATATATACAGGGTGTTAGGGTAAACACCGTTATCCTTGCAACCAGTGGTTTGGTTTCATTTATAGAACGTAAAATCAATGGAAAATGACAACTTTTTTTTTCTCTTTTTTAATCTACATTTTACCACAAGAGACGCAAGTTCGTTGCCCTATGCGCTAGGGCAACGAACTTGCGTCTCAACACGGGCGGGGTGTGCGGGATGTGACCCAACTGGCCGCGAGCGCGACCCCTCTCTCAGTCAGTCAGCTGTTTCGCTAGAGAGCACGGTGTCGGATAGAAACTTTTTAAAATCTTTTAATGAAAATAACGTTTTTTTTTGTTGTGTTCGGTCATTTATTTTTAAATTTAAGTCAACTACCCATGGTTTGAATGACAAGAGTGTTTACCCTTACAGCCTGTATAGGTATATCCTCTTATCTAATTCCATTTTTCTTCGTAATTACGAAGAACAATGGAATTATATATAAGATATATATATATAATGGAAGGATATTAATACTGAAGATGAAGAAGAAGACGATGAAGACAATGGGATTGACAACTGTCAAATTAGCGTTTCAAACGCTAACAATGTAGGTACGAAAATTAATTACGATAATAATTTAAGCATGCCGCCCACACGCAACCGGAGACTTTATTCATTACTGTCTATAAATATCTCTGTATGACATAACTAAAAATAGAATTCATCAAAAGAATTTTCCTATTTGTGCGCGTGAAGTAGGAAATTATTTATTTATCGTCGATATCGATTGGACGACAACATGGCCGGCTACCCTTCGTGCACAAGTATACACGATAACTTGGAGAAGTTTCTTCAATTACAGTTGCTTATGTAATTTTTCTCAGGAGGACAATTCGACCTGTGCGCCTGGGTTAAGCTACACTTGCCGGGGTTGGTCCGTGGATGGGTGACCATCTTTACATACCGAGACTCTTCCGTGACTCGGCATTTGCCTGAGAAAAGTCTCGTTGGTTTAGTGGACAAGCACTACTGCTGAGTATGAGGTCCTGGGTTCGATTCCCGGGTCGAGCAAAATTTTATTGGTTTTTATTGGTAAAGTTTTCTTACATTTGGAATTTCTCAGTAGTAATGGGAATAGGCTCGCCCCCTATTACATGGGACTTTAACATAACTGGCGAAATGTGAGTGGACTTTAGGTACACCCCTGCTAACCCTTAGGGTATCACAAGCGTGATGTTATGTTATAACTAAAAAATAATCTATCTCGTTATTATTTCTATGAAAAACATTTACTTGTCGTATTAAAAATTCTAACTCTAACACAGTTTGTCCACCGCGCCGTAAACGGGACGTCAACGATAAACGATATTACGCGGCCATAGTAAATGTACTGTCGCTACTTCGACGTCGTCATCTCGTAGTCATTGTCGTCCCGTTCACGGTGCGGTGGACAAACGGCTTTAACTGTAGTTGAATTTGTAGTTCAGAATTTGAATTGCATTGGGACAGTCATTCCGTGTTCAAGTCACTTGGGCACTTAAGAATTTTAATAGGTAGGTACGTAGTGTAGAAGAATTTTATGAATGTACAAATAACTTAGAACAAAAAATAGTGCTTTTACCATCGAACAAGGTTTTCCAAAGAAAATGTAGAAATATATCAGCTGTTCCCTACATTTATGTTCGCACAGCTCGTCAAAATATAGGGAACAGCTGATTTTTTCTTTGCGATTTCATGGTTGGTTTGAAAGTTGTTCATATTGATGAGTACAATGACCATTTAAGAGATTTCGGGTATGAAAAGAAAAGATACACCTGATTCATATACAGTAGGCAGCACGTAAGTGGTACAAAAATCAGTAAAATAATCATGCTGGCCTCAGTACAAGCTGGTCTCTGAGGCCAGCTTGTACTGAGGCCAGCATCTCAGACCAAATAAAAAACCAAGACAGAGCGCTGTGAACAATACAGTGAAGTACGCCAAAACTACACCTCCGCTCTGTGCATACACGCTTACACGCACACATTTACAATCAGACTACACCTCAGTAAGTGCACACATGTTTATGAAACCGTCCTCACGTCTCTGTTGACAGCGCTATGTCTTGGTTTTTTATTTGGTCCGAGATGCTGGCCTCTTAAGGGGGAGTAGTTTGACAGCAAAAAATCATATTTCACCCGCGCAACCCTTACCTACCCCTCTCATTAAACACGACGAAAACAAAACACAATGCCTTCCCGCCAGCAGAAACTTTTCGTCTGGCGTTTATAGAATTCGAATTTCAATCTTCTGTAGTTTATTTTGCTTATACGATACGCTAAGCTTGAATTCAGAACTATAGATCATGTTCATGTTTTGGAACTAGAAACTCAATGTTGACGTGAAAAAGTTCAAATTTAAATGTTACCAAATTTTATTTAGGACCTTGTACAATTTGTACCTAATGACGTCTTTGTGGAAAACTGTGTTACCAAGTAATAAATATAATGCTATATCGTGGATTTCTCTCTTTGGAGGATCGTGCAAAGTGATACCCAAGTAAAAAATAATATTCGTATAATGAATTTTGCACTGTATTGTGCAACGAATATGGCATGTGTCATGAAAACCTTTCCTGCGCCAAACGCGAACAATCCCCTTCGAAAATATTTGAAACATGTGAAAAAGAGGCCGGGTTCTGTACAAAAGAAATAAATGTAGGATTGTCGGATTCACCACTAAAAGAATTGACATCTATTCATCTATGTAAATGGGAGCCAAAGTACCAAAGGGACTAATTATAACAAGGGCCCGAGGTACGCGCTCAGTACCTGCGCTGTGTTTTGGGCGCGCGCCCGGCGCGTTTTGGACGCTCGTCAAACGCAACAAGATTTCCACATTTTGTTGTAACTTTTGAACCGTGTTTCTTTTAAGTTTATTAGTAATGCGGAGAAAATGACAAGGAAAAATAGTGAAAAAGGAACTCGCATCCAAGCGTCAAGGGCACGGTTAGGCTTCATTTACGGAGACGCGAGGAGTCACGAGTGGCTTTGGGCGGCGCGGCTCGCACTGAATTCAAACATATAGCGTTGTATGAGTGCGTTTACGGAGACGCGATTTTACACGCGTTTGTTTGAACTGGAGCGTTTTTTGCGGCGGAGCCCGCGAATGGCATAGCCGCGTCACACGCGGCGTTTCATCACGGCGGCGCACGCAGCAGCAATGCCCGCGACATACCTTCTCCCAGTCTTATTTGTAAATCGTACAACGGAGATGCAAGTTGAGAGTGGCAAGTTGCGACATGTGCAGGCCTAACGGCGCCCGGCATGGGCGCTCGCTTAGACTGCAGCGCTTGATATAATTCGTTACATAGGAATTCATACAATTTTATTGAGCGCCCGAAACGCAGCGTACAAAATACGCGTCTCGGGCGCTTGTTATAACTAGTCCCTTAGTAGAAAGTTTAGTATGGTCCCTCTTTATAACTGTTGAAATTGTAGCTTTGAAAACATGCCAAGTTGCTTTAGGCCTCATTTACGGAGACGCGGGGCGTGGCACGTCGCGTGCAGTGTGGCGTCACGCGGCGCGTCTGACGTTATTTCTGTTTACGGTGCGGCGGCGCGTGTAGCGGCAGTTATCATCCCACGCGTTAACATAAACATATGGCAATATACGTCTTGGTTGTCGCTGCTTTTTTTTGGGGTTATAATATATATTTTTGAAATGTGCTAATTAAAACCTTTCATTTGATACCCAACATGGTATGATTAAAAAATATTTTTTGTTGTTCATGATATGTCACCTAGAGGGCGCAATTTTCAATTTAATGTGTCTTCATATAGCCTTTGACCAGCGGACGATCTAGAAGCTTCCAACGATACCTCATTTGTCAAATTGTGATGAGTCTTTTAGAAGATAATATGTGGGAACAGACATAGATAAATACATAGAAACCGGTCAAAATTATAACCCTCCTTTTTGCTTCGCCGTAGTCAGGTAAAAACTAAAACCCAACTACGACAAAAAAGTCAACTAAAGAGATATAAACAAGACATCACGGACAGACAAATTAAAAATCCGGAGTCATACGGAATCTGTTCGAATTCGTTCGTTATACCAATAACCGAAGAATAAAGGTATTATTCTAAACAAGTTTTATTTAGGGGCGGTCAGTCGCTCCAATTGTTCGTCTAAGGGTCACCTTACAAGAAGTTTGTCAAAAAAAGTGGGAGTAAACGAATTTGGATCCTGAGTAAATCGCAATAAGATTTAATCTCCAGTGCGAACTTTCAAATGAACGTAGAATGGGCTCGTTGGCTATGTTGTAAATTTTCTCCGCAAGAAAATTCACCGCAATACAGAGCAATGGCGCTAGTTTTACCTACTTCTTTCTATACTCCGTGCTACTATACCAGTCAAAAATCTGTCAAATAAAATGTATGTCATCTTGAGTTTTCAAATATCAACATTGAATTTTATATGTTTATTTAGACTCGGTATTTATTTATTTATCAATCAATAACACTTGTAATATTCGTTTTGGAAGTGGTTTTAGTGTTTTTTTTTTATGTTTTCTATGTCTCAGTTTCTTTTGTGGAATGTGATAAATTACGAAAATATTATTTACGAAAATAAATAATATCTCAGCGCAGCTAAAAATTTGAGCGTAGTCCTCTCGTCTCAACAGAGCAACGCCGACTGATTTGTGAAACAAAAATATGCTTGAAGTTCCCGTAATGTGCGACGGAAGATGGCTTCTTCCACGAACTAAGAACGTCGTAAGTCCTACAAGCTTTGATTCGTAATAAAACCAAAAATAAAAGGAATAAAAAAAAAAGCCTACACAATTTTTTTTGCCTTGTTTTAATACATATAATCATCTAATTTTTATCATAATAGGCATTAGCATTTTAAGTACAAATCGAAAATACGTGAAAATTAGAGGTAACTTCGTGATATTTTTTTATCGAGAAAATTTTAATATTTTGTGTTTCTGTTCCACAAAAAGTTTGGAAATATCATGTAGTTACTCATACTATTTTTATTTTACACCTAAGTCTTATCAATTTCATGAAAAATCAAATTGAAGACAGGCAATTTTGCTTACTACCCGCCCTTAATTGAAACTCCGTACCTACTACGCTGGTCTAGCGTAGTACAGAGTTCGGAACTCGCTCCAGGTTCGACTACTCGGGGTTAAACTGTCATCACTGACGTAGTTACTGTTTATTAAAAGAAAATTAACCTGTAGCTCCACTGCTTAAGAATAGATTATTCCTCGTAAAATAAAACACGAGGTCAATGTAGCTGAACCTTATTAAAATTGAAATTTATTAGCTTACTTAAAGGCTCCCACAAACAGGCGCGATATCGCGGGCACGACATGGGTGCTGCCTGTCGCGTTCGCAATATCGCGCCAGTTTGCACGAGGGCTTAATGCAAAAATATGCAAACTTAATTCAAAACCACATTTTAGGTTCATTGCGATGCACAGAGCAAAAATTTGCGGTTTGCGTTATTAATCCTAAATACGTATGTACAGTAGAACAAGCTACTTAGTTTGGTATTTTTCAAAAATATTCATCTTCCCACTGTGACTACACAGACAATATAAATATGTTTTGCGAGCGTAATAACTTTGTAAGTCTAAGACATACATGAGAGTGACCAATATAAAAGAATTGACAACTCATCAAACTCACAACTTTGTTTAACGAACGTCAATTCTAAAGCTGGCAACGTCGCAAATAACTGTCAAATACTTACCTACCTATGTTTATTTTGTTAATATTACTGTAATTATGGAATTATGGAATATCGCTACATAGTATTAGATCTTGTTATAATAACACTGAATTAGCTGTAGTAACTGTTTTAGGTGTAAAAAGGGATTTGGAAAGTTTCCGAATGCTTTTTTCTACATCTAAAACAAACATTCAGTGTTACAATATTAATTATTGCATTTCGTTATAAATATTTTAATGCAATAGACAGCGATATTTCTTATTTTCATAAAGTAATATTGACAAATTAATCAAAACAGGTATTTGACAGTTCATTTACGACATTGCCAACTTTCCGAATGCACAACCTTGCAACAAAATTGCAACTGAGCTGCCTGTATACCAAATAACCAGGGGGCCAAGTCTACTAATGTACAAACGGCTGTTCGACTGTACAGGGAATCTGCAATGAGCGTAGTTTGCACGTGCGGGTATTAAAACTGCAGTAAAGCGAGTCTTTTGTTTTCATTGTATGCTTGTATCTGCTTTTTATTGCAAAAAGTACATACTCTGGTTTCAGAAAATCTTGTATATTGCATACATATGGCAATAAATCATATTAAACAGTATTAGGTGCAACAAAAAGAGGAGCTCGTGGCTAAGTAATAACAAGCGCTCGGGTCGATCCGTTAGGTTAGGCTACGCTTGCCGGGTTTGGTCTGTGGATTGGTGACCATCTTTACATATCGAGACTCCTCCGTGCCTCGGAAAGCACGTTAAGCCATTGGTCCCGCCTGTCATTCCTTGATCTTTGACAGTCGTTACGGTTCGTCAGAAGCTCGAAAGTCTGACAACCAGTCTTACCAAGGGGTATCGTATTATCCAGTTACTGGGTTGTGGAGGTCAGATAGGCAGTCGCTCCATGTAAAATACTGGTATTCAGCTGCATCCGGTTAGACTGGAAGCCGACCCCAATATAGTTGGGAAAAGGCTAGGCAGATTGAGGTGCAACAAAAAAATCTAAACACTTTCTAAACGCTTTTTTTACACTATACGAGTAATTGTTAAAACACCTAATTCAGTGTTATTATTGCATTTTATAATCAATATTTTACTGCACTAGAGTGCGTTATTTTATCATTTAAACTCGTCAATTTTGAAAAAAAACAACAAAACTACGGTTTATTGGCAAATATCTAAATGCACTTTTAAGCATGAATATATTATTTCATAACTACATACCGTTACGTTGACCACATGTAGTCAAACCCGAGTAAATTGGATTAGCGACGGATTTTCTGCGACCGACAGAGCTAACCGCACGTCATTAATTATTCGCAGCACAGCTGGATTTAGTGCCAAACTTCATTACAAATATTACGCCATCCAACATATTCATAGGATTACGGGAGTTGTAGCGGCATCTACATCGCCAGACGTGAACTACGCATCACACTGACGTCACGCGCAAATCCTGCATCGCGCAAGCAGAGTTTACCGTGCGATCAGTGTTTATATAACTTCCCGACATCGTGTATGGCTGTGTGTTACGCAATTACTCCGCTGATCCTTTTGTCGACTTCTATGGAAAACCTACCTACCTAACCGCCTGGCCACGGGACATTCTGCTGCAGCAAATTTTAGCGCGGTGCGAACGCCGGCCGCCGCACCGCTATTCGCGCCACCCGCCGTTCGCGCCGCCGCCGCCGTTCGCTCCGCCGCCGACTGTCCCATAGCCAGGCGGTCAGTTTATCTAAGCCATGAACGATTAGGTACTTTTCTGTTGGATGGTAACCATACTATTGACGCTCATTTTTTTCTCTTGTATCAAAACCAGGTATATAATTATGAGAATACCCCATGAGTCTATGAAAGAAACTGTATCTATCATCAAAGCCTCTTGTAATAATTTTTTCCGTCGGGTCCATCACTTTCTTCATGAAATTCACTGACGGATGGGTGGCCGTCCCCCATTATTACTTAGGTTAACACGACACAACGGCTAGTCACAAGGTGTGTTGTGAGTATAGAACCGTGTTAAACAAAAACCGGTTTTTAAACCACGGATTTTTGTATAAAGCTGTAAATAAACCGTTTTAAACCAAAATCTGTAGTTAAAAAACCGTTTTTTTGTGTAACGTGTTTTTTAAACCACGGATTTTATATACAATTATAGTTGTGAGGTAAAAGGGAGTTTGTATGTATGATTCCAAAAATTCTTTCACTAATGAGAAGCTTACAGTATTGCCAAGTGTCATGGGATATATATTTTATCTTAAAACAAGAAATTTCACTTAGACTAAGCCGCCGGCAGAAGCTGGTGTATAATTAAAGCTTCCAAGCTACGCTAGGTAGACTATACAAGTTACTCCAAGTATTTTCAAAACTTTCGTTCAGTGTGTCATCAGTTGCCGTCGCGACTTCATTTGCCTGAAGCGAAACTCGCGAATCTGGTTACCTCCTGAAGAAAAAAGATTTAAAAAATCCTGTTTTATTTATTAGGTAGCATTATCACCTAAACCTGAGATTCTTTTTTCCTTTGTAGACTTAATTAAGTTTGTAGATTTTGTAGTGAAATCAGTGACGTGAGGGCGGTTTCATAAACATAAATATTATGTGCACTTACTGAGGTGTAGTTAGATTGTAAATGTGTGCGTGTGAGCATGTATGCACAGAGCGAAGGTGATGTCGAGGTAACGTTGTGTCGGAGTACAGTAGTGTCAGACTTAAGGTATGTCGAACTAAAGTAATGTCGAAATAACGACGTGCCGGAGTTGCGTATTGTCGAAATAAAATCTTGACGAAGTACCGTTTGTCGAGTTCAGTTTGGTAGATGTATTTGAGTTTAATAATAAAGAAGTAAAGTAAAAGACGTATGTAATACCTAGTTGTTAATTAAACGAATAAAGTGTAATTAACCATTGTTAATAATTGGTATAGCCTAAGATAAAATATCAGTCCACTGCTGCAGCCCTATCTAAGTATTGTTTGCACCTATAGTGAAATGTTTTCCTATTACATGAATTCAAATTACATCTGTGTAGCAAAATCTGCAACAATATTTTGAGACATAACTACTCCAATATCAAAATATTTTATTTCACATAATACACATGGGCACTTATGAAACGTCTGAAGCTAGATGCAGTGGCTTTAAACAACAAGTTAAAACATAATAATTTGACAACTTGCCAGTCCTTCAAACAAACAATCTTTTCGTCCTTAAACTAAGATTACTATTTACAACAAAATTTAATCTAACTAATATTATAAACGCGAAAGTTTGTAAGTATGGATGGATGGATGGATCGATGTTTGTTACTCTTTCACGTAAAAACGACTAAATGGATTTGGATGAAATTTGGCAAACAGATAGTTTATAACCTGGATTAAATTAAAATAAACATAGGATACTTTTTATCCCGATATTCCCACGGGATCGAGACTTACGCGGGTGAAACCGCGGGGCGCAGCTAGTTAAATCATAAATCAGGTTTCCGGGAGGTCAAACGTCATGAAAAACGCAAATATAACAAGTGGTGACGGCCAAGGTTCTAGAGACACGCACTCTTGACATGCTAACTTGGCATGCTTGAACCAAGTTTACTGTTGAGGGCTTATAACATTATTAACCTTGGTTCAAATCTCTATGTACCACGCACTTGGAGACAATGTCAGGGTTATTAAGTTGCGTCCTGGGGGCTTCAAACTCTTTTTCAACAAAAACTTTAGCAGAATCATATAATATTATGAATCATCGTACAATGTCACAAACTGACAATTCATATTATATGATCTGCGTGTAATTCATATTATGAAATAATTCATCTGTTTGACAGTTTTCTATGGAGATTCGTAAAATGGTCTACAAATTATGAATTGCTTTTATGTCAAATTAGAGGAATTGCTAATGACAGCTGGGATTCAGGAAATGAACTGCTTTTAGAGGAATTGCTAATGTGGCCCTCTGGTTGGTCATTCTTGGTTGGTATAGTTGTTACGATGCATTCATAATAGAACATTATACAGCCTATCAGAAAGGTGTACAGGGGGCCTACCACCACCGCTTACAGCAGGATTATTTTAATATTACTTCAGTGTAGGCAAGAGATGAAGCTCTACAGGACGTATAGCTCCATCTCTTCCTCCACGAAGTAAGATTTAAATAATACTGCTGTAAGTGGTGGTGAGACCATCATATTGAAAAATTAAAAAAAAAAAAAAAAAAAAATCTGCATCAACTAAACGCACATTACAAAAAAAAAGAATAACATTATATTCTAAGTTATTAGCCGAAAACCTCGTATTCATTATAAAACTCCATCCATCCATTTATCTCCATGATCCTGAAAAAAAATATCAGCCGTCCCACTTGCGTCGAGTCGGTATTGAAGTTTTGAATGGGACAGTTGAAATTTTTTTCGCGATTACTATGTTGATCCCATGGAAAAAGTTATTCAATTTGATGGTCTGTCTCTTAAATATGACGTCATGTTTCTGTTACACGCTGAAGAGGGTATCCCAGACTGAGGTCCAAAGCTGACTCCATGATCCATGCGTCATGTTCGTGAACGGGCGCCATCAGTAGGGACTGGTCATCTCTTAGCTGCCACGGCTTATTTTAATTTATTTTAATTTTTGAATTGTTTTGTATCTTTTTTATCTTTTATTTACGGACGCTTTTAACCTGCACGTTTTTCTACATTGTACTCACATGTATAATTCCAACATGAATGATGTAAACAATAGGTATATTGTAACAATATTCTGATTTAAAAGAGTGTCCGTGGAGTTTCTTGCCCGTTCTTCTCAATAGGAACCTACTACGCTTTGGAATGGGCAACTAGCTTCATCTTTCTGACTGACCGACCCCTTGACAATTCAAAAGTGCCTGTAATTGGTTTATTTGAAATAAATGCTTTCAGTTTGAGTTTGAGTTTGACTATATAAAACTTACGGTATGTCAAAATTACGTCAAAAACGCACCGATTTTGACAGATCAAGGCGTAAGTTTACGCTAAGTTTCGTCTCTATAACTTACCCGAAGAGCATCGCCTAGAGAGATTTTGGGCAGACGCCTCGGGACCCTTGATAAAGGAATTCGCAAAGGCCTGAGCACTAAGCCCGTAGTGGGTGACTAAGCAATATCTAAGATCGATGAAGATTATGGAACACCGTAGAGTTTAAGTCAGAAGGGATTTAATTAGTGTTTTCATGACAGTTCACACCACCAGATAGCGCCACTTTGTCAAGTTGTCTTCCATTTCGACAATAAATATATGATGATGTTCATCATTCGTTTCATTCATTCGGTCATCATTCAATCACTAAAGAAAATATAGACCCTCTGACACTTTTGACAGGTGCACGGACCTGATGTCCCCTTTGCAGTCGCAGTTATACGAGGATGAGATGTTCCTCGTTTAGATTTATCTGTATTTTTATTTTAAGTTCAATATTGTGAAAAGAACAGTATACCTACTGTTTATTGTTTTAGTGGGTTGTTAAAAAAAGAAATTGGTCGACATTAAAAAAACCGGCCAACTGCGAGTCTGACTCGCGCACGAAGGATTCCGTACCATCTATAAAATCGGCAAAATAATCACGTTTATTGTATGGGAGCCCCCTTAAACAATTATTTTAATCTGTTTTTTAGTATTTGTTGTTATAGCGTAAATACATCTTCTGTGAAAATTTCAACTGTTTAGCTATCACGGTTCATGAGATACAGCCTGGTGACAGACGGACCGACAGACAGACTGTGGAGCCTTAGTAATAGAGTCCCGTTTTACCCTTTGGGTACGGAATCCTAAAAAGCTTCGTACCCAGTATGACCTGCGTGCCCAGTATGATGTGACGACGAAGCTAAAATGAAAATGTATCATTATCTCGGTGACTAAACTGCCTTCAAAACACACAGAATGACAAATCTAGAATAGAATAAAATATATTTATTTTAAATAAAATAAGGTACATAAAAGGTCTTAAATATAAGAAGTCCCACATATTTTGCTTACTTATACATTTCAGCGTAGTATTTCTAGACTACGCTTGATGGTCGACCACCGCACTAGGATCCCCGGGCGCCCCGCCGAAGTCTGAATACTTTCGAAGCCGTCACAAAAGAAGTCATTAGCTGCGCAAACTGGGGCTCTGTGCACCCCTGGGATGTGACGGCATTGACGAATTAAAAGTACTTCATTTGTTTATTTTTTGAAGGACATTTTGAAGGGAGCGATGAGGTAGATCAGTGTTAATTTCGTTGCGACTGTGTTAATGTAATAGTGGTTGGACTTACATTGTGCTCATAGAGAGAAGTTTAGGCCACCGTTGCTTAAAGTTAAGTTACGTTCAAACGTCAAAAATGTATAGTTATAGTTATAATATAAATGTATAGTCGCTTATCAGTACTTAACTTCTATAATTATACTCCTAAGGTATGAGTACCTTTGCCAGGGTTGCGGGTTAGTCCGAAAGGGATACCGGGACCTTGGCAACAGGCAACTGAAGGAACACGGGTGGGTTTTAGTCAGTAAAAGTCTGACACGCCTTTCCGCTCCACCCAGAGTGGGAGAAGTCATTGGATGACTTCCCACTCTCAAAAAAAAAAAAAGGTATGAGTACCTGAACCATTGCTTTAAGGTTCACGTACCGAGCAATCGAAGTTTGTAATTTTTATTTGAAGTCTTTTGAATTGTATGTTTTTAAATTGTACCTACTATGATCCTTTGTTGGACGAAATAAAAGTTTAATTGTTATTATATTTAAACCCTGTACAGTTATGTAGCCTTCGATTAATAAACAATACAAAGACCGTGAAAGGACCCCTTCGAAGGACGGAGTCCGACCTTACGTAATAGTCCTTCGATAATGTCGGGTACGCCGCGCTTAGTACTCGTCATAGACACCACAGAGCATGGAGAAGTCTCGACAGTCGCTGCCAGAAGTGGCATTTCTATCGCTCAGACGTGTGGCGGCATCTACATCGCCACATGCGAACTACGCATCAAAGACCTGACGTCACACAAAAATCCTGACTTCACATAAATCCTGCATCGCGCAATTAGAGTTTACCGGGCGATGGACATATATACAAGAGACATCAATCGTCGAGCAGTTGCCTGCCACAACACCCGTCTGGTCGGAGTTCCTCCCTTTTCTATAGAGGATGAGTGAACTTTAGACCCTGTTGCTCATAGGTAGCACTAAATAGGTGACCCCGAATATGAACATCAACGCAGCCTTCGTGTAACTACTCTAGCTTGACGTCATCATCATCGCTCCCGCAAGCTCTCGTGAGGCGAGTCACACAGCCAGCCAACACCCACGGCTTCAATGGGTATCCTGCCCACCAGCATGCAGCAGCACCCCATTCAGGCTCATTGGAACCTCAATTGGCACTGGCAAGCATCGCAAGATACAAGACTCAGCCTACTATCGACCTCCAGTATCCGGAGGGGAGTGATGTGGTGGTATCTACATCGCCACATGCGATCTACGCATCAAAGACCTGACGTCACACAAAAATCCTCAAGTCACATAAATTCTACATCGCGCAATTAGAGTCTACCGCGCGATGGACACAAGATTCCGACATTAATCGTGACCAGACACAACACCCGTCCGGTCGGAGGATCCTCCCTTTTCTATAGTGGATGAGTGAATTTCCACCCTCATACAACTAAAGACGCTTCACTCGAGTGACTGTTCATATTTGTTTTATTCCATGTTTACACGACACAAAATAACCAGGAAATGAACGTTCATCTGCTCATTTCATTTTTCGATCATTCAGAGCGCGAGTGAATGTTGCCGAATGCCGAAATCTAACTTCGTTGATTGTTTCACAAATGAATTCGTATTTCAATACATAAACTCACGCAATTACCCTATGCGGGTAAGCAGAAACTACAGAATGCCACCTGCTACGAACGTTTCATACTACGCAATTCATAAACGTTTTCCTTCTAGTGAAAGATGCCGAATGAAAGACTTTGATATTAGCTTTTTTTATTATTTTTGCTCCACAACATGCAAGTCTGTGCGAATAGAAACTGTCGGCTCGTGACAACTGCATTTTGCACAAATTGGGCGACACGAATATTAAACAAATAAATAAGAAAAAAAAAAATTACCTGAACTAAGGTACCTAGGTATTACACAATCCTTACATATTATAAAACAAAGTCCTCCGCCGCGTCTATCTGTCGCCTTGTTTGCGATAAACTCAAAAACTACTACACCGATTTTCATGCTATTTTCACCAATGGATAGAGTGGTTCTCGAGGAAGGTTTTAGTATATAATAACCGACATCCACGCGGGCGAAGCCGCGGGCATCTGCTAGTTAAGAATACAAACACAAACATAAAACACTTAGTACTGCCGTCTCTAGTCGTACCGGCGATTCCATGCTCTGTGGTGCTCGCAATCGACACGCATTGAATTCAAATATGCATGAATGCGGAAAACGAAACACTAAAGGTAGATACAGTTAGCGTTACGACTATAGCCTGGAGAGCTTGTTAAATATTCCATTGATATGTTTACAGGTAGGAATGTACGCAGCATTAATATGAACTTATTATATACATAAACCTTCCGGATTAAGTTCTCTAAACGATGGTGAAAACCCGGAAAACGAAACACTAAAGGTAGATACAGTTAGCGTTACGACTATAGCCTGGAGAGCTTGTTAAATATTCCATTGATATGTTTACAGGTAGGAATGTACGCAGCATTAATATGAACTTATTATATACATAAACCTTCCGGATTAAGTTCTCTAAACGATGGTGAAAACCTCATCGAAATCTGTTGCGTGGTTTAGAAGAACAACGCGGTCACACCTCTGAGTTTGTTTCGGCCTTTCTTCTCAGTAGTAGTCAGATAGGAAACGCCGACCTCATCTAGCTTATTTTTACATTTTTTTTAATAAGACGTATAAAAGTTATTTTTAATATGACGTGTAAAATTGTTTATTCTGTAAATAGGATATTCCTATTTACAGAATAAACAATTTCATTTCATTACACATCAAAAAAAAGCGAAAAGCTCTATACTATTTATAATATGTATGAGGAGCTCGTGGCTACGTAATAACAGCCGCACGGGACGATCCATCAGGTTAAGCTACGCTTGCCGGGGTTGGTCCGTGGATGGGTGATCATCTTTACATACCGAGACTACTCCGTGCCACGGAAGCACGTTAAGCCGTTGGTCCCGGCAGTCATTTGTGAATCTTTGACAGTCGTTACGGGTCGTCAGAAGCCCGAATGTCTGACAACCAATCTCTGACTTACCAAGGGGTATCATATTACCCAATTACTGGGTTGTGGAGGTCAGATAGGCAGTCGCTCCATGTAAAATACTGGTATTCAGCTGCATCCGGTTAGACTGGAAGCCGACCCCAACATAGTTGGGAAAAGGCTGGGTAAATGATGATGATGTAAAGATTCGCAGGTACACAAGTTGAACAACGAAATAAATGCGCTGTCAATGTCAACATGTGGGCGGTACCTACTTAATTATGAAAATCCATTCTTTCAACGTAAATACACAGTAGGCGTAGCTTAACTGAAAAATTACGTTTCAACATGTAATTTTATTAAACCGTAACCTTTAAGCACATCGTTCGTAAACATAAAACCTTATATTTCTTTAATACGGCTCATATGAGCCGTAATAGACTCGAAAAGGTATAAATAGGCTATCGATAAAATAAGGCATTCAATGTCAATATCTTTTAAGTATCGACTTCGGCGGTAAAGTTATTCGCGTTTAATTTATCGTAAACTATTATATTGTGTTTATTATTTCGAGTTAGTTGTAGGGTTTGTAGTCACGGATCCATTTTGATTAAATGTAACTATTGTTTGTAGGTGCCTATGTATTTAATTCGTATATAAGGCCGTGATGGCCCAGTGAGGCCATGATGGGCCGTGATGACCCAGCCGAGGCGCCTCGGCTTAAATCCGGGCAGGTACCAATGTGACTTTTTCAATTCATGTGTGTGTGTGTGTGTGTGTAAACATTTACAATTCGCAATAATTGATCGTTTCGGGGACTCTTTAGACGATATTATGACTTTTCAAAGTAATAATCATAAAAGCAATTTTCTCAAAAATGTAGTATGTATCGACGGCTTTATGTCAAGAGGGAGTGCGGCTGACGACAGACGTGACACCGTGACACTGACGGGTTCTCATTAATCTTTAAACGCGGCGTGACAGACGGACCGCTTTCGACAGAAATAAATAAGTATTTTTCTTTAATAGACTATCACGCGACATTTTAGAAGAGTAGCTAAGTATTTACTTATTAATAACATAAGTAGTTGACGGACAGTAGAAGAAAAAAAAAACAATTATTATTCATCTTCTTTTTTTCTTTTTCGTGTGGTTAATGATTAAAAGAAACCCGCCGCAAGTTGCGAACCCGAATACGACGTGTTGCCACTCTGCGTCCTGCGACTGGTCAATCGTCGTCCTGAGGATTCCTGGTTGAGAGGTGAAACACGTGTCGATTTCTTACAGGGTTTTTTATAACTCTTGGTTATAATAAATAAATACCGCCCATGAGCCTCAAGATAATTATGTTCTCAACATTTTCTCGACGGCATGCCTGTTTCCTCACAATGTTTTCCTTCACCGTTTTTGAGGCAAGTGATGATTATACAATTTATATGCACATAATTCCGAAAAGTCAGAGGTGCGTGGCTTGGGTTGGAACTCGAGACCTATGACTTGGCAGTCTGACGGTCACACCACAAGGCAATCACTGCTGTAAGTACCTATTATTACTATTCATAATAATAATTAATTTCAGTAATACACAAATAAATGAAGGTCTTGTAGTTTAAGTAGATACTACCAATATTTAAGAAAAGAATTTACGTTTAGTTTATATTTTCAATGTCAATTGTGATTTTAAAGAGAAAATTTTGGTACCCATTTATATTAAATCATTTTATATTCTTTACTTAAATTAAATTGAAATTATTATAATAGAAATGTTTTGCTGTCGGTATTTGACCGAAGTCTCTCGAATCAAAAGATAAACAAAGTAGGTAGGTCCTTATTATATTGAAAAACACCGCACCCGTATTTCGATAAAAAATCACAACAGCGTCTAGATATAAAGAATCGAGTACATTCCCACTCAAAATTTTTTTCACAGTTAAAACACGTCGGAATATTCCGAAATAGACTCAAAAGATACAGTATCATCCAACCTGTTTTCAAAGACGCGTTCACGACAGTAAACCCACAATGTCAACCGTTTTTAGAATCAAAACAATAACCTAATGTGGCTCAAAAACCACACAGCACTTACCTTAAATTAGGATGAACCTCGAAATGGCGAATTGGCGATCAACAATTGTTTATTATTTTTCCACGTAAACTCGCGCGTACTTATCGTCACGGACACCCGACGCGGGCGAGCCTCGATTGAGGAATGAATGAATTCAGGGGTTGCGATGGTGGGCGGGGCTGCTCTGAACCACCGCACCCAGCCGAATTGAAAAGTCGCGCCTGTCCTTCACATGAATACGAGAAACGACCTTCTTAAATCCACAACTTCGTGGAAAACTGGACGTGATTCTGTGACCAACCTACTCATTTCAGAAGTTATTTATCTTTTGAATGTTCGTTTATTACGATGTGCTTCTGAATTTGGCTGGTTGTTTTATATTTATTGTGAGGGAGTTGTCTATTGAAATAATTCGCAGAATCATGTCGACATAAAGGCGCAATGTCTGTCATATAGCGTTGTCTGGATTCTTGAGCTCTGTTTAGGATTAGTAAACGTATCTTACTATGTTCTCTGTGTTAGTACTGAAATAAATTCTGGAGAGAATATGGTATAACTTTGATTATTAATGAAACACGTTTCTGTAACTTAGTTGTAATCGATACAATCAATCTGCCTAGCCTTTTCCCAACTATGTTGGGGTCGGCTTCCAGTTTAACCCGATGCAGCTGAATACCAGTATTTTACATGGAGCTACTACCTATCTGGTACCCCTTGGTAAGACAGAAGACGGGTTGTCAGACATTCGGGCTTCTGACGACCGCCGTAACGACTGTCAAAGATCTACGAATGACAGCCAGGACCAACGGCTTAACGTGCTTTCCGAGGCACAGAGGAGTCTCGATATGTAAAGATGGTTACTGGTCACCCATCCACAGACTAACCCCGGCAAGCGTAGCTTAACCTGATGGATCTACCCGTGCAGCTGTTTTAGTTAGCCACGAGCTTTTCCTAAGTATTATCGACACACAATTACTTAATTATGCTGCACGATAACAAAACACTATTGAGGAATTTAATAGAGCATTTTTTTTTTAATTCTTATAAGTAAGTAATTAATTGCTAAAAAATTTTACAAGATGACGTACTTTAGCAAGGCCATAACACGTAGTACCAAGTCTATGCCTAATTAATCTGAAAGTTTTGCATAGATATAGCCTCCACGGGTGACGAGAGGTACCTCTACCTACTTGATTACGTCTGACGCACCCTAAGCAATCAATTCTGCTATAAACCTTACTAACTAGATTTAGGAATAATCTAACATCAAGGAATTTCTTCTTTTCGTAGATATAGGGGTAGATGTCATTCAAAAGATCGCGGGTAAGGGGTCCCCGAAACGAACAAATTGCAATCCATACTAATATTATAAATTCGAAAGTAACTCTGTCTGTCTGTCTTTCTGTCTGTCTGTCTGTATGTATGTTACCTATTCACGTCTTAACTACCGAACAGATTGGTCATGGCCCATCAAAGTATGAAAACCATACCCACGGCGTACAGAAATGAAAAAGGGCTGGATGTATAGAGAAATATGTATAGTTTGCAATGGTATGTGTCACATTACTGTAGGGATTGTACATTATGGTAAAAAAAAAAAACAAAAAAAATGTGAGTACTTAGGTTGTATCATATTTTATGGATGATTAGATGATTACCTACAAAGTGAAGTATAAATACCATACCCACGCCATACAGAAACGACATAGTTCTATTTGCGGAGTTTATAGTTCACCTAGTGGACGATTTTGCTCTTACATTTATGTGGCTTATAAAGGTAGCTTGTAAAACTAGGGAATTAAGGGATAAAAAACCAAAATTCATGATTATTATTTTAGTTTTATTCAACATGATCTAAATCCCCTTAGATTTAGATCACATAGTTCAAAAAGGCAGCAGGTGCATTTATATTGTCTTGATGTACGGCACGATGGCTCGTGGCTAATAAGAAATAACAGCCGCACAGGTTAAACTACGCTTGCCTAGGTTGGTCTGTGGATGGGTGACCATCTTTACATACCGAGACTCCTCCGTGCCTCGGAAAGCACGTTGGACCCGGCTGTCATTCATTCGTTTGTTACGAGTCGTCAGAAGGCCGAAAGTCGGACAACCAGCTTTACGAAGGGGTACCGTATTACCCAGTTACCGGGTTGTGGAGGTCAGATAGGTGGTCGCTCCATGTAAAATACTGGTATTCAGCTGCATCCGGTTAGACTGGCAGCCGACCCCAACATAGTTGGAAAAGGGCTAGGCAGATTGATTGATTGTACAGCACGATCCAGGCTTGCCCCCGTATGCATGGCAAATTGATCTTGAGCCATTAAATGGAATCTGATTGTTATAATAATTACAAAATAATTAAAGTACTGGCTATGTCAGCGGCTACACTGGCGTCTAGACTAGAAGCTAAAAGATGAAATGCATGAGCACATATTTTTTTAAGTCTTTACGTTTAAGTAGCATTAAAAAAATGTTTGCACACATTTGAACACATTAAAATCGTTCTGATGTCTCTGTTGGTTGATGCTATTGTGTAGAGTGCCACCAACTTATTTATTCAGTAGAAAACAGTGCCCACTAAACTTAAAAGTTAAAATAATACAATCGTAATTTACTTGACGGGGCATTATTTCTTGTAGTAATAATCCGGCGTGATCCCGATAACTTTCGAGAAAAGTTTCTGTTAGACTATCATTTTTCTGCGACGTAACACAGATCGGCCACACGCTACACAACTATTAACATTTTAACAAAATCCTTATGAAAAACCAAACAAAGTCCATTAAAGCACTCCAAAGTAGTAAAAAAAATAAAAATAGTCAAAACTCTGTAAACGCACAGATCACAACGACAAAATGATGGAGGACTGCGAGAGGCGAGTTGAATACTGCACGTTTTTTTTTGGAAATGGTATCTATTAATTGATCTCGTGAGGTGCTCTGAGGTCGTGACTACTTAAACCGGGCTATCCTGTGGCTGCCTTAAGCTAACTTATAGCCTCCACCCAGGGCATAATACTAATTATAAACGAGGCGACTTCTCGCTAAGGGCACCCCCTGTGGGGTACCTACGAATCTCGGCTTAGGGCACCGCTGGGGGACAGCAAGATGGGACAGGCTGGATCATAACTGATGAATACTGCGCGAACACAACAATACTATTCTACAGCTGTGCATTCCACGAAGACGCGCGTCTCCGCGATTGCTGTACGGAGCGGAGTAGAGTAGGGCGCATCTTCGTGGATGACACTATCTAAAACTGACTGTGCAGAGTTTGTAGAGTGTTACGATGTTTATTTGACTGTAAGTTATCTACAATAAAGTAAAAAATGCGGTTTTAGTGCATTCAAAAATATATTATATCGAAACTTTTCTATTTTTTTTACGTGTTCTCCCAGTGATTTACAATATTTTTTTTATATAAAATAAAAAGTGGGAATAAGGGCTATAATTTAAAACTGATTTGGTTTTTGTACGGCAACTTTTACCAACCGGGTCATATATGGGCCATGACGGAGATAGATGGCATCCTGGGGAAGGACATACATAGGCTACTTTTTTACCGACTTCAAAAAAGGAGGAGGTACTACGTTCGGATGATTGTTTTTTTTTTTTTTTTTTTTTTATGTATGTTCACCGATTACTCCGCCGTTTGTGAACCGATTTTAAAAATTCTTTTTTAGTTCGAAAGGGTATACTCCCGAGATGGTTCCATATAAATTTTATTAAGTTTGCTTGCGTGGTTTTTGAGCTAGCTTCAATATTACGTATTTTTCCCACAGTCTATGTAGACGATATAATTATTAGACTTCTTCACTGTTATTTACATAGCAGGTAGTAACTTGTGTGGGGTAGGTACCACCACTAAAAAGTGAAAAATAACTTTAATTTCGGAAGTCGGTGGCAAAAAACGAAAATTAAAAAGCAAAGACACCGACTTCCGAAATTAAAGTTATTTTTCACTTTTTTAGTGTTTTTTTTGAAGTCGGTTGTTTTTTTTTTGTAAAAAGTTTTATCGACATACCACGCGGGTGAAGCCGCGGCCGGAAGCTAGTTGTCAGTAATTTTTTCGTGATTGACGCCGGTAGCACACCTCCACCGCGAAATCATAGCAGCGAAACCGCAGTAGTTCAATTGTACTGACTCGCGTCATATTTCGCTACTCGCATCGGATTCGCGTAACGGAACATCGCGCATCAGTACAATCAAACAGACCATTAAAAAAAATATATACAGACGAATTGCTAACCTCCTCCTTTTTGAAATCGGTTAAAAAAATAAAATAAAAAGGGATGTCTTAATCTGAAGATTTTTTTTGTTTTTTACAATATAGATTGTTTTCTACAAGCTGTTGGCACAGCCATAAGTACATTTAGTATAGTGTCACTTCCCAGGCTCATAAAATTCACTGGCAGCGTTAAACACGCAGTAAACTTTTAACTTATCGCGGTCCTTAACATTTATACCGCCCCCTGTGTAGTTAATGTCTTGACGGCTGTTCGTAACGCGTTGGGCCGAACTTTGGCTTCACGTGAATCAATGGAACGAGGTTTTTGTCTGTAGTCTCCATCCATTTAGGTACTGTTATTGTGAAATAGTTATTTGTGTGATCGTAAGGTATATTTTCTCAAATACAGGGTGTCAAGGTAAAGACCGTTGTCACTCAAACCATGTGTAGTTGACTTAAATATAAAAAAAATGACCGAGTAATAAAAACAAAAAAGAAAAAAAAATATTTTTCGTTAAAAGATTTTTAAATGAAGTGATGCGAGCTTAATCCTAACTAGTTTGTTTTGCGCTTTTACGCTTACATGGCTGAACGGATTTGTATGAAATTTGGCAAGGGGATAGACCTTGACCTGGAGAAGAACATAGGCTACTTTTAATCCTGGATCGCAGACGCAGTCGCGGGCAACGGCTAGTAGACAATAATTTCGGTCTTGAGCCATTTTTAAGCAATAGATCTTTAAAGGAAGAAAAATAGAACAAATCTGTAAGCACTCTCATATCATACAGGGAAGCAGGGACGCACAACCTGTTACCATGGATCCAGTATATGATTCTGGCAGAATAAAAAAAAAAAAAAACTTTACGAAAAATTTCGAGGCATGCGTCGAAATTTTTCGTAGTTTTTTTTTTTTTTACAAATCATTTTTGTTTCCTGCGCGGTCAAATTGTATGGAACAGATTTTTTTTTTTTATAAAAAAAATTGCATTGTCGTCTCTGCCACCCTGTATATCCAAAACTATCAAAGAAAATTCTACCTAGTTTCCATTAAACTTGCAAAAGAAACAGCTATTTCACCAACATAACTGAAATTGATAGGTACCTAAATATCGAAATCCTTTTTCTCAAAATGCTTTAAAATGTATTGGTCTACACTTTACCGATGAGATCGACTTGCCGTGGCGCATTGCAGGGCAACGTGACGAGATAGACAAGTTATCACAAGGCTTAACGGATTCTATTGCCGCCTACACATACGAGCAAGCTCCAGTGCGGGCCCATTATAAAATGGCCGAAACAAAGTTTGGAAAACTGTACGGATTACATTGGAAAACTGAATTTTAGTCTTTAATTTATTAATTAGTATTCGGTGAAGCTTTTAAAGGATTATGACTTTAATTTAAATCTAAACTTATAATATTATAAAGAGGTAAAATGAGTTTGTACGTAGTGGATAATATTTGGAACTACTGATCCGATTCTGATTCTGGTATTCAGCTGCATCCGGTTAGACTGGAAGCTGACCACCACATAGTTGCGAAAAGGCTATGCAGATTGTTTTTTTACTGATCCGATTCCAAAAATTCTTTCACTAATTGGAAGCTACAGTATTGATAAAACAAGAAAGACTCGAAGTCAGGGGCAGAAACAAGTGTTATATTTTCAGTTTCACTAACTTTTATTTACTTAATTAGAGTTGTCCCTAATTTCATTGCAGGACCGTCCGAAATTGCGGGTTAGTCCGAAAGGGATACCGGGATCCGAACCAGGCAACTGAAGGAACACGATAGGGTTTTAGTCAGTAAAAGTCTGACACGCCCTTCCGCTCCACCCAGAGCGGGAGAAGTCATTGGATGATTTCCCAGACTCAAAAAAAAAAAAAGGACCTTTCTCTGAACTGGTCTAGAAGTCAGAAAGTCAGCACTTGGAGGCCATTAGATTGGAGATCTTAAGCCACTCAGGAGCTCGTGGCTAAGTAATAACAGCCGCACGGGTCGATCCATCAGGTTAAGCTACGCTTGCCGGGGTTGGTCCGTGGATGGGTGACCATCTTTACATATCGAGACTCCTCCGTGCCTCGGAAAGCACGTTAAGCCGTTGGTCCCGGCTCTCATTTGTAGATCTTTGACAGTCGTTACGTGTCTTCAGAAGCCCGAAAGTCTGCCAACCAGTCTTACCAAGGGGTATCGTATTACCCAGTTACTGGGTTGTGGAGGTCAGATAGGCAGTCGCTCCATGTAAAATACTGGTCCGGTTAGACTGGAAGCCGACCCCAACATAGTTGAGAAAAGGCTAGGCAGATGATCTTAAGCCACTCAGTCTGCGGCTGATTAAATTCCTCTGATTCGGAAATGAAAGGCCATTTAGAAGGGACAATCTGTTTCTTATACGAATTAAATTGGTCCCATTTCCAAATTACCCTCATTAGGCCGGGTTTATACGAGGAGGGTCAGTTTAAGACATTAGGAGCAGGAGACTTTTGTCGTTGTGACCTCACAATTGTATGAGAATCTTAGACGTGGAGACGTTTGACGAATTTTTGATGTGATTAGATCATTGCTTTCCCGTATTATGGTACCTACATACATACCTACGTCATATTTGTTTTATTTTGTTAGGAAAACTTATAGCTTGCAAAAAATAATGGTTCAGTATGTATATGTATGGTCTAATGAGAACTCGAAAAATCTTGTTATCTTTCAAGATATCTATTAGCTATGACCTGGTGTAGAATAATCAGCCTATAATATTTCCACTGTTGGGACACAGGCCTCCTCTTGGTGGAGTTTCTTGCCCATTCTTCTCCATACGAAAACTACCTTTGGAAGGGGTGACTAGAACCAGTTTTATTTCTTTGTTTTTGACGTTCAAAAGTGCCTTTTATGTAATTGAAATAAATTATTTGACTTTGACTTTGACTTCGGTGAGACGGAGTGGGCTGTAATTGGTTGATTACGGCCCACTCCCTCTCACCGAGAGGAGGCCAACCCACAAGTGCAGGTTGTGGGTTGGCCAACTAGAATCAATTTTTTTTTTTAAAACGACTTTCCAATGTGCATTTTATGTGCCTAATTGGAATAAGTAAATTATTTGACTATATACCAAACCACGCTATGTACCAAACATTTGAAACAAGAGTACGGCTATTGAAAGACAAGACTTAAAGCCAACTGAATCTATTTTAGTCCGACCTCCACACTTCCAAGAAAGGTTCTATAATATTAAACCATGAAAATTGGTTAGATAACAGCCGTTTGACCAAATATCGATTTCGGTAACCCCCGACCACACAATGATAGGCAATAAAATAATATTACATGAACTTGTATTACCCGAAGGCGGAGCATTGATGAGAGGTGTTAAATACACCCACATTATTTTGCTGTCCCAAAAATAGTGTGTCAATGATCAATAAATAAGATAACATAAGATAGTTAATTGATTCAGGCGTGACTTTGCGGAAATCCATTATAAAATACAATAGACTCTGCGTCCAGCGTTCGGTGTGGTAACACGTCGCGTTCTGGTTTGCAATTGGTCAATAGTCATCCTGAAGATGCCTCGTTGAGAGGTGAAACACGTGTCGATTTCTTACAGGGTTTTTATGACTCTTGAAGAATAGTCAAGCGGAATAGGTTACTAAATATATCAGCGTCTATTGTATTGTATAAGATAACATAACTTTACGCCTGTATTCAAGGGTTAGGTAGTGCATGGTGTAGGTATAGTACACCACTGCCTACCCTTCGGGAGCATAGGTAATTGTTGTTGGTTTATATGTCACAGAAACACGTGCATACAGAAAGATAACAGTACTTAATCTATAAATCATAGAAATATGAGCTGAGGAGTACGGAGGAGTATTCATTTTAAAGAAAATACAGCAATAAAAATAATCGTGGAACCATGAATATAATTATCTATACTATCTATCTATACTAATATTATAAAGCTGAAGAGTTTGTTTGTTTGTTTGAACGCGCTAATATCAGGAACTACTAGTTGGAATTAAAAAATTCATTGTGAAGTTTTAATGAAATAAAATTGGGAATAGATTGTATTTATATTCGAATTTAGAGGAATTATAGTTATAATTTATTGAGTAAGTCGTAGGTTCGAGCCTAGATAGGCCCTTTACTTCGAGTAAATTATCATCACCAATGCTCTCAAAACGGTGACGGAAAACATCGTGAGGAAACCGGCATATCCTAGAAAAAAATCTTGAAGACATATGTGAGATCTCCCAACCCACACTGGGCCACAGTCCTCCTTTCTGTGAGAGAGATTGGGCTGTAATCCTCCACGAACCCAACACGAATCGGTGGCACTTATATAATAATATTTTCTGTGATAAATAAATGGTCCCATCCCAAACCGCTGAATCATGTTATTAGATTGGTGAATTATCTGAAATTGATTTGGTCTGTAAGTGAATTAGGAGTGCTTCATAAAATTGTGATTAGATTCCTTCTTCTTCTCAATAAATCTCAATTTCGTTTACATTTGGAACGTTGTATACTGTTGGATATTTTATTGATCCCTGAGCCTTTTTAAGTCATAGAAATAGGGGACTAAAAATTTATTATTTGTACGGTAGATAAAAAAGAAAATTGGGCACGTATATTTTACTAGCTGCGCCCCATGGTTTCACCTTCGTAAGTCTCGATCCCGTGGAAATATCGGGATAAAAAGTATCCTATGTATTAATCCAGGTTATAAACTATCTGTTTGCCAAATTTCATCCAAATCCATTCAGCCGTTTTTACGTGAAAGAGTAACAAACATCCATCCATCCATACTTACAAACTTTCGCGTTTATAATATTAGTTAGATTTTTTACGTAATCAAAAGATTAGAAACATAAAGAAAGAAAAGACTTTCTTTATTTATTTATTTAACTATTTATGTACACACATAATAAACAGACAAGAAGAAAAGAACAGAAAAAATACGTACAAAGGTGATGCTTATTTCTAAAGAAATCTCTTCCAGCACACCTGCGATAGGAAAGTAGATAAGACATGTAGACACCGTGTGTAAAATTCAAGATAAAGTAAAATACATAAAATCAACACAATTCACTTAATGAACTAGAACAAATAATATGATCATACACTTACATACAAATAAAAATACTACATACATAATATACATAACTACCTACTTCATAAATATATATCGAAATAAATACATACACAACTATGACGAAGTGGAAAGATAGTGTTCTTTCACTCTTCTTTTAAACACTGCAACAGTTTGGCAGTCCCTAATGTCAGGCGGAAGGGAATTCCATAACCGCACCGCGTGCACAGTGAAGGAGTAGGAGTAGAAGTCAGTGGAATGGGGAGGGGACTTAAGGAGATTTCTATGATGCGACCTGCAAGGCGCATCAGAAGGACGGGCGAAGGAAAAACGCTCCCGCAGATAGGACGGAGTTTTAGGATTGTGAAGGAGGTTAAAAAGTAGACACAATATCCGAGAGTTCCTGCAAAGTCGAATAGGGAGCCACTTGAGTAAGTTGCGATAGTAAGAAACGTGATCATACTTTTTAAGGTTAAAAACAAAACGAATGCAGATATTTTGCAAACGCTCAAGTTTATTTAAAAGCTCCTCAGTGGCATCCAAAGCAGTGGCAGTGGTTCTTTCTTTCTTTCTTCCTCTCTGAGGCTATTTTTGTTATTTGTTTTAATATTGAATTTAAAAATTGTGACGACGACGTCACACTTTGCCTACCAACTGCACCAAGTTACGACGAATGGGTCTGCGAGTTCGTTGACATTGTTGAAGATATCTTTATTGGGAACCCATTGCTGGTACAAAATGTGAAAGGAAACGTTACTGAAGTGAAGAAGCTAGGAGATATAGAGGAATCAGACGAAGAAAATGACATTCAAGTCAAGTTTCCGTAAGACGAAGTGCCTAGTGGTGAAGCTGATACAACCGAGGGGCCTGGTAATTCCTATAAAGTTGATGATTGTGTCGGTAGAACTCGAGTTGTTAATACCTGTGTAAAAGAAGATTAAGACGAAAAAGCAAAGAGAGAAGAAAACAAAGGAGAAAGAGATATTGATGAAGTAAAATGTGACCGTGCTTGATAAAAGATTTAACAAAATATTGCATTTTTTATTTCCCTTTTTCACTTTTCGGGTTCCCTAGTCAACAAGGAACCCTTATAGTTTAGCCATGTCCGTCCGTCTGTCTGTCCGTCTGTCCGTCTGTCCGCGGCTTAGCTCAGAGACTGTTGATACTGGAAAGCTGTAATTTGGTATACATATAATCAAGCCTCCAAAGTGGCAAAAAAATTATTAAATTTTTTTTTTTTTTGGTTACACTTAAATGAGGAACTTTTTTTTTCTCGCCTATCCTATGGTGCGGGGTGTCATTGGAAAGGTCATTCTAAAATATTGTGAGTTTGTGAAAACCATTTTTGGATGCAGGGATCCGTTTGCGAAATAATAAGCTTTAAAGTGCTAATTTTTGTTAGAGTCAAGTGTCCCCCCGCCCCCTGCCAGCTAAATGGTTGGTTTTGACTATGTGGCAAAATTCACGGCAGTAGTATATATAACGAAATTAAAAGGAAAACTATCACAGCTAAGTAGGCACTACAACCGAGTAATATTCAACCAACTTACTTTTGCAGTTGCAAAATTATGTTCTCTGTACATTGTAGTTGAAAAACATGTTCTCCCATACATTTCGTATGGAAGAACATGTTTTTCAACTACAATGTTAATAAATGTTGTATAAATTCATCCCAACTACGGAACCCTTCATTGTGCGTGGTTCGACACACACTTTGCCGGATTTATCCATTTGTAAGGCTATTGATGTGTGTGTGTGTGTTTATATTATCAATTAATGTGCTGTCTCAGAAAAGTAAGTAGGTGTACCTTATAGATTGACAGAATACACAGAAGTGAATATATTATGTATTTACCTATTTAATAATATATGACTTGACAGGAAAATATAATTATTTAAATATCTTTTAATTTTTTGACAAGCCTACCACCACCGCTTACGGCAGTATTATTTTAATATTACTTCAGTGTAGGAAAAAGTTGAAGTTCTACAGGACGTATAGCTCCATCTCTTTCCCCCACTGAAGTAAGATTAAAATAATGGGGACTGGTTTACGAGGTGGCGGTAGGGCCCCAGCTCAGTAGGTAACACAATAATACAAGATGGCAGGGACATCGACGCGCAACCTATTACCATGGATTCAGTACAAATTATTCTGGATATAACGATACATTTCAACGCAGACGGCGTTGAAATTTATAATCGGTTATTAAAAAACAATTGCTACTCCATACATTTTGACAACGTAGATACTGCACTTTTGGAAACAGCAGATTTATTTTTACGCTTGATCTCTCTCCGGTCATGTCAGATTGCCATCCCATCGGACTATGAGAGTGAGGGATGAGAGAGTGCACCTGTGTCTGCGTACACACTTGCGCGCTATAATATCTCCCGCGCCGAAGGCTAGTCTCCGTTGAGATAGGCGGCCGTGGCTGAAATACGGTCTGGAGGACTATTACCTACCTACCCTACCTACCTACCTCCCCTACCTACCTATCTACCTATCCTGCCTACCCTACCTACCTACCTATCCTGCCTACCTACCCTACCTACCTACCTATCCTGCCTACCTACCTATCCTGCCTACCTATCCTGCCTACCTACCCTAGCTACCTACCCTACCTACCTACATACCTACCTACCGAGATATCATCAAAAAAGCCATTCTATACAGAATGTATGTGAAAACGAATTTTCTTCATTTTATTTTTTAGTGAATATTTCCGATGTTTTAATAGTTATTCTGCTAGGCGGAGACAAATCCAACAAATCAAAGATCATCAATATCGATCCAGCAGGTCTCTAATTATAAGTGATCCTATTGAGATAACATGCTATAAACTTTCTTTCTTTTCTTTCTTTCTTACCAGGTGATAACAGTTCAGGTGCTATAGAATCCCTCACTCACTGAGTATAATTTGCAAATTAATAACCCACAGACAATGTGCAGGACTAAGGCTGTCTCGCAGCCTTCATACTCGTAAATTAGAAGCTTATTGGACCACCTTTTCACTATTTCCTTTTTTTTATATAATTATATTAGATAACAATTGTAAAATAAAAGAACACTTATTGTGGCATAACTATAATAGTTAGTCATATGCTATCGCGACACTTTTTGTAAATAATGATGTGTTTTGCAAAGTCGTAGTACATTATTTTATTCTATCATCAATCGTTTTCGCAGCGCACGCGATGTAAAAAATATTTTAGTACGGATCCCTAATTTTTTTGAACATATTATATAGCCTATGTCACCCGGAGATAGCTTCTCAACAGTGAAAGAATTTTTCAAATCGGTTCAGTAGTTTCGGAGCCTATTCAATGCAAACAAACAATCAAATCTTTCCTCTTTATAATATTATTATATAAGATAAGTAATAAGTATAAGTATATAAATAAAGATGACCCAATAGTATGTTGATAAAACTCCGTCGCAAATAATGCATTAATTTCGAACAAAGATTAGGTACTATTAAAAAAGGTTATAGTTAGTCAATCTTAAAAGATAGATATATGCTGTCGCGGACTTTTTTAATTTTATAGAGGAACAATTCCATCATACATGATATTTGCGTAACTTAAAGCGTTAAAAAAGGAATAATTTTTCCCGTTTTTGCAACATTTTTCATTAAGGCTCCGCTCCTATTGGTCGTAGCGTGATGGTAAATAGCCTATAACCTTTCTCGATAAATTGACTATTCAACACAAACATAATTTTTCAATTCCAACCAGTAGTTCCTGGCATTAGCGCTTCCAACCAGTAGTCAAACAAACAAACTCTTCAGCTTATAAGTATATAGAAGATTTACGAGTTTTAGCTGGCAATATGCAGATAATCGCAAATTACCTTGAACTTCTAAACAGGTAATGTAACTTTTAAAGTGCAGTTTAATAGTCACAACAATTTAGAATTTTACTCATTCGAGAATTCCTTAGTGAACAGTCATGAAGCTCAATTTATTTTGTTTTATAATTATTTAAATAAATGCATTGACGATAACGTCAAACTTCGTTCATGCAAGTACGCTAAGTTATGATAATGAAGTACATAGAAGTAATAGAAGCCCATGCGACAGTGAAAAGGAATATTACTCAAGTGCCAGAGGATGAAGAATATGAACATGAAGAAGAAGAGGAAAAAAAAGATGCTGACGAATGCCTGGAGGTCGCCACAATCTTCCAAGCTGGAATCGATCGCAGAATACAGGTTTTTCTTATTTCTAAAAAACTAATTTGATTGGTATCGTCAAGTTTCTATTACCAATATTGATTGTTCGACGCAATCATAAGAGCATTGATTCTAGTTGGCAACGTCGCAAATAACTGTCAAATATTTACCTGTTTTGATTATTTTGGCAATATTACTGTATGGAACTATGAAATATCGGTAACTAACTGACTAGAATGAATTGCAATTATAACACTGAATTTAAATAACCGGATTTAGGTGTAAAAAAGGCGTTTGGAAAGTTTCCAAATCCTTTTTTACATCTAAAACTAAATATTCAGTGTAACGATATTATTTATTACATTTCCTAATCAATATTTTAAACAACTATTTGGCCACCTTTCATATTTCCATACAGTAATATTGCCAAATTAATCAAAACAGCGAAATATTTGACATCTATTTTCGATGTTGCCCACTTTCAGAATAAACGCTCAGATAATTATGATCAATTTTATTTCACGAACATGAGCTAAATATTATTATAATCAGTTTAAAAAAATCATCGTTGAAATCGTCATCTGTACATACTTATTATAAATTAAAGTCCCTTTTCGTGTCTATCTGTGTGACCGCGTTGTTCTTCTTAACTACGCAACGGATTTTGATGCAGTTTTCACCATTATTTACATAATTTATTCCTTACGGTGTATATTACATACGAGTAAGATCAATAAAAAAAATTAAATTAAAAAAAACTAAAACCCAACTACAAACAAATTAAAAATCCAGAGTCACACTTTGTACGGAGCACACAGTCGTAGTTGGGTTTTAGTTTTTATTACTTTAATTATTTTGGGGTTATAATATATATATTTTTGAAATGTGCTCATTAAGGGCGGGTAGTAAGCAAAATTGCCTGTCTTCAATTTGATTTTTCATGAAATTGATAAGACTTAGGTTTAAAATAAAAATAGTATGAGTAACTACATGATATTTCCAAACTTTTTGTGGAACAGAAACACAAAATAATAAGATTTTCTCGATAAAAAATTATCACGAAGTTACCTCTAATTTTCACGTATTTTCGATTTGTACTTAATATGATAATACCTGATAGGATAAAAACTAGATGATTATGTATTAATACAAGGCAAAAAAAATTGTGTAGGCTTTTTTTTTTATTCGTTTTATTTTCGATTTTATTACGAATCTAAGCTTGTAAGACTTACGACGTTCTTAGTTCGTGGAAGAAGCCATCTTCCGTCGCACATTACGGGAATTTCAAGCATATTTTTGTTTCACAAATCAGTCGGCTTCGCTCTGTTGAGACGAGAGGACTGCGCTCAAATTTTTAGCTGTGCTTTATTTACGTTCATAATATTTTCGTAATTTAAAACATCGTTGGAAATAAACTGAGAAATGGAAAACAAACAAAAACCACCAAAAAGACTTCAGAAACGAATTTTAAAAACGTTAAGAATTGAAAACTGACTGAATTCCGGTAAGAAATATTATATTAAACACAATATTCTGTTGTTGATATAAAGTCAAGATGACATACTATTTATTTGACATATTGTTGACTGGTATGCATGGAATTAGTAATTATTTACACAGCAACTAGTGCCATTGCTCTGCATTTCGGTCAAATTTCTTGCGAAAAAAGTTTCAACATGACCACCTAGCAAATTCCGTGTTCATTCAAAAGTTCGTGCAGGCGATTTTAGATCTTATTTTGATCGAGTAAGGATCCAAATTCCTTTACTATGAATAGGAGATTAATGTATAGTATAAGCAAAATAAACAAATGTCTACTACTGAAGAACTACTGAAGAATTTCTTGAAAAATATATTTTATTTACAGAGTTGCTGCGGCACAATCTGCCGAATGTGATCAAGTCTTTACTAAGTGCATCTCGCCAGCTGTGTACGTTTATTTATAATTAATAAACCCCGAACACAGTTATTCTACAATATTGGAATAGAGTATGCTTAGACAAATCAATATGATGTCTGAAGTACTGAACCATTAATTACATGTATTTTTACAGACCTACATCGGAAAATTTTGACACGAATAAAAGTTGTCCTGTAGAAAATAACGAGCCCGACACTTATAATTATGCGAGGAATGAAGATAATCCAAAGAGGTACCTGCTTTTATTCGAAAAGTACCTACAACTATCATCCTTCTTCTGTTTATTATACCAAATTCCCTCCCGGCTGATTTTGTGACGCCGTTAGTTCTTTACGCCGTTGGTTCGCATAGTGGGTTGTGTAAGTCACAGCTACCAAATTCCTATCCACAGTAACTTTGTATTATTTGGTAATTGTTAATAAGATTATCTTTTTTATTATAGTACATTGAAACTACGACCCACCCAACCACAAATACTGAGCCGACCAGAAATACTGAGTCAGGATGATAATTTGTATGGTCCAGCATACTCGGAGAGAATAATAATAGACAAGATGTACTTTTTCGAAAAATTAAAAAATATTTCAAACCATTCACCTCAATTTGGCTGCACACTATCTAACATGAACATAATTTGAGAAACTAAAATAGGTTTACATTCGAAACTGAAACTCTCCTGCAATATGTGCAGAGGTGAATTTATAATCAACACGACAGATCCACTGTCAACCCAGAACCTAGACATTAATACAGCAGCAGTTTCTGGAATTAGTGTTACAGGCATTGGCTTGGAGCAATTCCAAGGACTGTGTGCAGCAATCAATCTGCCCATAATGACACAAAAAATGTACAGGAAAAAACACACAGAAATTTGTAATCAATGGGAAAAAACAGCACACGAAGCTATGGAGGCTGCAGCAGAACGCGAAAGAGTAGCTGCAATAGAAGAAGGAAAGGTGAAAAACGGAGTAGCAGTCATTGACGTCATTGCTGATGGTTGCTGGTCCAAGCGCTCGTACAAGAGCAACTATGGTGCACTTTCTGGAGCAGCAGCCATAATCGGTAGAAAGTTTGGTGAAGTTTTATTTTTAGGAGTTAGGAACAAGTACTGTTGTATCTGTGCACGTGCAGAGAATAAAGGCATAGCACCAAATGACCATAAATGTTATAAAAATTATAGTGGTAAATTTTTCAAAAAAATGGTTTTCGCTTCCCCATAAACATCTTCTGCCATGTCGGGTTTGTGGCAGCTGTCTGTTCCATAGAATTTATCCGTGGTCGACGTTTTCTTACGTACATTAACCCTTCTGACTCGTGTCAACTTTTTTTTCAGATTGTTTTTTTGTATTCTTTGCTCTTCAAATATTTTACATTTTGATTTGGGGCTTGTGCATAGAATTGATTTTTGAATGTGATACAGTGGTTTTTTTTGTATTAAATGCCACCACTGCAGCGGCACATCTTGACTGATATGTCTGCCGTTGTATCAAATTCGTTCTTTTGCCGCCTACGAATTTGGCAATTATACTATTAAATAGCTCCACAACATTGCTGTCGCAGTCGAATATCAGACTTCTTGAATGTGCGGCAACTATGCCCACAATATACTGAACTTTAGCCCAAAATGAGGAGTTTTTAATTTTTAACACCAGATCTTCATTTTTTCTTTCACTTGTACAGTAATAATCTTGACATTCGGTATGGTGGCCAAAAGCGTGGTTGTAAGAGTTGGAAATGTCAGTATACAGTTTATTTATTCTGTTTCCTAATTCAGAAGTTCCGGATTTATGTGTTTTTATAGCACAACAAATGACTTTCCTAATGGCGAGTATTCTGTGTGTGGTGAGCATTTTTCTCATAGACTGCGGGTACTTTGTATCTTTGCTAGCGGATACTAATTTGTTGCATAAATTTCGTAAAATGTGATTCCTACATTCGATTTTTTCGACTGTAACATCTTTGTATGGCCTTTCTTCGAGGATGTTCGAGTAAGTACTGGAATCTCCATCTGCGATCAATTTTCCTTAAATAATATTGTACGTGATTTTCTAAATACCTCTGCTATTATTTCAGCCTCCATGCCAGATGAGGAACCACTATAATTTTTATAACATTTATGGTCATTTGGTGCTATGCCTTTATTCTCTGCACGTGCACAGATACAACAGTACTTGTTCCTAACTCCTAAAAATAAATCTTCACCAAACTTTCTACCGATTATGGCTGCTGCTCCAGAAAGTGCACCATAGTTGCTCTTGTACGAGCGCTTGGACCAGCAACCATCAGCAATGACGTCAATGACAGCTACTCCGTTTTTCACCTTTCCTTCTATTGCAGCTACTCTTTCGTGTTCTGCTGCAGCCTCCATAGCTTAGTGTGCTGTTTTTTCCCATTGATTACAAATTTCTGTGTGTTTTTTCCTGTACATTTCTTAAGTCTATAGGAAGATTGATTGCTGCATACAGTCCTTGGAATTGCTCCAAGCCAATGCCTGTAACAGTAATTCCAGAAACTGCTGCTTTATTAATGTCTAGGTTCTGGGTTGGCTGTGTCTTCTCTGATTCTCTTTTATGATTCTCTCTGAGTGATCTTGTCTTTTATGATTCTCTCTGAGTGTGCTGGACCATACAAATTTTCATCTTTACTGTTACTCTGCATTTATGGTTGGCTCTTTTGGGCGGGTTGTGGTTTCAATGTTCTATAAGAAAGGTAATATTATTTATAATAACCAAATACTTGGCATTACAAAATCAGCTGGGAAGGAATTTGGGATAGTATTCAGAAAAAGGAAAGGAAAAACTGTATAATAATAATAATAGTTTTTTTTTTAGTATTTAGTATGATGGTAGTGGTCGAATTTAAGCAGGTGCCTCTTTGGAGCATTATCTTCATTCCTCGCATAATTACATGAATTAAGTGCCGGGCTCGTTATTTTCTGCTTGACAATTTCGTTTATTCGAGTCTAAATCTTCCAAATTCGATGTTGGTCTGTAAAAATATATGTAAGCCATGGTTCAGAACTTCAGACATCATATTGATTTACTTACTCAATTTTAGTGGCGAAGTTAGATTGGTTTCACGTACCCGCTGATCAGATGATTGTTTGATAAACGTTTTAAATTAGTATTTGTGAAGTAATTATTCCAGTGAATTCTTCGTGTTGCGCTCGCAATTCACACTGATGACGCCGACTAAACCAGTGAAAACTAATGACGACGTCGAGGAGTTTGGTCTTTCACCGACAAATATAGATAGAAGATAAACCATGTATATAAGTTGTTTGCCGAAAAAATAAACTATAATTGTATTGTATTTGTATCTTTATTCATACATTTATGTTGAGGTATATCCTAACTTAATTATTTCATATTATAAATGTGAAAGTGAGTTTGTATGTATGTTTGTTACGCTTTTACGCTGAAACGGCTGAACGGACGGATATGGATGAAATTTGGCATATGGGTAGACCATGACCTGGAAAAGGACATAAGCTTCATTGACATACCACGCGGGCGATGCCGCGGGCGGAAGCTAATTAGAAATATAATTACTTCCAACACTCAGGCCCGCTTGTTTCGGAGATCTATCAAAATACGCTTACAAACATAATTTAAGCAACATTATGATGTCTCTGTCAACAACATAAACATAGACAAAAACAGAACGATGGTTGAAATTTATTTAGGGATAAATGGATGTGTACCTACTTGTAGTGCAAGTAGGCCTTCAATTATTTCACCTTTTTAACATAAAAGCATATCTTTGGAAATATGTAAACTAGGTACCTAGTACCCAACTGGTACTCAATAACCGAAATAAATGATCAGACGAAACAATGAGCTACAAAAACAACATTGTATACAGCGGTCATACGTTTTTGAGCATAGTAGTTTCATCTTACTATTTTGCATATACTTAATACGGAAGATTCAAAATTCAAATAGATCTTACGACGGGCGAAAAGTTTCTATTGGCGCGAACACGGCGCGAAGGGATTGTGTTTTGTTTTCGTCGTGTTTGATGAGAGGGGTAGGTAAGAATTGCGCGGGTGAAATATGATTTTTTGCTGTCAAACTACTCCCCCTTAAGCCTTTTCATTTGATACCCAACATGGTACGATTAAACAATTTCTTTTTTTTGATCACACCAATGAGGTATCGTTGGAAGCGTCTTGATCGTCCGATTAAATTAAAAATAGCGCCCTCTCGAGGACATAAAGTCAGGAACTAAAAAAAAACATTTTAAATATTATAAGTTGTACGAACAAAATGTTAAGTGTGACGTAATAATAAATCGATTGAAAATGCATTCAAGTGATGAAGAAGATGTCTTAACACCTGAGTTTATGAAAGAGAGGGCGGCCATTATAGTAGAAAACTTGCTACCCAACAAATCACGGCTGGTTTACAGCAAAGTCTACGATGAATTTTGCAAATGGAAAAATGAAAATCAAGCTTCTGGCATTTTCAGTCTGTTTTTCTAACTTATTTTAATGAATTGTCGAAGAAAAAGAAGTCATCGACATTATGGAGTATGTATTCTATACTACGGTGTAGGTACTATAAAACCAAGGCATAACATTGACATAACAACATACTCGAAGTTGCAAGTTCTTTTTCTCGTAGCCATGGTATACTTGTATGCAACTCTTGAATAAAACGGATTTATATCGAGGGCCATGAATCACTCGCGTCGCTCAGGATTCTAACACTTGAATCCTTCACTTGCTCGTGATTCACCTATGGCCCTCGTTTTAAATCCGTCCTTTATTCACTAATTGCATAAAATACTATTATCTACACCCATGCTAAAGGTTTCTGAAACAGCTTATTGCCAACATTTAAACAACCAGTGTCATGTAACCATAATATCATCCAACATAATAACACCCGTTTGTGTTATAGTGTTGTACTTAATTTCATAATGCAACTGATTTCAAAAAAAGAACATTGTCATTCACGAGCGTTTCACTGACAAAGCACCGTAATTTAAAAACAAAACATACATTCCAATTCGAAAAATTCGAATTCACGTCGTACCGCGCCATTTTTGTTCGATATTGGTATTGCAAAGAAATATAGAAGATTCATATCATGGGTGTAGATAAAATCTTGTAATGCAACTGTAAATAATTAGGTATTAAAACACTATGTGATACTATTTAATACCCGTTATTATATAACAGTTGCATAAATAACTAATTTCATGTCAGTGCGCCAACCTCATTTTTAGAATAATCGCACTGGCCAGTACGAAAAAAATCGCTAAGCCCGATGAGCGATTTTTTTCCACTTCAAAAAACTTTATATAATTTTTGTTTCCACTTCAAAAAACTTTATATATTTTTTTTTCTCTCCCATCCTCTTGATTTGTTGTTTATTTATGTTGAACTGCCCCGTTGGTCTCGTGGTCCCAATCGCGACTGCTGAGCGTCGGGTCCTGGGTTCGATTCCCAGGTCGCGCAACGTGTTATAGGGTTTTTCCATAAGGAACCTCTAGTAACAGACCGAAATTTGGAAGTTGGCGGTGTGATACCCCCCTGTCTCGGAAATCACGTTAAGCCGTTGGTCCTGCGGCTGATCTCTCTTCCGTCGTATACTCGTATCCTTATAGAATAACACTGGAGAACGCATAAGCGCAATATTTGGAACAAAAAAGTCTTTCACTTTTGGCGGAATGGCGGGGGGCGCGGTAGCTTCTAGGAAAAATAAACAAAGAAATGCTCGCCCGGAATAGCTTCTAGGAAAAATAAACAATAGACTGCTCGCCCGGAAAGAGAAGTCGGTACCATCGATTTGTATCGATATCGATATTCATTCGGAATTTTTTTTGAATCCATGAAATGAAACAGCTGATGCTTAAAATAGTTACTTCTCTTTTAATAAGAAGAAAATATAACTAGGTACAATTCAATAAAATTAACTAAGTACACTTGTAATAATCTCAATATTAAAATAGGTTAAGTTAAAAAAATATATATTTAAAAATAAAACCATTTGAATGGAAATTTAAAACATTGAAGGTTAAAAAAATACTAAGTACTTAATTCCCATTATGAAATTATCGACATTTTAATTTTGACACATGACCACAAACCTTTTTTTTTTTTTTTTGGGGTTGGGAAATCATAAAATGAGTTCTCCCGTTCTGGGCGGAGCGGAAGGGCGTGTCAGACTTTTACTGACTAAAACCCACCCGTGTTCCTTCAGTTGCCTGTTGCCAAGATCCCGGTAACCCTTTCGGACTTTCCCGCAACCCTGGCAGGATGACCTCAACCCTACCGTAGTCTCGCTATCATTCATTCAATTCACATGCATGTTTTTGCTGATTTGTCGTACATTTTCGTAATGCAAAAGAAAAATATTTTGATCTTTACGAACATAAAAAGTGACTCTGTGATGTCATAAAAGCAATGCGAGAAAAATACTCGATTCATGACATGTTGTATGTTGAATCGAATGAACAATCGAAATGTATTATGAGGTTAAGATTTTGAATTTCAATAAAAACATGACCAAATGTTATAAAAAAATACTTAAATAAGGAACGTTATTCAGTTACTTAAAGTTTAGAATTTAAGGGCGCACCCAATCACAAATTGCTTAGTATGATCCTCTGTTATGCCGAAAATACTGCAGCATTAATTTTGAAATAAATATGTATATGTTAAAGTTGAGGATTGATGCTAGGTCTTATGTGAGGCGAAAACACGATTACATAAAATTTTCTCTATAGAAAAAAAATCCAAAGTTACCTCTGCACAGAATTATAAACCGCTGGTATTAAAAAAATACTTCAAATTAGATCATAAAACTTTGCTTGCTAACTGAACTAACTATAAAGCAGGTCTTATGTGTGTCATTTTTTTTAAATTACCATTATTTTCACCGTAAAAAGCAATTACCTATACTTTTCGACACTTTAGAGCCGCTAGCGCCCCACTCCGTCTCGTTCTCACTCAGGTCGCGAGTAGTAGTAGAGGTAGGGTTGGCCCGTCAGACATTTTCACGGAGCTCCGCGCGTCTCGAAAACGATTAACGATGTGCGTTGGAATCGATTTGAAAGTAATTTTTATGACCGTGCTGGACCACTTTTTTTTGTTCTTTTACGGAGGGGAAGTGTTCTTAAGGCTTCTCCAGTGATATTATACTCTAAGGTCGTATCAGATTGCCGTCCCACCATCGGACTATGAGAGTGAGTAGAGAAAGTGCACCTGTGTCTGCGCATACACTTGTGCACTATAATATCTACCGCGCCGATGGCTACTCTCCGTTGTGTTTGGCCGCCATGGCCGAAATACGGTCTTAGGACTATGATGATATATTATTATTTTAAATCTTGTAAGTTTTTAAATTATGTCAGTATTATCTTGAAAAAAGTAAATAAAATTCTGTACCCAGTAAGTTATATAGGTTCTCATTACATTCCAAATAATTTCACACATGTCACCAGCTATATTCTTTTACTAAATATTCATTTTTTTTCAGTGGAATTCCCAAGAGAACTATTTGCAGTAAAATCTGATGATCCGTGCATACCATCACCATGTGGAAAGATAAATTTTTGGCATTGGGAAGATAATTACAATGGCATCATACGTCGCATTTGTCTTCCGAATTACGTCAGATCTTCGACGAAATGCGATCCACACTGTCCTGGTCAGCGTCCTGATTACTGTCGTGGTAATTAATTACAGTTATCATTTTTATCTGACTTGTGCTAGTATTTTTGCCTTAGAAGTATTTTTTATACATAGAGATTTTACAATAGCCAGCTTAGATTGTATAATGCAGTGGCGTATTAACCCTAAGGCAAACTAGGCACGTACCTAGGGACGCGAGGATTAAAGGGGCGCCGCGCGGAAGATTTTTAACAAAAAAATGAAAATTAATAGAAAACTCAAACTCAAACTCAAAGCATTTATTTCAATTAAACTATTTACAGGCACTTTTGAATTGTCAAAGAATCGGTCATTTAGTCAAAAAGTTGAAGCTAGTTGCCCATTCCAAATCGTAGATCTCTATGGAGAAGAACGAGCAAGAAACTCCAAGGACACTCTTTTAAAAATGGATATAGATATTACAAAATCCTGGGTACAGTATTCTTGGTGCTTCTATATGTGAGAACAATGTCAAATGAAAAATAATGAAAAACAATTCAAAATATAAGATTAAAAATAAGCCCTGGCCAGCCCTAAGAGATGACCAGTCTCAACTGACAGCGCCCGTTCACGAACATGACACGTGGATCAGCACCATCCAGCTCAACCATTTTGTAGGGAACCGAATGATCCAACACATGCGCCACCATCAGCGAGACATTTAAGTGAGTATGACATACTCTCATCTGCCATGCTCTTTCAAGTCAATATAAAACATGATACCATATTAAACGGCTCCATGGTACTCACATTTACAAAATTGAAAAAATGCTTCTAATTTATAAAAAACTATAATTTGCAATGTACTTGAGAGATTTATATAATCTTATAATCTTTTTTTTTTTTTTTTTTTATATATATGGCTGCTAATGGGCGTTGATGAGTTGCTTGCCTAGGGTGCTCTCGACATTTAATCCGCCACTGGTATTATGCATATATTTTACTTTATTATAGAGCTACTTATTGAAGCAATGCTATGAATCTTGTTATAAAAGTCTGGATCTCTTGGTGAATCTAGTTTACTAGTTCAAAAATCTTTTAGTTCTTTTTCTTTAATTGAGTAAGCCGGTATCTACTCAAGGATTTCACTTAAAAATAATCAATCATTAACATGAATTGACAACCAAAGATTTAAATCATTATAATGTGCTCTCACCGTAACCGAGTGGCACGAAAAATGGTCAATACTTATAAAGGGACCTCACACAATAATAATGTCGTTTTCAAGATAATCAAGTTATTGTGTGTATCAGGGTTATCAAAACAAAACAGAAACCAAATCTTTTGACGCGGCAGAGCGAATCTTTCGATTTAAATCTTTGCTGTCAACTATAAACTGGAACTAGTTAGCAGATTGAAAACATTTCATTTGTGTTGTCATGTGTTAATATATATTGGTAAGGTAATGTAAGGCAATAATAGTTTAAGGAGGCTCCGCAGTAGTAGCCCGCGAAATTTAAATATTACGTAAGTTTTTTTGCAATTAGCGGGTCAGTGTCAGCTTGTATCTTGATCAAAATATCATTGGCGACTATAACAAATATGTGTCGGAGACGGTCATCAGTACGGTCGCTAAACGAAGCGCGGCACGTGACGCGAGTGGTGGCAACACTGACACGCGGTTAACTTCGTGCTACGACTGAGCCTAGCTGTTGGAGGGGCGCCAGGGCGAGCTTTCTTGCCTGATGACCGTCCTGGAGAACAGAACCTCCAGTCTATCTAGAATAAATCCTGACGTATCTCCGACATATGTATTTTTAGAATTATAATCATTAGAATCATTAATAACTCTCTCTTAGTTAGATTTGTTCAGTGAACGAGTTTTTCATGATAATAATCGTAATAAATATGGATTTACGGAATTATTAACATTAGAATCAGCAATACAACTCTCTAAGTTTATGTAAGTGCATTGAATGACTATTTCATGAAATTTTCATTCCATGCACTGACATTAACTAATAATATTCGACGACCGCTAATAATATTTAGATCAACATACAACCTGATACTGACATGCAAATTGCAAAAAACGTAAGAAAATTTCGCGGGCCACCCTAGCGCATCCCCCTTAAGCGCATTTGTTTACTCAACTTTAAGATCTTTCTAAATAAGTAGTAGTAGTAACTTTACTACAGTAAATATATCAGAAACATAATTAAATCAATAACAAATACGACAAGTATTTATTGTAACTTATAAATGAAATGAAATGAAATTGTTTATTCTGTAATTAGGATATTGGAATCACTTTTACACGTCATATTAAAAAGTTGTAAAAATAAGCTAGATGAGGTCAGCGTTTCCTATCTGACTACTCGGAGAAGAAAGGCCGAAACAAACTCAGAGGTCACCGTCTCTTTTAAAGTCCAGACATAATCTTGGTCTGGCCATAATGAGGACCATGTAGATTAGTCTGAAATGGTCTTTTGAGGAAAGAACCACACAGATTTGAGTGGACCTGTCCAGTCAGTGCCAGCATTTGTCAGTAATAGTGGAGCTCAACTCAGAACTTAAGGAGCTCAACGACTCGACAAACAATACCTATCAAAGAAAGGACATTTGGATAGGTCGCGTAAAGTTCTCAAATTGCCAGACTTTCGCTAAAACTAACTGAGAACGAAAAATAAATACCCACATTCACAACAAAACAATACTTTACAAGTAATCATCATGTCATTTTGTATATAATATTCAATAATGTCAATTTGTATATAAAACTGATAGGTATATTTTGATGATTTCCCATAATATTCAAAATGTCACAATGCTTAGCAGAGCGAGCAGCTCAATCACAAGCATTTTTGTCTTCTAAAAAAAAAATTCAAAAAAATTCAAAAAAAGGGTACTATACAATTTCAGATTATTATCTGAAATTTTATAGTACCCTTTTTTTACAAAGTTTGCTTATAATACAGCTTTTAAATTGTTTAATGGGTAAGTTTCGAATGTCAATAAACAGTAACTTCTGCCTTAAAACACGACACATTTATTATTATTGTCTACCTACCCACTTTTAATTATCTTTATTGTATTTAGTGTACTTGTCAGCGCATAATAGGAAGCTATTAATAGTAGAAATACTTCTAACTGGTTCTACGTCAGGAGACATTTGAAAAGAAATAGGTAGCATAATAAAGTACAATCCACCCCTATGTCTTGCGTTTGTGGGCTATCAGAAGGCTTTTACTAAATATTTAAATAAAATTCTATCGAGACCTGAGGGCCTAGACAAGTGACAATCGCTTCGAAAGCGTTTCGTTTTTCTACAATGACTTTTGAATAGGATTGACATAATGTATATGATAACTTATGTCCGTCCTATACATTTCTGCCGTTTCCATCATCGTTAACGCTGATAGAATGTCACTTTGTCTAGTGCTTCTGGTCTATTTTGGAGTCTTTGCAGCGATGCCAAGACGACTCGCGATAAACAAAGAAAGCATTGCCAGTCAACGAGGCAATACTTGTTAACTTGTCAACAGTGACGTGGACATTTTTTTTTCATTTGGTTACTTATAATTTATCTGGTTGTGCTTGTTATTTAATACATAATACACAGAGAAAGGAACCTCATTTCAAACGGGTGTCCCACGACACCTCTTGACTTTTTTTTTTACAGGACTTTACTATCCAGACGATTTTAAGCCTTGCTCGCCATCACCGTGCGGTCTTCACAGTCAGTGCAGAGAAGTGGGCGACGAAGCAATATGTAGTTGCAAAATCGATTATATGGGGACACCACCCAACTATCGACGAGAATGTACAATAAACAGTGAATGCGCTAGTGACAAAGCCTGCTTAAATCGCAAATGTGTAGACCCATGCGTTTACAAATGTGCTAGAAATGCAAACTGCACAGTAATTGATCAAAACCCTAAATGTTCATGTCTGGATGCAGTCGCTGGTGATCCATTTACTAATTGTAGTAAGTACTCATTACGGGTGGGATTTAGAAACGTGCCGCCTCTTTAGAAAGAATGTGAGGCTATTTGCGATTTCTAAAAAACGATATTATTTTTATTTATTATGGTGTACATAATAATCTTTATTATGTACACCATAAAAATTACAGACATAAATATTGTCAATAGGAGCTCGTGGCTACGTAATAACAGCCGCACGGGTCGATCCATCAGGTTAAGCTACGCTTGCCGGGGTTGGTCCGAGAATGGGTGACCATCTTTACATATCGAGACTCCTCCGTGCCTCGGAAAGCACGTTAAGCCGTTGGTCCCGGCTGTCATTTGTGGATCTTTGACAGTCGTTGCGGGTCGTTAGAAGCCCGAAAGTCTAACAACCAGTCTTACCAAGGGGTATCGTATTACCCAGTTACTGGGTTGTGAAGGTCAGATAGGCAGTCACTCCATGTAAAATACTGGTATTCAGCTGCATCCGGTTAGAGTGGAATGGTTATGGTTAGGAACGAAAAAACCGACGCGTGTAAAGCTGTGAAGCTTTTGCTTATAGATGTCTTCATTTAGAACGCTTTGGCAAAATGTCACAACAAGCGAACGCCTAGCTTTCGAGAAAATAAATCGAAGTTTCAAAAAATTCAACTTAAATAAGGATGCAAGTGCGAGCAAAGCGAGCTCGGGACTTGGGGCACCGCAACTTGGTCAGGCGGCACGTTTCTAAACTTTAACCCTCATTACTAATGAGGGTTATTAATCTTATTTGTTAGGGTTATTAATTAAAATTATTTGGAATGTAATGAGTCATTACATTCCAAATAATTTCACACTTGTCATGAACTCTATATTTCATACAATAATTATTTAAAAATTTTCAGTGCCACTATCAACTCCGGCGCAACGATCTGAAGCAAATCCGTGCATACCATCACTATGTGGTCCGTATTCCCAATGCCAAGAGTTCAATGGCAGCGCTCGCTGCACCTGTCTTCCGAATTACAGCAGCTCTCCGCCGAGATGCAGGCGGGAGTGTACTATCGACTCTGATTGCAACACTGACAAGGTGTGCATCAACAATAAGTGCAGCGACCCATGCCCCATGGCTTGCGGTAACTATGAGGACTGTACCGTCCATAACCATGTACCGTACTGCACGTGCTTGCCTGATAGCTGTCAAGGTAATTAATTATAGTTATGATTTGTGATTGATTGCATAGATTTTTCGAAATATTGATTATTATGAATAATCACGATAAAAACACGTCACAAACACTGTGTGAATCACTTTATACTTAAATTCTAAGATGAACTATAGATTTACCCTATAATAAACACAATTATAATAATCATCTAAAAAAATAAGTTCCAGGGTTGCCAGCGCAAAAAATATTGCGTGTGATTTTTTTACACTTTTATCAGATACTTTTGGAATAGACTAAAAGTACAGCAAAGTTGACTCTTGCGCACATGCCCTTGAACTACCTCGTAACACACAATTGCATATTATACTTATCGGTATCGCCAATGAGATCAATTACATTCAATGATTGTTTATTTATGCATCAATTAAAATGAAGGCATTAAATATTAAAACCCTACAAAATGTTAATACATTTCATATTTACCCTGCTGTTGCAACACTCATTTCTTATGAATTATTTTGTTGTGCTTTTGTGTGCTCTAGAGTTGGATCAAACATTTGACTTCCCACGATACCCACAATTGGATCACAAAATGGAATCGCAACCATATGAAACTGGAATAAGTTCATCTATATGGTACATTTACTGTAAAACGAGTGCATTAGAAGTTGACGAGTGTCCTTCGGGTACAGTGAGATTCAACGACGTTTGTAGTGTAACTGATTGATGATTACATGAACAACAATTAAACAACATACTTACTTAATAGTTTTTTTTTGCTCACTTGTCACCTTGATTAATGTAGACCCGTTACCAAAAACAGTTACCATCTAGGTACATAATTACGTACCAGAAGTACTAATTTATGAAAAATGAAACTACTATAAAATACTAGCTGTGCCCCGCGGTTTCACCTGCGTATGTCTCGATCCTGTGGGAATATCGGGATATAATCCTATGTCCTATTCCAGGTCATGGTCTACCCATGTGCCAAATTGCATGTAAATCCGCCCTTTTAGCGTGAAAGCGTAACAAACAGACAAACTCACTTTCGCATTTATAATATTAGGTCTTTACCTATGAAATTGCCGTTTTGTATGAAAAAATTTAAACGAATTTTTTTCATGTATTTTTTATTTGTATTAATCGAAGTAATCACCCATGCAATCAATGCATCTTTGCCAACGCAGTGGCAGTTTATTGATGCCCTTCTTAAAGAAATCAGCTGGACTCCCGTCCAGCTGATTTCTTTTTTCAAAGGCAACAAATTCTTCAAAGGCATTTTGTACTGCCTCTCGGATATTGAATTTTTTTCCCGCCAAGAAGTTATCCAAATTCTGGAAAAAGTAGTAGTCTGTACGCCCGGGTCTGGTGAGTAGGGCGGATGACGGAGAGCTTCCAACCCCAGTTCTTGCAACTTGGAGACCGTCTGCTGTGCAGTATGAGGTCGCGCGTTGTCGTGCAGGAGCAGCGGAGACGAGCGATTGACCAATACTGGTTGGAGATGTGTCAGCTTCTCCATCATTGTGTTCAGTTCTTCACAGTACACATCTGCAGTAATGCTCACTCCGTTTGCTAAGAAGCTGTGATGAATCACACCGGCGCTAGACCACCAAACAGTGACCATCACTTTTCTAGGGGTAAGTTTTCGTTTAGAGCATTGTTTAGGTACTGAACCAGGATCCAACCAACTTGCTGAGCGCTTGGTTATCAAACAGAATCCATTTTTCATCGCAGGTAACAATGCGCTTCAAAATTCCTTCATTTGTGTGTCTGTTGAGCAGTGCAAGGCACGCCTCGACGCGTACTTCGCGCTGGCGATCATTGAGTTCGTGAGGCACTCATTTGTCAAGCATTTTTACCTTGCCAATTTGACGCAAATGGACCAATATTGTTTTGACGCTAACGTCGAAAGCTGCTGCTAATTCAGCCGTAGATTGTGTATCATCAGCTTCCACAATCGCCTTTAATTCGTCATTGTCGACCAAAGTCTTCGGACGACCGCGAGGTTCATTTTTCAGGTCGAAATTTCCAGAACGGAAGCGAGAAAACCAATAACAGGTGGTGCGTTGGTTTGTAGTGTTAGCTCCGTAAACGTCGTTGATGTTGCGTGCCGCTTGTGCCGCGTTGCTGCCACGACGGTACTTATATTCCATAATTACTCGAATTTTTAACATAACGAAAAAGATTGAAATGCGATGAAAATGTAACGCTAATCATTAAACAAATGACTTCTTTTGAAAAAAGAATTCCATGTTTTTAAAATAAAATTAATTTGAAATTAGAATTCTTAGCCAAACAAAAATTATTTTGATTTGAAATGGCCAGTAGTGCAGAACGGCAATTTCATAGGTAAAGACCTATTATTAGAAAATTGATAAGCTTACAACATTTTAATTTATAATACTATTAATAATGTTTATTTTATAATAACCAGCGAGTGCTCCAGTTTAAATGAATTAATTCGTGACATTTTTCTGTGTTCCCGTATTGGATCAAACGTTTGGCTACAATTTGTCCCACTACAAGGCTCATACAGAGAAGGAACGAACATATATCACCACCATGGTTGCTCATTGCGTTTAGTCCGTACAGACAATAATAACATAACATAACATTCATCACGCCTGTATTCAAAGGGTTAGGCAAATGTGTGCCATATAGTACACCCACATTTCGCCAGTTAAGTTGAAGTCCCATGTCATGGACTTAAACATAACTGGCGAAATATGGCAGGTTCACCTCTACCCAATCATCCGGGCAAACAAGCCGTGATGTAATGTAATTATTCAATACCGCTTCCAGGTTCTACTCAACACGTAAATAAAAGTGTAGGCAAATGACTTAATAGACGCCATTTTCTGATTCAACCCTAAACCACTGCCAGTAGCGGCGAACTGGCGAGTGAAAAGTAATTACTATAAAACGGTTCTGTGGTTCTGCGGTCCGTGATTGGTGACTCCTGGCGCGCCGGCAAATTAACTTGTAGTTCAGATTAAAATCTCTCGCGTTTTACTAAAACACACAATTTACTTTCATTACTGCTGTTGTGTTCGTTTTAGTGAATAATTTGTTGAGTGCGGTCATGCGGTCATTCAGTAAATATTACTTCGTAGTTGATTGACGGGTAGAAAATGATTGTGGAAAGACTCATATACTTTTGTGTCTATTTAAGGTACCTATTGACTTGTTCGAGGCGATCTTGTTAGATCGATGGCTAAACCATGACATAATGATTTGCTATAGTAATAATAACAGCAATCATTGTACCGATAGCCGTGACGGCCAATGGCATAATAGCCAAGAGCCTCGACCAACACCCGAGGAGGCTCTTGTTAGGCAGCTGGATCAAGGGCTTGATCCAGCAAGCGGTACTTCTGGACACGGCGCATATCGTTAGGAGGTTCCTCTCTCAGGAGTGCCCTGTCTAGGAAGCTTGGACCCTGTTCCCGATAGGTACCGGTGGGCTACTATTTTTTATAAAAATATTTAAAAATGAAATTTAAATATATGTACAAAAATGAAATAAAGGAAATGGTACAATTAGTTCTGGTAAAAATTAAGTAAATTGAATATAATTACTTAGATTGCAAATAATTATTTATTTTAAGGCATGCAAGAAAATACGTCAATGTGTGAGTGTGGGGGAGTGTGGGTGTATGTCTGTGTGTGTTTTATTGCTTATTATTTATGAATCCCTGGTCTTTCAGTGTCGTCGTAAGTAAGACTCTGAAAGTATTCGTGTATTTTGAATCCACATGGTGTACATAATATAGCAAATTCTATTATATTCTGACCTAGATACTATAAATAGTCAAAGCTCTAATGAAGAATAGAAGTTTCTCTGCTTCAAAAATTAGTTATTTGAAGTTTAGTAGTGATTTAGGGAATTAGGTCTTTAAACCCAGCTTAATTCGAAACTCTTGCAAAACAATTTTTTATAGTGTCAACATAATATTTATGTAAAAACACAGAACGTTGTATGTAAACTGTCCTTCACGCTGTTTTTCTAGCGACCGACATCAAAGGTGATTGGATCAAAGAGCTCTATTTATAGACACGACATCTGTGAGTCGTATGTGTAGTCCTATTAGATTGATTCTATCGATCGACGCCCTACGAGATACGAGCTAGAGGAATGTAGGTAAAAATAAATTCGAAAATATTGTAAAAGCCAATTATTTTTAGAGTAACCGTGGAGTTCCTTGCTGGTTCTTCTCCATGGGAAACGACCAATCGGAACCGTGCACCTAGCTTCTGACGTTTCAGGCTGCTACACTCGCAGGTTGAATACAAAATGGATTGAAAATGTTGTAATGTAGGTATCATTGTGTTTTTGGTACATATTTAGGAACCAGTTACTTACTAATTAAACAAATTAATTGTAAAATTAATTAGTTACTCGTTCTTAAGTAATAATACTTAATAGTAATTATTGTGATGGGTTTGGGTACGGAACCCTAATAAAATGAATTAAGATATTGAAAGTTTTTTAATATGTCATAAATTGTTAAATTTTTCATAAATTAGTAGTTCCGGCGTGGAACTTAATTATGTTGATGGAAACTGGTCTTCATGTATCAAGGTGACAGGTGAGCAAAAAAAAAACTATTAGATAAGTATGTTGTTTAATTGTTGTTCATGTTATCATAATCAACTGGAACACAGAGGTCGTTGAGTCTCACTGTACCCGGAACACAGCCAGCTTCGATTGCACTCGTTTCACAGTAATAGCACCAAATAGGTATCACAGTAGATCCAGTTTTCTTTGGTTGTGATTCAGTGATATTGTGATCCAATTCTGGGTATCGTGGGAAGTCAAATGTTTGATCCAACTCTAGAACACACAAAAGCTCAACAAAATAATTCATAATAACTGAGTGGTTTTAATATCGAATGCTTTCATTTTAACTGATTCCTATGTAAATAAAGTGATTGACCTAAACCGATATAAGCAATTGTGTGTTGCGAGGTGGTTCAAGGGCATGTGTGAAAGAGTCAACTTTGAAAAGTATCTGATAAAAGTGTAAACAAACCCTGAAGCCTTAGTGCGAGTTTCTTTTAACTATCTTCACTTTACGCATCGAGCGAGTTCGGCGCTCCGATTGGCCCTTCATCAGTGAAGGCTAGTGAAGGGCCAATCGGAGCGCCGAACGCGGTCGATGCGTAAAGTGAAGATAATTAAAAGAAACTCGCACTAAGGCCTCTTTTATGGTTAAATTCTCACGCAGTTTTTTTTGCGTTGACTACCCTGGTAAAATTTTTTTTAGAATTGTGTTTATTTGATGTACCTACACACGGCTACACATCAAGCTATACATTTCCAGTTTATGCTGATCTCGCATTGTATAGGATTTCCGTACAATGCGAGGTCAGCTTATACTGGAAATGTATAGCTTGATGTGTAGCCGTGTGTACATTGTGCAATCTATTGTTCATCTTAGAATCTAAGTATAAAGTGACTCACACAGTGTTTGTGACGTGTTTTTATAGTGATTAATCATACTAATCGATATTTCGAAAAATCAATTCAATCAATCATCAATCACAAATGATAACTATAATTAAATACCTTGACAGCTATTAGGCAAGCACGTGCAGTACGGTACATGTTTATGGACGGTACACTCCGCATAGTTGCCGCAAGCCGTGGGGCATGGGTCGATGCACTTATTGTTGATGCACACCTTGTCAGTGTTGCAATCAGAGTCGATAGTACACTCCAGTCTGCATCTCGGCGGAGAGCTGATGTAATTCGGAAGACAGGTGCAGCGAGCGCTGCCATTGAACTCTTGGCATTGGGAATGCGGACCACATAGTGATGGTTTGCACGGATTGAATTCTGGTCGTTGCGACGGTGTTGATAGTGGCACTGAAAAATTATGAATAATTATTATCTATCTTCTATACTAATATTATAAGGCTGAAGAGTTTTTTTGTTTGGACGCGCTAATCTCAGGAACTACTGGTTGGAATTGAACAAATCTTTTTGTGTTGGATAGTCCTTTTTTCGAGGAAGGTTATAGACTATATAACTTCACGCTACGACCAATAGGAGCGGAGCATAAATGAAAAATGTTGCAAAAACGTATAATATTATTATATAATATTATATACATGATATGATATGATATTATTATATAATATTATATAATTATAACTAAAGATACTCGTATATAGACGGTGGAATTTTTCCTCTTTAGAAGTTCTAAAAAAAAGTCCGCGACAGCACATGTCTATCTTTTAAGATTGACTCACCTTTTTATGGTAATCAAATTTGTTCGAAATTAATGCATTATTTGCGAAGGAGTTTTATCAACATAATAATAATTCTTATTCAAATAAATACTCTTAACATCAAGGATACATAAGTGGCAGTAAAATACTTTTTAATTCATTCGAATCGGACATTTAATTTCGAAGTTATCACGAGTATAATAAATAATGCAATCCGCGAACCGTTCGACGACGGCGCCACTCTAGAGAGGAGAGGATGGGCACACGGGTATACCATGACCTAGAATAGGACATAGTATCCTATGTTTTATCCCTATATTCTCACGGGATCGAGACCTACGCAGGTGAAACAGCGGGGCACAGCTAGTAAGAAATATAGAGTTGATGACAAGTGTGAAATTATTTGGAATGTAATGAGGGTAAAGTTTAGAAACGTGCCGCCTAAATAGGGGGTAGTGGAGGGGGGATGGGGAGAGCCTGACCTGTCCAGGTTGAGGTGCCCCAAGTGCTGAGCTCGCTTTGCTCGCACTTGCATCCGTAATTAAGTTAAATTTTAAGAAAAACTTCGATTTTTTTTCTCAAAGTCAAAGTCAAAGTCAAATAATTTATTTCAAATAGGCACATATATGGCACTTTTGAACGTCAAACAAAGAAATAGAATTGATTCTAGTTGCCCCTTCCAAAAGGTAGTTTTCGTATGGAGAAGAATGGGCAAGAAACTTTATCGTTACTCTTTTAAAAATGTTTTACAATATTTTGTATACATTAATTATATAATTATATGTGAAGACGATGCACCTACAATAAGATTACTGTACTACGAAAGGTAAAAAGAATTATAAATGGAGCAATAATGAATAAATTAATTACCAGATACATGGTGCTCACATATTTACAAAGATTGTAAAAGTACCTATACGATATTACAATAGTCCTAACATTGTTACAAGTAGTACTAATAAGTCAGTGCGTGAGTTTAAGTAATGACAGAGTGTAAAAGTCTATGACATACAAATAATAAATAAAAAAAACTTAGCTATCAGTTTGATTTTGTCCAGACACTAAATCGTCCTATGGAGCAAGACCAGCATGTTTCCAAGCATTCTTATCTTGGATATACTCCTCTAATTTGTAATAAGCTTGTTTACAAAGTGTACTTTTTATATGAGTTTTTTTCTTTCATTTAATTGCAATATATCACAAGGTATTTTGTTATAGCATTTAACGCAGTACCCCATAAAAGATGTTTGTACTTTAGGTAATCTGAAAAATGGTTGATCTATTTTATCTTTATTTCTAGTATTAAAATTATGCCTAACACTTATTTTATTAAAAAGATTTAAGTTTTTTCTTACATACATAATATTCTCATAAATGAATTGGCAAGGTACCGTCATGATATTAATCTTTTTAAATAGTTCCCTGAGAGATTCGCGGTAACATAGATTATAAATGGCTCTGACAGCTCTTTTTTGCAAAATAAAAATGGATTCAATATCAGCAGCCCGACCCCACAGTAAAATGCCATACGACATAATGCTGTGGAAGTAACTGAAATAGACCAAACGCGCGGTTTCTACATCTGTTAACTGTCTTATCTTTCTAACAGCATAAGCGGCCGAGCTTAGCCGCCCCGCAAGAGATTTTATATGAGGTGTCGAAAACTAGGCGTTTGCTAGTTGTAACATTTTGCAAAACCGTTCCACATCCATACGCAAAAGCTTCACACGCGCGGTCCATATAGTACAGTGGAGCCAATATTTATGTTACTAACCTAAAAATTAATACTTTTTTTTAGAACTCCCAAATAGCCTCACATTCCTTCTAGCGAGGCGGCACGTTTCTAAACCCAACCCGTAATGAGTACTTACTACAATAAGTAAATGGATCACCAGCGAATCCATCCTGACATGAACATATAGGGTTGTGATCAATTACTGTGCAGTTTGCATTTCTAGCACATTTATAAACGCATGGGTCTACACAGATGCGGTTTAAGCAGGCTTTGTCACTAGCGCATTCACTGTTTATTGTACATTCCCGTCGGCAGTTGGGTGGTGTCCCCATATAATCGATTTTGCAACTACATATTGGTTGGTAGTCCGCTTCTCTGCACTGACTGTGAAGACCGCACGGTGATGGCGAGCAAGGTGTTAGATTAACTTCTGTAAAAAAAATTAAAAAGTCAAGAGGTGTCGCGTGACGCCCGTTTAGAGCGAGGTCCCTTTCGCTGTGTATTATGTATTAAATAACAGGCACAATGAAATAAATTAAAAGTAACAAAATAAAAAAAAATAAAAAATATCCAAGTCCACAACACACGTAAGACAAGTCGGTTGTTTTTTTTTTTTGTAAAAAAATTTTATTTTTCACTTTTTAGTTGTGGTACCTACCCCACACAAATTCGTATACCGTTATCTGATAACTAAATAACAGTGACGGAGAAAACTAAGATATCGTCTACATACGCAAAGTGGTAAAATACGTAATTATTGAAGCTAACTCAAAAAATACGCAAGCAAAATTAATAAAATTTAAATGGGACCACCTCTGAAGCTAGCTGACTTACCAAACAAAAAAAGAATCATCAAAATCGATTCATAATTGGCGGAGTAATCGAGTAACAAACAAAAAAAACACAGACGAATTAAGAACCTCCTCCTTTTTAAAGAAGTCGGTTAAAAAGGAACTAAAAGATTTTTGAACTAATAAACTAGATTCACCAAGAGATCCAGACGTTCATAACAAGATTCATAGCATTGCTTGAATAACTATCTCTATAATAAAGTAAAATATATGCATAATTTATTTATTTAAGTTTTCTTGCACAACATTACAGAATGTAATCCTAAGGCGTTGCACAAAACAAAATACAAATTATAAAGTGACACACATAGGTAGGTTGGATATAATACAAATCAAAAAACATAAAATATAAACACGAGAAATAACAAAATTAGAAAAACATAATAACACTTATATAATTGCAACCAAAAGAAAAAAATAACCAAACATTCACGACACACATCTATCCATTTCCCAGCAAACAAGTCACATTCCGGTGTTGAAGTCAGAAGAGCATTGAGTATGGAAAGGGCCCGAACGAGGGGCGAGCTAGCTCGCGACACTGTGCGTGCTGACGGTACGGCTAGTAGCCGGTGACTTCGAGGCCTGAGTTGTTGTTTGGGCACAACAGGGACAAAAAGCCTCACCAACTGCTCCACCAGTTCCTGACAATCGTACTCACCCCGCATAATACGGCAGGCAGTAATAAGTAGGAAGTACTTACGCCTTACTTCGACAGACTTAAAATTTAGTACACCGAGTAAAAATTTTGTAGGATAAAGGAAGGGGGTAGTAACCGAAGAGTTTTTTATATAAAAATCTAAGGAAGGTCTTCTGGACTTTTTCAAGAAGTAACGCGTAAGTGCATTCGTTAGGGTTCCAAATCACTGCAGCTGATTCGAGCTTACGCCTGACTATGGCCATGTAAACTAGTTTAATGGCCAGTGGATTGTTAAACTCACACATATTCCGAATAACAAATCCTAGTCTCCGGAATGATTCAGCAGCGAGCGTCCTAATATAATCTAAGCCGGCTATTATAAGATCGCTATGTATAAAAAGTACTTACCAAATATAATAGCACAAGTCAGATAAAAATGATAACTATAATTAATTACCATCACAGGCACCAGGACGCTGAACTGGACACTCTGGATCGCATTTCGTCGGAGATCTGACGTAATTCGGAAGACAAATGTGACGTATCTTGCCATTGAACAGATCTCCCCAATGCCAGAAATTCATTCTACCACATGGTGATGGATCGCACGGGTCATCAAAGTCTACGTCAAATAGTTTCCTAGGGAATTTCACTGAAAAAAATTGAATATTTAGTAAAATAATATAGCTGGTGACATTTAGAATGTAATGAGAACCTATTTACTGGGTACAGAATTTTATTTACTATTTTCTAAGAAAATACTGACATAATTTAAAAACTTAAAAAAAAAAAAATATTATGTCAACATAGTCCTCCAGACCGTATTTCGGCCATGACGGCCAATCTCAACGGAGAGTAGCCATCGACGCAGGAGATATATAGTGCACAAGTGTGCGCGTAGACACAGGTGCACTCATAGTACACTGGGACGGCAATCCGACACGACCGGAGAGCGATCAGGCGCAGGACCAACGGATTAACGTAATTTCCGAGACAGGGGGGTATCACACCGCCAACTTCCAAACTCCGGTCTGTTACTAGAGATTCCTAATGGAAAAACCCAATAACACTTTGGCCGACCTGGGAATCGAACCCAGGACCCGACGTTCAGCAGTCCCGCTTGTCACCACGAGACCAACGGGGCAGTTCAGCCTATATAAAAAACAAACAAAAGTGATAGGTGACCAAAAAAAAGACTGTTGACGTAAGTAAGACACAAATCTTGTTGATTCTCGCTGAACCCGAAGGACAGTCACGAATAAAGTCACTATTGTTTTCAAATTGTTTATTTTTTTTATTTTGTTATTTGTATTTTGTGTTTCACGAACTGTGTCCAAATAAACGTTATTCTTTCTTTCTTTAAAGGTAAGACGCAGTCCACAACACAGTATGGAGGGATATCGTAAGACCATCCAGTCAGTGAAGTAGTTCTCACACTCCCTCTTGTCTCCTTTGGTCGTGATTCCATATCCAACACTGATTCTTCTTTTGGGAAGCCAAACTGACGTTTGACACTGGGTGGTGTTCAAGGTCTGATGATGGAGCCGGAAGGTGGCCATGGGAAAACCTCAATCAAACAAGACAGCACCATCGTGTTTGGACTCATTGGTCAAGTATTAACAAGTGCTTTGACACTAGGTGGTGTCCAGGGTCTGATGATGGAGCCGGAAGGTGGCCATGGGAAAACCTCAATCAAACAAGATAGCACTATCGTGTTTGGACTCGTTTGTTATGTATTAACAAGTGCTATTACACTAAGTAGCTGGTGTTCAGCGACTGATGATGGAGCCGGAAGGGGGAAATACAAAAAAAAACGACAGATATATTAATTTGTCACAGAAACAGTGTGTACAAAAGATAACTCGCTAACTCTAGAGGAAATGAATAGGATGAGAATAATAAACTTAAAAATACGTTCTAAAGACTGGATTTGATTTTTAAACTGTGGAACTAAAAAGAGTGCTGGGATTATTGGTTATCTGTTCATAGAACAGATATTTAAACAAATCCTAATGCTAAAAAGCACGAAATAAAATATAAGTAAATCTTGATATAAAACAAGCTTTAATTAACTAAAAAGTACTAAATAAAACTTACGTAAACAATAGAACTTTAATATTTTGTTAAAAGTTTGAGGCTTATCAAGTTAAGTGTAAGAAGGACATTTACGCCTAGTACTTTTTTGTTAAGCAAGTTTTTAAAAAGATTTTTACTTATATTTTTTTACACCTAACGCCGGTTACAATTTAAATTCAGTGTTATAATTGCATTATTAATATTCTAGTCAGTTAGTTAGCGATATTTCATAGTTTCATACAGTAATATTACCATAATAATCAAAACAGGTAAATATTTGACAGTTATTTGTGACGTTGCCAACTAGAATCAATCTTATGATTGCGTCAACAATCGATATTCGTAATAAAAACTTGACGATAACAATTAAATTAGATTTTTAGAAATAAGAAAAACTTGTATTCTGCGAACGATTCGAGCTTGAAAAATCTTTTACATAAACATGGAGTTTTTCTTTTTTTAGACTCACCTCCTGGTAATAATTCTTCTGCAACTTTTTTTTCCTCTTCTTCATTATATTCATATTCTTCATACTCTGGCTCTTCATCCTCTGGCACTTGAGTAATATTCCTTTTCACTGTCTCATGGGCTTTTATTACTTCTACATCATTATCATAACTAAGCGCACTTGCATGAACGAAGTTTGACGTTATCGTCAATGTATTTATTGAAAATAATATAAAACAAAATAAATTGAGCTTCATGACTGCTCACTAAGGAATCCTCAAATGACAAAAAATCTTAATTGTTGTGACTTTTAAACTCTGCACTTTAAAAGCCACATTACCTGTTTAGAAGTTCAAGGTTTAATGCTAACTAAAACCTGGTAAAAAAAACACTTCCTCTTACCTTAAACATCGTCATTAATTATAGCTTTTTCTCCTGTTTCATGTTTATTATTGTATATTTATTTATTTAACAACAATTGCTTGCTGCACTTACAGTTAATACCAAAACGTGCAACAAGCCAACAACATAACATGTAACTAAAAACTTAATGCAAATATTTAACATAAAGGATATCATCCAGGTTTCATACATTTTTGGTACAAAAGTAAAAGAGCCGGCCAAAAAAAATTGTGCTGTATTCTGTTAGAACTTGTCCCCCTAAGCATTTGTTATTATTGCACCAAAGCTGTGTGACCATTGTACTTGGTTTTGTTTGAGTTAAAAAAAATCTTCCTTTTATAGGTATTACATTTTCACGGTTTTTTTTTTGGCCAGCTCTTTTACTTTTGAACCAAAATTGATGATGTCCTTTATTGCTACAAATAAATATGTCAACATCCGGCTCCTGAGCAATCAGGGCGTTCAGCAGATTGATCGCCTGGGTTGTGGGGGCATATCGAGCAGTATTTGTACGCACTGGTGGAGCCGCGAACAGGCACCGCGAGGCACAGGCGCGCGATTGCCGCAGCCGGTCCGGAGCAAACAATGTACAGCGAGCTAGAGTAGTCGCGTCATCGATCTTATTCAGTCAGTATGACATCTTTAAACCTACTTACCTGCGTCATCTATAAAAAACTGTACCCTTTGTGCGTCATAACGAAACCAAGAGATTGGAAGGCCTTGCCACAGATATTATTTATGTGCTGATTAAGATCATATTCACGTCTAAGGTCAGTCCAATTTAGTATTTAATTTCAGTAGGTAGTCAGTGGTGTACCATTTACAATGCAATAAATACATACATACATAAAGTATATACTTATCTATATAAGTACATATATACAGGGCATCCCACGGATATGCCACATGGAGGGAAAGTACCTTGAATATTGTAGATGGAACATTTTAATGAAAGAAGACATTATTTGAATTTAAAAAAACAATTTAAACTGCATTCATAGATATTTAAATAATTACATGGTTGAACCAGGAATTGAAACCGTTACATGAGAAAAATAATCACCCTTATCATACCCAGCTTTATCATACCGATCGAAAAGCTTCATCATAAGGATTATTTTTTGCTAAATAACTTAGTGTCACAAATAAAAGGAAGACCATAAATTTTAACATTTTTAATACAAAATTAATCAATATATCAAATGCTCAAAATGAGTCCTTTCCTGTTGAATTCAAAGTCGCACTCTTTTGATTATTTCGCTCCCTGTCGATTTTTCGATCTTGTTGTGGTGGATATTTAGAATAATATGTTTAAGTTCTGCTTGTAGCTCGTGCTTATTGGTTCTTGTAAACGAAACGTATGTAACTGAATGTCAGTTGTGTGTCCTTACGGCAATGTCAGCTTTTCATTTTTCTGATTAAATTTCACATGAAATGTTAAAATTCATGGTCTTCCTTTTATTTTTGACATAATGTTATTTAGCAAAAAATTATCCTTATGATGAAGCCTTTCGATCGGTATTATAAAGCTACAGGGTGATTATTTTTCTCATGTAACGGGTTCGGTTCCCGGTTCAACCATGTAATTATTTAAATATCTATGAATGCAGTTTAAATTGTTTCTTAAATTCAAATAATGTCTTCTTTCAGTAAAATGTTCCATCTACAATATTTAAGGTACTTTCCCTCCATGTGGCATATCCGTGGGACGCCCTGTATATATGTACTTATATAGATAAGTATATACTTTATGTATGTATGTATTTATTGTATTGTAAATGGTACACCACTGACTACCTGCAGTATTATCTCTCCTTCGCGCTTTAATCTATCCAAAGGTTGTCTGTAACAGATCGCTTTTAGCGATAAGACCGCCCATTGTGTTACCGTATGTTGAATTTCTACATTTGTTTAACACCCAACCTATCACAGATAATTAAATTAGCAAGTGATTCTCAAGCACCCAAACGTGCCGACGATGTTAGGAGTTCCCTAGGTCCCTAGCTAACAACATTACACGCCAACTTCAGACAACTTGTGTCGAGCTAATTGAAATCTTTGTTTTGTTAACTAGCGCCAACTTGCAGCAGTGATGCTGCAACTTCATAGCACTGCGAGTGTTTGTGCAAGAATTTCTAATGCCAAAGTTATATAGAATTTTGCAGTGTTGGAAAACTAATGCAGTTTCTGAACTATGTTTGAAAAACATGGGCATTGCTCGCGGAGTCATAGTTATAATTGGTCGCTGTCCAACGGAGAAAGTTCATAACTAATGTGTTTTGACTGATATGATAATGAATGGCTGTCTCCTTGGTCTAGTGGTCGCAAGCGCTACTGCTGAGCAAGAGACCCTGAGGCCCTAGACAAAGTGACATTCTAACAGCGATAGTGATGATGGATATGTTGTTTTCTATACTCGACAAACCCACTTCTCCCTCTTATCTGACTTCCCATGTTCAATACTTATGCTCTGCCCATAGTAAAAATCTTCGTTCTACCAACAATCGTCTTCTACGATGTCCTTCTCACCGCTCTGGTTTCATTCACTCTTCTTTCTTGGTCCAGGCGGTCTTTCTTTGGAATGCGCTCCCCCTGGAAATCAGGACGGCAACCAGTCGCTTATCGTTTAAAGTCAAGACACGTGAACATATTCATAAGATGTTGGCAGAATCATCCCGGCGCTAATTCGCTGGATTCGTTTTCTCCTCTACCTGTCGTTATTTCTCCTGACTAAGTTTTTTTCTTTAGTTTATATTTATGTATGTATATGTGTATGTATTAATTAGTATTCATTTTTATTCAAGTTACATGTATTGTCTTATGTTGCACCTGCCATGTCTGTCTCTGCACCACCCTAAGGTTGACTGGTAGAAAATGCCTCAGGCATTAAGTCCGCCTTTGTACAGTAGTTTTTTACTTGTGCATAAAGTTTAATAAATAAATAAATAAAAGGCAAAAATGTATAGGACTGACATATCCTATCGAAAAGCTTATTGTCAATCCTGTTGAAAGTCGTTGTAGAAATACGAAACGCTTTCGAAGCGATTGTCACTTGTCTAGGCCCGCTGAGTAGAAACCAAATGTGATACGAATGCGAATAATCAGCTGTTTGTATTCTTTTGCACATGTTTAAAAGAATAAATAAAATAAAACTACACACTTCAAAGACTTTTACTTCATTTTTAAAGACTTTTACTTCATTTTTACCCTTTTTATCGACACAAACAGATGTAAAATAATTGATGCGCTATATGGTGGCTCTCAAGAGCAGCCTTGTGGTGGCCCAGTGGTAACGACCGTGATTTACGAGTGGTAGGTCATAGGTTCAAACCCAGGCAAGCGCTTTACTTTGGGTAAATTATTTCATCACCACTGCTCTTAAAACGGTGACAACATCGTGAGGAAACCGGCATGTCCTAGAACCAAAATTTCAAAGACATGTGACATCTACCAACCCGCACTGGGCCCGCGTGGTGGATTACGGCCCACTCCCTCTCATAGAGAGGAGGCCTGTGTCCCAGTAGTGGAAACATTATAGGCTGATTATGTATGTTATTATGGTGGCTCTCGAGCAGTAGTGGCCCAGTGGCTACAATCTTGACTAACGAGTTGTAGGTCTTGGGTACGGACTTTACTTTGAGTAATTTAAATTATCACCGCTGCTCTCGAAACGGAGAAGTTAAACATCGTGGAGAAACCGGCATGTCCTGGAACCAAAAATTCCAAGACATGTGACATCTACCAATTCGCACTGGGCCCGCGTGGTGGATTACGGCCCACTCCCTCTCATAGAGTGGAGGCTTGTGTCCCAACAGTAGCAACGTTATAGGCTGATTATGCTATGGCTCTTATAATGATTAGAAAGAATATTTCCATTTTATTATAGTACCAATCGGTTCGATAAATAGAATTATAATCAGTCATTCTTGACCTTTGCAAGAATTTCTAATGCCAAAGTTATATAGAATTTTGCAGTGTTGGAAAACTAATGCAGTTTCTGAACTATGTTTGAAAAACATGGGCATTGCTCGCGGAGTCATAGTTATAATTGGTCGCTGTCCAACGGAGAAAGTTCATAACTAATGTGTTTTGACTGATATGATAATGAATGGCTGTCTCCTTGGTCTAGTGGTCGCAAGCGCTACTGCTGAGCAAGAGACCCTGAGGCCCTAGACAAAGTGACATTCTAACAGCGATAGTGATGATGGATATGTTGTTTTCTATACTCGACAAACCCACTTCTCCCTCTTATCTGACTTCCCATGTTCAATACTTATGCTCTGCCCATAGTAAAAATCTTCGTTCTACCAACAATCGTCTTCTACGATGTCCTTCTCACCGCTCTGGTTTCATTCACTCTTCTTTCTTGGTCCAGGCGGTCTTTCTTTGGAATGCGCTCCCCCTGGAAATCAGGACGGCAACCAGTCGCTTATCGTTTAAAGTCAAGGCACGTGAACATATTCATAAGATGTTGGCAGAATCATCCCGGCGCTAATTCGCTGGATTCGTTTTCTCCTCTACCTGTCGTTATTTCTCCTGACTAAGTTTTTTTCTTTAGTTTATATTTATGTATGTATATGTGTATGTATTAATTAGTATTCATTTTTATTCAAGTTACATGTATTGTCTTATGTTGCACCTGCCATGTCTGTCTCTGCACCACCCTAAGGTTGACTGGTAGAAAATGCCTCAGGCATTAAGTCCGCCTTTGTACAGTAGTTTTTTACTTGTGCATAAAGTTTAATAAATAAATAAATAAAAGGCAAAAATGTATAGGACTGACATATCCTATCGAAAAGCTTATTGTCAATCCTGTTGAAAGTCGTTGTAGAAATACGAAACGCTTTCGAAGCGATTGTCACTTGTCTAGGCCCGCTGAGTAGAAACCAAATGTGATACGAATGCGAATAATCAGCTGTTTGTATTCTTTTGCACATGTTTAAAAGAATAAATAAAATAAAACTACACACTTCAAAGACTTTTACTTCATTTTTAAAGACTTTTACTTCATTTTTACCCTTTTTATCGACACAAACAGATGTAAAATAATTGATGCGCTATATGGTGGCTCTCAAGAGCAGCCTTGTGGTGGCCCAGTGGTAACGACCGTGATTTACGAGTGGTAGGTCATAGGTTCAAACCCAGGCAAGCGCTTTACTTTGGGTAAATTATTTCATCACCACTGCTCTTAAAACGGTGACAACATCGTGAGGAAACCGGCATGTCCTAGAACCAAAATTTCAAAGACATGTGACATCTACCAACCCGCACTGGGCCCGCGTGGTGGATTACGGCCCACTCCCTCTCATAGAGAGGAGGCCTGTGTCCCAGTAGTGGAAACATTATAGGCTGATTATGTATGTTATTATGGTGGCTCTCGAGCAGTAGTGGCCCAGTGGCTACAATCTTGACTAACGAGTTGTAGGTCTTGGGTACGGACTTTACTTTGAGTAATTTAAATTATCACCGCTGCTCTCGAAACGGAGAAGTTAAACATCGTGGAGAAACCGGCATGTCCTGGAACCAAAAATTCCAAGACATGTGACATCTACCAATTCGCACTGGGCCCGCGTGGTGGATTACGGCCCACTCCCTCTCATAGAGTGGAGGCTTGTGTCCCAACAGTAGCAACGTTATAGGCTGATTATGCTATGGCTCTTATAATGATTAGAAAGAATATTTCCATTTTATTATAGTACCAATCGGTTCGATAAATAGAATTATAATCAGTCATTCTTGACCTTTACCGTCAAACAAAACCTAATCATCATAAAAGCTACGAAAAGAAGTCGTCGACTTAAAACAATCATATTTAATTACGAAGTAAACAACATTAGGCGGTTCAAGTAAACAAATTAGCGATTATCGACTTTATGCCCGGGTTACGAGGCGGTTTTTCAAGCTTGGATAATATCATAATACTAATAAGCTAGCAAGCTAGTCACTCTGGCCTCGTGAAGGTATACAGTACTATCCGCATTTTTAGGCTAGTCAGCTAGTGTGATAGTCTACTAGCCTCGTGTGTTCAGCGACGATAGTAAGTATCCAATCGGATAATTTTACACTACGGAATGCTATTGGCTTAAAATTTGCTGGCAGCAGTCTGTAAACAGCTCTAGCATGTTCCAAGCCAGGATATTACTATAGCTTCAAAAACTGAACTCGTGTATCCCGGGCATTTTGGTCACCTTGGTAATCTAGGTCTGTAAAAGCTCATGAAAATTTTCGTGTGAACTTTTTTGTCACAATACTGAGTATTTGTGCTATTTGTTACATCGAGGTCTCGGGACTGGCTGAATAAATAGATGATCAGATAGTGAGGTGCCTTAGCTTTTGTAATGGTATCAAAAATAGGTACCACAAATACTGTTTTGATTCCTAAATGCAACTATTAGGTAAAACGTTAAAGGGTAAGTAAGTGATTTAATTAATTGCTTTTTAGCACTTTACAATTTGCAGCAATCTAAAATTCCGGCAATGTTACGTAGAACTTTCAGAATTCAGGGGAACCATTTAACCTCGGCAAATTCAAGGAAGTTTAGTTGAGTTTTGAATAAATCACAATGAAAACTTGATTATTTCTATATACTAACCCCCTAATTCCTATTTTAATTAGGAGGCAGTGGTTGAGTGAGTTTTAAAATTAAGCTGCGTCAGCAAATCCGACCGAAAGTAGGTATATCCCACAGGAGGGCAAACGCTATACTCGTATAGAGAAGGCAAGAGTTTTGATCATCACGCTTACTCAAGGCGGATTGGGGATTTTAGACATAACGCAAGTGTTTAAAAAAAAAAAAAAAAACAGGTTTCCTGACGATGTTTTCCTGCACAGATGTCAGTGATGTCCAAGACAAACCAACTAGGTAGTTTAATATTTGTTTCAAGTATTCATTTATTTCATAATTATTTTGACAAATCTTAAATAAAATATAGAATCTAACACTAACATTATGTACAGTCACGGACTTTAATTGATGAGCCACCTTCAAACTTTTCAATTTTGCAGTTTCATACATTCACGAGATTACACGATTAAACACGAACTCAAATCGCAAGCTCGTAAACAAGATGACAAATAAATTACTTTTAATCGGAAATATCCATAGAGGTTGACTAATAAGTTCTCAATAATAAAAATATATACAATGTTGCATTAAGTTTATCCAATCTATTTGATACCGACCTCCTTTGAATCATAGCTCATTAACTCTATAATTATGAAAACTTAACTGAATACAGTGACAGTTGAAATATCGATGTCAGAGAATTTCTCCGTACGCTAACGTTACTATCGCAACAGTCACCTAGCAACAATTGTTTATCGTTGCTAGGTTACTGTTGCTAGACCTGCAATTGGTTGACTTTGAGTAGTCACTCTGCTGTCAAGTTTGTAGTTCTGGCTCTCAGGTTAGCCAACCGGTAAAGATATGAAATATAATTTTCTTCTTATATTACGAAGACATATGACTTTGCATGTCGGGAACCGAATAAACCCGATTTGCATTACACGACTAAAATACGAACAGTGCCAGGTGGCTCGTCAATTAAAGTCCGTGACTGTACAAGTATACAAAGGGAAAAAATTAAAATGTAAAGGAAGAGCTCATAGGGCATCAAAAAATTCGTCCGCATAGCTGTCAGTGGGAAAAGTGCCCAAAGGGCTGGCAGCATTGCCACGTCGGATGGCAATGCTGAATGAATCTTTGAAATTTAGAAGTCATTCTAACAACATTTTTTGCAAAAAATCTAATTCCCCTTTTCCCCAGTGATCTAGAGAACTCATATCAATCGGAAATGTTCCGGTCACATGACAAGATAGGGGAAATCGCGGCAGTACTCCCTATCACTGGCAGTGACAGGCGAACGATTGACCGCGTTGATGTTATCAGTTAACGCATGATGGGCTTTATTATTACTGCTTTTACACACTGTCTTAGATTTTAACTTTTTTTTGTTTAACTGCGGCCTTTTTTCATACCTACTGAAAATATAGTTAATGACAATTCCGCGGTCATCAATATACTTACCAAAAAGTTCACTGATCCCCACCGAACACGATAGCTTCCCAACCACAAGCCACCATCATCAAACAAAATACCGATACCAATACCAATACTATTCGGTCTTCATCAAACATAGTCACATCACTAGTAAGGACGTCCTACAGAAGCAATAATTTCTAGTCTAGCAGACAGGGCGACAATAAACGTGTTTACAGGAAAGAAGTGGTTTTATTGGAACAATTTATTATTACTATAAACTACCGGTGATTGGTCCACGAGCTATTTTTTTAGGACGAAACGGCTACTGTGGCCCGTTTCATTGTTGTATTAAGACGTTACATAAAAATAAAGAAATTGTAAATAGTAGTTTACTTTCCAAGGGAACAAACAACTGTTTCAAAGGCAAGAGTGTTTCTTTGAATCCAGATCGGAACAAAGGATACTAGAGTAGAATCCTGAGCGTAGCTAGGGATTCTAAAGTAGAGTCCTGAGCGCAGCTAGGGATTCATAATACGTCATTCGAGCTTAAAATAGTGTTGCTCCCGAGTTGAACACTCTACTTAATACCACCCTCTATAAAAAAATAAGTAAGTGCAACTTATTATTAAAAAAAGAAAGTTTATTTTGTTTCATTCTCCCTACTTGAGGAAGATACACTCATTTTTTATTTAACTAAGAAAAATCCGAGTTTGAGTAAACAATTACGTGGAACACATGAATTTCGTTATGCCAATGTAAATTATGCCAATATATTTTATGATTATCATTAGTAAACCCTTCCAGAGATTTCCTCCTAAATCCAAACTTACAGACTTTTTATTATTATATAAATGTTAATTCATGAAAGATCGTTTAACAGTATGAACTTGTTTACTCACAGCAACAATGCTAGCCAAACGTTATAATACTAAGTAAATAAAACCTCTTCGCAAATCAAACTGCAATCGAAACTGGCGCAAACCAAACTCCCCGGCGATCGACACCGTAGGTACACAACGCTCCCCAAAGGAAATAAACACGAGTTTAGCGAGTAAACATCGATTAAAGCGAGTCCGATGCATGAATCGATTTGTTCGACTCGATTATATTTAGATTGTAGTGCTTACCCCACCGACCGGCGACAGCCGTTAATGTTACGACTTGTTTTGGGACTGGGAAATTAGATTTAAGTTGCTTGGAAGTGTTGGAAGTGATGCGACAGGTAAACAAACATTCTCAGTGGTCACAAAAGTTCGAGTAAGAATTTTGAATGAGTATCTACCTACTCAGGTAGGTGCGTAGTAGCCTTCGACAAAGTGACATTCTATCAGCGATAACGATGATGAAAAAGGCAAAAATGTATAAGACTGACATATTATGCTATCAAAACGCTTATGTCAATTCTGTTGAAAGTCGTTGTAGAAATACGAAACGCTTTCGAAGCGATTGTCGCTTGTCTAGGCCCTCAGTTGTATGAACGTAAACGAAGCAAAAGGATAAAATTGTAAAAATAAAAAATAATTAGTTTATGTATGTATGTATGTTCCTACCTACATGTCGTATTTTTAAATTCAGTCCATCAAAATCGAAATCATGATCCAACTAACCACGACGCATTTCATACGCGCGCTACACACGTCGACTATGGGCCGACGTCGCATTTTCTGCCACGTAAAATTAGCACTAATATGCGTTTGCAGCTCGTCAACAACGTGTAATTGGTATGTATTTAGCTTTGCCAAAGATTTTTCCGGTTCAACCGAAACGAGCGGAAATAAATGACTTTTGGAACGAGTGAGCCAGAATCAATCGTAGATATTATTTCTTCATAGAAAACGGCCGAAACGTCGCGCCTTGAAATCTCAGTTTATATCAGTACGCAACAGTATCGCGTGCCCGGCAGTTACGCACGGACGCGGAAGGTTTATCTACCGAGCGGCCGTAGGTAATTATTTCAAGGTCACTGCCGACATATAATTCTGTTACTTTATTAAACTGTGCTATAAATCAAGCAAATAATGCCGGTCACTCATGGGAAACCAAGATTACATCCAGATTACAGGAAATAATACTTACACATGATTTCTACCAAGAACAGTAACAAAACAATTCTATTTCAACGTTTCCTGATAATTTCCCAGTGACAGGTAGTTTACATAATAACTTCCATACACACTAATACAGCAGGTATTAATGATTTCAGGGACTTCGGTCAGTCCGTCTGGTTTGTGTCCGGCTATTATGAAGAGTACACGTGGCTATAAACGTGGATTCCTATTTAAATGGCTATTCTGGAGAGCATAAAATATCTGCATCACGTCTGTTTTCGCTGAAATGAGTGGACAGAGATGCAGTGGCACGGCTAAAGTGAGAAACTCTCTGCCGTTTGTGTTTTCTTCCACATATAACTCATCAGCCCTAAAAGCACAAGAGACCTGAAGGCCTAGACAAGTGACAATCGCTTCGAAAGCGTTTCGTAGTTCTACAAATACTTTCAACAGGATTGACATAAGCTTTTCGATAGCTTATGTCAGTCCTATACATTTTTGCCTTTTCTATCATCGTTATCGCTGATAGAATGTCACTTTGTCTAGGGCCTCAGGTATCTGAGGGCCTAGACAAGTGACAATTGCTTCAAAAGCGTTTCTTATTTCTACAAGGACTTTCAACAGAATTGTCTTGAGCTTTTCGATAGCATAGGTCAGTCCTATACACTGTTGCCTTTTCCATCATCCTTATCGTTGATGGAAAAGGCAAACTTCATTCCATATAGTCAGGATATCATTTTAGAATCTTTTGTATGTTGTGAGGACTTTTGAGTCGTGGCGAACGTTGAACGTGCAGTTTATGGGACGACTTCTTTATATCAAAGACAACATAACATGACGCCACTTTCCCCTGAAGGGCTAAGCACAGGTGTACCTACAGTACACTCACATTTTGCAGTTATGTTTAAGTCCCATGTAACAATAGTGGGAGAGCCAGAACTGGGCACCAATCTGGACTGCTACTGAGAAATTCTGAATTCTTTAGTATCATGTTTCAATACATAAACCAAAATGCGACAGGTACACACGGCTACACATCAAGCTAGACATTTCCAGTTTAAGCTGACTTCGCATTGTACGAAAATCCTATACAATGCTAGATCAGCATAAACTGGAAATGTATACCATTGAATTTTTGAAAACATCGCTATTTTATACTTTCTCCTATTTCTTGTCAAAAGCCACTGACTAAACCCTAATGCTTAGTTGAACAAAGTGGCTGCTAAATAAACCTTCCAATAATAACAGCTGCCAATGGAAGCCAATAAGCCAGTCTGAGCCAAGTGAACAATGGTATCAAATTGCTCTGTGGTTCCGCAGAGACAATAGCCCGGCTTGATTGTTCGATTCGGAGGTAATTTACTGAGAAATTGCTGGTTCTAGACTTCGAATCTAGACCTCCTTGTTGATACTGAGGGTGTTATGGTTGCGTTAGAGGGTCTACGTGTTAGAAACATTTTCCAAAAATTAAAGTAATAAAAACTAAAACTGATTTTGATTAAAGTATAATTAAAAAATATATTATTTTAGTCCATGACTTTATGTCGTCTAGAGGGCGCCATTTTTATAATTTTATGTGACATGATAACTAGCGGACGATCAAGACGCTTTCAACGATACCTCATTTGTCAAATTGTGATGAGTGGTTTAGAAGATAGGAGGGAACAGATGAACATACATACATACATACCGGTCAAAATCATAACCTTCCTTTTTTCTTCGCCGTAGTCGGGTAAAAACATACTGTAAGGAGAAACTCAATAACTTACTTTTCACATACTTACAATATCTTTGAGAGTTTATGTGTGTGTTGTGTGAGTGTACTTTCAAAATTTTAACCAGATCTGCCAGCGGCTTATAGTTCGGTTTAGAGGTAACTTTGGTTTTTTTTTCTATGGAGAAAACTTTATGTAATCGTTTTTTCGCCAAACATAGGACCTAGCATCAATCCTCAACTTTAATTTATATTTGTTTCAATAATAATGCTGCACTATTTTCGGCATAACGGAGGAATGCTAAGCAATTTGAGGTAGGTTAAAGTCTTAAACACTTGACACAATAAACATTAAACTTGCTAAAACATGCCAATTGAGTGATGCAAACAAATGCTGTGACCTCGACCCACAGCCAGCTCTTGTTTGCAATGACAAAGAATTGAGAAGGTTCCTAAATAGTTCCTAACTTTTTACTGATTTTGTTATAAAGTTTACATTGTGAAGGAAAACAAAGCTTTTTAAGAAATTAGGTTTTGTCTAAACTTTGGATCACTACGATTGGATATAGCGTACCAAATGCTATCCTGCATAAATCGATTATTAATAGTACGAGTAGGTATGTACTATAAATAATCGATTATAAGCAAGTTGTTTTAAATGTTATCAGAGGGCCTAAAACGACCACATTAACAATTCCTCTAAAAGCAACTCATTTCCTGAATTCCCAGCTGTCATGACCAATTCCTCTAATTTGATACAAAAGCAATTCATAATTTGTGGACCATTTTATGAATCTCCATAGAAAACTGTCAAACAGATAAATTATTTCGTAATGGGAAATGCACGCAGATCATATCGCAGCAATGCATTCAATTGCAAGCTTGTAAGCTTACAATTGAATGCATTTTTAGAGTCACTATAGTAGTCGGCCCATCACTATTCAGTTTGTTGGAAAATAGTTATTTATGCAACTGTTATATAATAAAGGGTATTAAAACACGAATGTGGGTTTCATACAATAATGAACGAATGAGTATCACATGAGTGTTTTAATACCTAATTATATACAGTAGCATAGAAGACTTTATCTACACCCATAATATGAATCTTCTATAAAAGTTTCTTTGTAAAACCAATATCGAACAAAAATGGCGCGGTACGACGTGAATTCGAATTTTTCGAATTCGAATGTGTTTTGTTTTTAAATTACGGTGCTTTGTTAGTGAAATGCTCGTGAATGACAATGTTCTTTTTTTTAAATGAGTAGTATTATGAAATTTAATTCAACATTATAACACCCGTTTGGATGATATTATGGTTACTATGACACTGAATGTTTTAATTTTGGCTATAAGCTAACTGTTTCACAAACTTTTAGAGAGAATTCATAGCATGGGTGTAGAAAAGAACTTTTTTATTTCGATATTAGCATTTATTTGATAATCTAAAAATACTCCTGGGCTGTAGTATTGCTACTATTTTCAGTTATTTTCCTTTATTCGTCTCCCTATTGTATAACAAATTGCAATGTTCAATACTTCACCTTAACCTACCTAACTATTACATAATACCCCGTTACCTACATCGAAACAGACAAACAGACCCAGTGACCTTGACCTCTCTTTACACAGTGAACAGAGTCTGGGCAATATTGCTCCGCTGCTGGTACAGTACGCTTTATTGCTCGCCTAACATGTTTATTGCGCGCTGACGTCACCGTGTTTTAACTTGTTCGGGAGAATATGAGGGGGTTTACATGCATACAGGAAGCTCGCGATGTTGTCCCATATTATATTAACATCCCTACGGTAATTTTTGAGTTCTTCCTGTCACTTTTATTTACTTAGCAAGTAGTGGTATTCGAATTTGTGTGGGGTAGGTACAACAATTAAAAAGTGAAAAATAAAAATCTTTTGTCTAAACAAACAACCAAAAAATCTGCCTTGCTTTTTCCCAAGTATGTTGGGGTCGGCTTCCAGTCTAACCGGATGCACATGGATACCAGTATTTTACATGGAGCGACTCCTATCGGACCTCCACAACCCAGTAACTGGGTAATACCATACCCCTTGGTAAGACTGGTGGTCAGACTTTCGGGTTTCTGACGACCCGTAACGACTGTCAAAGATCCACGAATGACAGCCGGGACCAATAGCATAACGTGCTTTCCGAGACACGGAGGAGTCTAGGTATGTAACGTCACAACAAACAAACATTTCAATTCGGAACACTGTGTTCTACAAAAAAACAAGCGACTTCCAAAAAAAACACAACAAAATGAAAAATAACTTTAATTTCGGAAGTTGGTGGCAAATTAAAAACGAAAATATATGTAAAACAAAGATACCGACTTTATTTTTCACTTTGTTGTCTTATTTTGGAAGTCGGTTATTTATTTTTGTAGAACACGGTGTTCCAAGCTGAAGGGTACGGCTACTGGTGAAATTATAAGAACGATGAGATATTTTCAACTTTTTTGTATTAATAAGTAAGGATACTTATTAATATTATAAACGACAAAGTTTGTAAGTATGGATGTATGGATGAATGTTTGTTACTCTTTCACGTAAAAACTACTGAATGGATTTGGATGAAATTTGGCAAACAGATAGTTTATAACCTGGATTAACACATATGATATTGCCACGGGATCGAGACTTACGCGGGTGAAACCGCGGGGCGCAGCTAGTCTTGTATACTTACCTACGTATTGTGTCAGGTGCCCATAGATAGGATTATTTGTATTATAATAACTCAATGGGTTGAAATTTCGAGAAGTATGCAATATTTACAGTTTCCATTTCTCTACATATCAAGAAGGCAAATCAATCCAATCTCATAAAACAAAACCATATATCTTCAAAAACAGTCTCATCGCAAAACCATCACGACAAATTACCGGGCCCCTAAATAAAGCGAAATAGCCCGAAATAATAGCGTGAGTTGTGACTGTGATTCCGTTACAGACCATAGCCCGGCGAGGACGGCCACGCGGCACTTTCACAGGCCATTAAAATTTACAGGCCAGGCTATTAGCACGTAGAAAAATGTTTATTGTTTATTAAAAAATGTTTATTTGTTTAAGTTACGTTGTTTTTTCCTTTCTTAAGGCGCGTTGAGCGATTTTTGTTTAGAATAAACACAAGCACAAGCTCTTGACCTAGTTCAGGGAAATAAGCAACTATTTTATTTGTTAAGTTACTAAATGTAAATGTTCCCCTTTTTATAAATAAACGTTTATTATTATATATTTATTTTTACCTTATCTATTCGCGTCACCGACACGTTCACGCCCTTGTGCTGTATAGGCCCCCCGCCTATAGAAGCGCTTCTAGGCAATAATGACGAATCAGCGGTTGGACGCCGTATTCGTTGACTAATGAGCGAACTGCGATAATTTTACAAACATTACATTTAGAAAAGAGAGAAACGTATAATTACTATATTTTAAATACCTAATTAAACATTATAAAAACAAAATAATTTTCTAGTAAGAAAACTATCAAACAGCAGTTTATATGCGCATATAGATGAAAAATATACCTTCACATGGAGCCCTGAGAAACAATAAATAACACGACGGGTTCGGGCCAAAATAATAAAGGGACTATAAGGTCAAATGTAATGGGTCCTAGTCACAAAAAATAGGCAGATACAGAAGGTCGGCTCGGTACAAGAGGGCGTTCATTAATTACGTGAGGCGATTTTAGCGAGTTTTCAACCACTGGGAGCTTTCGGCCCACTCCCTCTCACAGAGAGGAGGCTTGTGTCCCAGCAGTGGGAACGTTATAGGTTTAGGATTATGATGAACCACTGGGAGGGATGGTCGAAAACTCATTAAAATCAGTTGAAAACTCCGGCAACTCAAAAAACCTAATTTTTCAGAAATGACGAAAAACTGTTTTAGTGTATATATGAAAGATATCAAAGAACTAAATCTTTATAAGTTATATTTCTAAAGCTTCATAAGTTATAAGTATTGATGTATCGAGTCAGGAATTCGATAAAGCCACTAACTCGAAACTCGTATTTTTGAGTTAGTGGGCTTTTTATCAAGGGGTGCGATATACTCACCTACGGCGAGGTGAAATCCCCCCCCCTCCCCTTAATCTAACGTGAGATTTTTCAAAATGCCTTGGATTTATTTAAAAAAACAATTTAGTACCTACCTAATTAATTTCATTTTTTTTTTTGTTACAATAGCCACTATGATTTCTCGCAATTTTATACAGTTTCGTGCGAAAAAATAAAAGGTCGTTTTCCCGTAATAATTTTTGCTCAATTTTACATCGTTTGATGCACAGAATGCGTAAACAACGAACGGCTATGTGAGGGGTCTTTTTACACACTGAATTGTTACAGATCCACATACGGCCGCGTCCTATTTATATAGTCCTCCTTATCGATTTCGATAACGGCGACCCTTTAAAACTATTATTTCCTAGCGTGTGCCCTAATATGACTCGCTAGACCGAATTTGGTTTTGAATACCCGGTCACAACTAATGCAATAGAGTTGGCCGGCAAAGTTCAAGGTATAGGTATAGGAGGGCTTCGGTCTCTCTTTACGTATTTTGCGTTTTTCGGTTAGTGTATCGATTCGCTTTTTCTCGAAAGTTTTTACATTTTCGTAAATAGTAGAGCGCCAAGACGACCTATGTGAAGCGAGCCTCTCCCAACCTGTTGGATCAATAGCGCAAGCGGTTAGATGCCTCTTGAACACATCCTTATAGCGGAGATGTTGACCGCCATGCTTTCGTTTACCTTCCGCCATCTCAGAGTAGAAGACCGCTTTGGGTAAACGGTGGTCCTCCATGCGAAGGACATGTCCACACCACCTGAGTTGACGCTGCATAAGTAAAGCCTCCATGCCATACATGTCAGAACGGCGCAGGTCCTCTGAATTAGGAACGCGGTCCTGCCATTTAATTTTTAAGATCGATCGCAAACACCTTAGATGAAATGTGTCAAGTTTCCTTATGTCTGGTTTGTAGAGGCACCATGTTTCTGCACCATAAAGAAGGACAGGTAAGATTAATGCCTTGTAAACACTAACCTTTGTCTCTAGCTTCAGGTCATGGGATTTCCAGACACGATCATTAAGCCGTCCAAAGTTTGCAGCGGCGTTTGCAATGCGCGATGGTATCTCCGAAGCTAGGGTATTATCATGTCTAATGTTGCTTCCAAGATATTTAAACTGCATTACTTCCTCTAGTGGTTTCCCATCTAGATTCAGTTTGGCTTTATCAGTTTCGCAGCCTCGTGCTGGTTGTTTGAGGACTTGTGTCTTGGAAGCACTGATAACTAGACCAAATCGTTGACATGATTGATGTAATGCGTCAATATAATTTTGGAGATGCGCCATGCTATCCGACATGAGGCACACATCGTCAGCGTAAAGTATCTCCAGAATGGAGACCTTTTTTAATTTGGATTTTGCTCTGAACCTTGATATATCGAACACGCGTTTGTCAGTCCGGACATTCAGTTGAATTTGATCACTACAGGACAGTAGGGCATCCCTCATAACAACTGCAAAGTAAATGGCAAAGAGTGTGGGTGCCATAACACAACCTTGCTTTACTCCACTTGTAGTTTGGATCTCCTCAGATAATTCGTTTTCGTGTTGAACCCGCGCTTTCATGCCAATATGAAATTGGCGTATGAGGTTGACGAACTTCTTTGGGTAACCGTACTTATGGAGAACAAGCCACAGGGCCTCACGTGGAACTCTATCAAATGCCTTCTCTAGATCGACAAAGCACATGTAGAGAGGCCTTTGATGTTCTAAGCTTTTCTCCTGGAGTTGCCTTACGACGGATATGGCATCGATAGTACCTCTGCTAGGACGAAAGCCACATTGACTCTCAGGCAGGTGTTTTTCAGCAAGTTTGCTAAGGCGGCTGTTAATTATGCATGCAAGAATTTTACCAGCACTAGAGAGAAGTGATATGCCTCGGTAGGAGCTGCAATCGGAGACATCTCCCTTCCCTTTGGACAGCTTGCAGATCACCGCATCTCTCCAGTCCTGAGGAACTACTTCGCTTTCCCACACCCTTTCGACAAGGTGGTAAAGTGTATTTACAATGTTTTTTCCACTGTATTTGTAAATTTCCGCTCGAAGTTGGTCAATACCAGGTGTTTTGGAGTTTTTTAGCCGCTTAACTGCTTCCACAAACTCTTCGAAAGTAGGCGGGTCTTCTAAATTTTGACAAACTGGCAGTTCATCCAGTGTATTTATGTACGACAGATCAGCGCTGAATGCATCAGGGTTCAAGACATCAGTAAAATGTTCTGCCCATCGCATTATTACGTCGGTTTTACTTGTAACTCGGTGTTGTCTGTCTTTTGTGTACATCGGTGCTATTTTTCTTGCTCGTGGGCCAAAAATTGCTTGTATACCCTCGAAAAACTTGCCAGCTTGGTGAGTATCAGCGCAGTGCTGTAGTTCAGCAGCTTTCTCCTTCCACCACTTATCCTTGAGTTCGCGAACTTTGGATCTTAGTTTCTGCTGCGCTTCCTTACTGCTACGTGCATCCGAGGATTTTGAGTTCAACTCATGCCTGTGTCTTTCAACTAGCGCATTGATCTGATTGTCAGATGCATCAAACCAGTCTTGGTTCTTTTTCTGTGGTCTTCCTATAGTTTCCAGCGCACTACCATGAAGGTGTTTGGCGAAATATCTCCACTCATCATCGATGGTTAAAAACTCAGACCGCGAAGCACTTGCAGCAAATTTCAAATCCAACATTTTTCCCAGCTCTGACGAGGTTATTAGGCTTGAAAAGGCAAGTTTAGGTGGAATGTTGTTAGGTGCTCTCCGTGGTGATTTTAGCTGTAAGAGCATATGTGATCAAATGAGACGGTGATCAGTCCATCCAATAGCGCCACGCATCGCCCTCGTCACGAGTACGTCACGTAGGTCCCTTCGACGTACAATCACATAGTCTATAAGATGCCAATGTTTTGATCTTGGGTGCATCCACGAGGTCTTATATTTTTCAGCAAGCCGGAAGCAGGTGTTAGTGATGCTAAGGTCAAATTCAGCACATAACGACAATAGTCTTAGCCCATTATCGTTACATTTTCCTATTCCATGTTTGCCAAGGACACCATTCCAGATAGCATGTTCAGTGCCAACTCGAGCATTAAAATCCAACAAAATAACTTTATCACATTTTGGGATATTCTCAAGAGTTTGCCTTCGGTTTTGGTAAAATACCTCTTTATCCTCATCCGATGAAGGCAGAGTGGGAGCATAGGCACTTATGAGATGGGCGTATTTGCCATCAGCAACTGGAAGGCGCAGAGTCATGAGGCGGTCATTGACACCCTTGGGTAGTTCACTCAGATCTCTAGCCAACCCATTACGAATAGCAAAACCCACACCGTTACCCGCCCTGTCACCGGAGGGACGTCCGCTCCAGTAATATGTGTAGCCCCCTAGATCTTCATAAAGCTCTCCGCAGTCACTCAGGTGGGTTTCGCTAATTGTAGCTATGTCGATGTTATAGCGAGCCAACTCTCTTGCTATGAGAGCAGTTTTTCTCTCTGGACATAAATTACGGTCGTTGTCCAGTAGAGTACGTACGTTCTATGTAGCGATGCTAAGTCGTTTAAGTTGTATCATATTATTAGATTGCTTCTGTTTCTTTCGACCGCGTTTTGTCGATGTCCAAGCGCCCGCGGTTTGGCACCTGGATAATTGGTGAGACGGACTATTTTTGGGCCACCTTTTCTAGACCCCTCCTCTGTGCAGAGGAAAGCAGAGCGATCCTAAATAGGGCTGCTTTGTCACCAGTTGTGCTGCCGAACCCAGAGTCCCGACTCAATCAACTCCGGGAGCGACCACTCTCCCCTGGCCGCCTACGTGCAGGGTGCAGACTAAAGCCTCAGTACATCGATACCTCAACCCCACCGCCAACACCCCATCGCCGCAGGGCTTTTACGCTCCGAACCGGTAATAAATAGCTAGGGTCATCTGCGCGTGACTTTGATTATAGTGGACAAGCAGTTGCGCAGGTACAAATCCACTCTCTTGTCCCTTCCTCTGTAATCCAATGGACTGGCAAACCAGTACGATCGGCAAAGGTTGGGATGCAGCGAAAGGCCGTAAATCACTATATGGATCCTGGTAAACGCCCTCAAGGTGCTTCGCAATACCCTGCTGCATCATGTGATCATGATAGTGAAGAGGTAGTAAACGTATATCATGACCAGGCAGACTTGTGTGCGTTGGGGATCTCCTGATTTTCCTTAGTCGCCTTTTACGACACCCATTGGAAGAGATGGGGTGGTGCTATTCTTTGTGCCCATGTATAGGACCTTGGCCATGGTCCTTTGCATGGTTCTGCGATACTGAACTTAAAAGAATTGTCTGCTAGGGATTATTCGTATTTTTTTATTATTCCTCCTTTTCAATTCAAAAGTCACCAAAAGAACAAAATTACAGTTTGGCATTTACCTATAAAATTCATAATATCCGTCCTATTTAAAAAGCGATCGTCGCGCGATTACGGCATCAGTCGCATACACATTATCTCACTTTTTTTCGGTAACTGAAAAGTGTTGCACGCGTTCATGTTCACCGAACAAAAAGTTGAAAAGATCGCGTATTCGCGCGACTGACGCTTTTAAATAGAACGCGGGATAAGTTTGCGTACCTATATGTGTTCGTGAGCTTGTTGTGGAGCCGGCCTTCTGTACGGCCCGTCCCGGACAGTTCACAGGCCATTCAAATTTATAACCCATCCGGTAAGAGAAATGTTTATTTGTAGTTGTAGATCCGATTGTTTGAATTGGCGATTATCAAAGAGATTTAAAACGATTATCATTTGATTAAGGCGAAGTGGGAGTGACGGGAGCCGAGGGGGGTGGTATGTCCCCGTCCGCGCGCAACTAAGTTTACAAATATTTAGTTTTAAAATTTTATTTGTGTTTGTATAGAAAAATAAGGCCATAATCCCTTAAAAGTATTTAATAGTGAACACGTAGACAAAATTGTATTACAATTGCTTTGATAATTATCGAACGGAATAGGTTTTTCTCTTTAAAAAGCAGATTTTAAGGAAACTTTGCGGTTTTTTTGTATCGAGGAAAGTTTTGTCAATCGTGTTTCGGGCCTCATACTTCACTAAAGACACTCTTCATTTTCGTAATCATAAAAAAAAATACGTTGTTTTTTTGAGAGAAAAATTGATTTTGTGTGAAGTCGAAACGCATCAAAACATCTGCTTTGGAACCACTTCACCTTAAGTACATTGTAACATTGATAACAGGCTTCTATCACTCAAAAATAAAATACTAGCGTTCCTCTACTTCGCACGGTGGTTTCGACTTGGCAAAACACCGAGATTTCTGACTATATTAAATGTTATGCACATAAGCTTTCCAGAACAAATTCTTTGATTTCTATGATTGTGAAAACGGCATCAAAATCCATTGCGTATTTTAGAGGAACACCCCGGTCACACAGACTGGCACGAACTTTAATTTATAATTTTGTGCTCTAAGACAGTGAGGGGTTCGCAGCAGACAACGTAGGAGATGGCGGGACGAGCTGGATAGGTTCTGACAAAACTGGAAGGAGGCCGCGCGGGCTCGCGAAATATGGGAGGATTGGAGGGAGGCCTTTGCCCAGGAGTGGGACAGCTTAGGTATAGTTTATTACTAGCCTACCCCACGGTTTCACCCGCGTAAGTCTCGATCCCGCGGGAATAACGGGATAAAAATTATCCTGTCCTATTCCAGGTCATGGTCTACCCCTGTGCCAAGTTTCATCCAAATCCGTTCAGCCGTTTTAGCGTGAAAGCGTAAGAAACAAACAAAATCACTTTCGCATTTATTATATTAGTTAGGATGGTAAAAAGTAATCAAAAGCTAAAGTACATACTAATTCCATGGGAGAAATCCTAAAATCCTAAAAATATGACAAAAAGAGTTTTTGTCATATTTTTAGTTTACAAACTTTTTGCTCACCGTTCCTACATTTCCATCAAATTGACGTAAAGTTTTTGACAGTTACCTACCATATGATTTTGAAATATATTTTATTTTGCAAATAATTTTGTACTTTGAAAGCTTTGCGATACTATCTTAGATTACACGTAGAATTTATTCAAATCCTTCTTGTGTTTCTAGGCAATAGAGTTTATTCGAAACTTTATTATTGTGTTGTGAAATATTGATACCTTCTGGCTATAACTGGAACAAAATCTTAATGTAATCTTAATCTAATTTGTTTTGAATGCAGAGAGTGCATACAATGAGTTAGGAATATTTTCTAAAAGACATTCGCTGGTTGAGCTAACTAGCAAAGAACGCACAGACTCCTAATATAACGTAAAACTAGAGACTTGCAAATAAAGATCTAACAACTTAGAACAACATAGGTGTGACTTATAGGAAGAATCTACGTAAACCATTATCAATCTGGGCAACTCAAGCTGCAGAATAGAGGTGCCAACGCACCAAGTCAAAATTGCTGACCAACGGACAAGTTCGAAGAAACACCGACCTCTCCCGATGATTAATGTTCTAAGGTTTACAATTCTAACTTCAACTCTTCATTTGTAGTTTTGTCTTGAATACGTATTTAAATTTCCTTCCATAGTGGGAGGCAAGTGAGGAGCTCGTGGCTACGTAATAACGGCCGCACGGGTCGATCCATCAGGTTAAGCTACGCTTGCCAGGGTTGGTCCGTGGATGGGTGACCATCTTTACTTATCGAGACTCCGCCGTGCACGGAAAGCACGTTAAGCCGTTGGTCCCGGCTCTCATTTGTGGATCTTTGACAGTTGTTACGGGTCGTCAGAAACCCGAAAGTCTGACAACCAGTCTTACCAGGGGGTATCGTATTACCCAGTTACTGGGTTGTGGAGGTCAGATAGGCAGTCGCTCCATGTAAAATACTGGTATTCAGCTGCATCCGGTTAGACTGAAAGCCGACCCCAACATAGTTAGGAAAAGGCTAGGCAAAGGATGAGATGATGAGTGGGAGGCAATTCAAAAAACGAATGATAGCAAAATCGAGGGATACGGTTTGATGCTGCAGGTACAGCAGGTTATCTAGCATAGAGGAATTACACCACTCGATAGCTAAAGGATTCAAAAAATGTATTACTAATAAATTATTACGTAACGTATACGTATTCACGTAAAACACACGGCCTTGTCCACGACACAGCCAAACCCTATTTATTTGCGGACATTATATCAAAGTCAAAGTCAAATAATGTATTTCAAGAAGGCACATTAAAGGCACTTTTGAACGTCAAATACATAGAAATAGAAATAGAACTGATTATAGTTGTCCCTTCCAAAAGGTAGTTTTCGTATGGAGAAGAATGGGCAAGAAATTCCAACGTTACTCTTTAAAAAAATGTTTTACAATATTTGGTATACATCAATTATATAATTACATGTGAAGACGATGCATCGAGAATACAATTACTGTACCACAATACGTAAAAAGAATTAAAATAGGAGCAATGACAAATAAATTAATTAAGTACTCGTATGTGATAGATATATGCTTGCACTGACTGGACAGGTCCACTCAAATCTGTGTGGTTCTTTCCTCAAAAGACCATTTCAGACTCTAATCTACATGGTCCTCATATGGCCTGACCAAGATTATGTCTGGACTTTAAAGGAGACGGTGACCTCTGAGTTTGTTTCGGCCTTTCTTCTCAGAGTAGTCAGATAGGAAACGCCGACCTCATCTAGCTTATTTTTACAACTTTTTAATATGACGATTCCAATATCCTATTTACAGAATAAACAATTTCATTTGATTTCATTTCATTTCATTTCATATGGTGCTCACATATTTACAAACATTGTAAAAGTATACGAAATCACAATATTCCTAAAAACTTACAAGTAATAACCATTCAGATTTGTTAGAATTGTATTGAAAAACGTGTCATTTGGTTTAAATTAATTTTTGTATGTGTTATTATTTTCTTTTCTATTTTGTGAATGTGAGAGAACGTTTTAATAGATGCTTCGATTTGTTGATCATTTTATATTTTGTTAAGTAACTTTTACTTGTTGACAGGCCTACACTGTCCTCCCATATTTAATATTAGTGTAATTTGAAGGCATTAATTATAAAAGCCAATTATTTTTAAAAGAATAACCGTGGCGTTTCTTGCCGGCTCTTCTCCATAGGAAACGGCCAATTGGAACTGTGCACCTAGCTTCTAACATTTCATAACTGCTCATGTAGATTTATCATCATCATCATCATCTGCCTAGTTGGGAAAAGGTTCCCAACTAAGTTGGGGTCGGCTTCCAGTATTACCGGATGCAGCGGAATACCAGTATTTTACATGGAGCGACTGACTATCTGACCTCCACAACCCAGTAACTGGGTAATACGATACCCCTTGGCAAGACTGGTTGTCAGACTTTCGGGCTTCTGACGACCCGTAACGACTGTCAAAGATGCACAAATGACAGCCGGGACCAATGGCCATGCAGATACATACAGATAGACACAAGCGGCCAAAGTAGATTTATGTGTACCAAAATATTTTCATTTTACAGGTCTATGTTTGGGGTCTGCAGTGGGTCGGCAGAAAAGGGAGAGGTTCACGACACGATCCGAAGGGTTTTCGGGAATGATATGGTGATCAAAGACAATACGGATAGACATAATCAGTTAGTATTTATGTGTATTAACTATATTTTAGTACCCGTTCATATACGGCCTCTTGTTAACGACCGTTTTTGTCAACGGGTGCACATACGTTTGAACGGGCGCACATCCGTCGTCATCAACACACTTATATGAAATGACATGGTCCATTGCATCGGCCCGACCGCAACGGCCGTCGCGCAATGGGTATTGTTCCCGTCGCGTTAAGAAACACGCACACTAACCTATTGTACAGTGCGCGTCGGCCCGTCGTCCTTTATAAAAAACGGATCGTTGTCCGCTCGTTAACAAGAGGTCTATAGAGGCCACGCGGTTTCCGCGGATCTTTTACATGAACATCTTCATATTCGTTCAGACGTAACCACGCGGTGATCGCGCCGTTTCCGCACGGTTTCTACCGTGACTTAAATTAGAAACATAACAAATGGTTTTATTTTTATTTATTGATAATGGCATTTCAACGACTTATTAAAACGGACACACCAAAAATCACATACAGTTTTAGAATAGAATAGAATAGAATATATTTATTTGCTTTAAAACATGGTACATTTAAGGTCTTATTTATATAGTACTGATCTTACATGTTTCGCCATGGACTGGCATACAAATATCTACTGTAGTACTGTGAATTCTTAACAGAAGTACAGAGCACTAGCAGAGAACTTAATAATTATTCAAGACGCATATTAAAACGTCTGTTGTAAGAAAATCGATGACTTCTAAAGTTTTTCAGAAGGAGTAAATACGTGACGCACATCCGTGAGAACCTGCCCAAGATGCTGGATGCCAAGGTGTTGAACACAAAGACGAAGGCTAAGAAACACGCCGCGCCTGTGCCAGAAGTAAGAATATGTATAACGGATCAATAGTTCTGCAGCTTACCCCCTACATACAAACTCATAAATGTGACCTCTTTATAATGTTATCATTATTATAGTATAGATGAGTGGTTTTTGAACGATTAGGGGGCCTACCACCACCGCTTACAGCAGTATTATTTTAATATTACTTTAGTGTAGGAAAGAGATGAAGCTCTACAGGACGTATAAAAAAACGCGACTACTAGTCACCAGTTCACCTCCCACGGGGGAGGTTCACCGCTCACATACCTCAAGCGGTCTAGCAGTCGCGCGCGGACTATAATTATGTATATGTTACCCATTAACTGGATTGCGCAGTCCAGATAGGCACTTAGGCAGTCGTCCCATACAAAATACTGGTAAATACAGTCCAAAATTGTTGGGAAACGCGGTTAATAGGCAGATGCGATGAACCTGTTGATCTACTCAGCGTAGCGCCAGTAAAGTTGGTGTGAGAACACCCTTACTGGAGAAAAAGATGTACATTTTAAAGTTACGTAATGCTGCTCATTCTCACTGACGCTTAGTGGAAACGGGCATTAAAAAATCTTTTTTTTTTTTCTTGTTTTGTACTACTGCTGAGCAAAGGCCTCCCCAAAATACTTCCAGGCGTCTTTTTACAGAGCATCCGCGATCCAACCCTTACGGTACGCGTCTAGGTCGTCTCGCCACCTCTTCCTGGGCCGGCCTCGGCGGCGCCGTCCATCCTCAGGCACCCACCGCATGGAGACTGTTGCCCAGCGGTCACTGAGCATGCGGCTGACGTGACCCGGTTATTAACTTTTGTAATTTCAGATAACAGAAAATACTGATGACAGATTCGGGAGAGTAGGACCGAAAATCGTTGTATTCGATGCATCTACAGGTTAGTTAACCTTGAGTTGTGTAGAAGCAGTGCTTGTTTGTAGGTATATTTAATGCATTTTACGAAAGCGTACCATTTTTTATTACAATTTAAACCTCATTTCAAAAAAGACCTACGTCGCGGTATCACGGCAAAGTTAGACCTTTTTGGTGCCATGATACCGCGTGTGTGATACCGCGGTGTGAAACTACAGAACCTAGTCGAGCGATGCGGTGAAACTTTAGTAGTTCCAATAAGGACGCTCAAATTTTAAATAAAGCAAGTTTTGTAAAAGATATCATTATATTGTTTTTTGTATTATTGTATTTAATAGAATACTTAATTACATTATGTATGGAATATTATATTTGCCAAATGGTCGCCGCGCCGCGGCTTCGATGGGTGGCGCGTATCCGAGAGGTCCCAATTTTCGGTGACTCGACCGCATAAATCGGGCTCGATATTTATTATCATTGATGGCATTGGTTATGTTGACTTTTAAAGCATTTATCGTCTGCGGCTTATTTGCATAGACCCATTATTTAACACACGAGCTCGGTGGCATCTGGCATCAGTTGACGAAAGCAAAACGCGAGATAACCGCTCCGTCGAATTTGTCGTTTATTGTTTATTGTTAATTAAAACGGTAACACCAATTACATTAATTAACATAGAATTTAAACAGTAGTTAACAGAAATATCTCAAATACTAACTTATAATAGAGGACAACCTAGCATACTTACTCTCGCAAAACATCAGACATACACGCATAATTCTGCTCCATTCATCCGCAAACAGATCACACTCAGGATTGGTGGTCAGGAGGGCATTAAGCATCCTTAAGGTACGACACACAGGGGACTCAGCTCTGGCGACAGTTTTACATAACGGCGGCGCAAACAGATTGCGTCGACGGCATTGGCGATGTCCGATGTAATTGTCGGGAACAAATAGCCGACAGAAAAGATCGTGGAGTTCAGGACTGTCGATGCGTCCTCTTAGAGTTTTGCAGGCTACTGTGAGCTGTAGAAGGCCTCGTCTAACCTCCAATGAGTTGAGGCCCAAAACTCCCAGGAGGTAGTTGGTAGGGTACATGAAAGGAAAGACGTGAAAGGTTTTTTTATACAGAAATCTAAGGAAAGTTTTCTGTACCTTTTCCAGCGCTAATGTAAGAGTCGCAGTGTAGGGATGCCAGATACAGGCACCTGCCTCAAGTTTACTACGAACCAAAGTGGTGTACAGAAGCTTAATTACATTTGGGTTCTGAAAATCACGGGCATTCCGTAAAACAAAACCCAAACGCCTAAAAGATTCCTTGGCTAGAGTGGAGACATGATCTCTAAATGTCAGACCAGTGTCAAAGGTCACGCCCAGGTCCTTTATTTTGGTGACACGACTTATAACTTCACTACCCAATCTGTAGTTATAGTGAAGTGGTTGACGTTTTCGAGTGTACGTCATGACGTAACACTTGCTAGTATTAAAAAAGAGTTTATTGACCATGCTCCACTCATATATAGCATCAATGTCCTTTTGTAGGAGTATGCAATCCGCGACCGTATCAATTTGAAATACTAGTTTTAGGTCATCTGCATAGAGCAAGCATTTTGCGAACCTAACCTTATTTATAAGATCATTGATCATTATAAGGAAAAGCAATGGACCAAGCACGGATCCCTGACTCACGCCTGAGCGGGTATTGTAAGGTTCAGACTCAAAGCAACCGTGCCTAACAAACTGCCTGCGGCCTCGCAAATAGTCCGCAAAGAAGTTCAAAAACTCAGACGAGAAACCTGATGCCTCCAATTTCATCAAGAGCACGTCATTGTCAACCCTATCGAACGCCTTGCGGAAATCGAAATAGAGGACGTCCACTTGCCCCCCATTGTCCAAAACCCCAGAAATGTAATCAACGTGAGTCATCAGATTAGAGTTGACTGAACGGCCTTGGCGAAAGCCATGCTGGGCATCAGAAAGATAGGCATTTATGCGTTTATAGATGTACCTGTGGAGTATGTGCTCGAAAACTTTCGCAAGAGTTGGCAGGACAGCAATAGGCCTGTGTTCCACCACAGATGATTTGTCACTAGTTTTTGGGATGGGAATAACATGCGAGACTTTCCATTGCTCAGGGTATACGCCGGACTGAAGGGCTAGATTAAAGATATGGCAGAGAGGAGTTGCCAGGTAATCGTGGCATCCCTTGAGGATAAAAGCTGGGATGCAGTCGGGGCCGATCGAGCTATGAGGTTTCAGTTTAGCAATACCTTTAACTACGTCCTGTGGGGTCAAGAGGGGGATAGGAATATTATTTCCTGAGTAGTAAGTTGGCCTGAGATTATTAGGGTTTAATTCAGGAGAATCGGTTAAGAAAACGCTGGAAAAGTACTGAGCGAACGCTTCCGCTGCTTCTATACCCGAGTAAACTATACCGTTGTGCACAACGTTAGGCTCAAAACCACCCTTTGATCGCAGGCTCGAGACATGGTGCCAGAACTGTCGTGGATTATTTCCCATGTTGTTCTCCACAGTACCACAGTAGGATTTATAGGCCTCTTGAGTTCTGATTTTTAAATCCGAACGTAGAGCACTAAATTGAGTATATATAAGGTTACAACGTGAAAGTTTCCATCTGTGATGCAATTTGTTTTTAAGCTGAGTGTCGTTGACTAAGTCTCTTGTAAACCAAACCGGATATCGTCTGTTGCCAGAAATTTTCCTCTTTTTTTTTGGGATACATGAATCGAAGAGGTCATAGAATATGGTATAAAGCTGACTAGTAGCCGACCGTGCATCCCGGCTGCACAGGAGATCCTGCCAAGCGGCGGCATGAATTTTTTCATTAAGGAGTATGTAGTCTCCTTTGCTGAAGTTCCAGTCTCTACTCCGGTCAATATTGCTAGGGCATAATATTTCATCAACCTGATGTTTTGACATTATTACAGCAATATCTAAGGGAGGATGATACAGGTCAATAGGGACTAGCTCCGAGCCCACGACGTACTCGCAGATAACTTCGGCACCCTCCTGAACCAACACAACATCTAATTTACTCCCACGCTCATTCATCACTTCATTCGTCTCTATCAGATTACAAAAGTTTAAAAAGTAACAGCAATAATTGTTAACATTCACTGAAGCACTTTTTAAGTTAAGGTCTCCTAAGATCATGACTTGTCGTGCAGAGATCCATTGACTCATGTGCGCTGTGACATGTAACATGTAACGCTGTCTTGCTGGAACCACATGTCGGTAAGATCCTTATCTTCCAATTCCATAAAAATTGGCCATCAGCGACCTGTAGCTACCTCTCACCATTAGCAGTTATGGCGGCCATGTATCGAATCCACGGCGGCCATGTAATGAAATTAAAAGCTTACTCTAATTTAAAGAAAAAAAAAATTAAATGATATGATGATATAATTGAATGATGAATGATGATATGAAAAAATTAAAAAAATTAAATGATGATAGGTACACAACTTGCATTATTTAAGTTTAAAGTTCTAGCGTTCTTAATGGAAAAACCTTTAATAACGTTATCGCGGTACGCTTATCTTCTATATCATTTGTTTGAGTTACAAGAGAACTGGCGTCTTAACATTTCATCATTTAATTTCATTTAAATAAACTTTCTTTTCGAAATATAGTCTTCATTTAGTAACAGAGCCTCGTTAACACAAAATATTCCTCGTTCAAACTCGGTGCTCTGCCTAGAGTGACATCAAAACCACGTTTACAACTATTACGTTACAAACCCCTGCAGTCACTGAGCGGAGCTGGAATTAATTATCGTAATTAACACTGTACTGCGCTAGCCAGACAAATTGCAGTTAAATAGCTTGCGTTTGGCGACTTATTTCACAATTTTAGATGTTGTTTCAGCCTTAAAATTTAGGTAGCTTTTCGTACGACAATAGAGGCCAAAACACAGACAAAATTCCACGAATGCGTTGACATTTTTTTAAGCCTTTTTTACCATATTATTGCAGGCCTGTAGTCCCCACAGGGTAGTCAGTGGGGTACGTTTGTAATTATAAACCCATGTAATAATTTGAGAGTCTATTTCCTTAAACCGACACACAAATCGACACTTCAGAGAAATTCCATAGTGAAAAACTCAAATACACTTTACCCAAACCAGGCAGGTCCATCCTTAGCAGTACTAACGCCTATAACCACTAGAACAAAGTCAAAATCAGACTAGTGCCTGACATACCTAGTTGACGGAGTAGTTCCAGACATACCTTGAATTGACAGGGTAGTTCCTGACATACCTAGATTTGACAGTCTGACATAATCCATTACAGGGTAGTTCCTGACATACCTAGATTTGACAGTCTGACATAATCCATTGTTTTTCCTAAGAGACTTCCTACATACGTCAGAGTTTAACAAAGCATGTTGTATGGTGTCTCCAGGTACAGGCCGCTTAGTCCTGGTGGGAGACGAGAGAGTGAGTGTGCAGGGTCTCTCCAGCTTCGCCACCATCAGGGCCACGGCGTGCGTGTTCGGAAACAAGTGGATGTACGAGGTGCAGCTCGGTACTAAGGGGATCATGCAGGTAAAGGACAGTTCTTAAAGTGTGAGGATTAAAGGTTAATTTGGTTTGGATACTACCTACTAGACTGGTGCCTTAAATTCGGATGTGGTTTTCACTAGTCTATGCAGATACTCATATCAAACTAGTAGTTCTGCGAACAGTAGACCTCGCGACGTACTATATATATATAGTCCTCCAGACCGTATTTCGGCCACGGCGGCCAATCTCAACGGAGACTAGCCTTCGGCGCAGGAGACATTATAGTACACAAGTGTGTGCGCAGACACAGGTGCACTCTCTCTTCCCTAACTCTCATAGTCCGATGGGAAGGCAATCCGACACGACCGGAGAGAGATCAGGCTCAGGGAGATCAGGGATCATGAGTACGTACGTACTAGGTAGATAGTGCAAAGTTCGGCTCCTGACTTTACCTAGCATAATTTTATTATTATTTTGATACCTGCCAAGATTAGTTTTAAGTTCCCTTTAGTAACACTAGTTTAGGTGTTCCCCGCGGTCTGAAAAAGAGGTTATTTAACACAAAATCTGTCTCCACCAGATCGGCTGGTGCACTTCTTCCTGCGTCTTCTCCATGGATACAGGAGTGGGAGACACAGCTCACTCTTACGCGTACGACGGTGGCAGGGTGAGAAAATGGAACGTGGCCACCTCGCAGTACGGCCAGGCATGGCTACCCGGTGACGTCATCGGATCCTGCATCGATCTGGATAAGGGGACTCTGGAGTATTATAGGTGAGAACTCTTAACTAAATTAACTGAAGTAAGAAACATTTGAAAGAAATACTGAACGGAAATTGCGTTTTTCGTAACAATAAAAAATAAGTCGGTCGGTGTCGTGGGACATCCAGTCAATAACATGGATCAAATCAAATTAAATATATTTTTTTTAATGGATATAGCTATTACAAAATCCTGGTTACAGTATTCTTGGTGCTTGTGAGAACAATGTCAAACAAAAAACAATTCAAAATATAAGATTAAAAATAAGCCCTGGCAGATGAGAGATGACCACTGATGGCGCCCGTTCACGAACATGACACAGGTGGATCAGCAACATCCAGTTCAACCATTTTGTAGGGAACCGAATGATCCAACACACGCGCCACCATCAGCAAGACATTTAAGTGAGTATGACATACTCTCACCTGCCATGCTCTTTCAAGTCAATATAAAACATGATACCATATCAAACGGCTCCATGGTACTCACAAAATTGAAAAAAGAGACAACCGGGATCAACGGCCTTCCAAGACACGGAGGGGTCTCTGTATGTAAAGATAGTCCACGCACTTACCATGGCAAGCATAGCTTAACCGACCCGTACGATTGTTAAGACTTCACCACGAGCCCTTCCTTGCAAAGCATAGCACCTAAAACCATCATGATTGCAATCGGATGCTTCCAATCGACTCGTTCTACATGATGGCAATTTCCTACAGTAAATCATTCACTCACTCGCTCAGTAATAGGATAACCCAATGAGGAAATTCATGTTCGCTCCAACGATGCAATCTCGAATATGAGAATCGATTTGATCTATTTTTACCAACTCGAATACAAGGGCATGGACTAGATATAAATATTGTTGGTACTGATTTATTAACGATTCAATGTCTTGTAAATGTTAGGGTGAAGGCTTCTCTACGGGAAACTCCGAAAGGGATACCGGGGCCCTTGGCAACAGGCAACTGAAGGAACGCGGGTGGGTTTTAGTCAGTAAAAGTCTGACACGCTCTTCCGCTCCGCCCAGAGCGGGAGAAGTCATCTGATGATACAAAACGATAAAAAAGAAAAGGTTGACGGCTTGCAGATCGGAATAACCTATTCGAGTGTTGCCAAATTATTGTTTTAACAGCAGAGCTACTGTTTTTTCAATGGCATCCCTGTTTTTAAAAGCTAACTAAAGTTAGTTTTTATTAATATACAACATTACTTTTTGTTTATGCTAAACCCGAAAAGGGGTCATTGTACTCATCATTTTGAACAACTTTTTCTATGGAACCAACCATGAAATCGCGAAAAAAAATTAAGCTGTGCCCTACATTTTGTCGATTTAAGTGAAAACAAATGTATGGAACAGCTGATTTTTTTTTCGCGATTTCAATATTTGACCTACAACTCGTAAGTCGCAGCCGTTACCACTGGGCGACTACTGCTCCATAACGGGTGTAATCACTCAAAATTACAGCTTTCTCTTTTCAACAGGAACGGCATATCAATGGGCCTGGCGTTTGACAAGGTGGCCCATGGAGCAGGTCTCGCATACTTCCCCGCAGTGTCGCTGGCGATGCAAGAACATCTGTATGCCAACTTTGGACATGTGCCGTTTGTGTGAGTAAAGCTTCACTTTATTAACCAGTCCTTTCAAATAGCTCCCTCGTCGCTACTTGTCACCCTGTCAATATTTGGCACAAGTAAGTAATATTAACTGCGTTTTAAACGACTTGATGCTAGCGGTCGGAACGATCAATTTTCGTTGTAGTAATATTGTTAATAGCTGCAATTGCAATTGCGGGGCTATTTTTGTTTGCCGCCATTAGTTTTTATGCGAATCAGTTCATACATTAATATCACGTATTGTTTTGTGTTTCAAATATGCGGGATATTTTGAATAAATTATTGACAATTATCCACAGTTTCCCAGTGGCAGGTTACGCAGCCCTTCAAGCGCCTCCCAACCGAGAGTGCGCGCGCGCTGTCTTGCTGTTCAAGTCTCTGGACGCTCTGCTGGATGAACTGGTTCGACCTTCGGAAATGAAGACTTCAGTAACTGCTAAGAGCAGCAAGGTACTTATATCAAAAGCATAGGCTTTAGGAGGCGAAGGTACAGCAATAGACAAGAGATTCCCATTTTCAGGGCTCTCCACAAATATAAAACCGTGTCCGGGACGTCGACGGACCGTGCTCCGTCAGGGACAAAAAAAAAATTGAACACGGTTTGAACATTTTACATGAACTTGGTCACACACCTCCGTGTCCGGGCCGGCGAAAGACCTTCAGTGCTTGCCATGTGTATGCCACGGCCCTTCCACGACCCGGGCACGGCCCTTATATGTGTGGATAGAATTTTAGGCTTTTCAAGCCACTAGTGAATGGGGAATCATAAAACATGATTAATCCGTCAAGCACTTGCTTATTAGTTTAGGCAAGTTTTGGCACGCGCGTGGCCCGTCTGGTATCATCATACTGTGATCATCAATCATAATACTTATGCTTTATTATATATGTTTACGAAGCCGAGAGTCGCTTATACTCCCCTGTCATAGGGATATTTCTTTTTGTACTGGAAATGAAATGAAATGAAATGAAATGAAATGAAATGAAATTGTTTATTCTGTAAATAGGATATTGGAATCACTTTTACACGTCATATTAAAAAGTTGTAAAAATAAGCTAGATGAGGTCGGCGTTTCCTATCTGACTACTCTGAGAAGAAAGGCCGAAACAAACTCAGAGGTCACCGTCTCCTTTAAAGTCCAGACATAATCTTGGTCAGGCCATATGAGGACCATGTAGATAAGAGTCTGAAATGGTCTTTTGAGGAAAGAACCACACAGATTTGAGTGGACCTGTCCAGTCAGTGCAAGCATTTGTCAGTAATAGTGGAGCTCAACTCAGAACTAAAGGAGCTCAACGACTCGACGAACAATACCAAAGAAAGGACGTTTGGGTAGGTCGCATAAAGTTCTCAAATTGCCAGACCTTCGCTAAAACTAACAGAACGAAAAATAAATATCCACATAGTCCTCACATTCACAATAAAACAATACTTATAAGTAATCATCATGTCATTTTGTATATAATGGACCATACCTGGGATCCTTCTGGAGGTCAAAATTTCAAAGGCGAAAACAAGTTTTAAATATTTTAATTTAATACGCGCCAACTCCTGCACCGTTGCATGCACCCATAAACACAATGTTTTGCAAACGTTACGTTCCGCGCTGCCGTAAACAGCGATTTTTTACAACAAAAATAAAAAGCAATAATTTTTGCTCAATATTATTCAGTTTGAGAGGCGCTCGTGGCTAAGTAATAACAGCCGCTCGGGTCGATCCATCAGGTTAAGCTACGCTTGCCGGGGTTGGTCCGTGGATGGGTGACCATTTTCACATATTGAGACTCCTCCGTGCCTCGGAAAGCACGTTAAGCCGTTGGTCCCGGCTGTCATTTGTGGATCTTTGACAGTCGTTACGGTTCGTGAGAAGCCTGAAGGTCTGACAACCAGTCTGGGTTGCCAGTTACTGGGTTGTGGAGGTCGGATAGGTAGTCGGTCCATGTAAAATACTGGAAATTAGCTGCATCCGGTTAGACTGGAAGCCGACCCCAACATAATTAGGAAAAGGCTAGGCAGATGATGATTATTTAGTGTGATTTAATAACGAAATGCACGCACACCCTGTATATAAAGATGCAGAAAGGTGGAAAAAGTGGTATGATCAAAAATAGCAAACACTAGAGGAGTCTAACTCATAATATTCTCAATCAGGCGAAGTCGGAGACATCGAAAGGAGCTGAGGAGGAGGTAGCGTTGCGGATCCACAGCTCAGGATCTGTCTACAGTCCACGGCCGTCCCCACACGCCATGGTGGATGCCCAGAGCACAGAGGTTAAGAAGATGTCCAGAAAGGTGCCCTGATGCCTAGAAAATAAGACTGAAAAACCTTTTTGAGTATTCTTTAGTGATAATAATAATGTTACTGCTTAGTGGTTTCGCACCAATTAGGAAGCTTGAGCTCGAGCTTATTACATGAGGGTGCATTTCAAAAGTTGGCAACGTCACATATAGCTGTAAAATATTTCGCTGTTTGATGTTTTTTTTTTTCTTGGCGAAATTATTTCCCACGAGAACGTACTACCGGGATTAAAAGTACCATAAACTATCTGTGCGCCAAATTTCATTAAAATCCAGATTTTGCACCAATCTGGAACATACATCCAAGCAAACAGACAAACGGACAAAAAATCTCAAGACTATATTTTGCCATCAGCCTCGTACCCACAATCCCAAAAAAAAAACACACAAACAAAAAGACATTATAATGCAATTACTTTTTTCAAAAATATTCCATGTAGGTACAGTTGTGATTGCGTTACTAGGGTATTTAAATCGCAGAAGTCACCCACCTAATTAATTAATTAATTACAACGGCTTGCGCCAATGACAGTAATTAACAGATAAACCTAAGCATAAAACTAAACATATTACACAATTAACATAATTCCAAAACAAATAACAAGTCAGAGATCAAACATACTTAACAATACTCAACAACTATGGGATGGGGGAGGGGGGGGGGGATTAAATGGGACCGGGATGGCACGTTTGCCGCACGTCAGATGCATTGTGGTCTATGACCACAGCATGTGTCCCTGATAACGCCTCGGAGTAGATGGCGGGGCGAAGTTGACGCTTATAGGAGAGATTGGTCCATGTTGTCAACTTTCTGACTCCACCTCCTCTATTTAAAAAAAAACAAATGAACTTAAAAAAGTGCTTGTATGTGAAGCCTAGGCCACTACGAAACTACAGACCTCTTTAACACCTCTTTGACCTCATTCCATCCACCCTTTCCAGGCCTTCCTAATGTCTCTATCCCGGCTGGTGGTGGTGGAACTGGGGGGTGTTCTCCGCATCTCATACGTGGTGGTGTCAGAACTGTTGCCACGTCTGCGAGGTGTCCTCGGCTTGAAGAACAGAAGCTCACACACCGACCTATCCGCCGCAGACTTCTATATGAAAAGCAGGGATGAGAATTTTGTTAGTAACCATTTTATGTTAGGTAACCTACCTGATATGTTCAAAATGCTAATTCTGATACGTTTAAAATGTTAATGTTCAAAATACAACGTTTAACAAAAACCCTGTCCGATCCGCGAGGTTATTGTTAAGACTCATAATTGATTCTATTTATGTGGTAAGGTTCTATACATGTGGTAAAGAGAGGAGCTCGTGGATAAAGTAATAACAGCCGCACGGGTCGATCCATCAAGTTAAGCTACGCTTGCCGAGGTTGGTCCGTGGATGGGTGACCTTCTGTACTTAACGAGACTCCTCCGTGCCTTGGAAAGCACGTTAAACCGTTGGTCCCAGCTGTCATTCGTGGATCTTTGGCAGTCGTTACATCGTCAGAAGCCCGAAAGTCTGACAACAAGTCTTACTAAGGGCTATAGTATTACCCAATTACTGGGTTGTGGAGGTCAGATAGGCAGCTCCATGTAAAATACTGGTATTCAGCTGCATCCGGTTTAACTGGAAGCCGACCCCAACATAGTTGGGAAAAGACTAGGCAGATTTTATAACGTCGAAAAATATAAAAATAATACAAAATAAGTTATCAGCGGATTACACTAACCCAGAGTTTAGTGACTTAACTCTGCCACATAGGTGGGTTCAATGTTTAGAAGTAAAACCGTACAAATCTTAGTGGCGCTATATGAATTATTTGATTCACCCTGAATGAGTAACTTCGACTTATTTAGGATAACCCATTAATGTGAAAGTGGACTTTAGAAAATCCTTCAACCGGAATAAATTAGTAATTAGGTCATTTAACGTCAAGAGGTTCGAACCCAGCAGGGCCGCAGCTACCCTACAAGCCGATTCCTATCGGCTTCCCTTCTGGAAATCGAAACAAAACCACTCTATCGTCATTGAAAAATGACACAGTCAGTAGTGTTTAAAATGCCTTTTAAGTAATCACACTATAGGTATTTAATACACCATATAATTAAAACTATACAAAACGCCTACATTCAATGTTTTGTCTTTGTTGTCTCCCAACAGCAAAAAAAAATTCTCTAAAATAACTCGGCGGCGCGCCTGGCTTATCGCTCCTTCAAAAATCAAGGCGTCATGATGTCACTTCGGTCACGTGACACCCCGGTTTTATACGCTTCAAGCAAGCCGGTCAAATACGAGTTATTGTACCTAAAGCTTTTTTTTCGACGTTCGACTATCGATGAGAACAGACGTGTACACCGTATTTTTTAACTAACTGCTGATTTATAGTTCTAAACAACAAGCAAAAGTGATACTAAGAACAATAACACTTACGAGCAAAATAGTGTGAACTAAAGTGACAGTGCTACGTGCTAATTCTTTCGAACTTACAACCCGCCGTAAGCGGCAGTTGCCGCGACCGCTCTTCACCACCTCGGGGGAAAGAGACGACACCATAACGCACCGATTTTTCAACTCGCTCGCTCTCGTACCATTACCCCTGTGTGACGTGCTACGTCTCTGCTACGTTGTAAGGATGAGTGCACAACAAGTGTCGGCCGGAATAAATATGAACTTATGCAGCAAAGGAAGTGGATCACTAACTGACCTAAGTACGTTAGTAAAGGAAGATGGCAAAGTTACACTGCGAAAAAGAAAGCAGAATTTCGAGGCCGAAGTTATGCAAGAAATGTCCGACTTACGAACTGAAATGAAGAACTATTTTCAAGCCTTCAGCGAAAAACTAAATGAAATTTCGAGCAATCTATGTCAAGAAATGGGTGAGGTTAAAAATGAAGTAAAAAACATAAAATGTGCAACCAATACTCTTACATCTGAGCAGAATGACATTAAGGAAGAACTGAAAAAGCTAAAAAACCAAAACTGTACTTTCCAAGAAGAGATAACCCTTCTCAAAACCGAATTATCTACCGCTAAAAAAACATCGTGCGACGACGGAAACAAGTCACAGTTCGATTGTGAGTTCATGGCCCTAGAAATCCAGGACCGCGCAAAGCGACAGTATAATGTTATAATTGGAGGTATATGTGAATTAAGTGACAAAAACTCAACAACAAGACGTGAATATGACACAAATCAAGCGCTTAACATAATTCAAACCATTTACAAGGAATGCCCCACCCCTATAAGATGCATGCGTCTCGGCAAGTATAACTCGGAAAAAGCTAGATACCTTAAGGTTACCTTCCAACAACAAGAAACAGTTATACACATTCTGCGTAACAAATCGAATCTCACAAGGGATAACGTTCGCATATTACCGGACCAAACACCAATGCAAATAAAATACATGAAGGATCAACGTGCGGAATTATTACGACGAACGGAAAGTGGTGAGTCAGATCTCACGATAAAGTACATGAACGGTATGCCGAAGATAATTAAAAATGCAGCAAAAAACTCACAAAGCAAATCCCTCGACAAAGCAACTACGATACTTCGGAATTAGATAACGTAACCTATCAATATACAGATACCTACCAAAATGTATGTACATCTCTAGCCTCGTTAAGAATGTTTTATGCTAATGTGCGTAGTTTGGTAAAACCGGGTAAGCTTGACGAGTTAAAATGTATCCTACGAGGTTTTAATCATACCATACACATTGTGTTGTTAACTGAAACATGGATCAAGTCTAAAATTGATGCCGATTTGCTGGATATACCCAACTACACACACATATTTAATTTAAGGAAAGATTGTATAGGCGGGGGTATCTCAATGTACATACACAAAAGTTTAAAATTTGAAATAAAAGAGGAGCAATATGAATGCGGCAATAATTTTTTATGGATAAACTTATTAAAACACTCTCTGACCATAGGCCTAATTTATAAACCCCCAAACACGAACCTGAGCGACTTTCTTAACATTTACACACAACGTTTGGAAAAAAGCAAACGCAATACAATTACTTTTGGGGACTTTAACATCAACCTACTAAGTAGTGAGCGCAAAACAACCGAGTACACAGATGCTATACAAGAATCAGGATACTACATACTAAACAATATACATGAAAAATACTGTACTCGACAAACCAATCACACAAAAAGCATAATTGACCATGCATGTACTAATATATGGAACGCTAAGGTACACATGGCAATAATTGAATCAGCACTATCAGACCACAAACAAGTGTACTTAGAACTCAAACAATACAAACAAACCCTAAAACAAAAAGTTCAATATGATGCGGTTGACTACAAAGCTCTGTATGAGAATATGATAAAATACGACTCAACAGAAGTGGGAAACCACTATGCCATTCTTGAACAATATATAATAAAGAATATAAATGACTCGAAAATATTAAAATACAAAATACTAAACCTTCCACAAAAGGACTGGATCAATAAAACAGTAATTAACTATATTAATGAACGAAATCAATTATGGCATGGTTGTTTAGCAAATCAAGAAAATTTACAACTGCAATCTAAATATAAAGCTGCTAGAAAAAGAGTAGAATGTAAAATAAAAGAAGATAAAAAGAAATACTATTATGACGCATTTTCAAGATGTAGTAAGAATCCCAAAAAAATGTGGAAACTGATAAACACCCTAGCTAAAAATAAGACAAACGATGCCTGTGCTCTTCCGAAACTCACGATTGACGGCAAAGAAATAACAAACGGCACAGAAATCTGTAACGTGTTTAATAACTATTTTGCTACTATTGGCTCTCTGTTGGCCCAGAATATAATACAAACTAACCCTAACCCACAAATTACGTTAAATACGCCAGTTATAGACCTCCAACTTACCACTCTAGAACATTGCACTGAGGATGAGATATCCAAAATAATAGATCATTTGGATAATGATACCAGCTGTGGAATTGATGGAATAACAACAAAATCTATAAAATGCATTAAAAATCTAATCTTAACTAGCCTAACTAATTGCATAAACAGCTGCCTTGACGGTGGTGTGTTTCCGGACAGTCTTAAAATGGCCAAAGTAACCCCTATATACAAGGCTGGAACTAGGACTGACCCCGGAAACTACCGACCAATATCAGTGTTGCCTGTTATTTCCAAAATATTTGAAAAAGTTTTATACACGCGCTTATCTAAACATCTAACCAATATTAACTTTCTATACTCGCACCAATATGGCTTTCGCCCACACTCGAATACACTTTCGGCTACTGTTGACTTAATTACGAAAATAAAAGATAATATAGACAAAAAACAATTGGTTCTAGGTGTTTTCGTTGACCTAAAAAAAGCATTTGATACTGTCAGCCATTTTATCCTTCTGAAAAAGCTAAAAATCATAGGAATTACTTCTACAGCCTTCAAAATGTTTGAGTCTTACCTTACTAATCGGCAACAGATCGTCAAACTTGATAAATTCGCAAGTGCCCCGGCCAGTATACAGTGCGGAGTACCTCAGGGATCGGTCCTGGGTCCATTGCTTTTCCTCATATATATTAACGACATTTGTAGCGCTGGACTGACTGGTCACATATCACTGTATGCAGACGACACATGTCTTTTTTATTTTGGCGATTCTATCACTGATATTATCTCAGAAGCACAGAAAGATCTTAATGTTTTGAATGTTTGGCTTAGTCAAAACCTTCTGACTGTAAATGTTACTAAAACTGCTTACATAATTTTCGCAGCAAAGAATAAAAAAATACCATCATTTCCAAATCTTACAATAAGTAACCAACCGTTACGGAAATCAATGCATGAAAAGTATTTGGGCCTAATTGTGGACAGTAAGTTGACATTCAGAGCGCATATTGATTACGTAAGATCTCGAATACTCCCATTAACCGGAGCCATACGTAACATTGCAAAATGCGTACCCTACAAGCTAAGACATACTATTTACAACACGCTGGTAAAGCCACATCTGGAATATTTGATCCAGGTATGGGGACAAGCTGCAAAAACAAATCAACAACACCTACAAAGAACACAAAATAAAATCATCAAAGTCCTCTTCAACTACGACTACTATACTCCTACAGAATTACTCTACAAAAAAACAAAATTATTTAACCTACAACAATTGTATACATACCATACATGTATGACTATCCGAAAGATCCTTAAGACTAACATACACACAAATATTTCATTTACACAAAAGACTCATAGATATAATACCCGTAATCAAGACGACCTCGAAGTACCAAGAGTGAGAACCCTGTACGGCAGGAAAACTATACAGTATGAGGGGGTCCGGCTATACAATAAAATACCTAAAAAAATCAGAGAGTGTACAAGCATACCAACATTCAAAAAAGGCCTAAGAAATCATCTATTAGACACATTTAAAGCTTAGCTTGAACTATTTTGTATTTTATTAAGACTTACAAGCTTGCCTGTATTTCCTCTACTATGTCTGTATTTCCTCATTGTTCTTCTAAACCACGCAACAGATTTTGATGAGGTTTCTCACCATCGTTTGGAGAATTTATTCCGGAAGGTTTATGTGTGTAATACGTTAATAAATAAATTACTTATATAGATAATTATAACTAAGGAATCTCGATGTTTTGACAAACCGTAGAACTACACAACAATTTTTTTTCTTTTTTATAAATTAAGCTAGAAAGTTCAGTAACTTGGATGGCTTGAATGTCGTAATGTAAACCAACCTATTAGTAATTTAGTTAAGTTTCTCTATAAGTGAACTGTAATTAATTGTTCTTTGAGAAATAAATGTCTTTAAACTGAAAGCGATCTAAACTTGCGTTCGCGTGAACGAGATGCCGCGATATCGGTTCGGTAGTTTTCGTTGAATTTCGTAATGCGTTCAGCTCGGAGTTCGTCGGACAGGACGCTATTGTGTGGTTGCTGTTTGACGTAATCGCATTATAATTTGTTTACACTTGCAGTTAATTTGCATTTTGTTCGTATTATTTATTGAATACATTAGTTTATCAGTACGAGAATCGTAGTAGTAGTATTAGTTTGTTGGTATAAAACAGTGATTAAAGTGTTTTGACTTTAGTGAAAGTGTACGTTGTATTATTATTCTAAGGTTGTAATTATGTATTTGGGGTAAGTAGATAGTTAATAAGTTGAAATTTCTTAATAGATTTGAAAAGTTATTAGTACTATCAGTAGGATTAGGATGGCGGCAATAATTCGTCAAGGACTTTCTAATTAACTACAATGTCTTTTGGCCCGCGTGCTGCCCGTCTGGTAGCTTAGTGGTAGCCTATACATTGTTGTTTAGGATTATTTTCTTTGTGAGGAAACATGCTTTCCAAGGTTAATTTTTTACGTTAGGCCGTGCTCGCTCAGATATAAGTATAAATTACAAACGACGTGATAGTTTTTTCAAACATTCTAATGTTTCCCTTGACGATAAATATGAATGGCTGACTGGCAGTTGTAAATAAAATAAAATGTATTGTTTCCCTTGTTTACTTTTCTCAGATTCTAGTAGTTTATGTAATAATGGGGTTTTTACATTCATAATCTGACGATTTTTCGCTAATTCGTTTGAAGCTCTACACCCGCGCGGCCAATTCCCTCTAGTGGCCGTGAGCGAAAACTCTGAATTGTAAAATGCCACTCCCTAAAAATTTCTCGTTAAACGCGCCCTCTGTTTAATTATTTGTGAATTTTTTGAATGGAGATATCTCGTTCTTCTACTGACAAAATGCATTGCTTTTCTGATATTTTCGTTAGATGGCGTTGCGCTATTAGGAGCGTAGGAGCTTAGTATAGATCTGCGGTAGTGCGGTTGAAATCACTTGTTGAACTGTGTGAGTGTGCGTGGTTTGTGAAAGCTGGCTTTTTGAATGTGAGTTTATAAATAAGTTTGAGAAAAGTAGATCAAAATAGGAATTTAATGAAACGGTTTATTGACACCGTTCTTTTGTTAGGTAAACAAACAAGAGTTAGCTTTTCGCGGCCACAAGGAAGGTCCGAAGTGACATCATAACAAGTATTATTAACCGACTTCTTCAAAAAGGAGGAGGCTCTCAATCCGTTTTTTTTTCCACCAGTTCAGATCTGAATTCTGCACTTGTTGCTCTCGATTTTCTTAAGTGAAACTTTCTTCAAGGGTAGCCTACTATATATATTATAACACCAACAAGGGAAATCCCTTACCTGGGGAAATCTATCCGCATATAAATGATGTATTCAGTTGATGTAATTAACGGGCCGGCCTCGACTCAAATACATGAAAATATCTATTCTGAATAAAACAAATGCTGTACCAGCACTGCAGAGATCCTATATGTATTTTTGCACTGGCTGATCATAAATAGTTCTTTGGATGCCATAGAAACAAAAAAATAATTTTGACAGCTCATGATTTTTAGCGGGAGTTGGCGGGAGTCTTATATCGAAATTAATAAATACTTTCATTTACTTCGTAATTTCCATTTTGCCTTATATAAACAGGCCAAATAACTGATTTACTATAAGAATAATATCCTCTAAAGGTTAAAATCGTTTCTAAATCAGTCTCTGCCCTTTGAGTTCCGCTGACCTTTCGACTCGGGTTAAAAATATTCTAGGATTTAGGCCAGCTTCGAAAAGTGGCACTTTTAAATTAACATCAACCAGTATAAGTACTTGCTCGAGTGTTTCGTGGAAACCCTTAAGAGCAGGTTAATAGAATTTGTAAGCCTTACTTAGGTCAAAGAGGGGCAAAGACTGACGAGCGAAATGTCATTAGTTTGATCCCTAACCGTGGTACTACACACTGATGTGAACCCGCCCCTACCTCAAGTTCAAGTCAATTAGACACCTCTCAGTCGAGATCCGCAAATATTTGACGGATTTGAGCGGTATGACTCGCGGGATCTGAGCCGATTAGCGGGATAGTGAGTCGCATTCCCAGTGATGTAATTGTCTCGGTCCGCTATATAACCAGTCAGAAAGGATTTAAAATAAATACAGAAAAGTGATTTATACAAAATAAATACAGAAAAGTAAAAATTTTATAGATTTTTACATATTTAAAAAAAAACTGCGTCTTGATACAGCTAGTGTTATCATCATGATCATTTCAGTCGAAAGACGTCCACTGGTGGACATAGAGCCCCCCCCAAGCACCACCAATTCGACCGATTCTGTGCTTTTCGCATCCAGCGGATGTTATAGCTTTTGCGGGAAAGTCCGAAAGGGATACCGGGAACCTTGGCAACAGGCTACTGAAGGAACACGGGTGGATTTTTAAGGGCTTTTACATACTGGGGCGATTCGTCGTTGGACGCGACGCCGCCGCATTGTTCGCCGTGAAGTTTTCTCGGAAATTGTTTTGTTAAAATTCGCGTCGCGTGGCGAATCGCGCCAGTATGTAAGAGCCTTAATTAGTCAGTAAAAGTCTGACACGCCATTTTGACTCGTCATTTGAAAACTTCCCACAATAAAAAAAGGGGGTGTTATAGCTTAGTTTAATTATGCAAGTATTATTTTGTGTTCAGGCGGGTCTCGCATCCAAACTCCTGGCGCAGCCTTCGCCTCGTCTCTGCACCATGCTGGACTTACTGTGGACCTTCTTGGACGAGTCCGCGCTGTGTGATGTCTTAGAACATTGTGTGGTCCGGGAATGTCTACTCTTTGACTTAGTGTCACAGGTAACTTGGTGTCAATTTGCTTTGTTTTGGGCGCTGATTCCTTAAAAGCCTTTTCAATTAAACGACCCTGCTATTCGTAGAACCGGTCTTTGAAATGTAAGCTCGTTAAAAGACTATGATTTCGTCTTACTTATATATTTTCTTACGCGGCTTCGCCCGCGTGGTATGTCGATAAAAAGTATCCTATATCCTTTTCCAGGTCATGGTCTACCCATAAGCCAATTTCATCCATATCAGTTCAGCCGTTTTAGCGTAAAAGCGTAATAAACATACTCACATTCGCATTTATAATATGAGTTAGGATTAAAACTTAGAAAGTGTATGTTTAGTTGTTTTAAATTTCACTATTTTGACGAAAATACTTTTAATATTTTGACGAAAAAAAATATTATTTACAGGACATGTACTTCAATCAGCAAATCGAAGGAGTGTACGTGTTATGTGGATTGATGCAACACCGGGAGACCAGGCACCACCTCGTCAAATACGTGTTCTTCAATAAAATCACGTCAGTGCAATATTCTGACGTAAAATCATCAATATTCTTCATCTTTTCCCACTTCCAGGTTCAAAAAACACTGTCACAAAGCGTACACTGCTCCAGTGCGTTCATTACAACCTGACCCGTGACGCGATTGGTAGTACTGTCCTGTCAGTCGCCATTTTGAACTCTACCGATATTGAAACTAAGCTTGACAAGCAATGGTGCCAACATGATGGCAAGGGACAAGTTATAGTGAACAGTCTTTAGATCTTTTGGCGCTCGAATGACACTGAAGGAGGAATCCGTATACGCTCCTGTGCCAGCCTCATCCATGTTGTACCCAGGATGGTAACATTACCATCTGGGCATCTCGCCGCCGGACGACAGACAGTCCTCGGACGCCACTGGGTCCCTGCTTTACCTGTCATCTCAAACTCTCACGTCTATAGACAGATTTTTACAGCCAATTTGTTCCTAGCTATGTCAAAATCTGAGTGTGGACGTGAGATAATGAAGTCGCTAACGGCCAGACACATACATACTGTACCCATTGCCCAAACTCCTTTTAGCTGCAATCCTACTTTCAGTTTCGACAATTTCCTGAACATCAAATGTCCAGACGACAAAGTGCTGCGGACAGTGATCAGGAAGCCGTGGTGGCAGCGACCTACTGCTGTTCAAGGAGAGACAGACCCTAGGATTGCTGGTAACAACTGCAACACTGCGATCATGAGAGATAGTGTAGCGATAAACTCATGTTGGGGTCAGCTTCCAGTCTAACCGGATGCAGCTAAATACCAGTATTTTATATGGAGCGACTGCCTATCTGACCTCCACAACCCAGTAACTGGCTAATACGATACCCCCTGGTAAGAGTGGTTGTCAGACTTTCGTGCTTCTGACGACCCGTAACAACTGTCAAAGATCCACAAATGACAGCCGGGACCAACGGCTTAACGTGCTTTCCGAGGCACGGAGGAGTCTCGATAAGTGTGGTCACGCTCACACAGGCGAGCGTGACCACACAAATATGCATCATTTCATTATGGCCAGTAAATTCGTGCTATAAGAATCAAACTTCCAAAAAAACACATTCTTATCTCTTCTAAATAGATAGTTATACGCCATTTGCAGAAGCTAGGGTAACACAGATATTATTTATTTACAGAAATGGCTGAGAAGGGGACCATTAACCGTTCACCATTCGCGCCTACAGACACAGGTATTATTTTATTTATTCACAAATATTATTTATCGTCAGTATTACTATAAATAATTAGGATATTTTTTATTTCGTATTAGTCCTTCTTGCAAATACGTTTACCGCTAAACATATTTAAAACATAATTCTGTCTCATTTTCAAACGATTAACGAAAACAGAACGATGTTCTCGATTCGTAGCGCTAAACGTATTTGGTTATTTGTGGTGCCAATAGGTCTTAATTTATGATATCAATCATGTTACTACTAAAAATTAAAGCACTTTTTTACTTTAACTTAGAATAAATTTATTATGTACAGAAAATCTAAATTAAAATTGCACCTCCTGTAAATTTTCTATAAAAACATTTACAATGTGTATGCAGCAAACTGGACTTGCGTGCAATTTGCCTGTAAGTACCATTACATAACAAAAACGTAAAACAAAATAGAAAATTGTCACCAATTTCGAGCTTCTATGAGAGTTTATGTCCTATAACGTTCTCACATTCAAAAAAACGTAATGTGGATGTACTATAGATACATCTCTGCTCCTTCAGGGAAAACAGGCGTCATATCATGTTATTTTAAAAGACAAATAAAATTAAATAAAACATCGTCATCTTTGACAACTAAAAGTATCTTAAAGGACCAAAAAATAAGTATCATTTCATAACTAACATGTCAATAGGAATGTTGTGTTAGTTATGAAATGATATTTGTGATTAGGAAAGTTTTGAGAATTTCAGACAAGATAACGAAATTGATGGCGTCAGCGCAAGACGATGCCGCTATCGAGGCGCAGTACAGGGAGGACTGCAGTAAGATCACGAAGGCGGTCGCACCCTTGGAACAAGTACAGGTGAGCAAGTTGTTGTTACAGCTCTGTACAGTACAACTTTTTCTTAATGTCCCTCGGCAAACTTCGTATTTCGACATTCGTCGGATTTCTATCACTTGCCCTTTGCAGTTAGTGAAGACCGGACGCTCTCAATCGACTTGGAAGTATATAGAGTTGTTAATACTCTTTTAACTTAATGTAATTTATTTTTAAAATAGTTATGCGAACATAAATGTAAAAAACAGCTGTTTTTTTTTCGCGATTTCATATTTGTTTCCATAGTAAAAGTTGTTCATAATGATGAGTACAATGACTCAGGTTGTTGGTGTTTTACCAATAACCCTGAATAGTTCACATGGAAATCAATACAAAACAACAATAAAGTACCTAGTTCTGGCCGCCCCTAACATAGTCGTTTTATACACTTTTAGGGGTATGAGGAACAGGGTGTAAAGTTCACTCATCCCCCATAGAAAAGGGAGGATCCTCCTACCAGACGGGTGTTGTGTCTGGCGGACAACTGCCCCATGATTGATATTGGGTTTTTTTGTATATATGTTCACTGCACGGTAATCTCTAATTGCGCGATGCAGGATTTATGTGACGTCAGGTCTTCGATGCGTAGTTCGCATATGGCGATGTAGGTATCTACATCGCCATATGCGAACTACGCATCGAGAACAATCAGTGTGTGGCGGTATCGCCACACACTGATTGTTCTCCGTCAAAATCTACAGGCATTGTATTGTATCACTTTGGAAGTTTGTAAATAGAAATACAATTTCTGTGGCAAAGAGTTCTTACAATTATGTTTCCTATCCGTATCCATTATTATGTAAGAAGAGCAACCCAAATAAACAGAAATGTAATAAAATAAGTGCAGCGCACACACTTGGAACAAGTCCAGATATTGACTTAGTTTAATAAAGTACAAAATTTCGGACAGTACATTGTCAGAGACAAATGTTTTGAAAAACTGTTTCATGTTCATGTTTGGCATCTCATTCATTTCACCATTTCGTACTGCTGAGTAATAAACTGATGAACATCCATAATTACTTGATTATGAGTGTAAAATGTGTTAATGCGAAAGTGACTCCTGGTTTCTGTAAGATTTTGGTCAGTACCTAAAGGTATATCTGCTATCAAATCTCATTGTGAGTTTGTATTTAAAGACAACATATTAAGGCCGAATATCAAACAACAATTTCATACAGCGATTTCGTATTTTTTTTAATACACAAACGCTGTTTATTCTCAATGCATAGAACAATTATCACACTTTCGTATGTGCTATAAACGCTAAAATAATATCACACGAAACTTATCGTTTTTTTAACTTGCATCAACCAAAAAAATGTTGACCAGCTGCCAGTAAATTACCAGCCTTAAGCGTATAGGCACGTGCCAAACCCTCGACCCTGAGCAAGGCCTGAAGCATAAAGTTCACGGTCCAATACCTAGGCCGCGTGGAACGCTCGTTTTTTGGCAACACTCCCACTGTGACCGCGGTTATTGTGCAAAATAACTGCCAGAAGTAGCTATTGCATCCATAACTTCCTTTTCCTTGGGCCTCGTTCAGGGTGAACGAGGCGGTAGCGGGCGCGGTCTTGGGTGCGATTAGGTGGCCATAGTGCATCGCCAAAGGATGTAGCGGGCAGTAGAGGCTGGAGGTGGAGGGATAATATACGATCGCTCGCTAGCTTTATTCAAAGTCAAAGTCGAATAATTATTCCAAGTAGGCACAATAAAGGCACTTTTGAACGTCAAAAACAAAGATAAAACTGATTCTATTTGCCCCTTCCAAAAGGTAGTTTTCGTATGGAGAAGAATGGGCATGAAACTCCACCACTCCAAGATTCGAAATCATAACCTCAGAAAATTATCTACGTGTGGAAAATCAAGGGACCTAGGATTATTTATCAATTAATGAGGCTTTGAGTTTACCCAGATTCCCAAATAGTCGGATTTAAAATGACAGATGTCTTATTTACAGAGGCCCCCGTTAGCATAATCAGCCTATCATGTTTCCACTGCTGGGGATAAGGGCTTCCTCTCAGTGAGAGAGACTAGACCGTATTCCACCAGTGCGGGTTGGTGGATGTCACATGCCTTAGAATTTCTATGATTGGGTATTGAAGTACAGGTGGCTCAGTTCTGTCGCACTTAGCGCCCACCATACAGGGTGTTAGGGTGAACACCGTTATCCTTGCAACCAGTGGTTTGGTTTCATTTATAGAACGTAAAATCAATGGAAAATTACAACTTTTTTTTTCTTTTTTCTAAACCTACATTTTACCACAAGAGGCGCAAGTTCGTTGCCCTATGCGCTAGGGATACGAACTTCCGTCTCAACACGGGCGGGGGGTGCGGGATGTGACCTGACCGGCCGCGAGCGCGACCTCTTCCTCAGTCAGTCAGCTGTTTCGCTAGAGAGCACGGTGTCGGATATAAACTTTTTAAAATATTTTAATGAAAATAACGTTTTTTTTTTTGTTGTGTTCGGTCATTTATTTTTATATTTAAGTCAACTACCCATGGTTTGAATGACAAGAGTGTTTACCCTTACAGCCTGTATAGTCACTACAGTACGAACGCAAACGATATTTCAAACATTTTATTTACTTCGGCCCCGCCTTCGCACCCGCGGTAGCTCCTCACCCTTTTTTTTTTTTTTGGTGTTGGTAAATCATCCAATGACTTCTCCTGCTCTGGGCGGAGCGGAAGGGCGTGTCAGACTTTTGCTGACTAAAAACCACCCTTGTTCCTACAGTTGCCTGTTGCCAAGGTCCCGGTATCCCTTTCGGACTTTCCCGCAACCCCGGCAGGCTTCGGCTCTAGCAAACCCGCGGTAGATCCTCACCCTAAACGAAGCTTTAGAGTGGACTGTTGCTCACGGAACTGGAGACGGCATTATGTCGACATTTTCAAACTAATTTGGCAAGAAAAATACTCATTTTTCTTGAATCTAGAATATTTTTAAAGAGATTTATGGGATTCTTTCAAGGGTGGAAATCAGGGGAATATCTTATAGTTTCCGTATGGGCAACGGTACTCATTTTTGTTTAGTGTCACTGTTCTATTCTGTGAAAGTCAGATTTTTTCCTGAAGGGCGAACAACTACAGATATCCTAAAAAAGTGTGCGTCTCGGGAATCATCGTCTATCTTCGGTAATACCAACACGATGATAGATCTTATAATTATGCTGAGATGTTACAACCATGGAAGTACCTACTTATTTTGTAGTACTATGTTTACAAAAGTATAAATAAAAAACTATAAATAAGCACTTCCAAAAAACTTTTCAAAACTTTTGAGTGTCAAACGATTATCTACAACCGGAATAGGTAACCGACACAGAGGAAACTTCATACAAAACGCGGCCGTACAAAACTTAGAAGCTTTGCTTCTGTGGGGCGTTATTCTGGAATGCGACATTCGTGCTAATTCGAAAACACGAAGATTACCGAAGCGCATACCTTTTCTTGTTTAACTGTATTTTTTGTCTATAATTAAAGGCTTAATCTCTCTTCAAAGTAAAACGGCATTTTTTTCTCGACAGCTTGAGTTCCTTCTTCTACTTCTGGACAACACAGATGGCACAAATATGGTACCTTCAACGAGGAAGATTTTCCTCGAGAAGTTCCGGAGATACATCATGGACAACTGTATCCTCGACATGGTAAATATCGACTCTTTGTTTTAAAGCACGAACGTGCGGAGTAAACGTACCGGAAACTATTTTAAAGCCTAAAATGCTCGTTTCAGGGTGCGCTCCGTGCCTTTAAAAGCACGTTAAGCAGTTGGTACCGGCTGCCATTCGTAGATTTTTGACATTCGTTACGGGTAGTCAAATCATACCAACGGGTATCGGGTTACCCAGTAATTGGGTTGTAGAGGTCAGATAGGCAGTCGCTCCATGTAAAATTCTGGTAAATATTCAGCTGTATTTGGTTAGACTGGAAGACAACCCCAACCTATTTAGGAAAAGGTGAGGCAGATTGATTATGTTTGATTCAAAATTTATGGGTGATACATATTGTGCTTGTCGGATTTTTTAAATTAAAATGATAAAGGATAGTTGTATTTCCGATTTAAAAATCGTTCGAGTTTCTGTTACGTTTACGTCGTATGATGTAGTATTTTGTAGTTTTGACAGCTGTCAAATAAAAATACACTTTCTTTTAGAAGGCTTTTTGTAGGTTAAAATCGGGGTATTTCACGAGTATCGCTTGCACAGTCAACATATCTAGATAATCACTTAAAAAGTTGGCGAATAAGTCTAGTCAAACCAAGTGGTTCTGACTTGTAGGTTTATGAGGAGAATTGCGCGATAAAAAAGTGTCAGGAGGCCATATTTCAGAGGCTGTTCAACATCTCGCGAACCTCCCCGGCCATCTCGTGGTGCTGCCACGCGAGGCTGCTGACCGCTGTGCTGAAGCTCTGGAACGAAAACCCCATCGGAGTCACGTGAGTATTGCATACATGGTTTCATTTAGCAATGTGTCAACTCAGCCTATCGCAGTCCACTGCTGCACATTGGCCTCTTCCAGGCTTCGCCACAACACCCTTTTCTATGCCTTCCGCATCCATTTTTTCCCAGTCACCTTCTTAAGGGTCGTCGGTCCATCAAGCTGGGGACGTCCTATACTAAGCTTGCCGATACGCGGTCTCCAATCCAGAGGGCCTGGACAAGTGACAATCGCTTCGAAAGCGTTTCGTATTTCTACAACGACTTTCAACAGGAATGACATAAGCTTTTCGATAGCTTATGTCACTTTGTCTAGGGCCTCAGGACTCGTCTGTTCCACCGGTCATCGGTCCTTCGCAAAACATGGCCTGCCCACTGAGATTAAGCAAACGGAAACATTGCTGACTCTGCAATCTATGTCGGGAACACCAGTTCTTTTCCGAATATATTTTTATTTTTTTATTTTATCCGTTAAAGAAACTATGACCATAGCCCGCTCTAAGGGAGCACAGCAACCTTGAATTTGTGGACCAGCCCGACTATCAGTGTCCACGTTCCGACACACCTTATGCAATGTGTACCAGTCAATTTTTACTAGTAAAAATGATCTTATAAATTCTTCTTTTTCTCGTGCCCATGTCCATATTTTGTCCGACTATTACGTGGACAACTCGCAACAACTCGTGAACAACTCTGTCGTTTGCCTCACTTAAGTCCTAGTTAATAAAATTAACTTTTAGTTAATCTTATAGTTTAGCAATATTAACGGGCGAGTCACTTTTGGACGTGAGAATCCACTCTTAGTTGTGATGAGGAATTTAAAAATACTAAGACCTATCCATATTGTCCAAATCGTTGTTCTCAGCAAATTGACAAAAACTGTGCGCATAAGCATTTCAAGCAAAAAGATAAATCAAGAGTTACTCGCTCTATTTCTACTCAGAAATTACTTTGGATTTTTGGAACGTTGCAATTTAAATCTCGAATATAAAAGTGTCTCCAAAATGTTTTCAATTCAAGATAAACTGTTTCGCGAAGAGGAAATAGCAGGCTAAAACCTAAATTCAATTTCCGTACACCCACTCAGAAGACACTGGCATGCAATATACATAATATAACAATAAATTTGAATAAAACTGCACCCTCGTACACCAAGACACGTTCGATAGGATAGCTCTTATCTTTAAATAGAAATTCACACGTCGCCTCCGTGCAACGAGCCAACAATGTTGTCAGTTTCATGAAACGTTTTTTTTAACATGTTTTGTTAAACATTTGTGCAACTTATTTTGTGTTTGCAACTTAGCTGTACGAGAAAGGTGTGGTCATATTTCAGGGTGTGATACAATCCATTGAACTGAACAACTTACTCCATAGGACCAACTTAGGCGCCATCTCCAGTAGTGTTCAAAATCGTATAACAGCGCAGGGAATTAACCCTACAGGTTTGGCCCAATAGTGAAAAGTGAAGAAAAATAACATGTTCTAACAGAATATATCATTTTTTTTTATAATTGGGTGGCTTTCATAATTTAGCCCAAAATGAATGATCTCCTTTTACCTCTATATAACATTAAGTATAGATAATGATACAAACTTTCTTTCTGCAGTCACGGAGCTCCCCACTTGCCAGCGCGAACGTATATCGACGGAGAACTAGATTTCTACAACGTGGACCGCCTCGGTGGAGTCCTGCCGTTCCTCGTCAGGACATTGAGGTTAAACTCTTACTAAGAAGTCATGGAGCGGTTTCCACCCGCGCCCGCCGCGTTTGCGGGCCCGCAGCTTCTGTAGAATGTAGATTTATATGCAAAAAGTAAAAGCACATTTCACGACACGTTTTACACCCGGCGCGCGTGGTTGTTTGTGGGTCCCGCGGCACCGGCGGGCAACTTAAAGAATCGCGCGGGCGGCAGTCACCCGCCGCCTCAGCGGGTTGCACCCGCGCGCTCTGCGATCGCGCCCGCAGTAACCAGCGGGGGGGGTTCAGGCCCGTATTGCGATCATCGCCCGCCAAGTTTGCGGGCGATGATCTCAAACGCGACGGCTGCGTGACCGCGCAAATCACCGTTCTCGTGAGTTTAGAAGTTAAACCGCAGTTCCACAACCGCGGCGGGCGCGAGTGAAAACCGCTTCGTGAGTGCCTAGCCTAAGGCACCTGTCCCACCGCCGGTGATTAACTAGAAGCGACTAGAGCTAGCAACTAAAAACGAGTTGGCGAGCAACGAGCAGCGAGTGCGCGACGGTTATGAGCGATTACTTGCTGGTATGCGTTTGTACCAAGTGAGAGCCTCTCAGTGAGTGTTCTGCTCGCCAAGCGAGAGTCGCTGAGCGAGTACCCTTTGATAGCTCTTGCCGCTGCGACAAAGGAGTTCTCGCCGGCAGTGTGAACAATCAACGATCAACATTGAACTCAAGACCTTATGCTCAACAGTAGTGCTTGCGACCAACAAGGCAGTTCAATGAATCTGTACCACAATGTTGTCCACAGACAAGACCTCGTCGGTGTATTGGGAGAGGACAACCCTTTCATACAAAGTTTCGAGCCAAACTACAATCGTGCCGGAGGAATTGACACAGGTACCACTAATATAATTTACCTACTATTAATCTGCATAGTTTGTAGTTGCCATATTACCTACTGTATAATTCATAGATAAAACACCTTTCTGATACCCTTTTCTGTTGATTTTTAGATCAATAAACTTTCAATACTCATGTACAGGTAAACCAGAAAAGATATGCGCTTCGGTTATCTTCGAGTAATCTGCCACAGAGAATAGGATATAATACTCTTTATTATGTACACCATATGGATTCAAGTTACACACATATACACACACACACACACAAAGCCAACAGAGGCAAAGGTTCTAAGTTTCGTACGGCCGCGCGTTTTCGTCTAGTGCACATCTTTACGCGTTTGTATGATCTTTTCTCTGTGTCGGGTTACCATATCCAGTCACAGATAGTCATCTGTCACTCAAAAGTTTTAAATAGTTTTTGGAATTATATAGAGTTGTTAATCTATAATTTTGTAATCATGGTAATACAAAATAGGCAAGTATTTTTGTAGTTGTATCAGCTCTATATTAGATTTCATCATCGCGCGTTCGTATTTCCGAAGATACATGATGATCATTGCCGAAGCACATACTTTTCTTGGAATATCTGTAGGTAGCATGTTTTATTTTTGTGGTTTATTGGCTATTATAACATAAACCCATCAATTACTTGAGTTAATTGAGTAGGCTTTTAGGAACTTGGGTTGTTCTTTATTAGACTTAGTCTAAGACGAGAGTAACAAGTACTGCTTATGCTTACACGAAGAACTTTTGTGTATTTTCATGTTTTTTTTTAAAGAATTTTAGCAATTTGTTTATTTATGCTATAAAGGCGTGCCCAGACTGGCCGATCAGGCTCGCTTGGTTCGCGCGCGACGGTCGCGGTCTGTCCATCACAACTCGCCTCGCGGTTGGTCACCCGACACACGATATTGTTCAGGATCTCTGAGTTAGAATAAAGTGTGGCAATACACCTGCCGAAATTACGCGACAAAATTTCGGCGTGCCTACGACAGATTTTTTTAATTACCAGCAACACGTCGGCGTCATTTCTTAACGCATAATTTTACATCACAGTGTATCATACTAACCGAATACGTCGAAGTTCCGTAATTTGTAATTTTCGCAAGTGTGTCACTGTACTAATGGTGAGTACTCACATACAGTTTTACTCGATCGAGCAAGTATGTCGAGGAAAAACCACGGCACGGGCTTTCGTCCACACATTCAGCATTACTATACCGAGTGGCGCGTGGCGTTCAGTATTCGAGTAGGTGCGAAGGAAATAACTTTTATTTTATTCCATCGAGCCGGCTCGATGCGAGCCTTCGAGTTGTGAGTTTTGCGGTACACACGTTGATTTTTACTCATTTTGGAGTAAAACTATCGAGTAAAACCGTACTTATGTGTGTACACACCATTAGATAGATATTTTTTTCATAATTCCGGTTGTATTGAGAACTGGGCTTATATGGGAATCTGTTAAAGTAATCACTGTCCTATTAGAAACGAACATCATCATCTCTTCTAAGAGCCAAGCCACACGATGCTTTGCAGCGTACTACACTGTAGTGAATAATTAACACAGTGGCAGCGACATTGCTCAGGCGACACTGCTCAGGCGCCGCACCGCAGCCATGTCGCATCGTGTCGCTTCTCTTTCTCTTTCCTACACAGGCCCTGACTTCGGACAAAACCCGCAGTCGTAAGAGGCACTCACTAAGATGTAGGACGGGAGTAGAAGCATAGTTCCTACGATTTCAAGTACAGTCTATCTGCTCAAATAGTGATGGTACACTAAACGGCATGGCAGGAATTTAATACAATAGAAATATTTATGTAATAATTAAACCTTTCAATTTAATGCATCGATATCAGAGGGCCTATCGCGAGTTTTTATACATGCTCGATCACGTTAACCTAACGTTCACTAACATTAACTTACATCTCGATCACGTTAACCTAACGTTCACTAACATGAACTTACATCTCGATCACGTTAACCTAACGTTCACTAACATGAACTTACATCTCGATCACGTTAACCTAACGTTCACTAACATGAACTTACATCTCGATCACGTTAACCTAACGTTCACTAACATGAACTCACATCTCGATCACGTTAACCTAACGTTCACTAACATGAACTTACATCTCGATCACGTTAACCTAACGTTCACTAACATGAACTCACATCTCGATCACGTTAACCTAACGTTCACTAACATGAACTTACATCTCGATCACATTAACCTAACGTTCACTAACATGAACTTACATCAATTTATCCTTATCCTTACTCCTTACTATATCCTTGCTAATATTATAAATGCGAAAGTAACACTGACTGTCTGTCGCACTTTCTCGCCAAAACTACTTAACCCATTTAAATGAAATTTGGTATACAGATAGTCTAGAGCCTGACAAAGGACATAGGCTTTTTATCGACAAACCACGCGGGCGAAGCCGCGGAATAATTGTGTTTTTTAATGCCCAGATTAAGAATAAGTGCCTTTTAGAGTAAGCGCAAATTAGAGTTTTCGCTAAGGCGATCGAATAGGTATAAAAACTCGCAGCAAGGCCGCAGAAGACAATACTTCTCAATAATAAACGACAGTGGCGCCATGTTCGTTAGCGCTGCACTATTTAAGCGGATAGACTGTACAACAGTGGTCAACTTTGAGCCAAAATGTTAACATCCTCTAATACTCTTCCAAGCCACAGTCAGTGACTACACTTGGAACTTGCCAGGTGTGAGCGACATGGCGGCCGGCTCGCCGGGGCTGGCGACTCTGCCGCAGGTCATATCCTCGATGGCCAGGTTCATGCATCCGCCTATGCCGCCGATGCCTAACAGGTAATCTTTATTATTTATTTTATTTTACTTTATTGTGACATATGGCACCTGTCACACCGACGACGAGGAAACGACTTGCTTTCAACGATTTCCTCACTCCAGAAACGTCAAAAAAAAAAAAAAAAAAATCTATACAGTATGTTATCTAACAAAGGGCGTTCCCGTTAACCTGCAATAGTATAGCGTCTATACATGGTAAAAAAAATATTACCGTTAAAAAAAAAAAAGTTTTTTTTATTTTTGTGTAGTAAAATATTCACAAAAAATATTAAATTGTTACGGAAAATAAACTCTCTGTACACGCCCACTTGTCACACTTGTTTTTCTACGTTGAAATACAAGTGTGCGTGTACAGAGTGTTTCTTTTACGTTTAAATTTAATCTTTTTGTGAACATTACAAAACATAAATTAAAAAGAAAATATTTTTTTTTTGATAGGTAATATTTTTTTTAGCATGTATACACGCTATACTATTGCAGGTTAACGGGAACGCCCTTTGTTAGTTAACATACTGTATATGAATATACAGGGTGTGACGTAAATAATGGATAACCCTGAAACTGTCGATTGGCCAGATTATCATTTATCATTTACCCCACTTATATCGCCATATGCCCATACTGTATTTTCTTTATATGATTTTTTTCCTGAATTTTTCCGATGTTTTAATAGTTATTCTGCTATTCTGGGCGGAGACAAATCCAACAAATCAAAGATCATCAAAATCGGTCCAGCAGTTCTCGAGTTATAAGTGCTTGAAAAAACCCGACTTTGTTTTATAAGATGTTTTTGATGATAGATGATAATCTGGCCAATCGACAGTTTCAGGGTTATCCATTATTTACGCCAAACCTTGTATATACAGGGTGGCAGGGGCATCAACGCGCAAACTGTAACAATTAATTCAGCACATGATTAACCCCCCTGCGTTCAGGGGAGTTAGGTGTCTAGTGTTAGGTCTCCTAACCCCTCTCAACGGTTAGGGGTTTCTTCTTGACGTCCCATTCACGGTGCGGTGAACAAATAATAGAAGGCTACAAAAATTGTTGCACAAATTGCTACGCCGTAGCCACAGCTACGCGTACGCGTGCTACGGCGTAGCAGGCGTAGCTGTCTAACTAACTAACTGTCTAACTAATCATAATGATCCACTTCAAGTTTTGTAATAATTCATTATGGTCTCATTCCACATATTCACCACATCCAGGAGTACAGGAGAAACGGCGCTGGCTCTCAAAGGCACCAGGTCCATGATGCCGGGCGCGGGAGCCATTGACATCAGGTCTGCGTATCTTCGACTCGTGGACGGACTCCTAGCGTTGTACCACGGAGCTGCCATCAAACATGCAGAGAAGGTATGCTGATATTAACGTATTGTAAAGGCAAGCGCGCATTACAGCAGCAACGCACCACGCATTTTGATACAAAAAGTGCAGATGTGGATTCCGCCTGTAGTGTGCGTTGGTTCATAGTTTGCAATGCGTTGTGTTGCAGTACGGCCCGCCCCAATCTACTGACGAACCACGAAAAGACTGACGCGTAGCAATGGGGCAGCAATGCCGCGTGAGGCGTTGTTGTTTGAAATCATACCTTCATGATTTCAAACAACAACGCCTCACGCGGCATTGCTGCCCCATTGCTACGCGTCAGTCTTTTCGTGGTTTACTTCTCAACAGTTGTCGCCACTCGCATGTTATCGCTGAGATGATCACCACACTACTGGTCTGCCGCGCAGCAATGCCGTCGCAACAATGACGCGCAGCATTGCTGCCGTGCTCGAAATGTAATCAAAATGTATGAAAATCAAATTAAATCAATTCATTTTTATTTGCATTAAAACATGGTGTAAAGATGTTACATTAAAAGAGGAGCAGTAGTGATGCGTTTGTAGCGAGGCGTTGTTCGAAATCATTCTTTAGCATTCTTTAGCACTTTTCGTGACTGCAAGCCATACTAGAATCGATCATGCTTTGTTTAAAGTTGAGCCAGTCAGATTATACAACCCCCTTACTAATAAACATTGTGTAGCGCCTGTATAGTTACACAACGCTTTGTCTTCTCTTTCAAAAGTCAAATTACTTTTGAAAGAAGAAGACAAAACGTTGTGTAACTATACAGGCGCTATACAACGTTTATTAGTAAGGCGGTTACAGTTTAATAAGTTCTCTTATTTATACTAGCAAGCCAGCCCTGCTCTCACAGTTGCAAGTTGTATGGCGACATGTCAAAACACACGTTTTATACTATGTACGCAGATATCTATAGACAGATATGCAAACATGGACGGACACATTTTCTTAACAAAGCCCATTAAATTGACGAATGTGTAATTTTGCAGTATAGCGTGACTATTGATACTAAACTTCGTTTTCATGTCTCGACTGCACGAAATGAAATAAATCATACAGAGTCATAAATGTATCGATACATTTCTCAACTCGAATGACCGGTTTTATTACACAGAGTATGATTCACTATTCGCAGATGTATCGTAAAGGCTAGCGCAGATTGGGGCAGACCGCGCCGCAACGCAACGCATCGTATAAGTTCTCTTTAATCACTTTTACATTTTTATGGAGCATCGCTATGCTACAGGCGGGCCGCACCACATTTTTTTGTATGAAAATAAGGCCCGTTGCGGATGTAATGTGCCCTTGGTTTAAAAGTATGGTATATTAAGGTATATTAAGAGTAACTAAGGCAGCATTCGGCTTGCCAATAAAAATAATCAGCGATCACTCATCTAGATGGATTGCAACACTTCACAGTCTCAAGTTTGTCTTTTTACGGTTCCGTAGGTTCCAAAGGGTAAAGGGTAAAACGGGTAAAACGGTAAAAGGGTAAAACGGGACCCTATTACTAAGACTCCGCTGTCCGTCCGTCTGTCTGTCCGTTTGTTACCAGGCTGTATCTCACGAACCGTGATAGTTAGACAGTTGAAATTTTCACAGATGATGTAATTCTGTTGCCGCAACAAATACTAAAAAACAGAATAAAATAAATATTTAAGGGGGCTCCCATACAACAAACGTGATTTTTATAGATAATGGTACGGAACCCTTCGTGCACGAGTCCAACTCGCACTTGGCCGGTTTTTATTTATTCTGTTCCCTCTCCCTCTTTTTTCTCGGTCTACTCTCTATTTTATCTCTGTTCTCAGTCTCATATTTCTCTCAGCTCTCTCTCTTCAAATTCTCTCTTGCTGGCTCAGAAGAGAGGTGACATGATTGTATATTAAAATAGTAGCTCTGCAACTTAAGAATTATATTTCTTGGAATATTATTTTATTTTCAGTTGTGTGAGCTGAGGGACAATCAGCTGGACATGGCAGATTGTCTCCACGATATTGAGTATCGAATATACACAGTCACTTCTGAGTTAAAGGCTGCAGATGGTTGGTGAAGACTATTATTGTTTCTCATATAAATATTAAAATGATTTTTTATCTAGACTTGCACCCTGATAGCGTCACAATCCGAATTTGAAGAAAATTGAAAACATTTGAACTTTGTAGTAAAACACAGATCAAATTTTCAGAAATATTTGATCAGTAGAGCAATTCTCGTACATAAAAATCGTTCAAATTCAATTCGCATTCTCATATCCGCGACAATCAATGTAGTTTTTGTAAAAATCTTGTAAAAAAACTTGTAAAAAGTTTAGGTAAAGTTTTTATTTTTGATAGATTGAGACTGAGATTAGAATGCAAACGTTCTTAAAAATACGGGAAATTTCCCCTCAGGTACTGCTGACAAACAGACAGAACAAGATAGCATTAAGAAAAAACTTATGGAGAATATGATCAACGAATTGGAGAGGTCCAAATGTGTCTATGTGGTTAGTATCATCACTCATTATGTACCAATTTAGATATTATCTTCTGGAGAACAATCCCACGGTCCGATCGAAGGTTAAACGACGCTTGTCGTGGTCGGTTCATTGATGGATGATCATCCATTACCCCCCTCAGTGCCCCGCAAACCACGTTAAGCCGTTGGTCCCGGCTGTCATTCGTAGATCTTTGACAGACAGAAGCCCAAAGCTCTGACAACCAATCTTACCAAGGGGTATCGTATTACCCAGTAACTGGGTTGTGGAGGTCAAATAGGCAGTCGCTCCATGTAAAATACTGGTATTCAGCTGCATCCGGGTTCACTGGATGCCGACCCCAACATAGGGGGAAAAGGCTAGGCAGATAGATTCGTCCTCTGGATATTATTTTGGTGCTATAGAAAAAATTGCGAAAATTAAAAAGAATGGTCACCCTTCAAACCATTTATGCTATAACTTAAGATGAAATGCACAGCATTTAACTTGTAAATCGACTGCTACCCGCATTTGAATGGTTTCTTTTTCTCATTTTGTTTATCATAACATACTGAACCACCGAGTTTGGTCGCGGTGGGCAAACGATTGCCCTTTCGTCACCCGGGACGTCACGTTCAGTTCGAATAATCTCGTTTCTCGGTGTCGCATGACATCACGGTGACGACTGCGGTCGACAAACGCCCTTATATGGGACTAGTAGCGCCCCGCGGTTTCACCCGCATATGTCTCGATCCCGTGGGAATATCAGGATAAAAAGTATCCTATGTGTTAATCCAGGTTATAAACTATCTGTGTGCCAAATTTCATCCAAATCGGTACAGTAGTTTTTGCGTGAAAGAGTAACAAACATCCATCCATCCAGACTAACAAACTTTCGCGTTTATAATATTAGTTAGATTAAAAAAGAATATAATATAGAAAATAATGCATAGTGTGTGTATTTTCCAGGAGAAATTAGAAGCAAGTGCATTGCAAATGGCGTGGGTAATAGGTGCCATCTGGACCAAACAGAGGCAGTTAGAGCTTGCGAAGCATTTCTCGGGAACACTGCATTCTTTGAGGCTGTCGTCAGACCCTGAATATATGACACATGCCCAAGTAGGTCAAAATAGTATTTTTCATTGGTATCATAAAGTACCTACTGCTTTTTGTCTTTATGTACAGCCACGGGCTTTAATTGATGAGCCACCTGGCACTGTTCGTATTTTAGCCGTGTAATGCAAATCGGGTTTATTCGATTCCCGACACGTAATGTCTTCGAATTAGAAGAAGAAAATTATATTTCATATCTTTAACGGTTGGCTAACCTGAAAGCCAGAACTACAAACTTGACAGCAGAGTGACTACCCAAAGTCAACCAATTGCAGGTCTAGCAACAGTAACCTAGCAACGATAAACAATCGTTGCTAGGTTACTGTTGCGATAAACGTTAGCGTACGGCGAAATATTAAAGTCATTTCAACAAGTTCGAAAGTATCGTCTCTGACATCGATATTTCAACTGTCACTGTCTTCAGGTAGTTTTCAGAATTAGTGAGTTAATGAGCTATGATTCAAAGGAGGTCGGTATCAAATAGATTGGATAAACTTAATGCAACATTGTATTTATTTTTATCATTGAGAACTTATTAATCAACCTCTATGGATAAGACTATTTCCGATTAAAAGTAATTTATTTGTCATCTTGTTTATGAGCGGGCGATTTGAGTTCGTGTTTAATCGTATAATCTCGTGAATGTATGAAACTGCAAAATTAAAAAGTTTGAAGGTGGCTCATCAATTAAAGTCCGTGACTGTACATAATACCTACATGTGTAAAATTACCTATCACAAAGCCGTCAACTACGTTAAGTAACATTGCACAAAAATAATTGCTGGGAAACGACTTTTATTTTTGGTGTGAAAAACGGTAGTGCGCAACGTAACGCACGTAAAACATTATGCTTATGGGTTTATGTGCAACGGTTCAGAGTTTGTGGGGATATTTAAAATTATGTTATAACATTTAAAACATGCTTTCTTTAAAAAACGTCTCAGAAAGTTGGAACTTTGACTTTCAATATCTCCGTAGCCACGAACAAAAAAAATATCACAATGATGGGAGTAATAAGTGGTTTTTGGCTTCGTTAAGCGTCGTTTTACACCCGTTATATATGTCCATCTGGATCAATTTACCTTTCAAATATTGAAAGAATTTTTCATATAGGAGCTCTGGTTTCGGAAATTAACCTCCATAGATACACAAACTCACAAAATTCGCTCTCTCTTTATAATATTAGTATAGTTATATTAATATTCCTTGTAGCTTCTCTTCTAGCTTTATAATAACGAAAAAATGTGAATAATTTATGTAAATGTGAACGGATATTAATAAAATGATGTTGTATGCGTGTACAGTACGCGCAGGTGGCAAGTAAAGAGATTCTCCCCGGCAAGAGCTCATTACTTGGAGGTACCAGTTACGCCTCGCTACAGTTAGAATATACTTCCAGTTCAGATCAAAGGTATGTATGTATTTAAGAGGAAATAGGGTTGGTCCCCTCCCCATACAAACGCTCTCGCCTGTTTGCCCTCTGGAGAGCAATGATTTTGTACAGTAAAATAAATATCAACTAGTTCTATGCCCCTATGTTTTCCGTTTTGATGATACATTATGTATAGAAGCACTAGAACCCTCAGAAAATGCTCAAAATTGTTGCGTGTGTGACAAGTCGCGACAGACGTCTCGCGCGCTTTTCGCCTCAGTGTGGTCAGAGCTTTATTAGGTACTCATGGCGTAGTAACTTTATATTTAAACAACAAAAAAAAAAGTTTTACAGAGCAACAGCAAATAATCGAGCTTCTTTGATAATATATAATAATGAAATATATAATATCGTAACTATAATAGAGTGCAAGAGATAATTCCCTGACATTCATGCTCGCATGTTTGCGCATATTTTCACTCAAAACTGTGAGTAGTGCTGTTCTGTATAAATCGAACTAAGGTGAAGTGAGATGTCATTCCACTTGATACTAGGGATTGACAGCTCACTTCAAGTTCACTTTTAACACAATAGATCGACAGGACTACAAGAATATGCTCGAGCATACTCGAGCTTGCTCGTGCATTTTGCTGTTCCTGACCCTTGAGGATTCAATTACTTTTCATATAGGCTTTTCTTTACCTCTCACCTTTTTCAGTCCGCAGAGTCAACCTTCAAGGGCGAACACCCCTCGGACAGGATCCAATACACAAATAGGCACATCTAATCGTAAGAGACATTTTTTTTTTTTATTAGGTTTTCCAGGAGGGAGTGGACCGTAACCCACGCGGTCTTAGTGCGGGTTGGTAGATGTCACATGTCTTCGAATTTTTGGTTCTATGACGTGCCGGTTTCCTCGCGATGTTTTCCTTCACCGTTCTTGCTTTGAGAGCAGTGGTGATGAAATAATTTAGGTACACAAAGTAAAGCGCCTGCCTGGGCGACTCGTAACTCACAGCTGTTACCACTGGGCCACCGCTGCTTGCAAGAATAGCATAACAGTAAATTAATATTTTAATAACACATGTCTGTATTAAATGTAGTTTGTGCCTACACCCATGCGGCCATGGGAAGAGAGTTTATAGTATGTATGTAATGCCTGTATTGACATGAACTGAAACTTTCGCATTCAGAATATTATTCTTGAACTGTATGCCCTAGTTATCCTCAAGTTTTAAATCACTCCCATTTAATTGGTTAACTTGTAAGAGGTGTAGGTACCCCTAGGTGACTTACTAAGGAATTTTATGTCCGATATTTGATGTTCGACAGTTTATAATCGATCAAACAAAGTATTATGTAAGCCATCAGTAAATACCAACCCGCACTGGGCCCGCGTGGTGGATTACGGCCCACTCCCTCTCACAGAGAGGAGGCTTGTGTCCCAGCAGTGGGAACATTATAGACTGATTATGCTTATGTTATGCATCAGTTAATCTGATAGCACAACTCACCAATTATACAAGCTGACATCAGATTTAGCATAGCATAGAATAAACATTCTGTGACTGAATTCCATAATTTTATTATGTTTATTAAACTAGTTTACACTTTTTTACATAATATACAAATTCTAGGATCTTAAATAATTATACTTAGAAGGAAATATGTATAGTATGTACAACTATATGACAAAATTTAAAAAAAGGGGTTTCATCTCATTGGGCATAAAAAAATTCGTCCGCATCGCTGTCAATGGGAAGTGCCCAAAAGGCTGGCAGCATTGCCACGTTGGATGGCAATGCTTGATTGATGCCATGATTATTTGAGCTAAAAGTAGGTCAACCCTCTGGTCACGTGAAGAGTCGACCAATCGATTAGCGATGTCTGATTTAAACAGTCCGACTTCACAATATATTTTTTGATGATAAAAAGAAGGAATTTCGAACACCTTGCTAGACTATCCTCGAGTGCTGAGGACTACATAGCTACTTAAATACACCGCCCTTACGGCTTAGATCGTACAGGTGGCACAGAATTTGCAGAGTCTCTATTCGCGTTCGTTCCGGAGTACCACGTGGACGCCATGCTGGAGCTGTGCAACACTCTGAGGCTGTACATGCATCCCACCATACCCGTGCACCAGATACCAGGCGAGAAATTCAAATATTTATACTCTTTTAATTATTATAAACTAAAGTAAGCGTAAGTCTCGATCCCGTGGGAATATCGGGATAAAAAGTATCCTACTGTTTGCCAAATTTCATCCAAATCCATTCAGCCGTTTTTGCGTAATTGAGTAACAAATGTCCAAACACACAAACTTACACATTTATAATATAAGTAGGATTAAAAACTAGCTTTTCGCGTCTGTCTTTGTGATCGCGTTCTTCTAAATTACATGTAAATTATGTGTATAATACATTAATTTTCGACTTACATAATTATAATAAAGAATTAGGTCCTTATCGATGTATTTTCAAGTCGTAAAAACCGTATATTAGAAAAAAAGACTTACGACTAACATTTTACGTTCTATAAATGACACCAAACCACTGGTTTCAAGGATAACCGTGTTTACCCTAACACTCTGTATATCATGTTCTTATTTACCTCAGAATGGGACGAACTAGTGGTGTCTTGTGCTGCGTTCCTGTGCGCGGAGTTTGCAGACCAGCGGATAGTGCTGGCCAGCACGAGAGAGTCTCTGGTCCAGACTCTCGCGTCGTTCGCCACGCAGCCAACGACTATGAGGGCTATAGAGAGGGTACCCGTAAAACAGTGAGTATACTTTTAAATAGTTACAATAAAATCCTAACAGCCTAGGTTAACCTTTTTTTCGAGACGGCTCAAGGGTTAAGGGCTGACCAAACTGAAGCGAATCCCGCGCAGGTTTGGCCTCAGTTTAGCTAGAAGTTTGTATTTTAAATGTGCTCTTTTTTTAATCTTATTTTTTTATAATTCACCTGCTTACTGTACGTAGAGATTGTTTCACTATTTCTGTACGTCTATGTTATGTTCATGTTGAAATTTTCCTCTTTATGTTTGAACCCGAAGTACTTAGTTCATCAAAATTCGGGATATGCATTTACTTATGCGTAATATTTTGTGTGATTAATAGACCATTGACGGTAGCATTGCTTAGAAAATAAATTTTTCTTTGTTTTTAACCTACGAAACTATAACATCACAATGGTACTTATTTTCACTACAATAACAACCAGGGCCATTAATTTGCTCCAGACAGATGTCCATGGTAGAAGAGCTGGTGCGTCCGTATCAGAACCGTGCGTGGGCGCAGTCCAACTGGGTGCTCGTCAGATTCTGGCACGGTTCTGGCTTCGGCTTCCGGCACCGGCAGTGGCCGCATTTAGCTGCCAGGTGAGAACACAATTTCACTCAAAAATACATGGGACTTGACGTATGAGATAGGTAAAGCTCGGGGTTTTGATAGGGTTGTCTCCAAATCTAATCAGTTACTGCAGTCTAAAAGGGCCTTACCACAAAAACTTAGACACTAGTTCAACGCGTGTTTAATGTCAAACAACTTAGTTTGCACTCGTGCACTACTTCCCCAATCACATTACTTAAAGATGTAAGCCTTCATCATAGATAAAAATCAAAACATGTTATCTGTGATCCTGTCATCTGTCAAAGAAATGTCATGTTTAAAAGGTGTTTTAGCTGAACAACTGATAAACACGGTTTTGTGGTAATAAGGAAAGTATTTTGCAGTGTCTGCTGAGCTCTGCACCGAAATTAGTATTTAATCTGATTTTATGAGATTTTAGACTTATTACTTACGTCTGACTAGTCGAAACTACGACGGATTCAACTTTTCACTGAATAACTTTGGGTATTTTTGGTTCGATTACCTAGTCCGGTTTCTGAACGCTTAATTACCACATCTCGTATAAAGTGATATGATTGTGCGCTTTTTTATAATTTCTTACGTGACGATATTATTTAACCTGGTGCGGTTCAGTTTATGAACACTAAATTAATATAAATTGAGTCAAAACTGATTAAAACACAATACAAAAAATTACAGAAAAATTATACGTCTAGAAGTCGTCATGAGTAAGGATCGGAACCGGTTTAAAAAATGCCGGTTTAATTTCGGTTATCCTCCGAACTTTTCTAAAGAACGCGAACGTTTAGAGAACTTTATTTTAACCTAAACTAACCGGTGTAGTCGATTTGCGGAATGTTGCTAAAAGCATTGCAAATTGTTACTACTTGTGAGGATGCCGCACGGAATAAAAACTGAAGTATTAAACGGTTTTTATTTCTCTAAATAAATCCGAAAAATCATTTATATAATACTCTTCCAAATACCGGTTTAAAAAAAACGATTTGTGCGAACGAATGTAAAGGTTTTTGCGTCAAGTACATCATACCGGTTTGAAAATTTAACCGGTATCCGAGCCTTAGTCATGAGGTCCAATTAACAGTAATAAACAATAACTTATCACACAATCACATACATAGGTACCCATACACCGATAATAGTGACAAAATAATCCCCCACTTTTCAGTGCAAAGAAAATACACCTTCCTATTCCTAAGAAAGTTTTAAAGCAGTAAAGTGCTCCCAACACAATAGCACTTTAACTAGAACTCTTAATAAAACACTTCAACTAGCTTCCTTAAACACTGCGACGTGTTTCTCTTTAGAAACACAATGAACGCTTACAACTTTACTTAAAAGAGGTTACTTGAATCAGGATTTATGTTGGAAAAAGGTTGCCAGGAGAAAAAATATTGTTTTAATTCGATGAAAAGGGTACGAACAATTCAATATATAGAAATTAAAAAAAAGTATTTATTTTAACTACAAATTAAAGTAAAACATAAATAAAAAAATCAAAGTAAAATTAAAATAAAAGTCCTTTACGAGGCCAAACGGCTCCAAAATCAAAATCAAAAGTCATTTATTAAAACTAAACTGAGAATCAGCACTTTTCGAACGTCAAAATTACTTATAGTCCCCCAAAACGCCCACCCTTCACCACTTCCTAGTGCTGGGAAGAAGAAATGGCGCAACAAACTCCCCAGCAGCTCCAATCTCAGCATGATGCTGCGATATTCAAAAATAAATGTCGCAGCGCTAGTTTTCTGATAGGGCCCGCAGTGATGCCACGGATAGATACAGAAATAAATATTATATCAAATAAAACTAAAACAATAAAAAGGAATCATATAATCGAATCGTCATCTACACAGAAATCACCACACGAACAATATCTGCTAGTAAGCTCATGAGCGATCCATAGTATTCCTTAGTCAGATATATAGCCACTATATCATCGAGATTTATCGGTGCAATATCCAAATGGAACCGATTGAATTCTGCTACATGACATAGATATACATTGCAGAAAGCTACATCGAATCTGATGTTCCCAAGAATAGTTTATATTTAGATGTTCATAAGGTTGATCGGATGAACAGTAAATATTGTAGTTCAAAATAGTTTCCAAAATGTCTTACGGCACTCCGCAAATAATATATTGGTGAATGAAATATTCTGGATCTTTTTTTATCTACACCCATGCTATAAATCCTCTCTAAAAGTTTCTGAAACAGTTAGCTTATTGCCAACATTAAACAACCAGTGTCATAGTAACCATAATATCATCCAAACGGGTGTTATAATGTTGTACTGAATTTCATAATGTAACTCATTTAAAAAAAAGAACATTTTTATTCACGAGCGTCTTACTAACAAAGCACCGTAATTTAAAAACAAAACACATTCGAATTCGAAAAGTTCGAATTCACGTCGTACCGCGCCATTTTTGTTTGTGTTGTTTTTACATTTTCGTTCGTTGATAGGTGTAGATAAAATCTTGTATGCAACTGTTAATAATTAGGTATTAAAACACTCATGTGATACTTTCGTGTTGTAATACCCATTATTATATAACAGTTGCATAAATAACTATTTAAGATTCGTTTTGCTGACATAAACACCACCATCGAATACAATGTTATATGCCTATCATGTTCCCACTGCTGGGAAACAGGCCTCCTCTTTCTGTGAGAGAGAGAGTGGGCCATAATCCACCATGCAGCCCATGTCTGATGATGATGGATGTCACATGTCTTCGAATTATTGGTTCTAGGACATACCGGTTTTCTCACGATGTTTTCCTTCACCGTTTTGAGAGCAGTGGTGATGAAATAATTTACACAAAGTAAAGTGTCTGCTTGGGTTAGAAGTTCGAACCCACGACCTACAACTCGTAAGTCGCAGCCGTTACCAATAGGCCACCACTTCTCCACTCCACTGTTCTACTTTAATGAACCATGATAATACCTATGATTACTTAAACACAACATTTTTTATGTAACGTCTTAAAACATACATATATGAAGTCATGCAAACTTTTGAAGTACTCGAAAATACTGTCCTGTATTAATCGAAACTACCCAAATACCCATCGAAAAACCCAGATGGCTGATATAGATAGTGACGTATATCATCACGCAGGTACGGCGACAGGGAGCCGACAGTCAACAACCTCGGGGCCAAAGTCGACGCCGGTCTTATGAGTCAGTGTTTTGGTAAGCGAGTTACTCCAAAATCCTATTAAAGCCATAATTATAGAAAAGACTTAGTGACAACTCTTTAATAAGTAAAATTAGGACTAACACTTGGAAGCCAATTATGAATAAGTATGTTTATACCTACTTGTATATCTGGAGACTAGCTAAAGTTGAGTTTTACTTATTTGGGTTTCATGTTAAGTCATAAGGCCTTTCTTATGTGTTCCCACGGAAGAGCAAACAGATTTAAGTTTATTTTTGATATGTCATATGAAACACCATTTTGTGCGGTGGTTCACTATATGAAATGGTTTGGTGAAATGTGTATAGTTAACATTTTATATAAAAAAAATTAATTGAATCGATGATGGTGTCTCATAATCAGATTACTTTAACATTTTAGCAATTTTTGAGGTTTATCTTTCAGACACTATGTTATGATAGATTTAAGAAAGCGGTTCTTACTTCCTCCAGGTCCCTGCCCCTCAGAGGTGATCCAGAGCCGCATAAAGGAGTACCTCGCGGCACACCCAACAAACGCGGCTTCCTACCTCAACTCCCTACTCAGCCAGCTCAACTGGGCCTTCTCCGAGTTCATCACAATGATGCAGGAGGTAAAGTCAAAGTCAAAGTCAAAATCAAATAATTTATTTCAAGTAGGCACATTAAAGGCACTTTTGAACGTCAAATACATAGAAATAGAAATAGAACTGATTCTAGTTGCTCCTTCCACAAGGTAGTTTTCGTATGGAGAAGCATGGGCAAGAAACTCCACCGTTACTCTTTAAAAAAAATGTTTTACAATATTTGGTATACATCAGTAGTTGGTATACATCATGTGAAGACGATGCACCGAGAATACAATTACTGTACCACAGTAGGTAAAGAAGAATTAAAAATGGAGCAATCACAAATAAATTAATTAAGTATGTGATAGATACAGCAACAGATAAATTATTTAAGTATGTGATAGTACAGCTTCCGCCCGCGGCTTCGCCCGCATGGTATGTTGATAAAAAGTAGCCTATGTCCTTCCCTGGGATGCCATCTATCTCCTTGCCAAATTTTATCGAAATCTGTTCAGCGGTTTAGGCGTGAAAAGGTAACATACAGACAGACAGAGTTACTTTCGAATTTATAATATTAGTATGGATTCGTAGGTAAAATATGAAAGAGCTTGTATTTCATTTTATTGAAATAATTAAATTATCACCATCTTTCCTACTACTTAAAAAAATAAAAGTTACTTTTTTATACAAATGTTAAAAACTATAGAAATAAAACGTTTTTTTCGGTTCCTATAAAGTCATGGTTTTGTAGTTATTAGACATTGATACTACATCGTCGATATGTTGGTCATAGAGTGAAGAGTAATTAAGCCTCCGTCCGCAAGGGCGATTTATTTTTATCGCGCACTGGATTTTCAACGCACTGCTTTGCGCCGACAGTTGAAAATCCAACAGAGCGCTTTTTCAACGTGTTGGGATGCGCTCTGTTGGATTCTCAATACTCGGCCTTACACCGATAGTTCAAAATCCAGTGCGGAATAAAAAATCGTCGCATAAAAAAATTGCCCGTGCTTTTGAGGGCTAAGATTATTTTTGGATTTTTCTATATATTAACCGACATCCACTCGGGCGAAGCGTCGGGCGGCAGCTAGTATTTTATAATAAGCCATTTGGGTTTCACTACAGAGTAAAGCCATCGCCACACGCCTTTCACGTATCTCTATCTATTGCTGTCCCTGACCGATTCGTCAGCCCCGGATCTTCAATTTTTTTTAGGCGGGGCAAAATCTGATAAAATGCCGCCCCCGCCCACTTATATTTATTTTTACCTATCTTTATAATTTATTTAAGCCTATTTATTTACAGATAAACAGGGTGTTAAGGTAAACAGCGTTATCCTTGAAACCAGTGGTTGGTGTCATTTATAGAACGTAAAATCAATGGACAATTACAACTTTTTTATTTTAATTACATTTTATCACAAGACTATTTTATACTATTACCCTTTCACCCTATGCTCTAAGGTAACGAACTTGCGTCTCAAAACGGGTGGGTGACCGGCTGCGAGCGCGACCCCTTCCTCAATCATTCAGCTATTTCGCTAGCGAGCACGGTGTCGGATGGAAACTTTTTAAAATCTTTTAATGAAAATAACTTTTTTTTTGTTGTTACTCGGTCATTTATTTTTATATTTAAGTCAACTCCCCATGGTTTGAGTGACAACGGTGTTTACCCTTAGACCCTGTATAGACATGAATGTGTACCTCCTACAGTCAATACACGTTCAAATATATATCCTACATTGTAGGATATATATTTTATAAACAACACAGGATAGGATTTAAAATAAAAATCAAGAATTGCATTTGTGAATTGAATTGAAATTACAATTTTACTCTTCGAGCTTTTTGTTTTGCAAATAAATCTATGGCTTTGTCATAACTTTGCTCTTGTTCAATTCGATTTTCTATCGCTATTGCAAAGACTCGATAAGCATTCCTGCCTCATAGAAGATCGCAAATAATTAATAATTAGTTTTAGTTTGCTAAAACTGCGCTCACTTGCGGATGTAGTAGGAAGCGTAGAGTATGTACCTAAGCCCCTAGGTATCGGTCGAATTGCGATGGCCACAGTAAAACAAGAGTGAAATTTCTATACTTGTACTACTATTTATTCTGTGGTCAAAGTTAAGTAAATGGTGATAGTTGTCCATTGGTCTGTAAAGTGTGAATTTTGCCGCCCTCTGAACTTGCCGCCCGGGGCATAGACCCCGGCTTGCCCCCCCCTAGATCCGGGGCTGCGATTCGTTGAAAAAAGAGTCGACTTCGACCCGCCATCTCAATCAAAAGCTTAAAAAGTTAAGTATAAAGTGCCAACAAAATATTCGTTTTATCTAGATGGACCGTGTCAGCGTAGATTCTCACCTAGAATCGCGTCAGATCAAGCTGTGCGCGACGTGCTTCGACCTGTATCACGGCTTGGCCAGAGCTCTAGAGATGACGCTACACCTGGCCCCCTTGTTGCTGACCAAACCAGAGGCCTGTGACAGCCAGAACGAATTACTGCTTGGCAGGACTTGTCAGGTATGTATCGAGGATGACAAATATAATATAATATCTGCCTTGGATCTTTCAGGCAAAATAATAACAAACATATACACCAAAAAAAAATTATACATTTAAGTCGCAATCCGACAGACTTGTCAAAAATGTTGGTACATTGATTGTATTTTTGTCAGATTGCAAATGAGATTAGTATGCGAACGTTCTTATTAATACGGGAATTTCCTCTCAAAAACAAGCATAAACCATGTCGATATGTAATATCTACCGACCCCTTATGGTCATCAGCACATTTGTAGGCCCTAGTATGAGAAAGGTATCTATATAAGTACATATAATATAGTCTTTCCATCAGCCTGGTACCTATTCCGATTTCTTGATTTATCACTAACCTTGGAGATTATTTCAAAATAACTTTCCATAGCTTTTTTAAACTCCCTCCTTTGTCCACCTATTCCTATACTAAAATAATGCTGAACTACTCCCAACATAAGCATGGCTGCCATTGCAGATCCTAATGGCAGTGGTATCCCGGGTCTGCATCCGCGGCGGTGGGGGCGCTAGTTTCGCTCGTCTGGTCGCCCGAGGTCTACCGGACACTGACCGGGTGCACTACTACGTGGCTCTAGCGCCCGTGGCAGGGTGCCTCATCAGAATGCTGGAGCCTAAGCTACCTCCCGAAGTAAGTCTAACTGGCATCAGATTATAATTTACATAGATAAAGGCGGACCCAAATACATAAAGGCTAACTGTAGTTTAATAGACCCTGCATTTCAGCGCGAGAATTGACCGGGATGCCGTGCTCATTGCGTGATAGTTATTTCAGACTTTTAGCTACACAAGTTTTATAATAGTGGCTACTAATATGACTATGATGTTTATACTAAGCAAAATGTTACGCCCACCCCAAAAAAATGGGCTAAGTGGGGTGATCCTCCAAGCTCTCTCGCGATGCTTTCATTCGTGAATATTATAAATGGTGACCGTTTGTTACGGGAACTGTGCGTGTGAATAAAGGGCCGTTGGCTTTTAAAAACTCATTACCTTATTTTTGTTTTAGCATCTAGACCGAGTGACTAAAGCGTTGGTGACGGAACCGCTGTTCAGAATGGATGGACTCGACCTCATGCTCGGCAAGTCGAAGAATCACAAAACATTCTCATTTTACAAATGTAAGTTCTTACTATTTACATGAACATTATGTTAAATGGCCTCATAGGAATGTGGCTGGTCTTACCATAAGCCAGTAAATGGGTTGTTGGAGGTCAGATTGGCAGTCGCTCTATGTAAAAAAATACTGGTATTTAGTTGCATCCGGTTAGATTAGAAGTCGACAACATAGTTCGGAAAAGGCTAGACAGATGAAGATGAATGTGGCTGTATGGTTTGAAGCCGAATTATTGGGTGGCTTGCGTCCAGGTCAAGCTCTCAAAACGGTGACGGAAGGAAACCAGCATGTCCTAGAACCAAAAATTCGAAGATATGTGACATCTACCAACACGCACTGGGCCTGGGTGGTCGATTACAGCCCGATCCCTCTCGAAGAGAGGAGGCCTGTGTCCCATTCCCAGTAGGAACATTATAGGCTGATTATGCTGCGTCCAGATGAGGACCTCGAGTGTACTTAATAAATCGATTGAAAATTTATTCAAGTGATGAAGATGTGTCAACACCTGAGTTTATGAAAGAGAGGGCGGCCGGCAACAAATCACGGCTGGTTTACATCAAAGCCTTCGATGAGTTTGGGTGTGAGATTGTTTGTTTGAGCAAATGGAAAAATGAAAATCAAGCTGAGCACATTTTCAGAGTCTGTTATAAGTTGTCGAAGAAAAAGAAGTCATCGACCTTATGGAGTATGTATTCTATGCTACGGTGTAGGTACTATAAAAACAAGGCATAAAATTGACATAACAACATACTCGAAGTTGCATGTTCTTTTTCTCGTAGTCATGGTATAAAGTATAGTATGCAACTCTTGAATAAAACGGATTTATATCGAGGGCCATGAATCGCTCGCGTCGTTCAGGATTCCAACACTTGAATCACTCCCTCCGGTCGTGATTCAATCATCATGAATCATTCCCTACGGTCGTGATTCAGTCGTTAGAATCCTTCACTTGCTCGTGATTCACCTATGGCCCTCGCTTTAAATCCGTCCTTTATTCACTAATTGCATAATATACTATTATTTAAATTTGACATTTTTGTATATATTTCAGATCAAGAGGACGTAACAATGGAAGAATTAAAAGCTCTAGAAATAGTAGCAGATCGACTACGTATTGCTCGGGACACTATCGTAAAGGCGAAGTCCCCGGGCTCCAGCGGGGCGCAGTCCGACCTGTTATGCACCATCTGCTACGCTAGACCTGCGGACACGGCCTTTATGCCTTGTGGGCATCATTCTTGCAGGTTTGTTGCATGATTTAGATACAACATTCTCAAAGTTCTTAGGCTGAGTCCTGAGTGACGGCGCACCGCGCAGGCGGATTGCGGAGCGGATTTTGAAAGTTGATGCGTGCGCGTGTGTCTAGTCATGGGCGTCCTGAGTGACAGCGCACCGCCATTGTTTGTTGCTATGGCACTACCGTTGCCATAGCAACGAACTCAAAGACATGACATTGTAATAACGTCCTGTCAGAATTTTAATCAACGATTCATTCGTGTTTTTGAGTGCATTTTTCCAATATAAAGTGAAACTTGGTGCTTTCGAATGATACTCATTGTTATAGTATATGGATAACATAGTAATTAATGAGGATAATGAATTTGATTTTTCGATCTCTTACGTATACGTTCATACAAAGTTATCGCGGCATGTATAATGAGAAACATCAAAACTATCCACCACTCTGCCAGTAAAAATCAAAATACGCGTAGGATGAGCGAATCGATGAGCGTGAAATGCGGGCGCGCTCGCACTCCGGAAAAGTTCGAACATCTCGAACATTTGTTTTATCCGCCGTTCATTCCGCCTGCTGGGTGCGCCGTCACTCAGGACTCAGCCTTTACTCCTTTCACAATTTTACCTGTCAAAATCACAATGATCTCTATGTCGTTAAAATGAGGTTGCTATTGGGTTACTACTGTCACAGGTAAAAGGAGATGTTTCAAAATGTATGGAGCCTGGGCCAGGTCCTTGTACACTATACAAAAAAATAGGGAAATTCATTTAAAACAGTTCTTAATTGTCCAATTACTTTAAAATGGCTTGGTTTGCTGGTAAACACAAGAAATTACACTTGAAATTGCAACACAACAAAAATCCGTCATGGCGGTAAGCTGTTAGTTTGATTGACGTTTGTCACGTTTGACATGACGAAAGTGACTGAAGTAACACTGTTGTGACAGCTGCCAGTTCTGTTTCTATGATCTATGGTTTACTGTCAATGTTTTTAAGCATAGAGTAACTAAATCCGTGAGACGCCATGTTGAAAGTCGATAAAAATTGATAATAAATATCAATTTACTACCACAACAGTAAACATTTAATTGAATTATCTGTATTTTTCCTGAATTCTACGGATTTTTCTCTTTTTTTTGAGATACTGTACATAGACCTGGCCCATTTTGAAACATCTCCTTTCAATAACTGAGAAAGGATAATTTAAGCTTCATTTGGAATTGTCACATAGTTTGACTAAATATACCATAAATTAATATTATTTGTTCTAGAGCTTGTATAATGCAACACCTTTTAAACAGCAAGCAATGTTTCTTCTGCAAGGCAGACATCGAATCAGTCCGTGAAATAGAACCTGCTAACAACTGACGCCATCTTATTACGTCATCAACAGTAATGGCGGCTGTACTTCGAGTTACATTTAATTAAATCTATGGAAATCATAGCCATCCTACATTGTTTTTATAAAATAAAGTATGGAGATATTTTTTCGTATTTAGTGACGATAATATTTTGGTATATTTTTATTAAATTATTTTTTTATTTAATCATTTGTATCTTTTCTTCCCGATAACTTTTACTTAGAAGAAAAGTCAATGAAAAAAATCGAAGTAAGTTTTAAACGTTTTATTAAGTACACAAGATTTTCTAGTAGTATATTGGTCAGGGCCCCTTGCTAAGTCCTTGGGGGGAGTACGCGTAGTAAGTCAGAGGACACTCGCAAGTCCCTCGAAGTCCTGGGTGGCCGCGGGGGCCCATAGATCCTAAAAACAATAAGGCATTTATAAACATTGACTTTGATTGATTATTGCACTGACTGGACAGGTTCACTCAAATCTGTGTGGTTCCTTCCTCAAAAGGCCATTTCAGACTCTAATCTACATGGTCGTCATATAGCCTGACCAAGATTATGTCTGGACTTTAAAGGAGACGGTGACCTCTGAGTTTGTTTCGGCCTTTCTTCTCAGAGTAGTCAGATAGGAAACGCCGACCTCAACTAGCTTATTTTTACAAGTTTTTAATATGACGTGTAAAAGTGATTCCAATATCCTATTTACAGAATAAACAATTTCATTTCACTTCATTTCATTCAATCTTTGCCAGTTACGTTACGGGTAGTCAGAAACCCGAAAGTCTCTCTCTGGGTTGTAGAGGCAAAATAGACAATCGCTCCTTGTAAAATATTGGTATTCAGCTGCATCCGGTTAGAGTGAAAGCCCACCCCAACATATTTGGGGAAAAGCTAGGCAGATGGATGAGGTGTGATTTATTTTACCTTCTCGTCCTGGGTCTCCTCTGTCCCCGGTTCTGCCTGGATGCCCCGACGGACCCATTGGACCTGAAAATAGCGATGAATTATTTGTATATATTTACAAATTGTTTACTCCCTTTGACTCTGAAATAAATCCAGACTCGGCGTGGGATTTTTGAAGCGGTGAGTAAATATTTATTTATTTTAATTTTGCACTTTTTCTATTCAGAATAAGCATTACTGAATTGAAACAAGGAAGAAAATACCCAATTTCTGAACACTTGTTCGCCTGGACCCTAATCAATAACTTCCTTGGTATTTTTTATCTTAATTGTTAGGGTAGTTGGTCAACAAGACTAAGGGTCAGTTCATACTGAGACGCGACGCGCCGCGCACTATTTTATGATCAGATACAATGTTGTCGAATTTATTTTTACTACACAATAAGGTACACGCGCTGCACACCCCGCGCACCTCAGCGTACACGTGTCAACACTCGCACTGAAATTATACCTTTTCGTGAAGAAAATAAGTTCGATAATTGTTAAAAAGTGCGCGAAACGTCGCCTCGCTTCACGTCGCGGTCTGAACTGACCCTAAGTCGCTCGTAAGGCTTTCATAAACATAATAAAGTTCTTATACATGTAAAGGAAATATATTTTCTTTTAGAATAATATCCGCGCTAATACTAGCGCCGTTACAGCATCAGACCGCAATGTCGTCAGCCTTTATTTAATCTGCGGTCGAATTAGAACCATTGTGAAACCTAAACGGTCTTATTACAAAAAACTGCAAAAGTACTGGTTTAAACCAAGACTAAAAGGTCTAGGATTGTTACGGTAATAAAGCTAGTACTAGGTTTAAAACATGTTACGATTACAAAACGAAGACTATTCGAGGATCAGTTAGTACCAAAGAAGGTCCATGGTTCAAATAATGTCCATAGATAAAAAACAAAAATACCATTCTTTCATTCGTTCACGCAGGCTTTATTTGAAGCAACGTTCTGTTTCTCTAAATGTTGATATTATAATAACACTTGAAATGCTTAAATAATTATTTATCAACTTTAAAATATGTCATTGTTGTTGTTGTTCTTTCTTTATGTTACAATGTATTGAATAAGCACAACTTGTACTTTTGACGCGCTTTTTATAATCAAGTTGTCATATTTTTTAACACCTCTAGCGTGAACTGGAGCGACTTACATTCGGCGGCGGCGCGCGTAATTTGAGACGAATGCGATGTGTTGCGTTCTTTAAAATAAATAAATAATTATTTGTATTCATTGTTTTTAACAATACTTTACTGTTATACACGTGGTTTGTTCGTGAGCACAGTATACAATTCTATATAGTTCGTGAGTTATTTGTGCTTGGTTAAGTCGTGAGCTACATTATTAAATGGAACAACAAAAGAAAAAAAGGGGTGAAAACTGGAGTTCTGAAGAAAAAGTAATACGTGGAATTTTTAATTATTATCAGGTATGTAATGCTTTGTATCCGCTTATTTCGACAACGAACTTAACGCGAATATTCTTTATTTAGTCATGGTTTAAACCTAGTAACAATCCCAGTACTATATTTAGATCGCGTTTTGGAATAAGACCGAAGTTTGGTAATTGTGTGTGAGGAATTGATATTCCAATTAATAGCATTAAATGTCGTTTCTTATAATACAAACAACCAACGAATCATAATGATTACACATGAATGACTAAAAAAAATTAAAACTGTAAGCCAGTTAGAACTCATTCATCTTGACTACGACTACATTACCTATTTGTCCCCTGGGTCCCTCGGGCCCCTGCACGCCGACGCCCTCGAGCCCCCTCTCGCCCTTGTCTCCCTTCTCCCCTGCAGGCCCGGGGCTGCCAGTCTTGCCTGTGTCCCCTGTCTCCCCAGGGTAACCTCGCGGGCCTGGCTCGCCGGAGTCACCTTGAATTCCTTGAAGTTAAAATATTAGATTTAATTTTAAAAAGTACATAATGATATGTGTGCAACAAACATTTTGTTCAGGCGTTAAGGCGTTAAAAGGTAACAACAGACAGACAAACAGAGTTACTTTCGCATTAATAATATTAGTATGGATTATAATAATTTGCTTACCTGGTGGTCCGGGAGGCCCCGGTCTGCCCGGATGTCCTCTCTTGCCTGCGATAGTATTCGTCTGCGCTATTTGATTTAGAGCCAGCTCTCCTAGACGCACTGTGGAGAAAAATAAGTATTTCAAATAAGATCTTTATAATATTATAATAGGTCTTTACCTATGAAATTGCCGTTCTGCAGTACTGGCCATTTCAAATCAAAATAATTTTTGTTTGGCTAAGAATTCTAATTTTAAATTAATTTTATTTTAAAAACATGGAATTCTTTTTTCAAAAGAAGTCATTTGTTTAATGATTAGTGTTACATTTTCATCGCATTTCAATCTTTTTCGTCATGATGGATACGTTAAAAATTCGAGTAATTATGGAATATGAGTACCGTCGTGGCAGCAACGCGGCACAAACGGCACGCAACATCAACGACGTTTACGGAGCTAACACTACTAACCAACGCACCACCTGTTATTGGTTTGCTCGCTTCCGTTCTGGAAATTTCGACCTGAAAAATGAACCTCGCGGTCGTCCGAAGACTTTGGTCGACAATGACGAATTAAAGGCGATTGTGGAAGCTGATGATACACAATCTACGGCTGAATTAGCAGCAGCTTTCGACGTTAGCGTCAAAACAATATTGGTCCATTTGCGTCAAATTGGCAAGGTAAAAAAGCTTGACAAATGGGTGCCCCACGAACTCAATGATCGCCAGCGCGAAGTACGCGTCGAGGCGTGCCTTGCACTGCTCAACAGACACACAAATGAAGGAATTTTGAACCGCATTGTTACCTGCGATGAAAAATGGATTCTGTTTGATAACCGCAAGCGCTCAGCAAGTTGGTTGGATCCTGGTTCAGTACCTAAACAATGCTCTAAACGAAAACTTACCCCTAGAAAAGTGATGGTCACTGTTTGGTGGTCTAGCGCCGGTGTGATTCATCACAGCTTCTTACCAAACGGGGTGAGCATTACTGCAGATGTGTACTGTGAAGAACTGAACGCAATGATGGAGAAGCTGGCACATCTCCAACCAGCATTGGTCAATCGCTCGTCTCCACTGCTCCTGCACGACAACGCGCGACCTCATACTGCACAGCAGACGGTCTCCAAGTTGCAAGAACTGGGGTTGGAAGCTCTCCTTCATCCGCCCTACTCACCAGACCTTGCGCCTACAGACTACTACTTTTTCCAGAATTTGGATAACTTCTTGGCGGGAAAAAAATTCAATACCCGAGAGGCAGTACAAAATGCCTTTGAAAAATTTGTTGCCTCCCCTCCAGCTGATTTCTTTAAGAAGGGCATCAATAAACTGCCACTGCGTTGGCAAGGTGCATTGATTGCATGGGTGATTTCTTCGATTAATACAAATAAAAAATACAGGAAAAAAAATCGTTTAATTTTTTTCATACAAAACGGCAATTTCATTAGTAAAGACCTAATATATTATACCTACATTGAGTTTTGATGAAATCGGGCATTTGTATGCATGTATACATTGCAATATATATAAATATAAGATGTATCTATTATATTCGCGAAAAAAAATCAGCTGTTCCCTACATTTATGTTCGCATACCTCGTCAAAATGTAGGGAACAGCTGATTTTTTCCGCGATTTCAGTGTTGGTCCCATACTGTAAGTTGTTCATAATGATGAGTACCCCTTAAGAGATTTCGTGTATGAATAGATACATCTTATACAGTCTGTGTATGCTTATATACACGTTACATATGTACATAAACTCATGTCCTCTTACCATGGGGGTAGGCAGAAACTACAGAAAGCCACCTGCTACGATCCTTACAGACTCCTTTTGCCTCGTTTACGTTCTTACAGACTCCTTTTGCCTCGTTTACGTTCTTACAGACTCCTTTTGCCTCGTTTACGTTCTTACAGACTCCTTTTGCCTCGTTTACGTTCTTACAGACTCCTTTTGCCTCGTTTACGTTCTTACAGACTCCTTTTGCCTCGTTTACGTTCATACATCTGGTCATACACACACGCCGGTTGCGAGCACTACGCACCTGACCTTTCTGAAGAACATCACTACACACACTATATGTCACAACAACATCACACAACACAACACATCACTAACAACAATAACACAACATCGCTATATGTCCTCCTAGGGCTGTCCCAGCAACCCCACTCACATGTGCCTTGTAAACACCTTTTGTTAGCCGCTTTTCATTCATCCTCTCAACATGACCAAACCATGGCCCTCCAGAACGTGTACCTGCTGGATCGGGGCTCTCAGGGACGAACACATTTAGATGGGTTCGTCCCAATTACAAGAATCCCGTCCCGTCAAAGTCATTTTCTGAATAACTTTATTATCTGAATAATAAATTAATCAGAGAGGCTTTTTGCCTCCAACCCACGTTATACCAATGACATAAAATGAATTAGGTACAAACCTTTAATGATATCTTCACAAATGTTTCTAATCTCAGCTTCAGAGATTGACGGTGCCTGAAAAAATTAGTTAAAGATTAACTGACCAAAAGGTTATAAACGAACCAGTTAGATAGCATTTATGAATGAGAGAAGGCTGCTGTTGTAAAAATCTGAGCCAGTCAGCATGTAGGGGGACAAACTATCGGAGAAATGCGCCGGACGTAATTAAAGTCTCGTCACCCACGAAAACCATTCTAGGGCCATACTGGCGATTTGCGAGTGTTCCAGCGAAGCGATTGGTTAACGAGCTCGCTGCGCGTGCGCAACGAGTTCGCCGCGTTTGCGGAACGAGAGCGATTGACGTGAGTGCACAAGAGCGAGCGAAACAAGCGAGTGTTACAATATTGTGAAAACGCGGCGAACACGTCGCGTGGTCGCGGCTACTTCGCACCCACGGAGAGCACGCTCACAAATCGCTTCGCTGGTAACACGCTGGGAAATCGTCAGAAACCGCGCGGTCGGGCGGTGTACGTGTGTTAGGCATCAGTGGATTTAATAGAGGCCAATGCGACATGAGACCGCTTACCGCGGCGGTGCGCGGTGCCGTGTGTTAATCGCCTTACCTCTTGTACATAGCCGGAATGTGCCGGTAGTCCAGGCAATCCCGGTGATCCTCTCTCTCCGGGAGTGCCCGGGAGTCCGTCCATGCCGCGCATTCCAGGTAGTCCTGGGAAACCTGGCTCGCCTTTCTGAAAACATATAATATTAAAAGGAATATTGAAACCGGTAGCTGCTTTAATATTATTTTAGACCTTTTTCTGCTGTTCCTGGAATTTACTGTACTGATTTTCCACAAGCACAATCGATCATGTTGTGTACCTCTCCCGTTGGCCCCTGAGGCCCCGGTGGTCCTGGGATGGAGATGTGCTGTGAAGATGCAGCTGCAGACCCTGGCTGACCGGGGGGGCCCGGCATACCCGGTGGGCCTTCAGGACCCTGGGGAGTTGAAGCGAAGTCAGTTAAAGTGGTTATGAGTATTTTGTTTGACAGTATCTTGTGCGTTAATTATGACATATAAAAATTAAATACAAATCAAAAATACATATTATATATTTTAAATCATATAACATAGTATTAACTACCTCTTACAGCTATTGTGGACTAAAATAGCTTTGTTATTCTAATATTATAAATGTGAAAGTAACTCTGTCTGTCTGTCTGTCGCGCTTTCACGCCAAAACTACTGAACCGAATGAAATGAAATTTGGTACACAGATAGTCTAGAGCCTGACAAAAGACATAGGTTTTTTATCGACATAGCACGCGGGCGAAGCCGCGGGCGGAAGCTAGTAAATAATAATTATGTTATTATTTTATTAAGTATATGTCTATTGCATTTTTTCAGGTTTCCTTGCCGACCTACCTGGGTCCGGAGTCTATTTAAAATCTTCCAAGTAAGCCAAGACACAATTATATTATTATTTGGCAAGACACAGTATCAGCTAAAAAGCTGATTTTTTTCAAATAGCTTGTAGATACTGCCCAGTCGGTTTTTAAAGCCGGTCATAACAAATGATAAATACCGGTATTCCGTCGAAGCCCCTCTTTCCCTCTGGACCCGGTAGGCCCGGTGGACCCATATTGCCGGGTATGCCTTGTATTCCTACAAAGCCTTGTGGTCCTGGTTGACCCTGCAAAACATAAAAAAATATGAATGTATGTTTAAGAAAGATTATAATAGTCATCATCATCTGCCTAGCCTTTTCCCATGTTGGGGTCGGCTTCCAGTCTAACCGGATGCAGTTGAATACCAGTATTTTACATGGAGCGACTGCCTATCTCGGCCTAAACCGGTCACATTAGCAATTCCTCTAAAAGCAGTTTATTTCCTGAATCCCAGCTGTCATTAGCAATTCCTCTAATTTGACATAAAAGCAATTCATAATGTGTGGACCATTTTACGAATCTCCATATAAAACTGTCAAACAGATGAATTACTTCGTAATATGTATTACACGCAGATCATATTATGAAATGTCAGTTGGTGACATTTTACGATGATTAATAATATTTTCATATTATGATTCTGCTAAAGTGACCGTTTTAAACCGGGACCTCCACAAATCAGTTCATGGGTAATACGTTACCCCTTTGCTAAGACTGGTTGTCAGTCTTTCGGGATTCTGATGACCCGTAACGACTGTCAAAGATCCACGAATGACAGCACGAATTACACTAGCCATGTTTCATCTCTACATCACCTTGAGGTAGAGTTTCAGAAAATACTATGGCATAGTATCCATCTTTCTACAGTTTTAACTTTTAAGTAAAGCATTATTTAAATAAATTATTGCACATGTAACATTACCACAGCACCGTCGCGTCCGGGTGTTCCTCGAGGGCCTATGTCACCAGGCCTACCGTCCCGCCCCGGAGCACCCCTCTCGCCTTTAGCACCTTCATAAACATAAGAAGGCTTTAGAATACATTACAGTCCGGCCAAGTGCGTGTTGGACCAGGCACAATGAAGGGTTCCGCTGGCAGAGGGGGGAGAGTGGGGGACTCTTGACTCTAACAAAAATCAGCACTTTAAAGCTTAATATTTCGCAAAGGGGTCCTTGAATAGAAAAATGGTTTTCACACACCCGCAATATTTTGAACGACCTTTCCAACGACACCCCACACCACGGGATAGACGAGAAAAAAAAAACGTTCCCATTTACTGTGTAGCCGAAAAAAAATACCCATGCCAAATTACAGCTAAGAGATTCTGAGCTAAGCCACGGACCGACAGGCAGACAGACGAACATGGCGAAACTGTACGGGTTCCTTAATTGTTGACTACGGAATCCTAAAAAGATGACGTCGAATTTAGAACCTCCTGGGGAAAAATCACGCCAATTTTACCGAAGTACTCGTAGAAAATATATGATGCGTAATTTGATAAGTGACCTTACCATGTATTAGGGAGGCGTTGATGTTACTGGCGGGTCCCGGGGGCCCAGGAAAACCACGATCTCCAGGGGGTCCCACGGGCCCTGGTGGTCCAGGATAACCCTGAGGATAGAATTATACATTAACAATACATAAATAAAAAGTTTTTAAAGGTTCATTTAAATATTTTTCATTTAATAGTAATCAACTCACATCTGTTCCATTAAATCCTGGAGGTCCTGCGAAACCAATCAAGCCGGCTTCTCCTTGATCACCTTAAAACCACAAATATAAAAAAAAACTTTAAATAAATTATATTATTAAAATGGCTTTTAATTTTTAAATTGATGCATTTACCTTTTTGCCCTACGTCTCCTTTTTCACCCTTCGGTCCGCGGCGCCCCCGTTCTCCTGGGGGTCCAACATACCCTGGACTAGATGCCTTTAAATATAATGAAAATAAATTACTTATTATTTTGTCACTCTTTTTGTAATTTCTGTAAACTATAATGAAAACTCAATTGATATAATTTCTACAAAGAAAAATGCAAAAAAATAAAACAAAATTAAGTATCTAAATAACCTATGGATTTCGTGAGTGCCAGTTACACTGACTTACTAATAATTAATATTAACTTATTATAAATATTAATATATAATTATTAAAAATATTACTTAATATAAATATAACTTAATAATAAATATTAACTTATTCATTAATGAGGGTTTTCTGAAATGGCGTTCTCAGCAGTGAGATGTCAGTAACAACACTGATAGCGGCTATAGAACTCCCAAAAAAAAAAACACCTAACTTTTTTATCGGATTAAGATAAAATAGGATAAGATAAGATATTTTTTATTTTCATAAAACATGGTATATAAGGTGTTATTAAAAATATTAGATCTAACATGACTAAAGCATGCAAATACATTAAGGTATTGAAATATATTACATTGAAAGTCACTTTAAAAAATCATTAATACTATAGAAATTATTATTATTGAGCCATTTATATAATTGGATTTTAAATAATTTACAATTTAATGTTTTGAACTTATTTGGTAATTTATTATACATGGCCTGAGAGTTTTTATTATATTTCGCTGATCTAGGCAGCACATCCAGCGCAAGTCTGTATTGGTCACGCCGACTTCGAGAACTTATTTCCTCTGCTGTTTTAAAATATCGATACCCATCGAGTCTGCGAAGTTTAGCTAGCCAATTTAAATAACCCTTTATAGAGTATCGTGGGTATTGTTGTGATTGAGGCTAAAGTCTGTTTTTTTAATCTCGTAAACTAATTTGACATTTCAAATGATTGTTGTTTGTTTTTTTCAATTTGGAGTTTGACATTTGCATCTGTCAAATAGTCTACGAGATTAAAAAACAGACAAAGATCAAAGATAAAGATATATATATTGCGTATCTGTGTACTATAATAGTTGATTATCGGGGTTCTCGTCCATACAAATTGAGCATTATTAATCTTAGCATACCTAATCATTCTGCAACATTGGTAACTTTAAAATAAGTACTTACATTGACAATGGCCCCCGGGGGTCCCGGTTCTCCCTTGTCCCCTGTGAAGCCAGGGGGACCTGGTGTTCCCACGTCCCCCTTCATACCTCGTACACCCTGAAAGATATCGTTATCTATGAACAAACACAACTAATGAAATAATGATGATTGATAACAAAAAAATGGTAGACAATTCGTACATAACAAAACATCACGCCTGTATTCACCGAAGGGTTCGGCAGAGGTACCTATACCTGTACACACACGCTGTATTATAAGACTGTTTTTCATCTGTCACCTCACACCTCAGGTCCAGTTGAAAACCAGCGTCAGGCACTAGCTGTCTGGCATTTTTGCTGAACTGGGCCTATTTAGCGCAGCCGCGAGGCACACTTTTTTTCTAGGTACCTTCACTTTGAAATTGTTTCTTTTATTTTTATTTTTTTATTCGTTTACATGTTGTTACATTGTGTTGTGTGCCCTGTCTGTGCTAAATAAATGTATTTTCTTTCTATACACCCACATTTCGACAGTTATGTATAAGTCCCAAGGAATAGGGGGCGAGCCTTAGCCTATTGCCATCAACCGGGCACAAATCCAGACTCCGGGCTGCTACTGAGACACCCCAGACAGAAAAACCCAATGACACTTTGCCCGACCTGGGAATCGAACACATGGCAGGTCCTCGTGCTCAGCAGTAAGCTTGCGACCACTAGACCAACGAGGCAATTAATTAGTAGATAGTGCTAATAAAATTTTGTCTTCAACAAGGGAGAGCTTGTCATCTACCCAGCCTTTTCCCAACTATGTTGGGGTCGGCTTCCAGTCTAACCGGAAGCAGCAGAATACCAGTATTTTACATGGAGCTACTGCCTATCTGACCTCCACAACCCAGTTACTGGGTAACCCGGTACCTCTTGGTAAGACTTTTTGTCAGACTTTCGGGCTTCTGACAACCCGTAACGACTGTTAAAAATCTACAAATGACAGCCAGGACCAACGGCTACGTGCTTTCCGAGACACGCAGGAGTCTCGGTATGTAAAGATGGTCACCCATCCACGGACCAACCTCGGCAAGCGTAGCTTAACCTGATCGATCGAACCGTACGGCTGTTATTACTTGGCCACAAGCCCATACAAATAGTACCAGCTAGCTTTAAAACCAGTGTTACTTTAATATTCCTTACCGGTAGACCGGTAAATCCTCTCAGACCTTGATCCCCTCTAGGACCACGTGGTCCTTCGGGACCCTGAAACGTACACAAAAATATTATGCAGATGACTCTTAGTGAATTGTGTTGTACAATTTATTTAAAAAAGAAATGGTTTTTTTTATTAATAAGAATTACTTATATTATTCATTTATACAGGGTGTAAGATTTAACACCATGGGTAGTTGACATAAATATAAAAATAAATTACCAAGACACAACAAAAAGAAACATTATTTACATTAAAAGATTGTTTTAAGTTTCTATCCTACAGCATACGCAAATTAATGTATGGATATGCGCCCGAGGTCACCGCCCCTCCCACACAACACATGAATAAATACACAAAAGGGGTGGGTGAGGCCACGACTCGCGCCCCTCGCCCGTATGTAACGTCGTTGCCCTAGCGCGTATGAAATACGCGTGTGGTAAAAACTCAGATTCAAAAAAAAAAAAAATTGTAATTTTCCATTGATTTTACGTTCTATAAATGAAACCAAACGACTGGTTTCAAGGATAACGGTGTTTACCCTAACACCCTGTATTAAATAAAAAAAATAAAAAAATGATTACTAATGTAACTTAGTACTCTATAATATTGTAATATGAACTCACTGCGGGACATGTGGTGTTACAAACACCCACCAATGGATCGGCTAAAAACGACGGGTCCACCTCGTACTGCAAACAAAAAGACAAACACACACGTCACGTCACGTCACGTCACGTCACGACACGTCACGACAATTATATGGATTAAGTCATCTCGATTAATATACAAAAAGAAAACCGAAGAACTATGCAAGTACAGTCACGAGCAAAAATATGTATACACTAAGCGAAATTCAATAGCGATTTTCTCGTCGAATAGCGGCAACAACTTTGAGATAAGACCCATTAGATTATCATAATAACCGGGGTCCCAAAATACTATGTTCGTAATAACATAAAATTAGAATCAATACAGTAGGAAATCACTTGCTAAGTGTATACATATTTGTGCTTGTGACTGTACAAGGATTTACAAAAAATATTTAGTTTTATGAGTTTAAAATAATATACAGTATGTAAGGGTAAACAGTCTTGTCATTCAAACCATGGGTAGTTGACTTAAATATAAAAATAAATGACCGAACACAACAAAAAAAAAACATTATTTTCATTAAAAGATTTTAAAAAGTTTCTATCTGACACCGTGCTTGCTAGCGAAACAGCTGACTAACTAAGGGAGGGATCGCGCTCGCTGCCGGTCAGGTCACATCCCGTACCCCCCGCCCGTGTTGAGACGCAAGTTCGTTGCCCTAGCGCATAGGACAACGAACTTGCGTCTCTTGTGGTAAAATGTAGAATTAAAAAAAGGAAAAAAAAAGTTGTAATTTTCCATTGATTTTACGTTCTATAAATGAAACCAAACCACTGGTTGCAAGGATAACGGTGTTTACCCTAACACCCTGTATACTAAAACCTTCCTGGAGAACCACTCTATCCATTGGTGAAAACAGCATGAAAATCGGTGCAGTCGTTTTTGAGTTTATCGCAGACTTTGTTTTATAATAATATATGTAGTGATATTTTCAGGTGCACTTACCGCTGGCGCAGATGTTGACAATAAATATTCAGATGTATTCTGGAAATTTAGAAAATCATAATTTTAGATTGTTTTTCCTTCATTTTTAAAACAAAAACAAAACATAGTCCTTTCTAATGATATGGTATTTATCTTACGATTTCTTCACAGCTATCTCGACTCAAGTTGTACCGGTCGCAACTCAACGACAGCCATTGAAGATCTATCTGAAAATAACAAATTATAACAAATTATATATACATATATACGTCTACATGTTGTGTTGTGAGTCGTTGAGCTCCTTAAGTTCTGAGTTGAGCTCCACTATTACTGACAAATGCTTGCACAGACTGGACAGGTCCACTCAAATCTGTCTGGTTCTTTCCTCAAAAGACCATTTCGGACTCTTAATCTACATGGTCCTCATATGGCCTGAGCAAGATTATGTCTGGACTTTAAAGGAGACGGTGACCTCTGAGTTTGTTTCGGCCTTTCTTCTCAGAGTAGTCAGATAGGAAACGCCGACCTCATCTAGCTTATTTTTACAACTTTTTAATATGACGTGTAAAAGTGATTCCAATATGCTATTTACAGAATAAACAATTTCATTACATTTGTTAAAAAAAAAAATAGATTTTATGCTGGGGCTACATTGTCGCGTTATCGCGAACATACTTCGCGTTCGCGCGCCGCGCGAAGTCGAGTTCGCGATAACGCGACAATGTAGCCCCAGCATAATTATGTGATCTTTCCAATAATTTTACAGAACGGACCATAGAGGATGTACATTTTGCTAAAAGATAGGTGATTCCCAAGTCAACAAGACAAGTCTACCCATATATACAGGGTGTTTGGCAGAACGTTGAACATACGAAAATGGTGTATAGGCGGGGTCATCTGCTACTTACTCAGCCCTAATTTATTTGGCCCTGGCCAAAACGGTCCGGGTACAAGGGACCTGTGCGTCACCTAGGATCATCACCAATTATCGTCCAGAACAATAATAATACAAAATAATGTAATATGTGTATTATGTAATAGGTACCTCTATTTCCTCCTGAAGCCCTCACCTATTAAGAGCCCCTATCAATTTTGCGGTCTAAAAACAGAAAATTCAAGTTTTTTCGGAGCAATAAATGCATAATTATTCATCACCTATTTAACTAGTAAGTTGACTAATAAAATTAAAACTAACTACTCAATATAAATTACGAAAAATAAAAATCTAACACACGTTTTTACGTAAGCGTGAAACACCTGGTTTTTAAATTGCTTTCATAGCTTACTGGTAGCAAATATCAATCTGAGAAAAATCCTAAATACTGGACATATAGTATATTAGTTAGGCGACTGATCATTTTTCCCAAGTTTATTGAATTAGTACTTGAAAAAAAATGTGATCCACGCTGAAAAAACGCAATAATACCATGTGCAAAATCGTCGTCTACGCGTAAGAATTTGTTACATATTAGCAATAAGTCTTAAATATTTTAAAATTTTAGTTATTTATCTACCAAATTCAGTTTTTATATTTTATTTTTGACTACTAATTTAATTATAATAAAAGATCTAAATAATGCCTTATAAACCGATGCGCTCGCTCGAGGCAATCAGTCGCGCCCGAGGGCTTCTCGACGTCGGACCTGTGTCGCCTGTGACGTTCGCCGCTGCCGCCGCTCCCGACGTAATTCTCGGAATCGGGCGTACTTTTGTACTAGAGCTAACCAGTTTTGAGACTGTGAGTACCTATATAATGTATGGTGTAACACTTTGTGATTTGCTAATGATATTTATACATTTTAATGTTTTGTATTATAATGTTTAATTTTTAGAAAATGGGTCGAATAATTGAACTTTATTATCACAGAAGAATGAAAGGTAATAAAAAGAAAAAAGTTAAAAGAACACGGAAGGCACGTGCAGTTCTTAGGTAAATAATAATTTTTGCCATCATCTTACTAATTAAGAAAATTGTTGTAGTTTACTATTATTTCTTCAATCTAATAATGTGTTAATTATATTAGTAGAGAATTAAGTAGGCAGAAATCTGCCGAAAATCAAATATTACCTGACATCATCGATGAGCGAAAAGGATCTGGACACACGGTAATTCTTTTTGACCCGACTACGGCGAAGAAAAAAGGAGGGTTATGATTTTGACCGCTATGTATGTATGTATGTATGAATGTTCATCTGTTCCCTCTTATCTTCTAAACCACTCGAGCGCTGGAACCAAAGTGACTTTAACTTAAGTTTTCACTTTGCGTCCAGCGCTCGGTGTGGTAACACGTCGCGTTCTAGTTTGCAATTGGTCAATCGTCATCCTGAGGATGCCTTGTTGAGAAGTGAAACACGTGTCGATTTCTTACGGGGTTTTTATGACTCTTGGAGAATAGTCAAGCAGAATAGGTAACTAAATATATGTACGTCTATTGTATTTTACGTAAATTTTTTACATAGTAATAATTATATTTACATTAATGTAAATAATAAAAGATTAAATAAATAAACATAAATGTAAATAATAAAGGACTAATTAATCTAAATAATAAATGAGTAAAATAACACGTGTAATTAGTTTCAGACTTACCTTTTATACGCTGGTCACACTTTATAGTTTGCTTTTACTTCAGTGAATGCCATACTAGGTAACCATATTTTTATAGGGTACCTAAACATAGCACGTCATAATCACAAAATAAAATCCATCCAGTATTATATTACGGAACCTAGTAAGTAAAAACTCCTAATAATAGCAGTTACGGACCAAGATTATTAGTTCGCGCTGCACCGTGCGCACAGCGCACACTACGACTATCAGCGATACGTCGACCGCACACAGACACACTGCGCTCCGATAGTTACCTAAACTCGTAGCGCGCCGAAATTGATAGGGACTCTTAACCACATAAATAAAATACTACACAAAAGTATCACATGAACACATAATATCGGGAGGTATTCGGTTACAAATTCTCAGTCGTCAAAAGCGGATAATACCCGGGTCGCCACATCCGACCGATGCCCCGGATATGACGTAATTCTACCCGGATTTACGCAAATCTGTGCAAATGAACCGAAGCAATTCACAAGATTGTTATGTGGTTGAAATTATGAGTTGTGACTTCAGGAAAATTTTATAAGGTTGGTGAAATTAAACTAAATTAACTAAAAAAGAATTACATATATAACAAAATTAAAAAGAAAAAATAAAAGGGAGGGGCTCATTGAGCATCAAAGAATTCGTCCGCATCGCTGTCAATGGGAAAGGTGCCCAAAAGGCTAGCAGCATTGCCACGTTGAATGGCAATGCTGATTCTTTGAGCTAAAAATAGGCCAGCCCTCTGGTCACGTGAAGAGTCGACCAATCGCTTAGCGATGTCCCGAAAAGGCTGGTTGAATAAGATGGCGGAATTAATAGGCTACATTAATTTTTTCGTCTCCACATAAAATACCTATCCTTTCTGTTACTCATACATGTAAAAAAACCGTGTCCGATCCGTGGAGGGTGTTGTTAAATATCGTACTGAGATTCTATTTATTTATTATTTATTTAAACTTTTCGCACTCAAAAAAAATGGTACAAAGGCGGACTTAATGCCTTAGGCATTCTCTACCAGTCAACCAAGGGTGGCGGAGAGATTAGATGGCAGGTGCTCTGATTGAGAGGAACAAAGAGAAAAATATATATATATAACATATCATAATGCATTAAAGATAAGACAGGTTTTACAGTATAAATAAGCTATAAACTTATGATACTCAGGGTGAATGTAGCTTTCTAATGGTCAAAGAATTTTTCAAATCGGTTCAGTAGTTTCGGAGCCTATTCAATGCACACAAACAAACAATCAAATCTTTCCTCTTTATAATATTAGTATAGAAGTATAGATTTACTTACATACAGATTTACTATAAATATGAAACACACACACACATACAGTATAGATAGTATAGTTTACTATTTATGAGGTAATTTAAAGGAAAAAGAAAAAAAAACTTTACATGGGGCATTTTACCGGGTTACATGAGGTACAGGTGGCAGTCGTTTAGCGGGTGCCAAAAAGTCATAACTTATGACCCCTGTTAAAAATTTGGGGTAATTTTGGTACCAAAAAAGTGAATTCAATAACCTTTTAATTTCAATAATAATACGATTTTTTATTACTTTTTGGTAATGGTACTGCAGTACCCATTTCGGATCGGACAGGATTTTTTTTACTTACCAATAATTGTATACCCTTTAATCCAGAATGCTACAAAATTGCTAGGCTCCCGAGAAACACGTATGGCTGTAGAACTTCTTTACAAAGAACTCTTGTACTACTTAAAGATTCAACTTACAGGTGCAGAGCTCCCGTCGTCATTAGACACGATGGTGACAGAGGTAGCGTTGGCGAAGTCACGGACACTGATCTTCTCTGGCATCAACTGAAATCCAATTATATTTTTGTTTTTATATTAGATAACTGTTAGGAAAGGAACCCTAGACAGGTGACAATCGCTTCGAAAGCGTTTCGCATTTCCACAACGACTTTCAACAGGATTGACGTAAGTTTTTCGATAGCTTATGTCAGTCCTATGCATTTTTGCCTTTTCCATCGTCGTTATCGCTGATAAAATGTCACTTTGTCTAGAGCCTCGTTGGACTGTTAACGTCCACAAAGCGCAAGAAAGCGCGTAAGTGTAAGGCATCTATCGTAGTCGTGTGTATTAGTAGTACATTTCCTCACCTCGACACAGTCGACAGCAACATGCACTGTGTTGTTGGAAATCGACGCGTGTATCTTGTGCCAGCCAGGAGAGAATATCTGCCAACGAAATCATGGTGAGTTTGTTACTACTACCCAAATGTCCTTTCTTTGGTATTGTTCGGCGAGTTGTTGAGCTCCTTAAGCTGTGAGTTGAGCTCCTCGGTTACTGACAAATGCTTGCACTGACTGGACAGGTCCACTCAAATCTATGTGGTTCTTTCCTCAAAACACCATTTCAGACATTAATCTACATGGTCCTCATATGGCCTGACCAAGATTATGTCTGGACCTTAAAAGAGACTGCGACCTCTGAGTTTGTTTCGGCCTTTCTTCCCAGAGTAGTCAGATAGGAAACGCCGACCTCATCTAGCTTATTTAATTATTTTTTTAATATGACGTGTAAAAGTGATTCCAATATCCTATTTACAGAATAAACAATTTCACTTGAATAACTTTTTTTTAAAGAAACGAAGATTAGTCGCTACAGCAAAATGCAATGCTGCGTACTAGGAAAGAAAATCAAGTAGGTATTAAAATGACTTCATTCTAACTACAGAAATAAAGTTTGACCAAATTCGAGTCAACATGAATACTGCAGGCGTAGCATGGCGCTTTCTATCTCTACGAAGAATAGACATAGCTTTTTCTATACAAAGTGACAGTTCGTTTCTTCATTTTTGACATCCACCGTAGAAATCTTTCTACAATCTGTCATTTTGTCTTTCATTTCTAACGATCTTTGTCTAGGTCTTTTTATATGTAGACTATTTCGGAAGAAAGTTTTCTATCCTTACTGTCAAAAGCACACTGACAACCGATAAATCCTATGATAAAATAAAGAATTCTGAGTCGAATTATGTAAAAGAGTGAATTTCGTAAAAAGTGCAGTTGACTCTTTCTATTTTGCTGCCGTCTCGTACTGTTTACTGCCTACAAGAAACGTCATTTTTGTCTACTCTTCCGTCGACAAAACGGTGCTCATGCTACGCCTGCAGGGATGCGTAAGCACCCATGCCCCAGTTAGAAAGCCATAAGTCTCCTCTATTAGGTGCAGCGCAGACGACACACTTTTTGTGCGATCGAGTCTGTGGCGCTTCAACTCCAGCAAATGATTACAAAGCATGGGACAACGCGAATCGATTGTTCCTAGCACAAAAAGTGTGTCGTCTCCAAAAAAAAAAAAAAAACTCCTCTTAAAATATGCGAGTAGTTATATATAGTTAGGGTAGACTGTGGCAAGCTGACGAAATACTAATACAATGCTAGATATAATTCGGGTTTTGATATCTTTATTTCCACTTACATCCATACTAATATTATTAATTCGAAAGTAACTCTGTCTGACTGTATGTTAATGAACGGATTTCGATAAAATTTGGCAAGGAGATAGATGGCATCCCGGGGAAGGACATAGGCTACTGTTTATCGACATACCACGCGGGCGAAGCCGCGGGTAGAAGCTAGTGAGAAATATTTAACTATTTTAAAAACATGATTGACTTAACGTACAGTTTTGGGAAAAAAAGAAACAATTATTACAACACACACAATATTCTTAAAAGTGTAAGGTAATCGCTAATAATTTAAACATACACGGAACGCGCGCAACTACATGTGGTATGTAATATATGTACTTGGACACAAGAGAAATTTCTACCACATAAAAATCCTAAACCCACTGACATCATCATCTGCCTAGCCTTTTCCCAACTATGTTGGGGTCGGCTTCCAGTCTAACCGGATGCAGCTGAATACCAGTATTTTACATGGAGCGATTGCTATCTGACATCCACAACCCAGTAACTGGGTAATACGATACCCCTTGGTTAGACTAGTTGTCAGACTTTCGTGCTTCTGACGACTCGTAACGACTGAAATGAAATGAAATGAAATGAAATGAAATGAAATGAAATGAAATTGTTTATTCTGTAAATAGGATATCGCAATCACTTTTACACGTCATATTATTAAAAAAATAAAATAAGCTAGATGAGGTCGGCGTTTCCTATCTGACTACTCTGAGAAGAAAGGCCGAAACAAACTCAGAGGTCGCAGTCTCTTTTAAGGTCCAGACATAATCTTGGTCAAGCCATATGAGGACCATGTAGATTAATGTCTGAAATGGTCTTTTGAGGAAAGAACCACACAGATTTGAGTGGACCTGTCCAGTCAGTGCAAGCATTTGTCAGTAACCGAGGAGCTCAACTCAGAGCTGAAGGAGCTCAACGACTCGACGAACAATACCAAAAAAAGGACATTTGGGTAGGCCGCAGAAAGTACTCAAAACTGCCAGACCATCATTAAAACAGGGAAAGAGGAGCAAAAAATAAAAAATGATCCACATAGTCCTCACATTCACAATAATCAAAACAAAATAATACTTACAAAGTAATAATGTCATGTTGTATAAAGAATAATCAACAATGTCAATTTGTAGGTATATAAAACTGGTATAATTTAATGATTTTAGATACTAATTAAAGTTAAAATGTCAAGTTCTAGGGTTTTTTCAAGGCTTAGCAGAGCGAGCAGCTCAATCCCATGCATTTCTGTCTTCTAAATAATCCGAAATTTTATAGTACCCTTTTTTACATAGTTTGGTTTTAATACTGCTTTTAAATCGTTTAATGGGTAAGTTTCTAATATCAATGGGAAGTTTGTTGTAAAAGCGTATACATTGACCCATGAACGAGTTGCCTACTCTGTGGAGACGAGTGCGATGTACAGCAAGATTGTGTTTATTCCTAGTATTTATACTATGAATATCGGACATTTTCTTAAAATTTGATATATCCTTGTGTACATACAACAGGTTTTCAAATATATATTGTGAGGCTACAGTCAGAATATCTATTTCTTTGAATTTTTCTCTAAGGGAATCTCTTGGACCTAGGTTGTAAATGGCTCGAACAGCCCTTTTTTGTAAAACAAAGATATTATTGATGTCCGCACAGGTTCCCCAGAGAAGAATCCCATAGGACATAAGACTATGAAAATAGCTAAAATAAACAATTCTGGCTGTATCTACGTCGGTTATCTGTCTAATTTTTTTAACAGCATAGGCGGCCGAACTAAGCTTTCCTGACAATTTTTCTATGTGTGGGCCCCATTGTAATTTGCCGTCAATAGTTATTCCAAGAAAAACCGTTGACTCAACAGGGTCCAACTCTATTCCATTGACTTGAACGTTGGTAGTTAGCTGCCTGACATTTGGCGTTGAAAATTTAATCAGTTTAGTCTTTTTCTCATTCAGGAGTAGATTATTTACATTAAACCAATGCACAACTTTAGAGAGTGCATCGTTGACTTGTTCAAAGTTGACTAACTGACGTTTGATTTTAAAAATGAGCGAAGTGTCATCTGCGAATAATACGATCTTGTTATTATCCCTTATATGATAAGGTAAGTCATTTATATAAATTAGAAATAAGAATGGACCTAGAATTGAACCCTGTGGAACGCCCATAGTGACCGCAGATCCTGCAGATCTCTTGCCATTAACATCGACCCTCTGAATTCTGTTATTCAAATAAGAAGTCAGAAGTTCGAGAGCCTTGTCCCTCAAACCATAGTGGTACAGTTTCCTGATGAGTGTATCATGATGTACGCAATCGAAGGCCTTGGACAAGTCGCAGAAAATGCCAAGAGCATCTTGCGACTCCTCCCAGGCCTCGAATATGCTCTTTAGTAATTCCACGCCCGCGTCTGTAGTAGAACGACCTTTTGTAAAACCAAACTGTTTCAGATGTAGTAAATTATGTGCATTGAAATGTCCTAACATTTGTTTTAAAATTAATTTTTCAAAGATTTTGCTCAAAGTAGGTAATATCGAAATAGGCCGAAAATTCGTAGGATCAGTTGTGCTGCCAGATTTGAACAATGGAATCACTTTACTAAATTTCATCAGATCAGGAAATACACCAGATGCAATACAAGAGTTAAAAACAATTGCTAAAAAGGGTGAAATAACATCAATTATTGAAGACATGGTATGTACTGACAACCCCCAAAGGTCAGCAGTTTTTTTTACATCAAGATTTTTAAAAGATTCTAAAATGTCTTCGGCAGTAATAATTGTAAATGCAAAAAGCTTGTCACATTCTGGTACACATTCTTTTAGTATTGAATAAGCAGACGTGGAGGACGATGATGATAGAGTTTTGGTTGTTAAAATGGGAATATTTGTAAAGAAATTTTCAAACTCAGTCGCCACCTCCACGTCTGCCTCAATATCTACATCATTGATTTTTAGATGGAAGTCACGATTTCGTACTGTCGTTCTTCCCGTTTCTGAATTAATAATATTCCAAGTGGTTTTAATTTTATTTCCAGAAGATTTTATTTTATTTTTAATGTGTATGGTTTTTGCTAAGGAACAGGCTCGTTTAAAAGTATTGGAATATTTTTTAACAAATTCTTTAAAAGCTTCATCATGGTTATATGTTTTTTTTGGCTGACTGACTGTCAAAGATCCACAAATGACAGCCGGGACCAACGGCTTAACGTGCTTTCCGAGGCACGGAGGAGTCTCGATATGTGAAAATGGTCACCCATCCACGGACCAACCCCGGCAAGCGTAGCTTAACCTGATGGATCGGCCCGAGCGGCTGTTATTACTTAGCCACGAGCTCCTCTACCTAACCTAACCTAACCTAACCTAAAGCCACTGACACATAGCGCATAGCCTAAAAAATGCAGGCTTCCAAACATGCATGCTTGTTCGATTAGAAAATATAAACAGTTTCAGTTACCTCCCAACTAGTAAACATGACCCTGGACCCTCCGATGAAGACAGCGATCTTCTTGGAGACGGGCAGCATGGTGAGCGAGAACTGCAGGCTGGAGGGCGAGCGCGCGCGCACCAGGCTCCACGGCCGGCGCTGGCCGCGGGCGTTGAACGTGCCCACGACCGTGAAGTGGGGGGGCAGGCCGGCGGGGAATACGTTTCTAGGGGGTAGAAGGATGTGGTATAAATAAACGAAATAAAATTATACCACTGCCTTATCCTTCGGGGCACGCGTGCTGTTATGTTATGTTGTAAATCAAATTAAATCCTTAAAAGTTTCTGAAACAGTTAGCTTACTGCCAACATTAAAACAACCAGTGTCATAGTAACCATAATATCAAACGACTGTAATAGTTCATTATGCAACTCCTTTGCTATTTCGATCCTTTCATTACTCATCAATCAGACACATTCTCACTACTCAATTCGTGGTATCTTTAATGAATTTCAAAAAAAAATATAAGTAAAATTCTTTTTAAAAACAAGCTTTTGTTGAACTAAGAAGTACTAAATAAAACTTATGTAAACAATAGAACTCTAATATTTTCTTAAAAGCGAGGCTTATCTTCAAGTTTAGTATATGAAGGACATTTACGCCTCAACCTTTTAAGAAAATATTAAAGTTCTATTGTTTACATAAGTTTTATTTAGTACTTTTTAGTTCATCAAAAGCTTGTTTTTAAAAAGATTTTTACTTATATTTTATTTTGTACTTTTTAGCATTAGGATTTGTTTAAATATCTTTTCTATCACCCAAGCCCAACACTCTTTTTAGTTCCACAGTTTAAAAATCAAATCCAGTTTTTAGAACGTACTATTTTTAAGTTTATTATTCTCATCCTATTCATTTCATCTACAGTTATCGAGTTATCTTTTGTACACGCTGTTTCTGTGACAAATAAATCTACTTGTCGTTTTTTTTTTGTATTGCCCCATCATCAGTCCCTGAACACCAGCTAGTTTAATAGAACTTGTCAATACATGCCATATCCAATGAGTCCAAACACGATGATGCTATCTTATTTGGTTGAGGAGTGCTCGTGACTACCTTCCGGATCCATCATCAGTCCCTGAACACCAGCTAGTTTAATAGAACTTGTCAATACATGTCATATCCAATGAGTCCAAACACGTTGATGCTATCTTATTTAGTTGATGAGTGCTCGTGACTACCTTCCGGATCCATCATCAGAACCTGAACACCAGCTAGTTTCAAAGCACTTGTCAATACACAACCAATGAGCCCAAACACGATGGTGCTTTCTTGTTTGATTGAGGAGTTACCATGGCCACCTTCCAGCTCCATCATCAGACCCTGATCACCACCAAGTGTCAAAGCACTTGTTAATACATGATCAAGGAGTCCAAACACGATGGTGCTATCTTGTATGATTGAGGAGTTCCTATGGCCAACTTCCGGTTCCATCATCAGCCCAGCTCCATGGTATCATTTTTTCAAAATGTCTCGGTAGTTTTATGAGCATGCCAAGTTTCAGCTCAATCGGATGTCAGGAAGTGCTTGAAAAATTGATGACAAAAGGAGTAACCGGAAACACATACGAACAGAGCAAGCTAATATAAAGCTTGTAATAAAAAAAGGACGTAATGCACGCGCGTAGTTTGTTTGTATTAGATACTCAGCAATTAAACTTTCCATGAATTAACATAGAGTTCTTACAACACTGAACATGGTACACACGGCTACACATCAAGCTGTACATTTCCAGTATAAGCTGACCTCGCATTGAACGGAAATCTTATTTTAGCGAGATCAACATAAACTGGAAGTTTATAGCTTGATGTGTAGCCGTGTGTACAACACCCTATGGTTACAGAACCTTTTATAGAGGATTCATATCATGGGTGTAGATAAAGTCTTCTATGCTATTCTATACAGTTGTATAGAATTAGGTATTAAAACACTCATGTGACACTATTATGACTGATAAACCCACATTTGTGTTATAATACCCCTTATTATACAACAGTTGCTTAAATAACCATAAATTAAGATTTAATAAAGACACGGTGTTTTTACAACGACTCTTAAGTATTTAATAAAAACCACTTCGGCTTCATATATTAGGTACAATACGGTTAAATATGTCATACTTACTGCAACGGCAGAGTCAAATTGACATCGATCCCAATCCTATAGGCCCGCTGCAGGTCCTGCGACCCCTGCACCAGGGTGATGCCCTTAGTACCAGGCTGATCCATCTTGTACACGGCTATAAGGTCCACTGTCTGGAAGTCCACGTTCCCTGGCATGTTGGAGGTACAGGAGGTTGCGATGTCCGCCAGGGGACGCTCTGTTGTGGCAGTATCTGAAATTGTATACATACAGGGAGTTAGGGTAAACACCGTTATCCTTGAAACCAGTGGTTTGGTGTCATTTATAGAACGTAAAATCAATGTTTTTTTATTTTTTCTTTTTACCACTAGTGTATTTCACTATGATTTTTTTTTTCTTTTTACCACTAGTGTATTTCACCCTTTCACCTATGCGCTACGCGTCTCAACACGGGTGGGGGGCGTGGGAGGTGACCTCCGTGAGCGCGACCCCTCTCTCAGACAGTCAGCTGTTTCGCTAGCGAGCACGGTGTCGCATAGAAACTTTTTTAAATCTTTTAATGAAAATAACTTTTTTTTGTTGTTTCTCGTTCATTTCAGTCAACTACCCATGCTTTGAATGACAAGACTCTTTACCCTTACACCCTGTATTTTTGATCGCTACTTAGAAAGTACTTGTGTTATCGGGTGGAAAGCATGCATGTGGCCCACCCGATATACGTAACGGTCAGATGGTCACCGCTGCCTGCATAGGCTGCTTGTGGACATCTATCTGATACCAGTGGGATATTATCCCAGGCACACTATAGACTCTAGAATGGCAAGGCACTTGCTCTACCTCTTTTCTCTAGAATCTAACAAAATCAAATAGTTAATTGATTCAGGCGTGACTTTGCGGAAATCCAAAATACAATAGACGTAGATATATTTAGTAACCTATTCCGCTTAACTATTCTTCAAGAGTCATAAAAACCCTGTAAAAAATCGACTCGTCTTTCACCTCTAAACGAGGCATCCTCAGGATGACGATTGACCAATTGCAAACCAGAACACGACGTGTTATCACACCGAGCGCTGGACGCAAAGCTTTGCGTCAAATATACGTTTTGTTAGGAAAACCGGAAGGCGCGTGTCGGCGTCACGTTAGGACGAGGGTTGAAACTACACCGGTATTCAGCATACTCTTCAAACTGAATCAGCAAAGTTGCTTGTAGGTAGAAATAAGTAAGCATATGTCGCTCGTTTGGGAAGTACCCAGAACTAGGAAATATTGCTTAGAGATATTGATTGTTGGTAAGAACTAGGAAATATTGCATTTTATAGAGATATCCCATAAAGCACATTTCGGTCGCAGAATCTTCAAAGCAGTAACAAGTTGTCGCAGTTTCGTAACTGCTATGATTTCAACAATTAATATTGATTGTTGAAATTGATACTTTCTCATGAATGTTTGGATAAACATTAGATATATACGTACGGACCTAGTCATAAATTATCTTGAATCAGAGCATCAAAATGTGAATTGGAAACCATTTGGTATTGACAGAATTGGTTCAGACCAATTTGGTCAATTCTGTCAATGTAAAGTGGTTTTTAATGTTGCCTTATGGATGTAAACTATCAATGATTCATGTTTTGGAAGGCGAAAATAGATTAGTAAATTGTTTTATTTTCCTTTCTTCCTTCAAGATCATTAAGTTAATATACAGCGTGTAAAAAACCCTGTCTGACCCGTGAGGGTGTTGTTAAGAATCATAGTGAGAGTCTATGTATATGGTTATTTTAAGGAAACAAGAAAAAACCAATGCGCCGCGTTTTTTTTTAAATGGGGAATTTTACCGGGTTATTACATGGGGCGTGGATGACCGTCATCTAACGGGTGTCTACAAGTCATAACGTATGATCTCTGTAGAAAATTTGCTCATTTATAATGAAATTGAAGTAATTTAACTAAAAACGTGACTTTTAAATAGACATGACTTTTTTTGTTACATTCTGTTTACATATACATCGCTATGTAATGTCCCAAAAAAAATCTGTGTTTCTTTCATTCTTTCTAAGCAAGAAGGGACTTCATTTACCTACCAATATTTTTTTGTCATTTTTACACTTTCATTTTGTCTCACCTGTTTGTCCATTGCTAGTCGGGTATGATGATATCACGATGATGAAAAAAGTAAACCTGAAACAAAATAAAATAACAGTAAATAGCTACCAAAAATAAGCGATGTAAAAATACTTTCCTCTAAAATTTTATTATTTAAATACTATACTCCGGACAAGATTCTCCTCCTCCAAAAAATGACCTTTTATGGCTACTTAACCCTCGATTGGAGCATATGGCTCGATCTGACATGAGAAATGATAAAGTCCCTTTATTATCAAGCTGTGCAAAAAAAAAGGAGCGAGGGGGAATTCGGTTTACATTAGATTACCTACAAAAGATTTTGTCACATCCAGACATAAGTAGATATTATTTACATGGTGAGATTTAAATGCCTAAGGAAAACCATAAGTTGAAGCAATATGTAGATATACAACGTCTAAACAGTGTTTAGATGATGCAAGTCATTAACCGACTTCCAAAAAGGAGGAAGTTCAATGTTCGTCTGTATTTCTTTTGTGTATGTTCATCGATATTTTCGCCAAGTGGGAACCGATTTTAAAAAAAATATTTTTTAGTTCCAAAGGATTCCCGAGGTGCTCCTATATTATTTACTTTGCTTGCGTAGTTTTTGAGTTAGCTTCAACATTACGTTTTTTTTCCCCACTTAGTTTATGTAGACGATGTTCTATTTAACTCCGTCACTGTTATCTACATAACAGGTAGTGGTATTCGAATTTGTGTGGGGTAGGTACCACAACTAAAAACTTTTTTTGGAAGTCGGTTGTTTTTTTTTTTTGTCAAAAGTTTAAACTTGTATGCCACAAGCAAGACACTTGCATCGTATAAATGGGGCTTTAGATTTGTTTATATTGATTTGTTGATATTTGTTAATTCGACAAACGACACTAAAACGCACTTGATTTTCATAAGGTCAGGAATAATCCTGGATACTTCCACCATCTTCCCGACTTAACATTGACCTACCACCCTGCCGCCAAACTGTCAATGCATCAAATAAATTAGACCATCAGTCGTGTCCTACTTTGGGCATCGAATCTCGATACACTGAGGTCAACATATAATTGAACTGCGTCTACAGCCACTTGATTTGACCTTCAACAGCCAATGAGTGGTCAGCGAGCCAATTTGATGGGTTCTTTAACGGTAATGTGACGTCAAGACTCTTGAGTGGGTCAATGTAACAAAATATGTATTATAATAATTGACTTGGATCGAAAGTGTGCAAATGTTTTTGGCATCTTCGCCATTAGGTATATGAAATTCGTAACTGCCTGGGCCCTATTTAATAAACCTTACAAACTGTAAATTGTAGATGACTGAATACAATTCTACACTGTACCTATAATAATTTGTCATGGTGGAAATTGTAAAACTGTACCTATAATTTGTTTTATACAGAAGGCGTTTTTACCAATGTGACTGTAATAAACAGATCACCCTATTCAACCTACCATGCAAAACTTCACGCCTGCATTTTCTTAAGGGGTAAACTGAGTTGTTTGATAGTCACATGGTTTTCGTCAACTGTACCTACAACATACCTCCAATTTTACAATATCGCACAGCTTAAGCCACTGAAGATCCAAACATGAAAATGGAAGATATGTTACTATGGGAATTTAGACTGGTGAATTTTTAAATTGAGTCATGGTGATAAAAGGATGTTCCAGAACTCTCAACCACATGTATAGCTATAAACTAAGTCGCGAGACCTAGCTAGTTTATATCTAGGTATACCAGTACATAGAGCTTTTATATGTAAAACTTGCAATTAACATTTACAAAATAGATAAAGTTCTGATTCTAGGAAGAATATTATGGGATATGAGTGAGCAGCTATATCGCAGTGATAGCCTAGTGATGTGACCGTCAGACTGCCAAGTCATAGGTCTCGAGTTCGAACCCAAGCCACGCACCTCTGAATTTTCGGATTCATGTGCATATTGTATAATTATCACTTGCTTGAAGAACGGTGAAGGAAAACATCATACTTAGTCATTTGGATCCATTTTCATGGGTTAATGGAAATGTCATGCTGATGACTATTTTGTTATTTTAATTTCAAATTCAATTCATTTATTCATCAAATATAAGCTAACGGTTTACACCAAATCGCTTATATCTATGCTAATTCTACAAATTTACATTAAAAAATGTAATTAAAAAACTTAGACTGTAATTAAACTTCTTAGACTAAACAACTCAACAATTATTTCTTCATATTTAAATAAATATACACATGTTTAGCGATTGTCCTTCTAAATCAACCGAAGATGGTGTTATTTGCAGATGACACATCATTGATTTTTAAAATAAATCGACGTTCACAAAATTTTGACGACGTGAATAGCTCTATTCTTCAGGTACAAGATTGGTTTACGGTAAATAATTTGGTACTAAATGAAAAAAAAAACCAAATGTATTCGATTTAAATTACCTAATGTTAGAAGTAGCGAATGTGACATCATATTGAATGGAGAAAAACTGGAGTTTATTAATCAAACAGTTTTCTTGGGAATCACGCTAGACGAGAAATTACAATGGGGACCTCATATAAAATCTCTTGCGGGGCGGTTAAGCTCGGCCGCTTATGCTGTTAGAAAGATAAGACAGTTAACAGATGTAGAAACCGCGCGTTTGGTCTATTTCAGTTACTTCCACAGCATTATGTCGTATGGCATTTTACTGTGGGGTCGGGCTGCTGATATTGAATCCATTTTTATTTTGCAAAAAAGAGCTGTCAGAGCCATTTATAATCTATGTCACCGCGAATCTCTCAGGGAACTATTTAAAAAGATTAATATCATGACGGTACCTTGCCAATTCATTTATGAGAATATTATGTATGTAAGAAAAAATTTAAATCTTTTTAATAAAATAAGTGATAGACATAATTTTAATACTAGAAATAAAGATAAAATAGATCAACCATTTTTCAGATTAGCTAAAGTACAAACATCTTTTATGGGGTACTGCGTTAAATGCTATAACAAAATACCTTGTGATATATTGCAATTAAATAAAAGAAAATTTAAAACTCATATAAAAAGTACACTTTGCAAACAAGCTTATTACAAATTAGAGGATTATATCCAAGATAAGAATGCTTGGAAACATGCTGGTCTTGCTCCATAGGACGATTTAGTGTCTGGACAAAATCAAACTGATAGATAATTTAGTTTTTTTTAATTTTTCACATGCCGTCGGCATATGAAGCCAATTCACAGGCCCGTGGGCGGCTTTAAAAATCTGACACCACACGAAAAGAAGAATAGTAATAATATAGTGTTTGCCTTCAAAGTGAACATAGTTTATGTGCATAATATATTCATATATTATGCACATAAACTAAGTCTATGTTCACATAGACTTCGCACAGAAATCTCGATGACTTGACATGTCATCAGTGCACCCGAGCGAAGCAAGGGCGTGTGGCTATGTCGCTATTGTGGCAGGATATAAAATAAAGATGGTCAAACATAACCAACATTGTAGTGAATGAATACTAAAATTAATGAATTAACGACTGCACTGAATAACTGCTGCGCTGAAGCTTGTTCAGAGATTTATTACTGTCGTAACAGTGTGAACACGGAACATTAAAGTTACTTTATGTTTGTCTGCATTTTCTGTTCTCCTGCTGGCTGAATGACTTTGTTATTGAATGTGGGCTAGCTGGTAATACATGGTATATGTGATTAATAAGCTATAACCATAGTGCTATAACTATAGCAGTGGGGGCCAGAAAAGTGATATTTTTACAAATGTAACTCTGTTAAAAATATCACCCTAATAAACCTATTATGCAGAAGCTCAGCATAATATCATGCCAGCATTTTCTTATGGATTAAACAGAGGTTTATGATAGCAATATACGGTTTTCGTCAACCATCTCTGTCTGGGACCTATAACACGGGTTGGTAAGATACCCCCTCATGTTATGGTAATGTAATAAATCATAGGTAATGTCGTAAAATGTCATAAACTAACAATTCATTTATGATCTGCGTGCAATTCATAATACGCAATTCATCTGTTTGACAGTTTTGTATCGTAAAATGGTCCACAAATTATGAATTGATTTATTGAAATTTAATGTTAAATTAAATTTAATTTACGGTGATTTCACGATTAATTAAGTCATTTACATGCAGCAATATTTACACGAAATATGATTCGATTAAGAATTGAATTGAGTAAGTACATTTATGATTTAGCTAATTATATGTGTCACCATTTTGTGTCAAATTAGAGGAATTACTAAAGATTCACGAAATGAATTGCTTTTAGAGGAATTGCTGGTTAAACAAGTGTGTTGATAGGTTTAATGTGTGTGAGAACTGCCTAAATATAAGAATCATGATGACGATCACAAAGCATCTTTATTAATCTTGACCACACGTCTGTCAAATACGAATTACTCACAAACATGATGAAATGCAAACGTTACTATAATTGTATGTACATTTAATTTTTTATGAGCGCTTGATTCGGCGATGTGATACGATCATTTAATTCATTTGTTTCGTTTAGCGGAGTGTGCCGCTAACGACATTCGTCATGGTATTAGGTTCCTTGTCATCTTTATTGTATGTTTGTTTAAAGGGAGTTTGGCTGTATGAAATGTAGTTTTAACCTACCTATGGTTCTAAATGATTAAATGTTTCAATTTTGTCAAATCCTCTTTTAAATGTGTCAGAAAAATACACGAGCTTTTGCAATCAAAGTTAATCACAACTAATCCGTGAAAAAGTGTTTGATTTTGAAAAATATATCCTAAGTATAAGTACCTACAGTTTAAGGTGCACTAATGCACAGCGCTTCATTATTTTCAGGCTGCTTTCCAAATTCCAAAGATAAGCTTTTAAGTACTAAGGTATAAATAACTTAATTTAAACCCGAGCATGTTTTAGTTCGGGTTTAAATTGAGTTATTTATATTTAACAGAAAAGAAAAAGAAAATCTAATCGAAAAGCACATTTAAATAAAACCCTGTACAAAATAGAAGGTGGCAGGTAGGTAGCATTATTTCGAGATTTGAATTGCATTTGCATTTACATAACCCTACGGGAACTTTAAAACAAATTAACCAGAAATATCTAAGTATTCACTTATGTTTGTCCTTTTTGTTTTATTTGATGTACTTACAATAAAAAGTTTAATAAATAATTACGTATCTAATAAATATATTTTAATTAATAAAAAAAGAAAAGCTTACCTAAAAACCGCCATATTACTTAAAACAATAAACTCTCGCGCATTCCGAGCGCGCGCGCCGATCCGCGCGACCCAACCGCTACGTCTTATTGAGCTCTTGCTAACTGAACTGCTGAGCACCGCTGAGATTTGTCAGCGCACGCTGATATATCAATTAATTCGTTCCTGACAGCAAGGAACCGCAATTGACTATAAACTGCTTAACTTCACGATTCTACAATGTACGAGTATGCCCGAAATTGGTTCCAAGTAAGTAGTTAGTAGAGGTAGAACAGGACAGACGATGGATGAGATAGGACTTACATTCCATAAAAAGTAGTTTACCTTATCTTACTGTATTAATAATTAGGTACTTAAGTACTAACCTCATCAAGAGCAGTGGTGGCCCAGTGGTAGTTAACGGCCCTGCTGAATTACGAGTTGTAGTTCGACTCGTGGGTTCGAACTTCGAACCCGCAGACAAGCGCTTTCAACAACAACTGCAACTATGTTGGGGTCCGCTTCCAGTCTAACCGCATGCAGCTGAATACCAGTATTTTATATGGAGCGACTGCCTATCTGATCTCCACAACCCGCAGTAACTGGGTAATACGATACCGGCCCTTGGTATGACTGGTTGTCACTTTCGGCGTCTGACGACCCATAACGACGGTCAAAGGACCACGAATGACAGCCGGGACCAACGGTTGAACGTGCTTTCCGAGGCACGGAGGAGTCTCGGTATATAAAAATGGTCACCTATCCACGAACCGACCCCAGCAAGCGTAGCTTAAGCGGATGGATCAACCCGTACGGCTGTGATTATTTAGCCACGAGAGACAGACAGGCGCTTTACTTTGTGTAAATAACTTCAGCACGACTGCTCTGAAAACGGTGAAGGAAAACATCGTGAGAAAACTGCCATGTCCTAGAACCAAAAATTCGAAGTTATGTGACATCTACTAACCCGCACTGGGCCTGCGTGGATTACAGCCAACTCCCTCTCGAAGAGAGGCCTGTGTACCAGCAGAGGAAACATTATAAGCTGATTATGCTACCTCATCAACATAACATAGTTCCACTGCATTTAGTTTAATAGTCAAAATGATTAACAAGAAAACTGCGGTAGTAAGATAAGACAAGCAAATCGAAAAACATTTACAAGAAAACTAACTTTTAGTAACATTCCCGCCAATGTTTTTTCAGGTGTCAAAATCAAGTTTCCTCTTTGAAAATGTCGCTAAGCCTGGATAAAAAAATTAACCAAGACCAGAAGTTTCCTGACAAAAAAAAAGTTGTGGTATTTATGCCCCAACCCATCATCGTATTTTATTTGATTGAACTTTGGGATAACAAGCTGACATGTCCCCCTGTTCTAATCACTCTGCATTCATTAAAATTCTGTTCATAAATAAAAATGCACCAGTTGGTCAAACAGGACGTCTCTGCGACCTCAACGGTCAGGTTTTTAATGAAGACTTACACATGGCGCCTGATACTCGATCCTTTCTTAGTTTCCGTGCGATTTTAAGAGCTCATAAGTTTATTCAACGAATGCACTGCTGTTTATTTGAATCAGTACAGTCGGGGCAACGAATTCTAAATAGGGACATTTCAAAGCGACACCGCCGCCGTTTGTTTGCGTAAGATAACACAACTTAATTGGTTCTAGGCTCTTTTGAGAGCACAAAAGAAGTCGGTTAATAAATTATTGATGTGCAAAGTGCAATATTTTCCATTCTAACAGAATCCTAACGAAAAGCGAAAGTAAGGTTGTTTGATTGTTTATTTGTTTGTTTGTGACGCTTTCACGCTGAAACGGCTGAGCAGATTTGGATGACGATGTAGACCATGACCTGGGATATAATCCTCTCTCTTCATCTAGGGATAGGATACTTTTTATTCCGATATTCCCACGGGATCGAGACTTATGCGGGTGAAACAGCGGGGCGCTGCTAGTAGATTAATAAAACCTGTAGATTAAAATCCAAAACTGTATGCTAGGCCCCACTAAATTTTGAGCTTTTAAGGAACTTCAGGGAAATACAACTTCGGGAGTTATTTAAACCATAAAAAAGAAAGTTAAAGTAGTACCTAGTGGGCTGGACTGGTTATGTTGGTCAAAGGACCAGTGGCGGGTGGAGCAGATGAGTCCTAGAGTGGAGACCGCCTATCAGCAACTTCGGCAAGCGTAGGGTGGGATGACTTACACCTTAAAAAGGTGGCTGGGACAGACTGAATATGGAAGGCGGAGGACAGAGTGTAGTGCCGCGGCCCTGGGAGAGGCCTATGTCCAGCAGTGGACTACGATCAAGTCAACCAACTCAGCCTGAGTTGATTGACTTCTGAATATTGCTTGTCATCCAAAACCAAGCAGAACCCCATTCATGCATGAATAACCCGTCTGCGACAAAGCGATGACACAATAATGCATGAATTATTCCAATTAAATCACACTGTCAAGGCTCTGAGAATCTTTAAATAGGCCATCTTCCTGGAACGAGTGCAGGCCAACCAGGAATGCGATAGATTTCATTCGTTAATAGGTTTTAATGGGCAGAAAGATAAACACACGCCACATCACCAGTGTTTAATTAACGATTAAATAAGTTGCTAACAAATCATTAGAACTAGGAACTGCATAGAAGAATGATATCATTTATCGTAGATATTAATTTTTATCATGTAGGTATAATTGTTGTTTATAACTTTGGTTAACCATATAAATACGTGATTAAAACTTCGAAATTCGTAATAATTATTTTATGATTGTTACAATATAAATTCAAATAAAGAGGTATCACTAAATAAATTAAGTAAATTAAAAATACTTCAGGCTGTTACCTATATCCTCCAAAAATTATGAATAATACCATTTACCTTATCTATACCATTTACAAAAAAAATAACTTAAACAAATAAACGCTAAAGGCCTTCCATAAGTTTTTGATCGCATCTAGCCAGTTTCTTCGAGTTCCGTCAAGTAAGTAGGTTTATTGCCGTAAAAAAAACTGTGCTTCCTTTGAAGTTTTTGAACGTCATTAGTGGTGTGCAAGTTAAGAGCCCCTATCAATTTTGCGGTCTAAAAACAGAAAATTCAAGTTTTTTCGGAGCCAATGTCTCAATATCCTTAAGATATCTGTTTTGTTTTTAAATGCATAATTATTCATCACCTATTTAACTAGTAAGTTGACTAATAAAATTAAAACTAACTACTCAATATAAATTACGAAAAATAAAAATCTAACACACGTTTTTACGTAAGCGTGAAACACCTGGTTTTTAAATTGCTTTCATAGCTTACTGGTAGCAAATATCAATCTGAGAAAAATCCTAAATACTGGACATATAGTATATGAGTTAGGCGACTGATCATTTTTCCCAAGTTTATTGAATTAGTACTTGAAAAAAAATGTGATCCACGCTGAAAAAACGCAATAATACCATGTGCAAAATCGTCGTCTACGCGTAAGAATTTGTTACATATTAGCAATAAGTCTTAAATATTTTAAAATTTTAGTTATTTATCTACCAAATTCAGTTTTTATATTTTATTTTTGACTACTAATTTAATTATAATAAAAGATCTAAATAATGCCTTATAAACCGATGCGCTCGCTCGAGGCAATCAGTCGCGCCCGAGGGCTTCTCGACGTCGGACCTGTGTCGCCTGTGACGTTCGCCGCTGCCGCCGCTCCCGACGTAATTCTCGGAATCGGGCGTACTTTTGTACTAGAGCTAACCAGTTTTGAGACTGTGAGTACCTATATAATGTATGGTGTAACACTTTGTGATTTGCTAATGATATTTATACATTTTAATGTTTTGTATTATAATGTTTAATTTTTAGAAAATGGGTCGAATAATTGAACTTTATTATCACAGAAGAATGAAAGGTAATAAAAAGAAAAAAGTTAAAAGAACACGGAAGGCACGTGCAGTTCTTAGGTAAATAATAATTTTTGCCATCATCTTACTAATTAAGAAAATTGTTGTAGTTTACTATTATTTCTTCAATCTAATAATGTGTTAATTATATTAGTAGAGAATTAAGTAGGCAGAAATCTGCCGAAAATCAAATATTACCTGACATCATCGATGAGCGAAAAGGATCTGGACACACGGTAATTCTTTTTGACCCGACTACGGCGAAGAAAAAAGGAGGGTTATGATTTTGACCGCTATGTATGTATGTATGTATGAATGTTCATCTGTTCCCTCTTATCTTCTAAACCACTCGAGCGCTGGAACCAAAGTGACTTTAACTTAAGTTTTCACTTTGCGTCCAGCGCTCGGTGTGGTAACACGTCGCGTTCTAGTTTGCAATTGGTCAATCGTCATCCTGAGGATGCCTTGTTGAGAAGTGAAACACGTGTCGATTTCTTACGGGGTTTTTATGACTCTTGGAGAATAGTCAAGCAGAATAGGTAACTAAATATATGTACGTCTATTGTATTTTACGTAAATTTTTTACATAGTAATAATTATATTTACATAAATGTAAATAATAAAAGATTAAATAAATAAACATAAATGTAAATAATAAAGGACTAATTAATCTAAATAATAAATAAGTAAAATAACACGTGTAATTAGTTTCAGACTTACCTTTTATACGCTGGTCACACTTTATAGTTTGCTTTTACTTCAGTGAATGCCATACTAGGTAACCATATTTTTATAGGGTACCTAAACATAGCACGTCATAATCACAAAATAAAATCCATCCAGTATTATATTACGGAACCTAGTAAGTAAAAACTCCTAATAATAGCAGTTACGGACCAAGATTATTAGTTCGCGCTGCACCGTGCGCACAGCGCACACTACGACTATCAGCGATACGTCGACCGCACACAGACACACTGCGCTCCGATAGTTACCTAAACTCGTAGCGCGCCGAAATTGATAGGGACTCTTAAGATAAACAGAGTTCTTAAAAGTTTAGAATAGTATCTGATATGTACCTACTCCTAGAGTACCTACTTATATAATGTTGTGTGGATATTTAGCCCAAACCAATTTTACAGGGCAAAGTTACAGGCCAGGGTCACCATTGTTCACTTTAATGTCCGCCCTCCTTATGGTTGATTACTGGATCGACCTCGTTTATTATTTTAATGTCAACAGTAACCAAACCGTCTAATGTATGGTGTTATTGATATACATGGTACTTATTACCTACGTGTCTTCTCTTCACAACCTCAGCCGCTCAATTTGTTGAACTAATATCGCAATGCCCATCCTATGTAGTTTTTATTTGCTTTTAATTATAACAGGTATTCACAAATGTAACTTTTTATCCGTCCCGCTTGTTACCAGTCTAGAAATCCGCTCCCCGGCTACAAAACACTACATATCCCGCCATCTGGCGGCTGTTACTGCTGTTACATCCAAAGTTACAGCTAAGGCTCCCACACAAAACGCGCGCGGCACTGCCGATTTTTGTGTTTCACAACCGAAATTCCCGCGTTACTCATTTAACTTGTTTGTAGAGTTTTATTCATTATATTATTATAGTATATATATAGTATATACATTATTATATTATTATAGTAATTTTGAATTTATCCATATTTATTTTCGACCTATTTCGAGGCAAGCAACATTTACACTACATTCCATTACGCATAAAAAAATTCTGTGTTTTTCTTTTCTGAAGGAAAAGCTAGCTTCTCATATTTTATCATAACTTTCCACTTGTAAAATAACCATGTTTTAAGATCCAATTACAAGATTTCTAAAAGTTTGCAGAGTTCTTAGCTAAAATTGTAATTAATGGTGTAACTTTGCCATCATAGAGAACCGAGTCTTTTGCTTGTCAAAACGAAACGTAAAAGTTGTCTTCAGTCGTCAACGTGAACAAGTGCTGTATTTCATCATTCTTTTAGTTATTTCCCAAAATTATTAGAAAAATAACTAAAAAAACACAAACAAGGTATTAAAATAAGCCGACTGAGAGTTTCACGTTGTGAAAGTCCCTGAATATTCAAATGTAGAGGTTATGAATAAAAAAATCGTTTCAGATGCCTCTTTCGTGTCGATTTTACCAAGAAAAGTATCCGGAGGTGGAAGATGTGGTGATGGTGAACGTGAGGTCCATCGCGGAGATGGGCGCGTACGTCCACCTGCTGGAGTACAACAACATTGAGGGCATGATCTTGTTGTCTGAGTTGTCCAGACGTCGTATCAGATCCATCAACAAATTGATCAGAGTCGGCAAAACCGAGCCCGTCGTCGTCATCAGAGTGGACAAAGAAAAAGGTACCTACTTTCTTTTAATACATTAATTAATCATATAATTGAATAAATGGCATACTTTTAAAGTTAGGTTACTTACACAGCAATATTGTCCTGTTTTGTCAAGAGTGTAGTTTTGTATGGTCCAATGCTTTTGAAGCAGCTAATTCATTTCTAAGTTACTTATTTGTTTAACTGCCACACAAACTTTTTATCAAAGAAACTTGAAAATTGAATTAGCAATAATAAATTGATTTAAATAATTTCAACATTTTATCATTTGTTTATTGGACATGTTCAATTTATTATCTAACTGAATGCTTCTCCAGTTCTCCGTGTCCATTGATTGAATCTTAAATTTATTGTTTACTTAAATCATGATTTTTATTATAATCAAAGATGACAAAACTTATATACAATCTAACACTAATTTAAATATCTAACTATACAAATTATGTTTTTAAATCATGGTTATGATCCAAAAAAATAAATTATTACTTTAATTTTCACTTTCCAGGTTACATAGACTTGTCAAAACGTCGTGTATCTGCAGAGGACATAGACAAATGTACCGAGAGGTACGCTAAAGCGAAAGCAGTGAACTCTATCCTGCGTCACGTGGCCGAACTCCTGCACTACGAGAGCTCCGAACAGTTGGAGGAGCTTTACAAGAGGACTGCGTGGCTGTTTGAAGAGAAATACAAGAAGAAGGCTTCAGCTTATGACTTCTTTAAACAAGCTGCAGTGTGAGTAAATTAAACAAAAGCATACTTTCCCTAACAATGTTCCTCATTGAAAATATTAAATCTATGTTATTTTCACAATTTATAAATAACTAGCTTCCGCCCGCGGCTTCGCCCGCATGGTATGTCAATAAAAAGTAGCCTATGTCCTTCCCCGGGATGCCGTTCAGTAGTTTACGCATGAAAAGGTAACGTACAGACAGACAGAGTTACTTTCGAATTTATAATATTAGTATAGATTATTATAAAATACATAATTTCCGAATGAAAACATTACAATTTAAAGGCCATTCAATATTTTTTTCAATTTGTTGGATTTTATGTTTTAGTTGGAAAAATTCACTAGCCTTTTACCTCAAAGAATAAAAATTAGTCACTTACCATCTGCAACGTACATACACTTGCACTTGTCACTGTTGGATCAAAAACCGTCTGGAATGATCAAATAAATCCAAAATCGAAATAAACAAATCAAACTTTTTCAAACATACCAAATAGTAGTGTTGGGCTGACTATCGGTTTTGCAGATCAATCAACTAGCTATAGTGACTACTATCAGATATATATGATTGAATTTTTGCTGTTTTTCCTGTAGACTGGGAACGTCATTAGATATAGTATACCTTATAAACTAGAAATCCAAATAAAATAAAACTTTATTAATAATTTTTCCAGCGACCCCTCAGTGCTAAACGAGTGTGGTCTCGATGAGAACACAAAAGAGGTCCTCCTAGCGAACATCAAACGGAAGCTGACGTCACAAGCGGTGAAGATCCGCGCGGACATAGAGTGTGCGTGCTATGGCTATGAAGGCATAGACGCTGTACGTGCTGCGTTGAAAGCTGGGCTTGCGCTGTCGACTGTGGACCTGCCTATCAAGATTAATCTTATTGCGCCGCCTTTGTATGGTGAGTTGAGAAAATCATAAATGGTAAAATAAAAATCTGCTCTTCCCTACAAATCAAATCAAATCAAATCCATTTATTCACATGAATGTAGGTTTACAATTTGTATGGTCTTATAACTATAATTAAGGCCCTTTACATTCTACCATTACTTATGGTGCGCAAATATTAAATTTTACACAATGTTAATTAAATGTTTAATAAATTAATAAGACACATTAATTACATTTTGACAAGCTACACGAACATAAATGCAAATGGACAGCTGTATTTTTTTTTCCGTTTTCAGGTTTAGTCCCATAATAAAAGTTCTTCATAGAAATGAGTAAAGTGATGTGCTATAGTATCGGTCACCCTATATCTCTTGTACTCTGGTGGCATCGTGGCTAGTTGCTTAGATACATTGAAAATCATTGAATTGATTGATTTTACCATTTCTTATTATTTCATCGACAATTTCCAGTAATGACTACATCAACGCCTGAGAAAACAGACGGACTCAAAGCATTGCAAGATGCCATCGACAAAATTAAGGAGACCATAGACACCGCAGGAGGAGTATTCAATGTGCAGATGGCGGTAAGTCCACTTACCGCAATTTCGTTCCAACGGATAATAATAATTATCAGCCGTGTCGCATCCTATTAATATTATAAATGTGAAAGTTTGTGTGTTTGGATGTTTGTTAATCAATCACGCGAAATCGGCTGAATGGATTTGGATGAAATTTGGCAAACAGATAGCTTATAACCTGGATTAACACATAGGATACTTTTTATCACGATATTCCCACGGGATCGAGACTTACGCGGGTGAAACCGCGGGGCGCGGCTAGTAATAAATAAAAGCCATCAGACCATGATCCTACATAATCCTCCATAAATGAAAGACTCACTTTCGCATTTATAATATCAAGTTAGGAAAAAAAAAATCATCAGCCAGTCAGATTGACTAAGGATTCCAACAATTCGAGTAACGAAATAAATCATAGAAAGCTAATTATCTTCCTATCATTGTTGCACCTTAATTAGGGTTTACTTATAAAATCTAAACTCTACCATTTCATATCCTCGTTGTGTATTACAGCCTAAGGTAGTGACAGCGACTGATGAGGCTGAACTCGCGCGGCAAATGGAGCGCGCGGAGGCCGAGAACGCAGAGGTGGCCGGCGACTCCGCAGAGGAGGACGAGGACCAGGGTATGTGCTCTGTCCCTGTCTGTCTAGACAAGCAATACAATATAATACATACATAAACTCGCGCCATTCCAAACGGGGTAGATACAAATTACAGAACACCTCCTACGATCCTTACATAATCCTTTTGATTAATTTACTAAAACAATTTAAAAAAATCGGCCAAGTGAGAGTCGGACTCGCGCACGAAGGGTTCCGTACCATTATCTATAAAATCGGCGAAAAAATCATGTCTGTTGTATGGGAGCCTCCTTAAATATTAATTTTATTCGGTTTTTTAGTATTTGTGGTTATAGCGGCAACAGAAATACATCATCTGTGAAAATTTGAACTGTGTAACTATCATGGTTCATGAGATACAGCCTGGTGACGGACGGACAGACAGAATTGTTGCTGCAGGACAAAGTCCTCTTCTCAAACAGAGAAGGCACGAGCATTGATCACCACTCTGGCTCAAGACGGGTTGGCGATTTCAAACTTACATTGACTGCATTTTCTTAACGATTTCGTATGAGGGAAGTCGCACCTCACCGCATCCTTGTTTAACCGCGAACATGCTTGGTTTTTGTGCGCTCGTTCACAGTAGTTAGTTATAGGAGTAATTTTGCATTTTTTTAGTAATGCTAATGAAAATATGGATAACTAGCTGCCGCCAGCGGCTTCGCCCGCATGTAATCGTCATAAATTATAGCCTATGTTACTCAGGGTGAATGTAGCTTTCTAATGGTGAATAAGAATTGTTGAAATCGGCGCAGTTTCTTTTCAGTTTATTCATTACAAACATACACACACACACAAAATACAAATCTTTCCTCTTTATAATATTAGTGTAGATTAAAATAGGCATAGACCTCTCTATGCCTTGGATATGTAATGAATGGTCACCTATCCACGAACTGACCGCGGCAAGCGTAGCTTAACCTTCAATCGAGCCGTGCGGCTGTTAACATGTAGCCACGAGCCCCTCAGCCATAAATGATACTAATTAATGTTATTTATTTTTCCAGGTATGGGCGACGTACGCATGGATGACGAACCACAACAGAACGGCGCGTCGGACGAAGAAGAAGATTAACGAGATATATGTCCCTCTATATACAGGGTGTTAGGGTAAACACCGTTATCCTTGCAACCAGTGGTTTGGTTTCATTTATAGAACGTAAAATCAATGGAAAATATACAACTTTTTTTAAAATTTTTTTAGATCTAAATTTTACCACAAGAGACGCAAGTTCGTTGCCCTATGCGCTAGGGCAGCGAACTTGCGTCTCAACACGGGCGGGGGGTACGGGATGTGACCTAACCGGCAGCGATTGCGATCCATCCCTTAGTCAGTCAGCTGTTTCGCTCGCAAGCACGGTGTCAGATAAAAACTTTTTAAAATCTTTTAATGAAAATAACGTTTTTTTTTTGTTGTGTTCGGTCATTTATTTTTGTATATAAGTCAACTACCCATGGTTTGAATGACAAGAGTGTTTACCCTTACATCCTGTATAACTATGATAGTACCGTCATGTTACTACCTAATATACACACGTTTTATACATGCTAACGTTTCATTTTATTACATCCTAATTTCCTAAAGATAGCACTGTCCATCGCGGAAAGCTATAAGGCCGCCCATTGTATATTTTATAATGTTTGATTATCTTTTGTAATGTATATTTGTGGTGTACAATCCTTACATATTATAAAACAAAGTCCTCCGCCGCGTCTGCCTGTCGTCCTGTTCGCGATAAACTCAAAAACGACTGCACCGATTTTCACGCTGTTTTAGTATATAATAACCAACAAAAACGCGGGCATCAGCTAGTAAAGTATAAATAAATAAATAGTACATGGATGGCCAGCTCCAGCTATCGCAACACTAAAGCACTCATGATCATCTGCCTAGCCTTTTCCAAACTACGTTGGGGTCGGCTTCCAGCCTAATTAGGTACAGCTGAATATCAGTATTTTACATGGAGCAACTGCCCACCTTTTTTTTTTTTTTTTTTTTGAAGGTGGGAAATCATCCAATGACTTCTCCCGCTCTGGGTGGAGCGGAAGGGCGTGTCAGACTTTTACTGACTAAAACCCACCCGTGTTCCTTCAGTTGCCTGTTGCCAAGGTCCCGGTATCCCTTTCGGACTAACCCGCAACCCTGGTAGGCATCGGTCCTAGCGGACCCCGCCAATTGTGCTGACATCTCTTTGAGGCGCGCGTGGAACACGACGCGCCATCGACCCGGGCCTGGTCCTGATCGGACGGCAACTGGAGCAACTGCCTACCTGACCTCCAAAACCCTTTATCAGACCTAACTTAGTAGGTATAATAATCGTCAAAAATAAAGTCTCATAACGACACCCACGCGTTTATTCTTGCCGTGAAAAACTGCAGTCTATTCGCCGTGTGTAGGCACGGTCCTCAGTGTTGTATGGATCCATAAGGAAGTTTGTTGACAACATGGCGGCACTATGGCACGGTGCCGTCGCCGTACACCATACAACCGGTGATTTGCCGTGTCTTATACATGCTCACACGATTATTCTGCAGAGCGGCAAGCGCGTCGTATCGTAAAGAAACCGTGCCATGTATAACGGGCCTATTAGATAAATTACAGGGTTCATATTTTATTACGACACAAAAAAAAACGAAATAACATAAATAACTATATCATTTATTTACAATAACAACTATTTACAAGTTCATCATAATTAACATAATAGATCTGAAATCACATTCATAAAATAAAATATGTTCTACAGTAAAATAACATTTTAAAATAAATATATTTACATTTTTTTCCCGTTTATTCTATTCAATTTACTTCTATGTAACTTGTCGAAGAATAACAGACCTGCTGCCTTTTCTATTGACTCTGGCGGTACCTGTAACAAATATAATAATATGTAACTCTAAATATTGTTCGAATTCTTCTCCTACCAAACGGACCTTACTCCATTTGAAATAAGATTAGACATTTAAATAAACCTTTATACAGTACGTTCAACCGATTTTGACTTCTATACCGTAGGCATAAGGATGGCATTAAAAGCAAAAAAGTTACACAATACTAACTGTTATAGCGCGCGCGGAGTATATGTTCCTCATAGATCACTTTGATAACAGTGGTATTCAAATTCCAGTAAAATATGATGTGAATACACGACAAGCCAAATCAAAATCACTTCAAGTGCCACGCAAAAGCAACTTCTATGGCAGGCGTACCGCTTCTTTCTTAATACCAAATTTACTAAACCAAATACCTGTAGACATTAGAGACTCAATGAATAGTAAAAATATAAAGCGTAAGTTGAAAGACCATTACATCAACTCGATTATAACTTAGCGCGTTGATCAAATCTCAGGCCATGGCATGCTAAGACAGACCCCAGAGGTCTAATTTTATTGTGTGCTTATTTAGGGAACTTATTATACCTAATTTAAAAAAGAAATAAATAAAGAAAGAATAACTGTCTACTGCAGCTGCCATTTGTCATACCAATAACGCAATAGAAGTCAAAATCGGTTGAACGAACTGTTGTGTGGATAATGGAGAGGGAGGCCTTTGACCTGCATACATACAGGCTAATAAGAAGTTAAATTAGATGTCTCCAGAGGTACCTAGTACTTTCCTATTATTTTTCATATTACAGTTTCAACTGACAGGCGTCTGGTACGCATTCTCGGCGGGCAGACTACGGACTGTACCATCAAATCTACACAACAATATCACGTAACCGGTGACATACCATAAACGCGGCCATTGGCGTGTCATCAGGTATCTTCTGATTGGGCATGACGTAGGCCTCCATATCAAGGGACCCATCCTTCGCCTCCCCAACCACGACTTTGTAGAAATGTGTGGGGACCGCCACAGTGTTAGCGCCGATCACTTGGTAGCGGACGTAACACTTGCCGTCAGATTCTTTCCTGAAAAAAGAGTAGGAACACTGTTTCAAAATATTCATCTTTAATTCCCAAAGGGTTCGGCAGAGGTGAACCTATCTATAGTACACCCACATTTTGCCAGTTATGTTTAAGTGTATAAGTCCCATGTAATATTGGGCGAGTCTATTGAATTCAACTGAGCTAAATCCAGTTTTTCCTTCCATTCCTCACTTTTATGAAAAGAAAAGAACCTATTCCAGAATGGCGCAAGAAATGGAGAATGAATTCTCCATTTTGATTCTTGCGCCAGCGCCAGGCGGCACAGATACAGAATTTGTATGATGCCCTAGAATTTTTTCTTCAAAACTACACGGTGGAAATTCCTGACAAGGGGCAAGATTTATTTGTTTTAAATGGTCTATCTATAATATTATTCTAAAGGTGTGCTAGACTTCACAATACCTGGGTAAGTACAGTGGTCCAGTGCAGCAGTACACATTGTTATAAACTTTCGTAAGTTTGCGCACATGCCTCTCCAAATTATTCCATGCATGTCTGTTGAAGCCTTCTCCTACCTGTGAACAATAACAAGGTAATTATTAACTATGTAGACATTCATGATCTTTAGTTACAAACTTAGCTTAAGGAAGCTTTGCTGAAAATGTTTGCCCTGCAATGGGACCGTTAATTGGTTGAAATGTCCAATGAACATAAAATGTTAAAATTACCAAGAGGGCTATAGTGGTGAAAAAAATATTATAATATATAATTTACCTGAGGAGCCATGTTGGTGAGATAGAATGTCTGATCAACATGTTTCTGAGAAAGGCGGTGGTTACCAGCGGCCGCCATGTGGCCGCGGTCGAACCCTGAGCCTTTGTAATCTGTGTTCTGTGACCTGGAATTTGTTCAAACCAATGTTGAAACAAAAAAATACACAACCTGAAGCTCCTACAGACTAAGCCACTGGCATGACGTGTATCCGTCATCAACGGGCAGCCCGTGCTGGTAGATAATATAGAAGCTGCGGATGCATTGTCAAATGTTGTAAACAAAAACCCAGCAGACAAGCCCACAGAGTGTAGCATAGTGTATAGGAAAACACTTAGTGGCGTATTAATCCTAAGGCAAACGCCTAGGGGCGCGAGACACGTGCCTAGGGCAGCGAGGATAAAGAGGCGCGCGAGAAAGATATTTAACAAAAAAAAAATGAAGATTATTTGTGTATGTCTTACTTCTTTATGCAATAAACTGCTGAACCGAGACAGAGACCAAAAAAAATTTTTTAATATATGGCGCTCCCTACATTTAATCCGCCACTGAAAACACTTCTGGAATATTGCTGGACTAGCAAATAATTTTGGTTGCCTGGATAATTGTGTTTAGAATGCTGCTACACAATTTCTCGGTTTGTAACTCTAAATAATGATGATCACAACAACAATTAGAGTGGATAAAATGGGAGTTTCTTACCTAAAGAATGGATGTATACTCTCATCAGGTTTAAAATCACATTTGCTTCGGTCCACCTGGTCATTCTTAGCAATGTGTTGTTGGGTGATATGCTCAAACACCCAGTTAGGCACTCTGTTGCGGCGGTCGTAAGATATTATAAAGTCGTCGTAGGAACGAACATTATCCAAACTGGGAAAGCCATATTTCATTATTTGTGATACCTAGAAATTTTTAAGTCATAATGGTAATGTTTATTTAAAAAATTGTGTTGGAAATGTTCATGATAATAATATAGCAAGCCTTTTCTGAGGACTGAGTTTCTTTTCCGAGGAGGAGGTAAAAGCCCTAGGAGCAGTATGTTGCAGAGACACTTTTCTTAATTTTATTGTATGTACCTACTTAAATAATTAGGTACTCCATTAATTTAAAAAAAATACTGGAGTCGTGCAGTGTCTGGTTCTGGTTAAACTGCAAGCTGACGCTATCATACTCTGGACTACATAAGTTTGAGTGCTAAAATAACACACAAAGCTTTTCCAACACGAATCTTACCCGATCTTTAGCGCCACCGGTTTCCGTGTATGGAGTAGCAGCCGACACTGTGCCGAAAACCGGCAGGCCTGGCATGTTCTTCAGGCGTTTACCATCAACAACAATTGATTCATCCCAATAAAAATTATTAATTTTGTCAGTATTTTGTCCAACAAAAAATCCGGTCAGGCCGATAGCACTTAACTGAGCAATATGCAAGAGCCTCTTACGAAACATTCTGTATTAAGGTTGATACTATTAACGAAATGAGATTCCGTTCTCTAAAAATACGTATTTATGTCAATATTCGTATAATTACTGTATTTCAAAGCACGTAAGAACAAGCCTAGATTTAGGTTATGTAAACTGACACTGTCAAAGTGTCAATTTGACATAATCAGCTGTTTTTTTTTCCATTTTACAGTCCAACTGCCTGCTTGAAACTGGATTTAGTTTTACACAAATCTTGAAGTTTTATTATGAATTCATTATTTATTGTTTTATTCGTGAATTCCTGTTTGTCTAATACTCAGAAGTTTGATTTCAAAAATTCTGAGCAAAATAAAATAAAAATTCAATTCAAATGACTGTCATTGAATCTGCCGCTGCAAGACGATTTTTTAAAATGTCAGATGTCAAAAAAATTCAGACTAAAATCACGTTCCAAGAGTTTACTTGTTTTATTTGTCATTATTTGTTGCTATCCCGTTTTAATTACTTGTAAAAGAGCAGGTCCCCAATATACATAATTATTAACATAATCTGGATTCTGGAACTACGATCGGACTTCGGAGATCGTGTGGATTCCAACAATAAATTCTCCTAAAATTTCTTTTATTTATAAACTTCGATAAAATACGTGTAATAATTTTACAAAGGTGACGAATGAAATCGTTACCACGATTTCTATAGTTTAAGTTATATTCTAGCAAGATAACACAAGAATCATGACGAAATTATTTATAAAAACAAACCGCACTCTTTCAACAGTTTTATCAAAATATAAATACAGTACAGCTGCAAAATCTGTTCCTTCAGTGCAAATAAAAGGAAAAGAATTCAGAACAGACGATTACACTAATGTTACACCTAAAATTATATCCTATTTGGGTAAGAATCTGCACTTGCAAAAAAATAACCCACTTTCAATCGTAAGGCAAAGAATTGTGAATTATTTTTACTCCTCGTTCACTCATAGAGGGCACCCAGCATTTAGCATTTACGACAACTTGTCTCCTATTGTCACAACTAAGCAAAACTTTGATGATTTGTTGATTCCCTCTGATCACCCGAGTAGGGCTAAGTCTGACTGCTACTATATCAATAGGGGCAATCTTCTTAGAGCTCACATGACTGCTCACCAAAGTGAACTATTACGGTCTGGTTTGGACAATTTCCTGATGATTGGAGATGTTTATAGAAGAGATGAAATTGATTCTACGCATTTTCCTGTGTTTCACCAAGTAAGTTTTGCAGTGTACGATTTTTTCATAGAAGATTTTTATTCATAAAATAATGTTGGAATGTAACACACACACTAAGCCTGAGGTTCTAGGAGAGGGCTTTAAGGATCCACTTAACTGTTGATTGGCCTTTAGAAGGCGATAACAAATATAATTCTATTGTGTCTCGTTAGTGACAGTTTGAGGTTTATGTATCCTTATTATTCTTAGTAGCAACTTCTGGACTAATAATGCCTGCCTCTATTGAGAATTTCTACTTTAGAATGCTGCTGATTAGTGTTCTCATATAGGAAGCTCATGCATAGACATATTTATCAGCATGAATGACATTTTTTTTACCCATAGATCAGGTTATCTTACTATGTCACTAACAACAACTTTTTAGTAAATGATCATCTTTTTCTATTTCAGGTAGATGCAGTACGATCCCAACGTAAAGAGGAACTGTTCCCTGGGCAACCAGATCTAGAAATATTTGAGCCAAAATATGATAAAAACAATCCATGTGCCTTCACCAACTCCATTGATGACCCGATGAAACAGAGCTGCCATACTTTAGAAGCTACAAAATTAATGGAGACGCAATTGAAAACTCACCTAATTGGTCTCACAAAAGTGTTATTCGGTGACACCATAAAATACCGATGGGTTGAAGAGTACTTCCCTTTTACTCATCCGTCATGGGAGCTTGAAATATTCTATGATAACAAATGGATGGAAATCTTAGGCTGCGGTATAGTTAGAAACGAGATCCTAATCAATGCAGGACCTTCAAACACCATAGCATATGCATTCGGTCTTGGCTTAGAGAGACTGGCAATGGCATTATACAAAATCCCTGATATTCGGTTAATGTGGAGTACAGACTCAGGGTTTTTGACACAGTTTGAGAATGTTGACTTGAATGCAATGATTGCGTATAAGCCTGTATCGTCATATCCTCAGTGTACAAATGACATGTCGTTTTGGTTGCCTGAGAATTTGACAATAGATACATTTATGAGCAATGATTTCTATGATCTAGTCCGAGATATTGGAGGCGATATTATTGAGCAGGTTTGTTATTATTCCTACCTCTCCCTTGTAATCAGTTGGAATAGACATTGTAGGGTCAAAACCTATTAATTTATATTTGGCAGTATAAAGTCATTAATTTCCAAATAAGATAAAGAAAAGAAAGAAAGAAAGATATTTTATTTTGGACATGCACAGGAAATACAAACAATAAAAAATGGAACATTAAAAACTAACAAATAATAAAGAAAAAAAAGGCTCCTCCTCTCTCAATATATTGCTGCAATATTTAAACAATAAGGAACCAGAAGAGCCAAAAGCATTCTTTCTCTAAAAAAATTGAGCTCATAGTTTCGTTCTTAGCTATTTTACTTATCTCTCTTTGCAGTAGAGATCATCTAATTTGAAACTGCACGCCCCGCCCCGCCACTAAAAGTGCTATACAATCATTTGAAATGAGTATACAATAAACAGTGGTAATGTGTGCAAATTTTAAATTAGATGATGACCCATGCCCATTCTCAACATAATAGTTTTGTTGCTCTACACCTATACCATGACGTAATAATGCCACCATTTTTCCAGTGTTCATGAGAGACGGAGCTATACAAGGTCGCTAGCACCATCCTTTTTTCGCAGTGGAATAATGATGGCATTAATACTTCATAGTCAGCCCCGTCACCATTATTTATATCCACAGGCTGGTTTACCTCATTTATTTTCCCAGAGCTAGTTAGCTTCATACTTAGAAGAAATGAACTGCTCTGCTGAATCCACAAAAAATCTAAAACGAAATATGGCAAATCTTTAAAAAAAGTTTCTATTTATTTTTCAGGTCAGACTTAAGGACAAGTTTGTTCACCCCAAGTCAAAGAAGCACAGTCTGTGTTACAGCATAGTATACAGACATTTAGAACGAACACTCACTCAAGCAGAGGTCAATCAAGTCCACAAGGAGATTGAGAAGGCTGTGGTTGACGCCTTCGGTGTAGCTATGAGATAAAATATTTATTTATTAATTAAATATAGTATGTTGAATTTTATGTGGCTTTTTTAATTTCCTTCGAAGCGATAAAGGTCCATGAGAAGGTCGTGGAAATTCGCTGGAAGTGAGAGGCCCAGTAGCAGCTGATGATGACGTATAATATTTAGGTGAGGCAAATGTCCAGCAGTGGACCTCTTTCGTCAGAAATAATGATGATAAACCTTCGATCAACAATAGTACGGCTAAAACGGTCGGAAAAATCAGACCACAAATAATGTGGGCTTTCGAAAGACTCTCCACACCATGGGTATAAACGAAAAAGAAAAAAGCATCCCCACTTAACGTGTAGGGGACTCACCGTAGGTAAAAAATAATATAATGATTAAAAAAAACTTGATTTTATTTTACTATTTTGCCGGCGTGATTAATATGTCATTGTACAGGGTGTAAGGGTAAACACGGTTGTCACTCAAACCATGGGTAGTTGACTATATGTATAAAAATAAAGATCAAGTCACAACAAAAAAAACATTATTTTCATTAAAAGATTTTGCATGGAAGATCAACGCAGTGTCACCCGCAAATGTAACAATTTTACTACAAAATGGCAAAATTGTCACATTTGCGGATGACACTGCGTTGATCTTCCATGGCGACAATTGGGATGAGGTTTACGGCCTCGCTCAATCTGGGTTCAATACTGTAACTTCTTGGCTAAATAACAACGGCCTTACTCTCAATGTCAGCAAAACTAAATTTGTACCATTCTCTATTAAAAACATCTCATCCGCAGTTCACGAAAATTATTTCATCAAGGCCCATTACTGTTCATCTGCCCGCTCCTGTTCCTGCAGTCCATTGGAAATAGCTTTTAGTATAAAGTACCTGGGTGTCATGATTGATAGTACTCTCGGCTTCAAACACCACCTGGACCTACTATCGTCCAGAACTCGAAAACTAATTTTCATTTTTAAAAATCTAAGCCGTATTGCAGATAGAATACATGGCACTGTGCCAATCCATTCTAACATATTGTATTACTGTATGGGGTGGCACTTGTAAATCTAACTTAATAAAACTTGAAAGAGCTCAAAGAGCGGTACTAAAAGTAAGCCAGTCGTTACCTTTCTTCTTTCCTACCAAAGATCTGTACTTGCTCTCTGATGTGCTGACAGTAAGACAACTTTATATTCTGTGCTCAGCTCTAAAACAACATTCACTAATAGGGTATGATCCTTTACTTAATGCAAACAAGAGAGTCAAACACAGGGTTTGCCCAACACTTACTAATCGTAACACCGCCTTCTCACGCAAATTCTTTGAATTTCTTGGTGGACATCTATATAATAAGATAAATAAGAAGCTAACAGTTTACCCTCTTACAAGAGCTAATTGTAAAAGGGTTATTACTGCCTGGCTTAAGTCCCTCAACTATGATGACACTGAAAATCTGCTTATTGTACCATCCTAATCAACTGCGTATGCTATCACCTCCTTCACCCTGCACACACACTCACTCTCTCCCACACACACTCACACAGACACATACACACACTCGCACTCTCACTCGCGCACACATACTCACGCACACATACTCAATTACTCACTCATGCAATTTAGTTCCTCTCACCCACTTTGTACCCCCATAACAGCTACAATCTCTCTGCACCACTTTGTACCCCCATAACATCAACAATCTCACTGCACATAGCTTAATCCCTCTTAATTATTACTTCTCACTGATGTTGTATACAGCTGTCACCTATCGTCCGGAGTCTGGAGAGGCTGGTAATCTGTCATACAGGTCTCCTAGTACAGAAACCAGTCTCTCGCATAGATCATAACAACTATCGCTAATGTTTTGTTTGTTTGCTTTTTATATTGTTTGTAAAATTCTATGTGAGAGAAGAACAATAAACTTTATTTATTATTATTTTAAAAAGTTTCTATCCGACACCGTCCGCAAATTCATGGATATGCGCCCGAGGTAGCCGCCTCTCCTACCTACCTACACAACACATGAATAAATACACAACAGGGGTCGCACTCGCAGCCGATCAGGTCACGTCCCGCGCCCCCCGCCCGTGTTGAGACGTTTCTTTGCCCTAGCGCGTATGGTGAAATAGGTAAATAGTAGAATTTCTTTAAAAAAAAAAATGTAATTTTCAATTGATTGTACGTTCTATAAATGAAACCAAACCACTGGTTTCAAGGATAACGGTGTTTACCCTTACACCCTGTATACCTGCTACCCATGCCAAATTACAGCTTTCTACGTCTATGAATACCGATTATGAGATTCTTTCGAGGTTACGACTCGAGGCGGATAGACAGACGGACATGGCGAAACTATAAGGGTTCCTTGTTGACTACGGAACCCTATAAATGAAAAACTTCGTTGGTAAGCGTATCACTTGAGAACGGCTGGACCGATTTGGCTTTTTTGTCATAAAAATACTCGTAATAGTCTGAATTAAGTTTTTATGGAAAGAATTTGTCAAAGTTTCCAGAGAAAAAAAAGAAAGAATCCTGTGTGATTTAAACTATTGTGGACAGCACAACATCTGTCGTGTCGGCTTGTATAAAAGAGAACTCAAGGAAAACACAGATATTACTTCCATAATATTATTATTTATTAACACATAAAATTAAACACCATAAATCGTTAGATTAAATTGTGATGCAGTAAAGTTCGGGCCTGCCTGTTTTAATTAGCGATGCTCAACCATTTTCCAGTTTTGGCCTTAAATTAATTTATTTACTATCTAATCTATACTGCAAGTTTAAAAATACCCAGCCTATACTTGCTACTTGCCCGTTTGGTAACTGGAAAAATAACTTGGGACTCGCGTAGAATCTTCACGCGTTGAGTATCGCAGTACAATTCTTACATTTAGAAGTCACGGCAGTGCAGACTATTTAATAATTATACACAGACACACCCAAAATCAAATTACATAACAGAGATTTTCCAGAAAATATCAGGACTCAACAATATCGCATTACCCCGCGTCTTAATAGAAAGCGAATTCGTGGCGCGCATTTAGAGGGCGCCTTCCGGTCCCACACTGAGCACAATCAACAAGAATATTTATTTCAAACTCGAGGTTCAAATCACCTTATATTACTTATCTATCCTAAAATAATATCACAGAAGATCCATGGATTAAATCACACAGATTGAACATCAGGCATACATCAGGATAAAATTGATATTCAGAAACGTCTAAATATACAATACTGGTTCATTAATAATAACTTCAAATATTCATAGAATCTAAAAAATACTCCTCATTCTATAGGAATTGGTATGTAAGGTTTATTTACAAGAATCGGTTTTTTAACTTAACTAAATACTTCTAGTCAATTTACATCAAATTGTGATTTTTATGTATCAATCTATCGGTTGAAAATGCGTCAACCAACTAGAGGTTTGGTTTTGCATTTCACAGCCAGCACAAGTTTGCATAATAAAATTATTCCTTATCATCTGATATACGTGCAACTAAATTGCTCAATTCTTGCCAACACCAAGCAATTTTCAGCATTTCCAAGATTGTGTATAAATGGCTAAGAATTGCCCAATTTTAGTTGCTTGTAGAACCGCACCATTAGACTGGGTAAAAATGCTGCCAGATGAATCTGGTACTCTTTTAAAATTACCTAATCGAATTATAGGTACGTTAAGATCTGAGTCGTCGGGCAAATCTTTGTTATTAGTCTGTCTCACTCGCACTTATGGAGCAGGTTAGGTAGCAAACTATCGATAAGCCGCAAGGCGTTACACATTCTTATTGCATTTATGTCCCGATGACTCAGTTCATAACGCGAGTACTATAACATTTTCATTGCGTAGCTAGATGTACCTACTACGCAAACAATTAATTTTACCCAATGTTTAATGGCGCAGGCCTCAAACAAAAAACTAACTTAAAAACTCACTCTTATAGGTAGGATATTTATCACATTATTGACTTAAGTAATGTTTTTAATGTTTTTTTAAGATTAAGTGAGTACAAAGTAATATCTTACTTACCTAAATATGAAATATCATACCTACAGACATAATAAAACAAACTGTAATGTTTCAATGAACAAATGGACTGTGCAATATTTTCATAGAAAATATGCACATGATACCGACTTAAATATTAATATTGTAATTATAATTGACTGAGTCCGCTGTTCCGCGCTTTAGAAATGCGCGGCTCACGGGAGGCAGTGCAGGCCGCTCATTCGTCAACGCTGCTCCGCGCTTCGCCGCGCATTCCTAATGCGCGGAACAGCAGTCTCGGTCACTAATAAAAAATAACATAGTTATTCTACTACTAAACGTTTCTGAAAAGCCTATCTCACACCAAATTATTATTGTGGTAATCTTTTCAGAAACCTTGTGATTTTACATCTAAATCAAAGTAAAAACATTTTTAGATTTATTTAAAAAAGTGGCGCGAATGCGAACTGTTTCTTAAAATATAGGTGATGAAGTATTGGCTTAGTTTAAGATTTTAATAAATAAAATAAACGTGAAAGCATTTAACTGAACTTCTTACATTGATACAAAACAAATTATAGGTACGGTAAGTAACATAAACGTATTTTCGTAAAAGTACAGTATCATCCAATTTCAAAATAAAATACTCGATGAGTTACATTATTGTTTACTTTACATAGAACTGAAATTGTAACGATAAAGAGATAAACAAAACACTATTCTACAGTCAAATAATAAAATCACTAACCAATAGGGAATATGCATGTGATTCAAATATGGGACAAATATTTTTTTTTATTAACAATATTACTTCAGAATTATGCCTCCATCAATATTTTTGAATAAAATTTATTTTTGAGCGAGAAATTAATTTTTTTAAAGTCCCAAAAAACCGTGGGTAATTCAAATACTTGAAAAGCTAAGAGCGGATGTGACGTAACAATCCGAGATAACAATCAAAATGTCAACGTCAAGTCAATCAACAAGTGTCAAGTCAATGTCAAACGCTCATACAAAAAGGAGTGTTTGACGTTGACTTGACAGTTGCTTGTTTGTTTTCACGGTCTGTGACGTCACCACACCAAGCGCGCCAAATGGAGGGCGTTTAAATAGCCCGGATCGGTTGGATATTTTTAAACTTTTTTTTAAGTACTTTAAATTGCTTTTTTGCTGTCGATTTTTTTTTACTATTATTTGACGATGTAAATTATCGAATAAAAATATTAAAAAAATACATGCATATTCCCTATTAAATACGCCAGGTTTTTAATATCACTAAATAGATCAAGATGTTTTATTGAGTCACTAGTTTTTGCCCGCGGCTTCGCCGGTGTGGAAGTCGGAAATAATTCCACGGGAACGTACTACCGGGACATATGTGTTAATCCAGGTTATAATTTGGCACACACATAGTTTACAACCTAGATCAGCGGTTCTCAAACTTTTCAGCGACGGAACCCTTTTGGAAAACGAAATTTTTGACGGAACCTTAGAATAATCAAAACCGTTCGTCGTTTTTTCAGATGTTGCAAGACTTGTTTCACAGGGTCCAAGTTTCATTTTTTTTTACGTAGGAGCAGTATCGCGTATATAAAGTAAAGCGCCTACTTGTAGGTCCATTGTAACCTGCATTGACACGTGATTAACACATAGGATACTTTTTATCCCGGTAGTACGTTCCCGTGGAACAATTTCCGGCATGCACGCGGGTTAAGCCGCGGGCAATAGCTAGTTTTTAATATTAGTAGGATACAGCTATAGGCAAGTTGTGGGTTAAGAAATACTTTGCCCAATTTAGGGTGCAAGACTAACAATCACACACCTAATATACAACAATCCTCATCCTCTTCGTTACTCTCAAACCCAAATGTCGCTTCTAGGTCTATTGAATCATTGTCATCGTCACTCATATAATAAGTTTCAGCGTCAGCCGCTGGTACTTCCGATTCAGTTTGCTTTTGAACAGGCGGTTCAGGTTCTACTACATCATTGTCATCGACACCCATAAAAACTTGTTCTACGCCAGGCACTGGTAATTCTGATTCTTTTTCCTTTTCAACAGGTGCTTCCGCTTGTACGTCAGCCGCTGGTAATTCTAGTTCAATGTTCGTTGTTACCGATTCGGGCGCATTCTTGTTTTCTTCGGACGCATTCACGTTTTCATTTTTCCGTTTCACTTTCTTGGCTAGAGGTTCATCGTCAGAAGAATCATCATCGGACAAAATAGTAGTAGCAAATTCTTTGGAAGGTTCTGAATGTGATGTCGTAGGAATCGGCTCGTCTGCTTCATCCGTAACTTTATGCATATCGTTAGAATTTCGATTCACATTAATTTTCTTAACGTATCGCCTCACTGGCACAGGGCTACCGGGCGGTACGTAGTCTAAAACAGTGTCTGAAGCAGCGTTCAAATTAATTTTCCTCAAAAATTGCTTCCGCTTTATTCTGTGGTCTAGGCCACTCTTAAGCAACAAAGGACTCTTACGTTTTAGATTAATTTTATTTTCGTTTAATTGTTGTAATATACTAGGTTTCAGAGCTTTAAACATTTTCACAGGTTTAACTGGGCCATTAAAACCGGCCGCGGCAGTAGGCAAATTATTAACGAGTAAAAGCGACCTTTTGCTGGGTGACGTCTCTGATTCTGTATTTGTCTGTTCTGGTTTATCATCATCCTCAGTTAGATCGATTACTGATTTCGTGGTCATGTTCCGTGGTATCGTTCCCGTTGGCGGTTGCACTGATTTGTGTACTGGTTTCATGCAAACATTTATGGGTACAAGGTATCCACTTTCGAAATCCAATTTAAAGAATACTCCTTTATTATCGCACGCGTATTTCAGTTCGTACAACGAAGTGATTGGTGTTAGTTCGCCAAGAGGTGATCGTAATTTCGGAGCTAGAGGATTGGTACTGCTGTAGTTAGCTGGTATCATAATTGGCCGCATTATAGTTGTCCCTGCGGACATGGACTCAAATTCAGGTGGTTCCTCAACCTCGGTTCCAGGTAAAGTTCCCAAGGACGCTTGCGTCAATTCAACTTGTTCAGCTGGTTGCGCAGCCTGTGTTTCTGCCGGTTTTGGTTCTTCTATTTCAGATGTCATGTCTTCATCAAATATACCGGACATTTCCATTAAGTCCGATAGTATATTTTTAGTTTTGGGTCTACTGGGCTCACTTGTGCTTTCTTCGGGTGTTTCAGAACTAACGTTTTGTGTTGCTGTTTCAAGTTGGTCTTGTACTATGATACTAACGTTCTGACCTGATGGCTCAGACTGATCTTGTGCTGGTTTTGCTGATACTTCGTGTACATCAGTATCATCTTTTTCAGCGGTTACTGTCTGACTTGTTGGGTTAGACTGATTATGCGGTTGTTCTGATGATACTTCATCTACATCAATACTTCCAGTCTGACTTGGGGGTTTAGAGTGGTCATCTTTTTCAGCGCTTACTTTTTGACTTGTTGGGTCAGACTGATTTTGTGCTTGTTCTGATGATATTTCGTGTACATCAATACCTCCAGTCTGGGTTGGAGGTTTAGAGTGATCGTCGTTTTCAGCGCTTACTGTCTGACTTGTTGGGTCAGACAGATTTTGTGCTTGTTCTGATGATAGTTCGTGTACATCAGAACTTCCAATCTCGCTTGGGGGCTTAGATTGATCGTCTTTTTCAGCGCCTACTGTTTGACTTGCTAGGTCAGGCTGGTCTTGTACTTGTTCTTTTGATGCTGAAAGAGTTTCATTTCGACTTGACTTTTGGACCTTCTCTTGAATTTTAGTAACGATTTGGTCGGCACTCTCGTTTTGATTACTTTCCATCTCTATGGCATTAGTGTTGATATTTGAATCAGTGCGATTTTCTTCTGTTTCATTAGACGTATTCATTTGTGAATTATGACTAACATCAGGGGAGTCGTTAATATTTATTGATATAGTTTCCTTAGTAATTTGAACTTGGGTCACTTGGGGGGATTCGTTATTTTCACTATCGTTAACGTTAGGTGCAGATTCATCGTCATCGTCATCGTCAATAAGATCAACAACTTCGCTTTCCTTGACATCTCTTTGTTTTTTCAATGCTTCCTCCTTTGCGGCGTTTGTGTCCATGTGTGCCTGTACGGCTGCAATGATCGCTGGCATATCCGCTAGCTCCGTTGCGTTTACCGACAAATTTTGATCTATTTTGTACGCCATTTTTCCATTAGCCAATAATATTAAACGCACACCGTTCGGTAAATTCAGCGACGAGCGTAAAGCTAATTTCGCCTCCTCGAAGAATTTCAAATTCGGCGGAAACTTTATCGTGGTCAGCAATATTTTGTTCTTACCCAAAAATACTGGACTATGTGATGGCTTTTCGGAAATTTGTTTGCTGTTTAAGAATATCATCTTTTCTTTTGGTGGCACGAAAGGTTTACTCAAAATTTTACTCAACATTGGCGGCAGAGGCATATTTGTTTTAAATCTATTGGTATCCTTATACTTTTTAATCGCCAAAAGTTTTTTTAAACTAGGCGGTGATGTGTTGGTCTGGGTAATCGCTGTACTGGGAGTCTTTATCGTATTAAGTATAACAGCTCCAGATTGATTGTCAGAACTAATACAATGTGTGTATCGATACGCCGGTTTACCTACTTCTGGTGTTGCACATGATAAATCGTTGTGATTTTTTAAAGTTGGAACAGCCACTATTGTACGCTTAGTAATCACATTGACGGGAGCCTCTAGTCCCCGAGCCGCCAGTTTCTCCACTTCTGCAGTAGTTGTAACAGATACTTCACAAGCCGGTACAGGAACATCGCCTTCTGTATCCATACCCTCAATATCTATAGGTTCATTTTCAGTAGTCGATTCAGTATGAATGGCATCTAAATCTATAACAGGTATATCTTCAGGAACTGGGACTATTCCTGCATCAGAACCTTGGTCGGTTTCTACATCAGGAACGTGAACTATTTCTTCATCAGGAACTCGAGCTTGATTTTCGACGCCAGCTTTAAAAGATTCAGAGCTACTAGTCTGTTCACTTACCACACTTTCTTCATCTAGACCTGATATATATGTTGCTTTGATTATTTCCAATTCTGTGTTATTTTTTATCTGGTCTTGCAAAACATAATCTTTTAACAAATTGCTACAGCAACACACACATAGTTTCCGACAACCGTGTGGCGGTATATGTTTCCTACAAAATAACAACTGTAGCATTCTTTGCCGAGCCCAACAACAATATTTAACCTTCTTTTTAGGCTGTTCAGTTTCAGCAACAGCCGTTTTATCTTTATCAGGTGGATAGTTCGTTGCGGATTTTATATTAATTTTGGGCTTCTGACACTTTGATGAAGCTTCCGAAGAGCTATTTACCTCTTCATCTGCTTCACCTGTTTTCTTAAGTATTACCATGTAACGAGACTCATCAGAATTTAACTTCGGCCGTCCTCGTTGTTTCGTCTGCTCACCGCTGTTCTTGCACTTCCGTTTAAGCTTCGGTTTTTTCGCAACTTCTTCCGGTTCTAGTTTATCAGTTAATAGAAATAACATTTTGTTTAGAGCATCTAAAGTTAAGAGTGTGTCCTCCAACTTTCTGGAATTAATGTTTGCATCGTAATTTTTTGTGAGCCAGGGTATTTCAGGTCTGAATTGTCTCGGCTTCCATGGCGCCTGTTTTGGCGGAATAAGTCTTTTCCCATGCATCATTCTCGGTGGTCGGCCAGCTAGTGGTTGTCGAATTCTAAAGCCATCATGATATTTTCCAGTATAATATTCAGCGGTCTTTTTAACAGGCGGGTCGTCTGTAATTTCAAGTAATTTAGGAGGACCTCTAGCATCGGTCGCTTCTGATACTATCGATCGTAAATCTGAGCCAGTTTCCGCGATCGTTATGGTTTTTTGAGCAAGGTAAGTCGGCGTGTTTGAAGATGTAACGATAGTAACCGGTACTTGCGGCTGATTATTTTGTACTTGGATAGGTGTGACTTCCGCAGTAAGAAGTCGTTGGTTGATACGACGTATTTCTGTGATATCCGGTAGGTTTATTATTTTATTTCTCTCACTCGGTGGATCTACATCTTCAGGCTGTTTTGAGGCTTCCAAACATTGTCGTAACATAGGAAGAATATCTGCGACTTTCGAGTTATCTATAAGGCTTTGAGCGGGCATGGCCGAAGGCACTATTGAAACGTTGTGGCTTTCTGTATCATCTACAACTTCCGTTACAACGTTGTGATCGACGGGCTTAAGATATAGCGTTCCGGAAACAAGTTTAGACTCGAAAGCTTTACTTAGGTCAATAGTCAAGGGCTTGCAAGATTTGATCAGTACCCGGTTACGCGGTGAGCCAAAGAATCCTACGCTTAACCTCTTAAGTCTAGTGTTAAAGTCAGGGTTTTTACACAACTGTATAGGATGGTATCTACGACTTCGCGGTTTTTGAAATAAGTAGCTAGTTGGTTTGACTTTCTTGCTTTCATCTATTACATTTTCCTCAAAGTCATCGTCATCAGATGTTACGTTATTATCACTTTCTGGTTTATATTCAGCAGGTACAATATTATCTTTTGGTACAACTTCAGTTGGTACAACATTATCTTTTGGAACATCGTCAATTGTTTCACTTTCATCATTTTCCGGTTCTTTTTTAATTATAATACTATCTTTGACTAAAACATTTTCATCGACAATTTTTTGGACATATTCAATTGTTTTATTACTATCATTTACTGTTACACTTTCAATGTTTTCACCACAATAGTTTACCGTTACATTTTCAATTGTTTCCTTGCTATCATTTTCTGGTTCTTCTTTAATTGGTTTGCTTTTTTTAGTAATGGCGTCTAATAAATGTTTATCATTAATGTGTATGTAATTAGTTTGCGTGTGGAACAGGCCCATGTCATCTAACCTGGTTGTGTATATGATGGGGCACATCAACAGCTTGGCATCTACTTTTGGAGTGTCCTCATCTTCGTCTTCTTCTTCACATTTGATTTTTGTTTCTGTAATAATGATAAAAAGTTTTGGGTATGAATGTCGATGGCTATAAGAGTAGGGGAAGACCAAAGAAACGATGGATGGACTGTGTGAAAGATGATATGGCTAGAAAGGGGGTGACTATCGAGATGACGGCTAATAGAGAAGTATGGAAGAAAGGGACATGTTGCGCCGACCCCAAATAAATTGGGATAAGGGCAGGAGAATGATGAATGATGAATAATGATAAAAAGTTTGTTAACATAAAAATTGTGTACGAGAAGCACCATTACATCGTCATGAACTAATTTTACCGTCGGCCGATTATAAGAAAGAAATTATCGCGGACGATAATTCATTGTAGCCGCTTTTTGTAGACTCAGGTTTCGGCCCGCGAGCCCACGACCTAACCGAAATCGCCGTGCGAACATGCGACTGTCACGTTTATTTTGTTCGGCGAACCCGAACGCGTAGTCGCACGGGCAAAGGGCGCCTTTCCGTCCTTTCCGAACAAAAAGTGACATATGAACACGACGATCGCGTATTCGCTTTACCGATCTGTTTGGTTAGGACCCGGGGTTAGACGCATTGGTACTATCTGCCAAATATATTGAAAAATGGATCAGAATTTTAATGACATTATTTTCCAGGTCAGTTCACAGTTGGAACTCATCTAAAAGTAGTAATGGCTTGTTGCCATTACAGAGACTTTTTCCTTCAATAGGGATAAATATCTACATAAATAAAAATGAAATGCTTTTGGATGGTAAGCGCATCACTTGAGATCGGCTGGACCGATTTGGCAACGTTTTGTTTTAAAATATTCAGAAACGTAATAGACCAAATAAGGATTTTAGGGAAAGAAAAATTGGAAAAGTTTCCCGGGGAATTGCAAAAAAATGGGAAAAACTGAAAGTCTTTTTTCCTATGGAATTTTTATATGAACCTCGGTTTGGGCAGGACAACGCCTGTCGGGTTACCTAGTTTTAAATAATAAAAAGCCACTCACCAGTATGACCATCTTCATCTACATAAGCAATGCCATCGTCAACGAACTCGATCCCTTCATCTGCAAAACTAATATCATTGGGCAGTTCCCCGAACTTGAAACTTTTTATATCCGGTTTAATATCTCTCTCTTCTTTCTTCTCAACACTATATACGGCGTTTACAGCATCTTCGATTACGTTCTGTACTTTTAAAGGCTCAGTTAATGATATTTTTAGAACTTCAGGTGTTGAATCTACCTCCATTGGTGTATCTTTTGGTGCGATAATATCTTCTTCAGTACTTTTAGGAACCGTCTTATTAATGACGTGGTCATCTACAATATTGTCATCGTCTTCATCTGAATCAGTAATAACAACTGGATCTGAAGTAGTTTCTATTATTTCTATATCTTTACTTACTTCTTCTTTATTGGTAACTGTAGGATTAGGTACTTTATCATTTAAAGCGGCAAAGATAATAGGAAAAGCGGTTTGAGGATTTGAAACGGCGATATTTTCACTGGATGCGAGTTCACTTGTGTTTTCGATGTTTGCGGTTACACTGGCTTCGTCATTGTTACCGATAACTTCGACGTTACCGCTTACACTAATATCAACTGCGGTACTGACAACTTTCACCTCACTGGTTACATTGGTTTCATCTGAGTCACCAATAACTTCGTCGGTACCGGTTACACTGGTCTTGATAGCGTTACCTGATGTACCATTACCGCAAACACTGCTTTCGTCAACATTACGGGTAAAGCTAGTTTCTTCAACATTACTGGTTATGCTGGCTTCGTCAATGTTACCGTTTACACTGGTTTCGTCAACATTACCCATATCATTGGTAGCATCAACGTCACCAGATATATCGTCATCATCACTGATTTCATTGATCTCATCAGATACAGCACCATCCTGACTTGTTCCACCAAAATTCTCGGTAACATTTTCTACATTATCACAAATATCGGCTTCTTTATCGTCACTACTGACTTCGATAACTGAATCCTTATTTCGGGCACTATTTTCGTCAATATTATCGCAAGCACCGCTTTGTTTTTCGTTACCGTCATCCTCAACAATATCGCAGTCACCTGTGGCTTTATCTTTACCGCGGACACTATCCTCTACATCATCAAGTACAATTGTCTCACTAACACCGGTATTTTTATCGTTACAGACATTAGCATCGTCAACGTTAACGACACTTATATCGTCAACAGTATCACGGACTTCTGTATTTTCAGGGTTACCATAGACTCTATCCTTGTCTATGTTAGCGAGCATGCTGGTATCACTGACATTACCGAACACGCTAGCTATTTGTGGCAACACTGATTCTTCCTCATCTATGACTGTTTCTTCAGTTTCTTCAATTTCTTCATTATCAATGTCATCATTTTCAAGGACAAAGTCTTCAGCATCCATGCTGTCCAATTGTTCGTTTTCTAAAGACGTTGATTCTAAAACCACTTCGTATATGGATTTCTTTGCAGGTTGTATCTGTGTTTCTTCAACTTCCGTGTCATCTTGTGGTTCCTGCTTTATCCTTACTAAGGGTGGTACCACTACTACTTCTTCTTCTTGCTTATTATCTTCTGCTGGGTTATCGTCTGGTTCAAGCCTGAGATCTATTGTTTCTATTCTTGGTTCTATCATCACTAAATCTGGTACATCTGAGGATTAAAAATTGGAGTTAGGAGTGTAGAAACTCAGGGATAAATGAATGAATGAACTATGCATAAAAGTGAAACTGGATGCATATTACAATATTAATCTTGGGCCATAACTAAAGCGAATCATGCGCCGCATGCGGGACGAATTTCGCTCGCGCCAATTGTGTCCACGAACTTGTATAGAGATGTTCAAACTAGCGAATTGCTGGAAAGCCGCGAAACTTCCTCATAATTAAAACGACTGACGTGCACGAGATTGACTTCGATGTGACCAGAGCTTTACAGGCGTTTTTTTTTCCTGATTGTGTCGTGGAGTAGATCCCAGTTTCAGAGTGTTCAAATTGGGATTATCCCTATTGCCCCTCTAACATGGGGCTTAAACATAACTGGTGAAATGTGGGTGTATATTATAGGTACAGCTCTGCCGAACCCTTCGGGAATTGCATGCGTGATGTTATATTTATGTGATGTTATGTTTATGTTTGTAATAATGTTAGGACTATTGTAATATCGTATACTTTTACAATGTTTGTAAATATGTGCACCATGTATCTGATAATTTATTTATTCATTATTGCTCCATTTATAATTCTTTTTACCTTTTGTGGTACAGTAATCTTATTTTAGGTGCACCGTCTTCACATATTATTATATAATTGATGTATACAAAATATTGTAAAACATTTTTAAAAGAGTAACGGTGGAGTTTCTTGCCCATTCTTCTCCATACGAAAACTACCTTTTGGAAGGGGCAACTAGAATCAGTTCTATTTCTTTGTTTTGACGATCAAAAGTGCCTTATATGTGCCTATTTGAAATAAATTATTTGACTTTGACTTTATGTTTTTAAATTTGGATAGTTTTGTCATAATGATTTAGTTCCGCTTACCTTCAGTTCGTTTCCGTACAGGTCTCCTTAGAGCAGCTCTTGCTTTCATTAACCTTTCCTGAAATATGTTAACAATGCATTATACTGCAGAATAATCTTTATAATAAGCAAATCTCATTCTCCTATCCAATTGGACGTGGAAAAAAGCGAAGGCGAATAGGGACATTAGCGTAAAAAATGATAAAGCTGGTATTTCTACATTTATTTTAAACTAGCTGCCGTCCGCGGCTACATCCACGTGGTATGTCGATAATAAGTAGCCTATGACCTTCCTCGGGATGCCATCTATCTCCTTGCCAAATTTTATCGAAATCCATTCAGTGGTTTAGGCGTGACAAGGTAACATACAGACAGACAGACAGAGTTACTTTCGAATTTATAATATTAGTACGGATGGAATTAAAAAAATAAAATTCGCTACTTTGAATGATCTATAGCGATGAAATAAACTCCATAATAATTGGAAGTAATAAGGCTTCCTCATAAAATGAAAATTGTGGAAAAAAACTACCCTCAATTGAAAATAAACATGTTTTTTTTAGCCTGAACCTACTATTTGTTTGAACATTATTGTTTTGCGACATCCACGCGAACGAAGTCGCGGGCTCAGCTAGTTTATAAATAAAATAATTTATTTGTATAAATAATTTATTTTTATTTTTACTTACAAATTCGTCGGGCAGCGTGACCAGTCTCTGTTTTATTAATTCTTCCCATTCGAGGAACGGCTGAGTGACGAGTAGTTTGAAACTGAAAAGTAATTATTTAATTACAACATTAATTTAGTTTTCATTCGAGATGTATGTGTGTGGAGCAGTATTGTAGATATAATGCGTGTATTTAGGGCGCGTGCCGCTGCGTGACTAAAAAATAATTTTTGCTCCTCTTTCTCAGTTTTAATGATGGTCTGGCAGTTTGAGTACTTTATGCGGCCTACCCAAATGTCCTTTCTTTGGTATTGTTCGTCGAGTCGTTGAGCTTCTCGGTTACTGACAAATGCTTGCACTCAATGGACAGGTCCACTCAAATCTATGTGGTTCTTTCCTCAAAAACCATTTCAGACATTAATCTACATGGTCCTCATATGGCCTGACCAAGATTATGTCTGGACCTTAAAAGAGACTGCGACCTCTGAGTTTGTTTCGGCCTTTCTTCTCAGAGTAGTCAGATAGGAAACGCCGACCTCATCTAGCTTATTTTCTTTTTTTTTTGTATATTTTGTAAAAGTCTTTCCGATATCCTATTTACAGAATAAAATATTTCATTTCATTTCAAAGGAGGAGGTTCTCAATTCACCTGTTTTTTTTTTTCTTCAAAGTCAGATATCTTTTATCCGTGGAATAAAATTGTCGTCTCACAGTTTTTGTATGGAAAGACTGTAAAAAATTCAAAGTTTATTCGCAGGATAACACAACACGGTACCTATACAAGTTTGGTGAAATTCGCCCTTATGTGTTAGTTACGCGATTACTCCGCCAATTTTATTATGAATGGAATAGATATTGGTGTCTTTGCTTTTCAGTTTTAGTTTTTGCGGTGGTAACTACCAAAATTAAAGTTATTTTTCACTTTTTAGTGTGTTTTTTGGAAGTCGGTTTTTTTTTTTTTTTGTAATAAGTTTTTATTGTCCACTTTTTAGTTGTAGTACCCACCCCACACAAATTCGAGTATTATACCTGCTATGTAAATAACAGTGACGGAGTCACATAGACCATCGTCTACATAAACTAAGTGGGAAAAATACGTAATATTGAAGCTAACTCAAAAACTACGCTAGCAAAGTTAATAAAATTTATATGGGACCACCTCTGAAGCATGACCTACCAAACAAAAAAAAGAATCATCAAAATCGATTCATATTATAATTAAAAATATCAGCTGTTTCATACAAAAATGCAATATTTACCTGATGAAAATGTATGAAACGGATATATTTTTTTTGCTATTTCGTATTTGCTCCCATAGTGAAAGTTGTTTATAATCATGAGTAGGTACTTTCACCCCTTGAAAGATTAACAGTGAATTAAAAATCATCGTGTATACTGTCTTGTTTGCCCAACTACCAAACGAAAGGAGATTTCATCCCTATTATTCATACTTAATTGGCGGAGTAATGAAAAAAAAAAATACAGACGAATTGAGAACCTCCTTCTTCTTGAAGAAGTCGGTTAAAAATACATACGTTTTAGCTATCTCAGTTTGCAAGAGTGACGGCTTATAGGGCTCAGCAAAGTTGATCCTCGTGAGGTTCCCGCGGTACGCGTACCAGAAGTCATAAAACTTGAACCTGGTGACCTCCTTCAGCTGGTACCAGCGACGCTGCAGCAGCATCGGGGAACAGTGGTGACCTCTGAGAAAGGTTTTTTTTTTTAATGAAAGTGCCTCTTGTTTTTGCTGTTGTACGTATACAGGGTGTAAGGGTAAACACTGTTATCACTCAAACCATGGGTAGTTCACTTAGATATAAAAATAAATGACAGAGTAACAACATTTTTGTTTTTTATAAAAGATTTTAAAAAGTTTATATCCGACACCATGCTCGGTAGCGAAACAGCTAATTGACTGAGTGAGCTCGAGGTCGGTCAGGTCACGTCCTGCGCCCCCCACCCGGGTTGAGACACATGTTCGTTGCCCTAGCGCATAGGTAACTCTAAAATCTCTTGCGGGGCGGTTAAGCTCGGCCGCTTATGCTGTTAGAAAGATAAGACAGTTAATAGATGTAGAAACCTCGCGTTTGGTCTATTTCAGTTACTTCCACAGCATTATCTCGTATGGCATTTTACTGTGGGGTCGGGCTGCTGACATTGAATCCTTTTTTATTTTGCAAAAAAAAGCTGTCAGAGCCATTTATAATCTATGTCACCGCGAATCTCTCAGGGAACTATTTAAAAAGATTAATATCATGACGGTACCTTGCCAATTTATTTATGAGAATATTATGTATGTAAGAAAAAACTTAAATCTTTTTAATAAAATAAGTGATAGACATAATTTTAATACTAGAAATAAAGATAAAATAGATCAACCATTTTTCAGATTAGCTAAAGTACAAACATCTTTTATGGGGTACTGCGTTAAATGCTATAACAAAATACCTTGTGATACATTGCAATTAAATGAAAGAAAATTTAAAACTTATATAAAAAGTACACTTTGTAAACAACCTTATTACAAATTAGAGGATTATATTCAAGATAAGAATGCTTGGAAACATGCTGGTCTTGCTCCATAGGACGATTTAGTGTCTGGACAAAATCAAACTGATAGCTAATTTAGTTTTTTATTTTATTATTTGTATGTCATAGACTTTTACACTCTGTCAATACTTAAACTCACGCACTGACTTATTAGACTACTTGTAACAATGTTAGGACTATTGTAATATCGTATACTTTTACAATCTTTGTAAATATGTGAGCACCATATATCTGGTAAGAGGTAAAATGTATTTTTTCCATTGATTTTATGTTCTATAAATGACATCAGCCACTGGTTTCAACGATAACGGTGTTTACCCTAACACCCTGTATGGCTATATTTTTTAGACTTGGTTTGTCAAAAAAATATGCGAAAATCGGACGAGTGATTTTCCAAATATAATACACTAGCTGCTTTTTCCCCGCGGTTTTACTCGCACAAGCCTTAATCCCGTGTGAATATCGGGATAATAAGTTCTATGTCCTAACCCAGGTCATTGTCTACCCATGTACCAAATTTCATCCAAATCCGTTCAGGCGTTTAGCGTGAAAGCGAAACAAACAAAAATATAATCTTTTCTCTTTATAATATTAAACTTACTTCTTATTATAATACAAGGTAGCCATTGACCACGCTTCAGCCAGCTTCCCACCGCTCAGAAACTCGAGGTTGTACATCTTTACCAGCTGAAACAGTTCTTCCAACACTGGACGATCCTCCTTATCTTTTGAATTGTTCTGAAATTTTACAAGACATACTTAATTAAAAAAATTACAAGGCTTCAATTTTTGTGGAAACTTAAATACCTAAAACCAGCCAAGTGCGTGTCGAACCACGCACAGTGAAGGGTTCCGTAGTTGGGCTGAATTTATCCCAAGCACAAACTTAACATTGTAGTTGAAAAACTTTTTCTCCCATACGGTATGTATGGGAGAACATGTTTTTGCAATTTCAAATGTTCAAATATTCTCTTTTTTATTTTTCAAATATGTTGTACGCCGTCGCCATCGGGAACAGCATCCAAGGAAGTGGTCAGGATTATCTAGAGACGAAACTCTTCTCTACTTGTTTTCATGCAATAATGACCATAATTATCTAGCTAATAAGGTCTATTTTCTGCTGGACGAACACCATGTCGAATAGCAGCCGGTCTGGCAGCGACATCCAGGGCGCCTACCACCGCCGCTTACAGAAGTATTATTTTAATCTTACTTCGTGGGGAAAAGAGGTGGAGCTATATGTCTTGTAGAGGTTCCTCTCTTTCCTACACTGAAGTAATATTAAAATAATACTGCTGTAGGCGGTGGTGGTAGGCCCCCAGGTCGCTTTGGGCACAGCATCCATGAGGTTGTTAGCTGCCTACAGACTTAAGACCTTCTTTTCATACAACAATGAACATAATTACCTGGCCAATAAGGTCTATTTTTTGGTGGACGAGCACCAGGTCGAATAGCAGCCAGTCTGTGAGCGACATCCGGGCTGGTTTGGGTACGGCATCCATGCAGTCGTTGGCTGCTAGGAGACGGTCCAGCTTCTTTAATGTTAAGGCTCGCATTCGCGTCCTGAGTACAAAAAATCACGTACAGGGTATGGTTTTATGAGAGATGTCTGTTTAATTAACCGACTTCTTCAAAAAGGAAGAGGTTCTCAATTCGTCTGTATTTTTTTTTTGTTTGTTTGTTACTCGATTACTCCGCCAATTATGAAAAATAGGGACGAAATCTCCTTTCGTGAAAACATTTTCCAGTCGGCAAAATTTGATAGTTGGGCAAACAAGACAGTATACACGATGATTTTTAATTCACTGTTAACCTTTCAAGGGGTGAAAGTACACATAATTATAAACAACTTTTACTATGGGAACAAATACGAAATAGCAAAAAAAAACATATCCGTTTCATACAAATTTCATCGAGTAAATATTGCATTTTTGTATGAAACAGCAGATATTTTTTTCGATGTTTCAGAATTGGTCTTATAGTGAAAGTTGCTCTAAATCACGAGTACTTTCACCGTTCACGCCCTGAAAGGTAAATAGTGAATTAAAAATCCCCGTGTAGAGTGTGGTAACTCAGCAAAACTTACCATAGTAATTGGCAGTCGCAACCGGTTTCCTTCCTCAATTCTTTCCATATATCTTCCTCTGGTTTCTTTTCGTGTAGTAGCAAACGTGCGACGGCTCGGATCAGACGTCTCTTGAACTTATCTAATTCTACCCCAGCCTTACTAGGGACCGGTTTCTCTGTAAAGAAAGAAGGGGATTCTTATAATTATTGTCAATAAAGATATTAGTGCGGTTGTTTTTAGACCTTTGAATTTTTCCAATTCATAATCTTTATTTGCGTTCCTACTGGTAGCCATACGCGTTACGATATACTTACTTGCTATACAACATTATTTTTTGTTTATGGTAAACCCGAAAAGGGGTTATTGTACTCATCATTTTGAACAACTTTTTCCATGGGAACAAATTTGAAATCGCAAAAAAAAAATCATTGTGTTCGCTTAAGTGAACACAAATGTATGGAACAAATGATTTTTTTTTTGTCCCATAGAAAAAGTTGTTCAAAATGATGATTAGAATGACCCCTTTTCGGGTTTAGCATAAACAAAAAATAAGGTTGTATACAATACAAGTTTAGCTTGGGTAACCTCGGAAGTCTTTAAACAGACTTCAGACCCAGATTGGCCGAAACGAGGAAAATCTGTTCTAAAATCTGCACCAGTCACAAGCAAAAAATCCACCCTGTGTATAATGCCCACTTCACATCGCTATTCGGTATTCGCGTATTTTACAGTGTTAAAACACTGTATATATATTCGGCTATATAGTGTAGACGGACACGAGTGATACGGATACGAGTGTTCGTGTATTTGCGTAACTATTCGTCTTTTTATTCGTGAAAAATAGGCAAATATAAGCGAATAGAGTAGGTAATAGGTAATACGGGCTGATATCCGCAACACATCTTCATAATTGGGCAAATAAGACGAATACGCAAACACGAATAGCGATGTAAAATGCCACCAATAGAATAATTTTGAGAAACAAAGCGAATTTTGGTACGTACATAAACGAATATGGAAGTACACACGGCTACACATCAAGCTATACATTTCCAGTATAAGCTGATCTCGCATTGTATAGGATTTCCGAACAATGCGAGGTCAGTGTAAACTGGAATGTGTAGCTTGATGTGTAGCTGTAGCCGTGTGTACATTTTTTTAGAATAGAATAGAATAACTTTATTTTGCATAAAATAATGTAATTACTAGCTGATTTATGTATTCTATTAGGAAGTGCCTTCGCTGCCGGCGCCGATTGCTGAATTGGCTACCAGCGCCGCCGGTCGCTGAATTGGCTGCCGGCGCGGCGCTGACTTTGGCTGTCAATTTGGCCTATGTAGTAGATAGGCGCTACCCCGCTTAGAAAAAACATCTAATAGAACATATTTTTTTTCCATAATTAATAATTTCCCTATTCGAGTACCTAATAAAGCCTCCTCGGAACCGAACTAGTTAGATCAGGTCAAATATTTGTACTCGCAAAAAAAGGTTAGGTTAGGTTAGAACTGTGACCCCCTAGCCAAAAACGACTAAGTAATAGACAGAAAAAATATATTTTAGTTAGGTTGGAGTTCTGAATACTGGAAGGGTTATCAATGTTATCCTTATCATAACCGCCGCGCCGCGCCGCCGTTGTGCGTTATGTTTGGGGAGCCGGTGACGGTGGTGACTGCCGGTTCCCAATGCAATGGCGTTATTTTTGGGAGCCGGCACCGGCAGCTGAGGCACTCCCTTTCTATTATATATTATTATATTGTGTAGTATGTATTTAGATGTAAGTATAAAACTAAAACTACATAAAATTATTACCTATATTATTTTCCTATTTTAAGATTAAAGAAATCAAGATTATAAAATAATGCTTGAAGAATGTCCATGAATTCTAATACGTTTCCAAGATTTTTTTTTTACTTTGCATATATCAACATTGAATTATTTTTCTAGACTTATCTTTAAAACGCAGGTTGTGTGTGGCCGATTTTTGAATAAACAAATAGTGCTTCTGCTTGAAATGGAATATTGCACTCGGCGTCACACCACACACGCTCGCTTGACAGAGTTTCATATTTAATACAGCGCCATCTATTACGAGTACAATAGATGCTACGAAATTTGACGATTTTTTATTATTTTATTCACTACGGAATTATGAATTTCATTCTTCAATTTTTAATCAAATCAATTCAAATTTCAATTCATCCTTACATTTTTTATTACTTAATATTTTTATTGTACGTATACTACTTTTAGTTTCAAGGTAGGTACTTTTACTAGGTAGTTTATCGCCTTTTCCTTTTATTCCACGTGTGAATATTATAAACACAGATTTATTTAATGGTTCATACGCAAATGAAATAAGTAGGTCCCGCAACCCGGTACACGGTATACCTACATGCGCGAGTATCGTTTGATTTGTGTTTGTGATTATATCTCAGTCAGATCAGATCAGACCAACAAAATGTATGAATAACAGAGCGCTCCCCAAAAATAAAATAACTAAAAACAAAATCATTCGAAATTCATTTTTTCAACTGGCAGCACGACCGTGCTACTTGACTGAACCGGAAATACTCAAATAATAATAATTATTATAAATAATATTGAATTACGTGATTTGTGTAAATGTAGGTGAGTAGTGCAATAAATTTAAAAAAATCTCCGGTTCTTGACCTCTTGACTTGATTATTGCAATAATTAGGTGGGTTGTACAAAAATAAAAATATTTTTTTCTTTGATTAAAAATAAATCACGCTACCTTCCAGCTCTAAACATGAAGAAAACATAATAATAAAATAAGTATTTGTAATTTTTGTTTTTTTTATTTGGTTAATTTTATTTACGTCTCTATTTTTGTAAAATAATTATTAATTCTCTTGTCGACTATCAACGAGCGGCTTATATTTTTAACTCATGGCTATTTTTAATGGTGTGTTAATTATTATTTTTTTTTTAATAAAAATAAATGTCGCTAGTGCAATTAAACGTAGGTAATTAAATAGGAATGCCAGCAGAAGTCCAGTAAAACGACTTTATATATCAGCGGATGACACGTCTGCTTAGTTCTAATGCAACCTCGCAAATGAACATTCTGGACTCCGGAGCAAACCAGCTAGACGTAAGAAACATCAAAATATAAATTACCCATTGAGTATAGGAAACCCGGAAACAGTTATTAATCACATTAGAATCAACTAAACACATTCACTAAAACATTATCAAGCTAGAGTTTCCTTTCACAGTACACATTTCTTTACACTTGCGAACACGTCAACGTTTCAAAACAAAATGGCGAAAACGTGCATCGTTCAATAGAGACCGACTGCGCCGAATCCACGGGAAGCTTGTTCAACGTGTGCGACACAAATAGACTGTCTTTCTATCCTTGTCGCGCATCATAGCGGGATTTTGAGACAAGGGAGTTGCGTGAGCGAGATATCAACATTTCGAAATCACGAGCCACTTTGAATGTGGACTTCAAACGAGTCGGACCTATGTATGGCTGCGGAGTGCCGGAAAATTATGTGAACCGCGTTAATTTAAAACAAGCATTATTAATTTATTATTGCACTAATGCACAGTGGCTTTTAATTCTAACTTAGATCTTGGACATTGGTATTGTTTGTCTGCTTACTCCGTTACTAAAATAATAAAGGCGTGATGAATTTACTGCGAAAGTAGGCTACGGACGTTATGTCATTGGAATAGAAAACGATTTGCAGAGAGAAATGTGATCTTAAAGTTTGTATTTAATTTTTTGTTATACAGTGAGACTATTGACCCTAACTAGATCACAAAAATAAACAGGTAAACCTGAATTTGCCCAGGTAGGCATGTATATTTTTCTCAAGCATTTCGAAAGGCTCCGAATACTCGTAATCATAGCAGATAAGAACCCCTACTATGTACCTTCTTAGTGTGAAGTAGTGAGAACTGAACTGGATTCAAACCTCCAAAAGATTAATAGGTAGGTAGGGAAGTAGGTACATCATAATTAACCGATGGTTTTGGACGAGAAAGGGCAGGAAAATAAAATTTCCAATAGTAAAAAATTCAAAGATATTGTCAACGAAAGTAGGAAATAAAATAAACCAGTAAGTATTATCATTTAAAACTAAAGTACAGTGCTATTTTTCTGTTTTTAAAACAACTTCGATAAAAACATGACTGGGTTTCCATCAAAACTCAATCGAGAATTTTGCGCTCATAGTAGGGACTGACAAGAAAAAATCGAGCGCGCGGCGGCCAATTCAGCTTGTTTCCATTGATACAGGTCAAGTTATTTATGCATTTAAAATTACCTTTATTGTTTTTTCAATCATCACGCCTGTTTTTCTTTTCTCCTAAGGTTAATTAGGCAGAGTTGTACCTATAGCAACCACACTCAGGCTGATTTTTATCAAAGTCAGATATTTTTTATCCGTGGAATAAAATTGTCGTCTGACAGTTTTTGTATAGAAAAACTGTCAAAAATTCAAAATTTATTCGCAGGATAGACTTATACTCGGTATAAAAGTTTGGTGAAATTCGCCCTAAGCCAGTTACTAAGGGACTTGTACCTACTTAAACCTACATCGTGCGCAAATAATGCACCTATTTATTTGAAAATATTTATGCCAGTTACTTGTCATCCTTTGACACCAAATATTTTTATTTGTAAATACGATTCTCGTATCGCACGAGTCTTGTTTATGAAACCGTACCCGCCAGCTGTAACTTGTTTGTAGGGGCGATAGTGTTTCTGTGCACACGATTATAAGCTTTGACTTTTTACGATAAAGTTTACTTTCACGTATACGAATTCTATGTACTTACATTCTTTGACCTTCGTGCAGTAAATTATCCAACGGTTATTCATAAGTCTGTGACGATAGAGTACAAGGTATCTTCATTATTCAAGCACGTTTTTATCATCGACTGAGTTGCCTAGGCAACCTCCCCAAAAAATTATTAGCATTTTTTTTGGTCTTTCATTGTCATCGGAATATTTATTTACATACTACCATGAAAATCAAACCAAATTAAGTTTGATATTACAGATTTTTCTATATTATTTAACCTCTCACCACCAGGTTAACCTCTCAGACCTAAAATATCGAACCAGTCCACCAAAGCTGAGATGTGCGGAGATTTCAAAAGGGGAGACAAGAAGAGATAAGTATTTTTCAGATAATGGTGTAGGTACCTATCCACCGACCGAAGCTAGAGATGCGTGCAGGCGTAGTATTATAATATCTGTGGTACTGGCTAGACTGGAGCGGAGATAACATTAATTGTGTCACAGTCATTGTGTGCAGTTTGCTGGTTAGAGCTGGGATGTGTGCTGGCTAGAGCGAAACTGAGTTGCGTGCGGCGAGCGTTGCATGTTTACATCTCCTCGTCTCCGCTGCGCGCTGTCGAGGTCGCCAGCTTGCGGGGCACAGCTTACATCTCCGCTTCGTACCGCCGCCGCGCGCCGCCACCCAGCTCAATACCGGCGAGGCACAGCTCACATCTCCGCTTCGATCGCGCTATTCAAATATGATACATCTCCGCTCAATGGTATTCTCGGAAGCTGATTAAGACGAGATGTGTGAATAACGAAATTCTATTGGTTGTCTTTATGTAACGCATCTCTTCTAGAATGTTGTTGAACTGTTAAAATGAAACAAATTGTGATTGATCATGTGCTAGGCAACACAAGAGTGCAGAATCACGTTTCTTCGTCACCGTCGCGCCTGTCTGCGAGAGCCTTAAGGGTTTTAGGAAAGTCAGGCTGATCAGCGGTTGGTGGACAAACAAACTCCGAAGCGGCTGGTCCTCCGTATTTGTTTTCGTTCTTCTGTCGCAACTTGTATTATAAGTACTTGTAGTAGAGTCTTAGGTAGAGAGACCTAAAAAAATAGGAAGATACGAAGATACTTACCATCAAAAACACTGGAAGGTAACTCGAAGGACGCGGTGTTAGCTTTCTGTTGCTATCTCGCTCTTAGTAAGTAATCAATAAAATGAAATGCGCTGCGGGCCTGCGGCACGACCGCGTATCAGTCTGTATCATATATATAAAAGTACTTTGTGGTCTGTATTCTGCTTAGCCCTCCAGCACACTCTATTACCGTGCGTTTGCACTGACGAAACATTCACGATAAAACATGTTGAAATCTCTATTTTCTGTCAATGTTCCATACAATTTTTGACAGGAAAGATGTCATGTTTTGTTGTAATGTTTCGCCAGTGCAAACGCACGGTTAGGCTTACACATACAGAAATCCAATTCAGCCCATGCATGGCTAATAAAAGAGGCTCGGTTTTTTTATTAGCCATGCATTTAATTTTACATGTTTTTTTAATCTTACGTCTTTATGGCAAAAAATATAGGTACCTAAAAAATAATTATCATACTGCTACGGCTACACTTCGGGATAACGCGAACTTTTCTTGGTGCGGTCTGTGTTGCTCAGCGAGTAATCGGGGCGGTGTGCGAAAGAGAGCGCACGAAGAAAAGTTCGCGATAACGCGAAGTGTAGCCGTAGCATAAGTATTTATTTATTTCAGCGCAAAGGTAGCCCGCGAATTTCAAATTTTCTTACGTGTTTCAATTTTCAGGGCCCTTACCACCAGCTCTTACAGCAGTATTATTTTAATATTACTTCAGTGTAGGAAAGAGATGAAGCTCTACAGGACGTATAGCTCCATCTCTTTCCCCCACTGAGTAACATTAAAATAATACTGCTGTAAGCGGTGGTGGTAGGCCCCCAGGTCAGTTGTCAGGTTTCAGGTTGTATCTTCTTGATGAACGTACCTATGTTCGCGACCCTATTATCATAAGTATGTATTTACAGAATTCTATTCATTAGAATCATTAGTACATCTCTCTATCTCAAAGTTAGATTTGACTTTCATAAAATTTTCATAACATTACAGACCACATCTAACCCTGAGAGATTTAATAATGATTCTAATGAATAGAATTCTGTAAATACATTATAATATCGCGAATCATAATTTATTTTGATCAGGATACGAACTGCGAAAATCTTAAGAAAATTTGAATTTCGCGGGCTACTTTTGCGAAACTACCAAACTACCTAACATTTTGTAGAGTTATTCAAAATGATACCTAAACTTGAAAGAAACCTAAACGCTTTGGAATTATTTTCCTCACAGGCAGAGCTGACTCTACACGCTGTTAGCAGAATAGGAAAATACCAACATTCGTTCTGCGGCTTGGCTTTAGAGGCTGTCTAGCTAGACTAGAGGTATAGAGACAGACGGCATCAATGTAGGTACGTGGCATCTTCAACACTTTCTATCTGAATTCTGTGCTTTCGACACAATTCAAAATTACAAACCGTGTTAATGCCTCCTGGCTAGCCTGTCTGTGCGTGCTTGGTGCTGGCCTGCTTCTGTCATCCGCAAAGTGATGCGGTAAAAGTCGATATTTTTTATCGATATTTTCATACTAAGTTTTATCGATAGTTTCATATTGATTGATTGATTGAAAATAAAAGTAGGTGGCTATGGTCAAACCGTGTTTTTGTTATTACCAAAATCTATTCTCATAGGCTCGCCCCCTATTACATGGGACTTAAGATAAAGGTACATAAGTACCGAAGAATTTATTATACACGGAATTCCACAAAGCGTGTGTCTTCGCGCCTACTCTATTTTTTATTTTTATTTATAAATACCGATCTGTATGCGAAATCTTCACATTTGTTGGCGACACTGCCCTAATATATTTTAATGTTTGGGCACTTTCCAACGCTTAGCCGCGTGGTGACATAGCAGTGCCGTAGCAGTTATCCCTTTGGTGAATATTCTTCAAAAAATAACGAGAAGTATTTATTTTTAATATTTTAACGTTAGTACTTTCTAAGTTTCTAACTGGATTAAAATAATATCCTCATCATTCATTAGCAGATTGCTCTCGTAGACATTTTATAATAATTTCCATTTTAGCAACTTTTTTTGTTAACCTTCTATTGCTTTCTCTGATCCGCTTTACTTGAAGTCTTTGCCTTTTAATGGTATCCTGAGCCCTCATCAAAGATAATTTCAAGTGACGTGTTTGACGCGAGTCCTGGGGATTTGGTGAATAATACGCTTCGCGTTTGGCTTGGATTTCATCGGCTGATTCTACATGTAACTTTTCCACAGTGATCTGAAAATATTACAGAAAACGTGAAGTGTTAGTTAGTTTAAAGTAATGTTCGACAAAAACCTTATAATTGTGTAATAATGGGATTAAACACCTCGATCAGAGCCAGAGGGTCCTCTTCTTTTATCCGTTTTACTGGTGCTACATCAAGTGGGTCCTCTTCCTTTATACGAATTGGTGGCGCTAAATCAGGCGGTTCCTCTTCCTTTATACGATTGGCGGGCGCTAGATCAGGAGAATCTTCTTCCTTTATACAAATTTCTGGTGCTAGATGTGGAGACTCCAGTTCCTTTATACGATCTGTTGCCGCTAGATCAGGAGGGTCTTGTTTATTTGTGGGTTTTGGTGGTGTTGGATGAGGAGCGTCCTTTTTCTTCCTACGTTTTGGTGGTGCCAGATCAGCATTGTTGTGAATATTATTGCAATTTGTGAGTGAATCGATCTGAAAAGTACATAATTTTTAGCATAGTGCCAAACACAGCTCTCCGTTGATATTTTATACTCAACAAATTAATAAGAATGAAGACAATACACTACCTCGTCAAAAATAGGGTGAAGTTGCAATGTTGGAATAGCATCAAAAAGTAAATATGTTTTGGTACTCTTTTTCGTGAAACTGTCAGCCTCGAAATGCTCAGAGCAAATGGTATCGTGTTTTTGAGGACACCAATTGCATTTGCCAGTCGCTCTTATCCATTTATCTTTTACATAAGGATTATAAGGAAACCTAAAAGGAACAAATGGAACAATTTGTATTATAAAACTTAATATGAAAGTTAGGTACTAAGTATTAGCTGCGGGCTGCGGAACATATTTTTTGCCTAATATGATGAGAATAAGTTAAAAGCAACAGATTAACAACTTATTTTATTAGAAATGAAGTACATCGCATCATTACAAAATGCATTATCGAATGCGCGAATCGACGCGATGCCAGACAACGTGTCACTTCACTATTTCACGACACAAACAGCGCTACCATCCGCGTTTAGAAGGAACAAAATCGGAGTAGGTTTGATTACAGCCTACATGTTCTGTGTTCCAATATAACTCAGACGCGCATTTGTATAGAAGCTAAACATTGCTTTATTTACTTACTTGTGATATGACACGCCAGAATTGTGTTTATTTACATTTTTACTTTGATTATTACACCAAATCACAGCACAATGAGGCATTTCTATTTTCTATCTGTTTTTGAAATAGTTACGATAGGTACGCAGCGTTAAGGTAGGTACCTAGGTACTCTACAACGTGTGAGCAGATTACTGACTGACGGACGGATGACGGGTTGACTCATGGCGGCCCGTGACAATTGTAATTGCGCTCAGCGCAGAACCTATTTACTGCTAGGGTTGCCAACCATAATGTTAAAAACATGATTAGGTAGGTAAACTATTCCCCTCTTAGGTACCTACTACTTACGTGAACATATATCATTTAAACCAATCCCTCGTACCTCTGTTTACTAACGGTTAAAAATAAAAATAGTAAAGGAATCTTAGTATCCAAAATACCTACTGTTTTTGACACCCTAGCTAGAACATTTTATACAAAACAAGTTAAATAAAAGCTTGAGTATCATTTCTATTTCAGTTTTTATTTTCAAAGCTGCCAGGCCCACGACACAAGACATGAGCGAGCATAATAATTATATATAAGTACCTATAGTGAAAAGGAGCTCATCCGGGGAAGTACTACCTCCACTATCCACCACGATGTAAGTATTTCTGCTGCCAAGCCTGTTGCTGTGTTCCAATTCGTAGGAAAAGCCTGGGTATGGGTGCTGGGGTAGGTAATTACAGACACATAGAAATTAATTTCGGCTCTATCTCTGGCATGGCATCGTAGGGAGCGGTTACAATTTAACATCTGGTGATGTGGCGGTTTCTTGGCCTAATAAGTAATGAATAAACTAATAAGTTCCACAAAACCCTCATTACTGTTTATTTTGTAAAAAAAACGTTGGCAACCTTAGGCACTGCGGGCCGGTGGGTGGGCGATTCTTTGCTACCACACAGGGTGTTTTAAAATGTGTGTAAACATGATTAGTTTTTTCTTGTACCTACATTTTGAGGAGACTCACACTGGGACGCCATGCCAGCACGGTGGTGCAGGGTTTATGATGCGTGTGGGTATGAGTTTGGGTACGTACTTCACATGGCTTCAGCTTGGTCAACTATAATTTTTTTTAACATAGCGATCTGGTTGCGCCGCCAATGGTTCCCAGAGAGGTAACTTTTAACCTATGGTTTAAAATAAGGGTTTACTTTTAAAATCTATAAAATAAAACTCAAATTCAGCGATCAATTGTATTCGAAAACACATCATTTCTATTCTACAGCAGCAACTTAAACATACGGTTTTTGATAATGACTAGAAACAATACAAAACATATTCTTATGATAAACTTAGGAAACTAAACATTTTAGGAATGTTTTAATATAATATAAGATACATATACCACTCTAAAAGCCCCCAGTCTATTCATTTTCCCTGTATTATTGTTGTTATCACTTAGACATTTCTTTTAGAGATCCAGTCTCAACCTGTAGATGTTAGAGAGACTCCCATCTTCTGCAATACATAGGTAAGAAATGGAAAGAACCTGTGACTCCGTCAATCATAGGACTTGAACATACATCTTCAACAGCTAAGCTGCCATTCCTTTGTCTAACCATATCACCCTACCCATTTAACTTTCAAATATATAATTATTACTTATATAAATACATAAATACAATTTAACTTTCAAATATATAATTATTACTTAAATAAACAGCAAAACAAAATCAGACGTCATTGAGATTAAAAAGTGGCACTACGGAAGGTAAGGTAACTGTTGTAAAACTAACATTTAGTGGATAAATTGTGACATTACATCATTATTTTGGTTAGATAATACTGATAATAGTAATGTCTTGATTTTTTTATGCATCAATTTGCATGTGGTACATGTCTTTAGTATCATAATCTGAAACAAAAAGGAATTATGTGTTAGTACAATCAGAATCAAAAGGAAATGATCACTGAAAGGGCATGTATTGTTAAGATGAAAACTGGCCAATTACAATCATTTTCACAAAAATGTTACAAGTGCTTTACTGTCATTTTTTTCATGGTCTTTTGGGCACATAACATTAGTGCAAAAGTAAATAAAAAAATGAATTACATACCTTTCTCCTCAATACCGTTCTTCTTGTCCAATGCCTTCTTCAGCGTAGCAATGGTGGCGGACAAGTTATGAACGCCCATCATCAGGTCCCATGCCTGCACAAAGTTGTTGTTGCTCTCTATAAAATAAACAAATAGTTTGAAGTTATGATAATCCATAGTGTACAGTATGCCTTTATGCTTATTACAGCGCTTGCACATTTCATACTTTTTATAGGTCTGACAGTCAGTCAGTTTTAGTTTTTGTATGAGTTACATTTTGTAGGATGTGTGCATTAATACATTTCATTTAGGTCCTACAAAAATCTAACAACGATTGTATGCCATCTGTGAACACTTTTATAGTAAGTACCTACTCACACTACAACAAGCATAAAGGTCAATAAATAAAACTTTATTTGGAACAGTTTCAGGTGTTTCAAACCAAGAGAGAGAAGATAGCTGCAAAAGTAGAAATGTCTCAAACTCAAAGCATTTATTTCTATTATACCATTTACAGGCACTTTTGAATTGTGAAGGAGTTGGTCAGTCAGAAATATGAAGCTAGTTGCCCAAGTGTTGCCAAAGTCTAGTAGGTACCTATGGCAAATCCATATGCAGGTACCCTAATACAGGGTATACCTGCGTATAGGGTAAAGCTGCGTATAGGGTATACCTGCGTATAGCCTATAACTGCGTATAGGGTATACCTGCGTACCTATGGATTGGCCGAGCGGAACAAGGAAAGGGAGGCGTTTGGCCTACAGTGAGACACAGGCTGAATAAATTTATCAAGGTAAATACAATTGCATTCAAACCGAAGTGTTATCCTCGTACATGGAGTAGTTTTCGATGTGAGTGAAACCGTAAGCAATAGCTAGTATAGTAGTAACATAAACCGGTATACTTACTGTCGTGAATAAGATGCTCATAATAATTGGTCGCAAGGACTGGGCTCAGCTTGGACATTTTGAACGGTCCAATGTATGTAGGTTCTCCTTCTTTAACAGTCATTTTCCTTGAACTGCGATAGCTAATTCGTCACAGAAAGATGAATTTGCACTCACTTGAATTTGCACTTGCAAAGTCTCAAACAATCAAATCAAACAATGGCAAATTGACAATGATCGACTCCAGTGTTGCCTGAAGTATCGAATATTATTGATTTTCTGAAAATCTTAAATTAAATAAATCTAAATAATAATAATAATCTTTCTTGTGAAACATGAGATAAATAAAGAGTCTCGATCACATTTTTCCCATCATTGATAATTTCGGTCCATAAGTCGTAACACACGATTCCTTTGACCCACAGACATGTGTAAAGTGGGTGATGGACGTGCGTACTTAAAGTACGTGGTTTTTAAGTTCGCGACCTTACTCGGCTCGCCGTCAGTGATAGACGTGCGTACTTAAAGTACGCGGTTTTTAAGTTCCCGACCTTACTCGGCTTGCCGGGTGACACACGTGAAGCTTGCTCAAAATTGTCAAATTGGTGGCTCGTGGCTCGCGGCGATTACAGACGACGAGGCAAGGCGGGCTACGAGCAAAATTTCAAATCCGTTGGAGCACTGAACGAACTTACTCAGCGGTTTTTAAGTCCGTGTACTTAGCATGACACACGGGTGAGTAAGCTCGCCGAGCCATAAGTACGCGTACTTGCTCGCACGTCAATCACCCCTTTAACATCTTTCCTCTATGTTGGGAGATATTTTCGTGAGAAGTGACGGAAGTGTGTAACAGGAAGCCGGGGAAGCGCGCGCTATTTGATTTCATTCGATAAGTACTACTAATCTATGAAGTTTTTAATCTTGTTGCATAGAAGGTGAGATGATCGACTATTGACTCGTTTGAAATCTGAAGCAATGGATTAGCAATCCTTCAAACTATTCAGATTGTGATTGATCGTGTGTTATTCATTAAAATATCATTGTGATACTGCAAATAGGGTGCTGTTTAATTTTAAATTGTTGTGAGGTTGGATCAAATGTACATACATAAAATTGCTTGATAATAGGGCTTCAATGGTTTGTTTCTACAACAAATACTCAAAGCAACTCAAAGGTTTGGTGTGATTTTTTACTTTTTGCGAAAAAAAAAAAACCAAGTTGCCATTTGAAATCGCTATAAAGCTACCAATGTTAATCCGTGAATTTATGACTTTATAATCTAAATCTGCTATGAATAAATACTTAGGATTTTATCGGGACTTGACTTCGAGTCAATGATATTCACAGTCATGATATAAAAAATAAGTGTGGGCTATGCACACGCAGTACGCACGCGGCGATATTTTTAACATGTTTTGTCTTGAATGTTTCGCCAGTGCAAACGCACGGCACGATAAAAGGGGTGATAGACGTGGGAGCAAGTCCGCGTACTTATGGCTCGGCGAGCTTACTCGCCCGTCTGTAATCGCCGCGAGCCGCGAGCCAATTTGAAAATGAAGTTTTGAGCAAGCTTCACGTGTGTCACCGACGGCGAGCCGAGTAATGTCTCGAAATTAAAGACCGTACTTTAAGTACGCACGTCTATCTATCACCCACGAGAAAGTCCCAATAGAATTCTATAAAGTCAGGCGACAAAATGTTGCCAGCCTCTATCGTTTTAGTTTCGGGTATAGGTTCAAAACTTAGACCATACCATTTTAAATGATCTAAATGATGAGGGTTCAAGGTATTATATTCTGCTCAATAATCTATCTATATATAACTATTTAAAAAATCCCTTTTCCCTTGGTCACGCACGCCATAACTTGAGAACGACTTTACCAATTTCATTCATCTTTTTTTTATAGTTTTTTCATACTTTGTCGAAGGTTCTTGCAGAAAGAAAAATATAGAAAATTGCGTAAAAAAAATGGTAGGTAGGTAGGTTGGTATTTAAGTAGGTAGATATTTAGGTAGGGTAGGTAGGTATATATACGGGGCGTCCCACGGATATGCCGCATTACCCTGATGATCCCATCACCCTCCTCCAGGAGAGCCGTAGGGAGACCAGCACTTTACAGAAAAACAAATACAGACGCCTACCGTCATTCCGACCTCGCCGTCGAGGTCCAGTACGACCAACGCGATCCCGATTAAATTCGTCCCCCCGTCCCTTGTCCGATGATGTGCCAGCCCGCGCCGAAGCTGAGCACGTAGCTTTAAATTCCCCGATTAATAATAATGATCCGATATTGATCCACCCTGTCCCGTCTTGCTGTCCTCCCGTCAGTGACGCCCTAAGCCGAGGTTCGTACCCCACAGGGGGTGCCCTTAGCGAGCGTTCACTTAGTTTTAATTTAGAATAGTCATATGCCCCTGACTGGAGGCCCTGAGTGTAGTAGCTTAAGGCAGCCACAGGAAAGTCCGGTTAAATAGTTACGATTTTCATCTAAAATCAACTATGACATGCACTAGACAAAAAAAAAAAAAAAAAGGATATGCCGCATGGAGGTAAAGTACTTTGAATATTGTAGATGGAACATTTTACTGAAAGAAGACATTATTTGAATTTAAAAAACAATTTAAACTGCATTCATAGATATTTAAATAATTACATGGTTGAACCGGGAATCGAACCCGTTACATGAGAAAAATAATCACCCTGTAGCTTTATCATATCGATCGAAAGGCTTCATCATAAGGATTATTTTTTGCTGAATAACATCCATCCACAAGAATATTTCACCCTACACGGAAGGGCAACGACCGGCCGCGGCCGGCGGATGGCTGGGGCGCGCGGGGCGCGCGGGACGTTACATGACCGGCCGTCAGCTGTTTCGCAGCCTCTCGAACGCGTATCCATGAGTATCGGGACAGTGACGTAACGGATATTTACTTTTTAAAATCTTTTAATTAAAAAAAAAAACAAAATCTTAAATGTATCACAGTGAGCGTCGTCTTAGATCTAAAGTACCTAACCAATGATATTATATTAACAGATATGTTATACACTCCCAAAACAACCGAAAAAAGTGTTCCGCGCAGCAGCGGCACACATACCCACGTTTCATTCATTTTACATTTCACTACAAGTAAAAACGTTACAATTGGAATGTTTTCGAGTCTTCACGATTGCGCGCTTATAACATATCTGTTAATATAATATCATTGTACCTAACTAACATTGAATTGTATAACATTGAATTATTCACATTTGTATTGTGATTTTAGTTTAGCGTAGCAAATATTAACATTAAAATATTATGTATTATGAAATGTGCAAGGCTTTGTCCATAGTCTGAACGGAAACACAAAATTCGCGCATATCTTCGTCGTGGTAGATTAAATGTTCCGAATTCCCAATGTACCTGCAAATGTATCTGGGATTTCAGTAACCAGACTCCTATAATGTTCACTAAAGTCTGTTTTTTAATCTCGTAGACTAATTTGACATTTCAAGTGATTGTCCTTTGTTTTTTCAATTTGGAATTTGACATTAGCACCTGTCAAATTAGTCTACAAGATTAAAAAAACAGACTTTAGGCGCTATAATCTCTCCGTCTGACTAACGACAGCTGATGTCTTGACGACCGAGCGGAGGGATTAATTAAATCCAATAAGTTAACCCAAGTTCCAAACAAAGCCGACAGTAAAGCAAAGATCCCTCATCTTTGCTTTACTGCAAGAACGGCGCAAGAACAGATTAAATTTTATATAGTAAACCTTTTCGAGTTTGGTCAGCTACTTTAAATGCTCCTGTCTAGGCTTGAATGAACTCATTTAACCCTAAGTCCAAGTGAAGCAGTTAAAGCAATGCAATATTTACTTACTCCTACCCCTTTTCCTTTTTATTTTGTTTGATTTACTAGGCTTTTTGTTTTCTTTTTAATTGCCTTAGAGTCTGCTGATGTTATGTTGGCTGACTGTAGACTCGTCTCAGCGTCTAACCATATATTTATATTTTTCATTGGAGGCAACGGCAAAATAAACCTGTCAAGATGCGCTCTTAAAGATGGCAGGAAACGTTTGCTCCTTAAATCAGCTGTAACACTTAATTGTTTATTTAATAATAATGGATATATTGTGAGACAAACACCGCTTGAATAATTTTTCCACCCACGAGGATTTTTAGCTTTTTTCTCTTCCTTTAGTTGTTCTATGCTATTATTCACAGCACAAAAAATTTTATCCAACATGCTCAGTTCACTTGTGGTAAAATTCTTTAACCGATCAAGGCGGCGGTGAGTAGATGTAGATTCAATAAAGGTTTTGTGTTTAGCTGATTTTTTTACAAGCACCCGCACAGAATTATGTGTAGCACTTTCTGGTATTAGTGAATCAATAACATAAGGTTCAGTTCTACCCTTCGCTATCATTTCTAATGCCGATAGGGAAACATAAAATGAAAAGTAATTATCTGTATTTCTGGTTATAGCTCTCTCTGCGTCTCCAGAAAATCGTACTTTGATATTAACTTTTTTGCTGACCAAATCGTTAGTGTGCCTTGCAGATTTAATTAAAAGTGTAAGTTCGGGTTTCTCAGAATTTGAAGGTTTGCAACAGCAACTGCAATTCGTCGGAGAACATGGGTGGGCACTCCTTATATAGTTTACAGTGTTGGGTAAAGCACCAAATGCTAGCAAACGACCCGCAAATTCGTCGCGTTTATACCAACAACAAATATCACCTACGATATTGTTTGCCGTTTTCAATCGTAGATTTGCCACTTTTCTTCGGTCGGTTCCAGTAGTTTTTAAGTATAATTTAATCTGCCCATCTGCTCCGATTGCATAATATTCTCCTCCAAAATCAATATTTGTTGAATGTAAAATTGGCAATGTGTCTTGGATCTCTATCACAGGATTCACAGGATTAATAGCTTCTTTGAGTTTAGGAACGGCACTCATCGATTTCCAAAGTAATGTATTTTTTGATTTATCTGAAAGTGGTAGTGATGCATGCACTTCTGTCATTCTGTTTAACCAAATGCTGTGTGCTTCTAAAGGCTTCAGTGAACTTGGCCTTTCTGATGAAGTGATAGTTTTGTTTCTACAACAGCAACGGCAAAAATTTATTGCACATTTGTGTGGTTTTCTCATGAACCTCAGTGTTTCATGAGGAGTGAGCGGTAACATCGCTAAATTCTTTTCTCTATTATACCAACAACAGCAGGAAACATGCGAAACATTCTTATCCCTTTTCAGTGAACGGTAAATATTCAAATTACTTTTATCAATAGAAAACTTGGTATATTCCTTAATGAAATAAGATTTATCTAGAGAATACATATCTGCTTCTTTAAGTTGCATATCATAGATTATTCTACTTTGAAGCTTTCTTGATTGGGTGTGTGTCGGTAATGGTTGATCACTGACTATGGGATATATTTTTTCCTCAAATTGAATTGAATTTCCACTTTCGGTACTTTGTGTACGTAGTAAAGTATATTTAATGTCTTCAAGCACTACTTTCACGGGTTTGCACAGGGATAACAGAGTTTTGTTATCTTCAGCTATTCGGGCAACTTTTCTATTGAAAGTATTTAAATGATAAGATAAATCTTCGTATGAATAAGGAGAATGCATTGTGTGAGTGTATTTTCTTTTCCAATTTAATTTTGGTTTACTCTCTTTGATTATTGAATTGATGAAGGTGGACACGCCCATGTCGGTTGTATCGTCCATGAATATCTTCATTTCATCTAGTTTCGTCGTATATACAACTGGATTGCGTATTTCATGCAGAAATTTTATTTCAGGTGGCTCTTCGTTGTAGCTTTCCGAAGCCCCATCGTTGAAGTCCGTCATCACCTAAAACAGAAGACACGTAAGTACGTACTTCTTATTATAATTATTATAAATACATATTATAATATTGGACATCTTACTACTCAGTTATTTTAGTAACTTGATTATAGGGAAATTCAGTCACAGGAAATTATAGTTGAAGGCTTTAAAAATGTACCTATACATTATTGTCATACCTACTTTATTTTTAAGCATCTGTTTATATTTTTATTTGTAATATACATCAATATGCATAATATCTTTATTTTATTTGGTGTAGAATAAGTGTGTAACTTATATCATAATGTACTATTATCGTACATTATGATATAAGTGTTTAATGATCAATGCACACTCTTTCATACAACATTCTTCATCACTCATGCGAGGTAAAAACTAAATAAAGTTTTATAAAAAACCTATGTAAAATTTACCTATTTAATTAATTTACTTATATAAAAAAAGAGAAATATGGCCAGCGGATTGCTTTTATCGTGGTATCTTTACAGGTTGAAGCAGAAGCAGAGGTTCGAAGAAGTCGAACAGTCTAATAGGTATTAAATGCATAAAAACTGTTTTTTTTGTATGTTATTTAGATGTAGAACACGAAAGAATATTACTTTTTAGACAAAAATAAATAATTTGATGAAATATTATGTTAATTAAGGTATTTTAAGTATATTTTATTTATTTATTTGCACAATAGACTCTTTGATGAGATTTAAAAAAGCGTTCATCTCCGACTAGCAAATAGTTACCTGCGGCGCACATTACCACACTAGTGCGTTAATATAAAGTAAAAACCACATTTCATTATGAACCTATAAGCGGTTCAATACGAGCCACTTTTGACAATGATTTTCAACACACTTGCTCTTAAAGCAAGTGTGTTGAAAATAAATATGTAGAACCTAAGATATTCCAGTAAAACCCCTATTACAATAAATTATACCAAACCAACAGAAAAAAAAAACAAAATATGGTTAAACCAGGGTGGACATCAAACTGCAGCCCGCGGCTGGTATTTATACAGCCCACCACGACGATAATAGCAAAAAAAAACGGACTGATTTTGCGTACTAACTGTATGAAGTAAGAAAGAAGAAGCAGACCAAGACCAAGTGAGCGGGTGGTGGGAAGAGACTCCGTGGGGGCAGACGCGGCTCCCTTCCCGCCGCCACCGCCGCCATCGCCCGCTCATTCTAACTACCCGAAAGACGCCTTTCATTTTCCAATTTTCCTACTCTTGATCTTCTGGGATCCAAATCCGACATATTATTATCTATTGCATGTAGTCGCAAAGACGCCACCATAGAAGAAAAAGTAAAAAATTACATCATAATATTAACTACCTGAAAAAAGGTTGTCGAAATAAAAATCTCAAATTGTACAAAATAAATAATTATTCATTTTCAATCTCATTTTTAAGGTAAGTTAAAAAAGAAAATGAAAATGTGGTTTGTCAACATTACAGTGATTTAATTAAACTATTTTCAAAATCTTCTAAATTTTGCAACTCACTGTTACATAATAATTTAGAAGTTGGCAACATTTCGACGCACGAGCACGACTAACGACTATAGCGCCGCCCGAGTTTTATTATTATACTCTTTGGTTTTAATGGAGAAACGCTATCGTGAATGTACTATAAAATATCATGGACGTACTTACTGTGTCTGTACCTCGTCTGTACCAGTGTATTTTTATTTTAGGCTAGGTTACCTATAAAAACCTTCACATTTATAACTAATAGTTTTTACTGTAATTGTGAATATTTGGACAGTTTCTCTAGTTTGTGGCTATAGCTACTTATACGTACGAATATGAAGAAAATTAACATACCAATACAATACCTACCGTATCCGTATCCATTACAAAATGTTGACTTTTCTGATACATCTACAGGCACTCAGGAATATTGAACGTGAAACTACTAGGTACCTATTTATCACAATACGTATATGATCAGGATCACAACATAGTACGAAAATATGGAATGATTAGCTAAATTCTGCACTATCCACGGAACAGAACAGGCACTATCACATTCACAAGTTCACACATTCGTGACAGAGTCACAAGTCACAACGCGACGCCCGCCCGCGGGGATTGCGGACTGCGGGGTGCTGCGAGGGTGGGGTGCGGTGCGGGCGCGAGGCGGGGCTGTGCCGCCGCGCCCGTCACCTCACTCGCGTTCGTTTCGTTCCGAACATCCTATTTCCGAACCGAATAGTTCCGATCCGATACACGTCGGGTCGTCACATATCAGAGGGGTAAGAAGAGGAGGGGGACTTACTACTTACTAGTGAGGTAGCGAGGTCACAGATGCTTAGCTATGTAATCTGTGTAGATGCTCAGGGAGGGGGGTGGCGGGGAAGTAAACCGCGGCGAGGAGTATAGTAGGTACCTATTATATTGTAATCAGCTCTTTGAACCGCACAAGGAACCTCTTTGAACCGCGCCGAAGAGTATGTAATTATAATCAGCTCTTCCCGCCCGACCGAAACCCACTCATACCTACGCCCTACGCCCTAGGTACCTACTAAAACTTTACGCCTTCCTTTACGGGATAAGCATAGATGACCGAGGGGTATCGATAAAAACAATACTGCGCGAAAACTACCCTTTGGAAGGGGCAACTAGAATCAGTTCTATTTCTTTGTTTTGACGTTCAAAAGTGCCTTGGAAATGCCTATTTGAAATAAATTATTTGATTTTGAATTTGCGCATGCGTAAATAAACATCCTTATTTATTACGGAACCCTTGACTGTGCGTGGACCGACACGCAGTTGGCCGGATTTTTCAGCAGCAGCCATGTTAGCGTTGCCATGACGGCGGCGATTGTTTATTACTGTAGGTACCCGGAGTTCTAATTCTAACGAAATCGTTTTTGAGCTGTGTTTTTAATACTAAAAATAATTTAAACAACAAATAAAGAACTTTAAAACATAGGTAATAAATTATCAGATAATATTATTAAACATTTAAGTCCTACCAAAAGTCATACCTCTATAGAACCAATACTGTGTTGTGTTGTTATTATTTTGGACAAAAGACGAATCTAATACTGAAATTCATTTGTTTCAAAATAATTCATATTCGAACTGTACAGCAATATCTTACAGGAAGTTTTATTAAACTTCCTTAAAAAAATAAAACAAAAAAAAAGTATTAACCTAATTATTTATGTTGACCCCGCGCCGCGATTCGCGACCCGTAACAATGAGGTCAAAATCGAAATGAACTAAATCGTAATTACGATGTGAACGGTGACATAACTATGGTTAATTTACGGACAGAATTGTGCAATGGTGAATACTTACTTAAGTACTTAATAAATGTATCTATTGTATTGACTTTCAAGTTATGAAGAAATTGAGTAGAATAATATCATCGTAGTATTTTTTATCAAGTAAGTACCGACCTACCTACGTAAACGTAAATATTATTCTATTGAGTATGTTGAATTTAAAAGTTGTTTTTTTCATTTTCTTCGATTTTTTGATTGCCTGTTCCATTTGACTTTGAGAATATCAATTAATAATTCGTTAAGCTCATTAATAAATGGGGGTTTCAATGAAGCAGTTAGCTCTGCATCATTGAAATCCGCATTTATTAATTATGAACTTTTGAAAATAATTTTATTACAATACTTACAATTTTAACAACCGTGCTTCGAGTCTCGAGTCTCGACGCAAAAGTCTCGGGAAGTCGGGACCCGACACTTCAAACGTTACAAAAAGTCCCGGGACTTTAAGTTACGCACAAGACTTTGCGGGACCCAAACTCTAATCGATACCCATTACGTCTTGCGGAGTTTCGTTAGCTATTATCAAAATCAACATAATAATGATTATTTTAAGACTATTATTTTGTAAATGAGGAATATTTTCAAGGAATTAAATAATGGGGGAAGCGCTCAGTAAACTGATATCGGCCGGAGGCGTGCAGGCTGGGGGTTCAGTGCTCGACAGAGTCATATCGCAGCCCAGCAGCGAAGACCATACAGTGCTTTATAAACTTGCAGATTATAAAAAGGGTGAGTATTTTGTCGATGTTTTTTTATTTAACCACAATGGGGAAGCTTTTGGCCTTCATTTCACCTGACGTACTATGAAGTATTAATGCCATCATTATTCCACTGCGAAAAAAGGATGATGCTAGCGGCCTTGTATAGCTCCGTCTTTCACTAACAGTGGAAAAATGGTGGCATTAATACGTCGTAGTCGAAGGTGGAAGCGAAGCGAGCGGTGCTTATTACGTTACTTCTGTTGTTTTTTTTACTGTGCAATAATAATTTGGAATTTTAGTAATATGGTTCATCTCTCCTAAATTACGTTTACTCAAAAAATCACGAATGTATAGGTATTGGGTACCCATTAAAAATAACATGGTATGGGTCATGGATCAACATTATCATAATAAATACTCACCCCCTTTCTAGTCAGAACATAGAATAGAGATATAATAATCTGTACTTCTATACTACGTAATACACCCCTTTGCAAAAAAAAACGGGCGGTTTTGATTTTTGTACATTATTGGTCATCATTTAGTTGTAACGAGTTTTTAATAGCCAAACTATGTTACTGGCACTCTACTAATAAAGAGTCTTGGTAAGAAAAAAAGTTAATTCCAAATTCGGAACTTTTGTTTAAAAACAATAATAATATTAATAATCCCGTTTTCCGTTTGTGACTTTTATTTACTAACAATTTGCAGGTTTGCGGTTAGAAGGTTATCCTGGCAACTAAAACTAACTTCTCGTTATTTTTAGTCCACGTTTGTAGATTTACTCAAAACTCCTCACATGTCCAACTATAATATTTAGATATTTTATGTAATAACTATAACCCTATACAAGATCAACGACCGACCTACGAGTAATCAATCTTTTGAAATGTTAGGTATACTCTACAGTGTGCAGTGGTGCCGATACAAACTAAATTAAATTTAAGTTCAGTGCATCTTTCTATTTCATTAAGAAAAGGACCAATATTATCTTTCACACAGCCCATCCATCGTTTCTATGGTCTTTCCTACTCATATTATTTTATTATAGCTGTCCCTATAACCTTACAAAAGATCAACGACCGACCTACAAGTATCAATCTATTGAAATGTTAGGTACTCTACAGTTTCATTGTTCGCTAGCAGGTTAGGTAGGTATATTTTGGTAGGTATTTTCCTCACCATTTAAATTTTTAACCCTTTTCTACTCAAGGCGGTCTACTGCTCGAGGCGTCCACTAAAGGCGGAATGTTAGCGGCCGAGAAGTTGATCAGGGACGAGTTCGCGGCATACATGTATGCGGGTGGGAGGGGCAGGGTCATCAACCGCGCTGAGTACCTACGGTGGAAGTTCAGGGACCAGGAACAGGTCAGTGATGTCACACTTTATAATTTTACGAACTTTACGAACGTTACTCTATGTACTGTAGAGTTTAAAATATTATTTATTATTAATAGTAGGTTAATTATCGTTTCAATTGACTGGACTGACTTTTATGTGTTGTGTTAGTTGTGTATGTGTGTGTTGACCTTGTCATTCTTTTAGGTACCATTGTAATTCAAAGGTCAGGGGTCACCATAATCATTTGCAGGGTTATGTGCCAGTGCAGGACAGGCAGGTCGCTTGACATTTCAGTCACAGTCTACGTATTCACTTAACATCACGCCTGTAATCCCAAAGGGTTAGGCAGAAGTATACCTGCAGTACAAGAAACTCGTTATGTACAACTAGTATGTACAAGTCCCATGTTATAGGTGCGAGCCTATTGCCATCACCTGGGCACAAATCCAGGCTCGGGGCTGCTACTGAGACATTCCTGATGGAAAAACTCAATAACACTTTTCCCGACATGGGAATCGAACCCTGGACCTCATGTTCAGCAGCACATCTTCGGACCACTCTAGACCCACGAACGAGTGTTCAGCACCTATACTACGACGTATTAATGCCACCTATTTTCCAGTGTTAGTGAGAGACGGAGCTATACAAGGCCGCTAGCACCATCCTTTTTTCGCAGTGGACCTTTTTTGTTGGTCTGAGGCAGTGGAATAATAATGGCAATAATACTTCATAGTCAGCCCCCAGTACTGTTCAGTTTTAGGGGGATGCGCTAGGGTGGCCCGCGAAATTCAAATTTTCTTACGTTTTTTGCAGTTTGCAGGTCAGTATCAGGTCGTATGTTGATCTAAATATTATTAGCGCTTGTAACAAATATGGATTAACAGAATTATAAACATTAAATTAGCAATACAACTCTAGCGCATCAACCTTAATATTGGCTTTATGAGTGTATGGAAACCCCCAGGTTGTGTTACCAATAGAAGCCTCGCTCTCCCCTCACGACCCGCTCGCTAAATGGGAGGACCACACCGCCTGCTGGCAGATGTGCTACAGAGGCGCACTGGGGGAGTCGCTACTCCATGTGCTGATTATTTGTGATACTAAGGTAAGACTGCTTTAGATCCTATGTTCATATTTATCTGATCGGTCGACTGAAGGCCATTCCTTTCATGCGAGGGTGCAAGCAAGAACCGTCGGCTTATCGCAGTCGCTGGCCACACAGAAGAGACGTGAGACGAGGACGGGACGCAGACGCGGCAAATAGTATACAAATGGAAAAGCGACACGCCTGCGTCTTGTCTTTTCTATACGTTTTGTGCCAGATGAAGTCTGCGCCCCGTCTCACGTCTCTTCTGTGTGGCCCGCGCCTAAGGATAACGAACCTACGTTCTAGTCGTATTGCGATTGATCGTGTATTACGCAATTTGGGTGCTGACGTTGGCAAAAGTAGATGTCCTACACATCGTTTTACGCCTTACAAGAATATTGAGTAAGTACTAACGGTTGTTTTTCAATTCTAGATTCACACGAGACTAGCAAGAACACTAGTGAAATGCTTTCCGAAACTGTCACTGGATGTCGTCGAAGGGGAGGAGTATTTAGGTAGTTTATGAAGTACCAAATATTAGTGTGATAGCTCGCGAGCGTCTAATTCTAATGGTGCGTACAGACTGGTGAAACGTGAGATGAACTGTATCATGCAATCAATGACTACAATGACTCTTTGCATGCAATGAAAGATTGCCTTACACATTGCTGCTATGTATCATACAAGGTAACACACTTTGTAACAGTTTATCATAGTTTGGACGACTTGCGCGCGCAAAATGTGCATTTCACGCGCACGCAACGAGCATTACGAGCCGCGAGCGGGGCGATCCGTGATTTGTCGGTTTTTCGAACGAACACAAAGGGGCGCGCAATGTGAGAGAGAGAGGTTCGTAGTGAATGCGCGGTAAGAGCGCGCTACGCGTCCACCCCTGCAGCGAACATGCAATGAAAGGCAGAATGATACACTTCATGCTACGTTTCACCAGTCTGGGCCGCAAATATCCACTGGATGAGAGAAATACAGGATTAGTCGATGTGGTGTCACTTGGAGGCGGTGCATCACCAGCAGTGGACATCTTTTGAGTGCGACATAGCCAACATTTGTAACCAACATCCATTTCTAGAGAGACTCGTGGCTTTAAACCAGTAGTGGAATATTGTTCTTTATGTTGAAGGGGCCAGTTCTCTACATCTGGCCATAGCGTACAGCAACAACGAACTTGTTCAAGACTTAGTGGAAGCGGGCGCCGACGTCAACCAGAGAGCTATCGGTAAGTTTCATTATGATACCAGTGGGGTTATTGCGTAACACACTTACAATGGCAATGCCTTTTATTGTGACAAATCAACAGCATTCATTGAGTTATTTACGTTGGATTAGGAATAGCCTTCAAAATCCTTTGGATTGTTACGCAATTAGGGTGTTGACTCAATCTACCTAGCCTTTTCTCAACTATGTTGAGGTCGGCTTCCAGTCTAACCGGATGCAGCTGAATACCAATACATATATTTTACATGGAGCGACTGCATATCTGACCTCCACAACCCAGTAACTGGGTAACACCATATCAATTAGGGATCATGCCATGTCCCATTATACCCAGGCTGGGTACTTACCTATTTTGTTGATGATATCCAATGTTTCCTTTATTTTTGTTATAAAAGATTCTTAAGCATGACTTTTTTTTATTTGAATCTTATTGAGCGGGCAGTGTTGCTGGTATAATCTGTGACCAAAACTCTACCCGCTCTATAACTATGCCACACATCTAGTCTTATACGTATATTCTGCTCTGCCAACAGGCAGTTTCTTCCTCCCCCGTGACCAACAACGTGTGCCTCCTGCGAGGCAGACGAACTATGAAGGTTTGGCGTACTTAGGCGAATACCCATTAGCGTGGGCGGCGTGCTGTGCCAACGAGGGAGTGTACAACCTGCTTTGTGACTCCGGAGCCGACCCAGATGCACAGGACTCGTTTGGGAACATGATACTGCATATGGTGGTCGTTTGTGATAAACTGGTGAGTTTTGGTTGCTCAACTTTAGTGTGCTCAAATGAGGACACTCAGCTTTTTTTAAAGTTTTTCTGGTGATCTGTGCTATTCCCCTCTGCCCAACCCTTCGGGGAAAACAAGCGTAATATTATATTATACTAGCTGCGCCCCGTGGTTTCATCCGCGTAAGTCTCGATCCCGTGGGAATATCGGGATAAAAAGTATCCTATGTGTTAATCCAGGTTATAAACTATCTGTTGCCAAATTTCATCCAAATCCATTCAGTAGTTTTTACGTGAAAGAGTAACAAACATCCATCCATCCATCCATCCATCCATACTTACAAACGTTCGCGTTTATAGTTTTATTTATTAGTAAGGATAAGGATTTAAGTACCTACGTTTATTTTAATTGTCCTATAAAAAAAAAAACAAAAACAATTACGTTCTACTCACCGTGTCCCCAAACAAGGACATGTTCGGCTACGCGCTCCGGCACCCGAAGGTCCCAGCCAGCAACGGTCGAATGAACCTGGCGGGTTTCACGCCGCTAACACTGGCCTGCCAGCTGGGCCGAGCGTCTGTCTTCCGGGAGATGTTGGAACTGTCTGCGAAGGAGTTCTGGCGGTACTCCAACATCACCTGCTCTGCCTACCCGCTGAATGCTCTGGATACCTTGCTGCCTGATGGGAGGACAAGTGAGTATTATTAGTTACCTTTTATTTTTTATTCTAAAGCAACTCGGACGCTTCGATAAACAACACACGATACTATTTTGAAATTAAACGAAAAAAATCTCATTGAATACAATACAACTGGTTATTTGAAGTAGGTAGGTACCTACATCGCCATCTGTAATTTGTGAACCACCAAACTCTGTGTCTGTAGTGTAAAAGTCAACTGTTTGATCAAATCATCTCCGAAATTAAGAAGTGAAAACCCTGAAACTATGTCTCAAGCTGCAGTTTAGCAGGTTGGAAGTCTCGGAACTAAGGGACATTAAGCTCCTCCCACTTCCCCCCCGCAACCCTCCCCCCGATTATTCTACGAAACTGCTCGCGTTAACCGACTCTATCTTAGCTAGATTGTAATAATTACAGAGGTACAACTACAAGCCGGGCGAATTAAGTAGGTACCTACCATGACATGACATGACACTTGGTTGCAAATGCTGGAACTGTAGTATTAATAATTAAATTAGTAAGTTAGAACATCACTACTAATTAATCACTAGTGAATAGTATTGATGGATGGACAACACTAGCAAAGGAAAGACAATGGCGTCCGGTAGCGATCTGGGATTTCTGATTGTAATGGTGATTTTAACTAATTATAAGCACAGTATTGTGCAACAGTGTTACATTGTTTTATTGTAATCAACATAAAGGCTCTTACATACTGGCGCGATGACACCGCATTGTTCGCCGTGAAGTTTTCTCAGAAATTGTTTTGTTAAATGTCGCGTCGCGCGACAAGTCGCGCCAGTATGTAAGAGCCTTAATACAGGATCGACATTTGTAACTACCCCGCTACCCCGCACGGCGACGGCGGCGACACGGTGCGCCGCGCGGGGTAAAACGGGGAGATCGAGTTCCAGGTAACTAAAGTACAGTGGTGCTGTAAGTAAACAATAAACCAATTGATATTTGCTTGAACAAAAGTACAAATTCAAAACATGATAGACTTACCTAGGTTCCTGAAATTAGGAAAAACACTAGATTCTTTGCTCAAAGTCAAAACAACGTTATTCTGCAATAATAGATACGTGTGTTTGGTTTGGTGAGAGACACCACCGCGCCCCGCGGCGCAGACAGACTAACGTGCGGTGACGGGTGAAGAGCGGGGGGAAACGTGTCACATGCGCCAGCTGGCTAGCCGGTATCAGGCAGGCTACGCAGGGGGATCGTGGGGAGCGGGGGCATTACCCAACAGCAAGGCTGCCAACAGTGCCAACCGAACCGTTTCGTTTTCGCGCCGACTACTCTCCCCGCGCGCGGCTAGTATTCGTATCATTCGTATCGAGTTCGTCTATAGCGTTTTCACGTTTTCACTTACTTACATATAGGTATTTATACTGCACTCACAGTCTCACACTCTCAATGCAGTGACCACAGAATATCTAAATTGTAGCTGCTAATATCATTAATTTAGGTACCTATATTTTAGTTTATTAAGTAGGGACTTTAAATAATAAGTAGGTACATAATTTAATTTGACCGTGTAATACTGAAAAAAAAAATAGATTCTTTGTTTGTACGCTGATAAAAGTAGGTACCTAAGTACTGAACCACACTTAAATAAACATCAAAGTAACAAGCAATAATTTATAATTGAAACATGGCGTCGTCTGCAATTTGCCATCCTACACACCACATCCTTCGCCCTCGGTCGGCCCTACCTGCGTCACAGGGCCCGGGAATGCAAGCACATCCATTGCATACGCCAGAAACGCCCGGTTAAAAGCCAAAATCATGGCCTCTTTTGTACGTCAAACAGGCCAGGGTGCTTAGTGTGGTGGGTTGGGTAAATACTTTGAAGAAATAGGTAGGTACAGCTTGGCAAAAATGAGTTTGGAAAAAATGAGGGCGCATATAGGTCACTTCATATGGGAAATGAGTAAAAGAATTCAAACAAATAGTTAAAAACGCTGCTTGTACTGACTCAAAAACCTACTAGTTAGCACTTGTCGGCAAAGTAGTGCGAACATCATAGTAAAATATTTGCTGTACAAAAAGCAAGCTGTACCTAATAGCTCCCTGATACACGGTGATTTTACCTACCTACTCATGATTATGAGCAACTTTCAGAGACCAATTCTTAAATATCGAAAAAAATATCAGCTGTTTCATACAAAAATGCAATATTTACCCGATGAAAATGTTTATGAAAATGCAATATTTACCCGATGAAAATGTTTATGAAACAGATGTATTTTTTTTTGTAATTTCCTGGTTGGTCCCATTAGGCAGTGAAAGTTTTTCTAGTCAGATGATTTCTTTTACCTCCTCAAAGATTAACAATGAATTAAAAATCGCCGTGTATAAAAAGTCTTATCTTACATGTAGTTTACATTATACTTTTTTGTATTATACTTATCTTATATCTATGATTATCGATATCCAGTTTTCCTACTCAAAAACGTCTTGAACTCCGTAATGTATTCTTATAGATTGGAACTCCGCGTTGTTCATAATCCTGAATGGTACGAAACAAGAGCATCTCAACATGTTGGACGGCGGCATCATTCAGAGGCTCCTCGAAGAAAAGTGGAAGACGTTTGCTCGAGTACGTCGTAGATTCTGTTCTTATTGTAGTACAATCTAATCTAACTAGCCTGTATTGTCACAATGCAGGACATGCCTACGCATATTACCATTTTAAAATAAATGCATTGTAGGAGAAACATCATTAGACAAAGTTTCAAAACTTGTCATCATACCAGTGTCATTTAGCTGCGTGTGCGTGCCTTTGAGAAATGCGACAACCAATGCATGCATTGCAAATGCAAACAGAGGCCCTTCGCGCACCGATTGGCCCTTCACTGACCTTCACTGGTGAAGGGCCAATCGGTGCGCCGAACGCGGTCGATACGTAAAGTCGAGATGGTTAAAAGAAACTCACACTAGGGCCTCAGGGCTGTTTGCAATGCATGCGTCTGGTCATCGGGTGCAATTTGCACCCAAGTAGGTAACTGGACCTAATTGCAGCTTTATTTTATTAAAATATTAATATAAAAAAAAAAATGGACTTATTGGTCTTGTCATTACAGAACAAATTCCTGAAACGTCTCCTCATCCTTATGCTACATCTCCTTCTCCTGTCCCTCTCCGTATACCTTCGTCATAGCAGTGCCGAGGCCGACGCTCATCCCGACTGGGGTCTCGAGATCGCTGATGCGAGGAGTGGCATCCGGTTGGCGAATGAACTGGGGACTTTGGCCAGTACGCTGTGCTATATTATATTGCAGCAGGGCGATGAGTTGAAGAATCAGGGACTGGTGGCTTATTTTAAACAGTTGGTGAGTTTTTTTAAGTTCTCAGCTCATTATGTAACCGTATAAATTATTAAGGCGCCGCTCCACAGCAGCCCTCGGCTAAGCTACGCACATGTTTATAGCTTCCCATGTATTAAAATGTTGGCTAAGTAATAACAGCCGCTCGGGTCGATCCATGAAGTTAAGCCACGCTTGCCGAGATTGGTCCGAAGATGGGTGACCATCTTTACATACCGAGACTCCTCCGTGCCTCGGAAAGCACGTTAAGCCCTTGGTCCCGGCTGTCATTTGTGGATCTTTGAGTCGTTACGGGTCGTCAGAAACCCGAAAGTCTGACAATCAGTCTTACCTAGGGGTATCGTATTACCCAGTTATTAGGTTGTAGAGGTCAGATAGGCATTCGCTCCATGTAAAATATTGCTGCGGTATTCAGCTGCATCCGGTTAGACGGAAGCCGACCCCAACATTGTTGGAAAAAGGCTGGGTCGATTGATTGATTGATGTATGAAAATGTATCGGCGGGATTAACCACTAACCTACGGCCACACTACGTACAGATGCGTGGCTCTTTCTTTCAAACAAATTAACCGTGCACCTAACGTGGCAAAGTAGCTAACGTAGCTGTGAACCATAGATATATGAAACTGTGGACGGTCGACTTAATTCTCTGCCATAAACGTCGATTGCTTGATAAAAAAATAAACCTGCTTCCTAACGGCGATTAATTATTTTTTCCTGTACCCCAGATCCACGAACCAGCGAAGTTCATCTTCCTCATTTCAAATCTGCTACTGCTGGCATGCATACCAGCGCGGCTGATGCGACAACCGATGCTGGAGGAAGCGCTACTGATCTTTCTACTGCCAGGCTTCTGGTTTCTGCTAATGTTCTTCGCTGGGTAAGTCCTATCTAAGAGCTAACGCGCACTACGACTTTTTATCGCGCGATTTTTTTGTCGCAAAAATGCGGTGTCTCGTCAAAAATCACACGGACCTACCATCAGATTTTTTATTCAAGATCTCTGATGGGTTGGCTTGGTAGGTACATACATACATAGAAGTGGACACGAGCAGTGCCGAGGACACAGCTACTAACCGAAGCAAAAGTACCTATCTAAAATCCATATTTCTGGCTGGACCTGCCATGCTGCGTCTATTCTGTAAAATATTTCACACCGTGAAAACAGTGAAGTAGTGTCAATCCCTAGCACCAGGTGGAATGACAACTATATTTGAGATTTTTACAGAATAGCGCCGGCTGACTTGGCTGTCAAAGCTCTGATGATCTAACGGATGCTGGAAGATAATAAACCTTTAAGATTGCCTGCGAACTGTGATTTGCAGCAGCAGCACTGGAATCAGCGCGTCCAAGCAGTTTATTCCTCCGCGGAAATACAAACAAGCCTGATATTGTGTTTTGTCGGCAGTGCGGTAAAGCTGACGGGTCCGTTCGTGACTATGATATACAGCATGATCACGGGCGACATGTTCACCTTTGGCATCATCTACTCCATCGTGCTGTTCGGGTTCTCGCAGTCATTCTACTTTTTATACAAAGGTAAATAAGATTTTCTGATCGAGACTGTGATTTCGGATGACGTATTCGTTTTGTGCGTTATCAACTTTATCGCGCATTCGCGCCATTGCTGTTTTGTGCTTTTAAAAGGGCAAAATTATTATACTTTTCTGTAAGCAATCACCTTTGTAAATTATTTCTACGATTTTATGTTAATATTTTACCAATTTTAATAATGAATAATTTTTTTTAATCATTTATTGAAGCGAAAACTTCTTTAGGCGCGTTGAGCACTTTTTGGGTGAACAAAAATCATGAAACTCGCGTCATCGTCACGCCTGCAGTGATTTGTTTTTTTTAGCGCCATCTACCGTCTACCGTGTGAATTACGTTGAGGTTACGCATTGTTGCTTAGTTTTCACTTCTATTGGCAGTCCCCAGAGACTGTCCCGCATGTTATTTTTTACCTAATTATTACCTACGTATTTTGTCTCAGGGTTCCCAAACGTTCAGTCTACATTATTCTCAAGCTACCCCAGCACTTGGATGGCACTGTTCCAGATTACGTTAGGAGATTACAGTGTGAGTTTTATTAATAATGTACAGCATTGCTATTCTGTAACCATCTCACCGTGAAAACTTAGGTGAAGTGAAGTGAACTGTCACTGCCTTAGTACCTTCGATCAATTCTGTAACCATCTCACCGTGAAAACTCAGGTGAAGTGAGCGTGGAGTGAGCTGTCATTGTCATCCATACCTACTGATGCTAAGGCAGTGACAGTTCACTTGAAGCTCACTTCACCTAATTTTTCACGGTGAGATGGTTACAGAATAGCAAATTAGCAATGCCTATATCAATGACAATGACAGCTCACTTCACCTACGTTTTCATGGTGTTATGGTTACACTGTTACAGAATAACAATGCTGTTTTGTTATTGTCTCGCCATTTTGGTCATAGCATCAATAATGTTTTTCAGTACACAGACCTCAGCATGACAACGTACCCAAATCTATCAAAGACAGTGTTTGCGATATTCATGGTGTTTGTGCCGATCCTACTGCTGAACATGTTGATCGCTATGATGGGCAACACTTACGCGCACGTCATCGAACAGTCGGAAAAGGAATGGGTGAAACAGGTAACGACATCATGACGTAGATGATTTTGCTGAAGGTAGGTAGGTATACTTAGATCAAATTAAAAATCATTAGGTACTATATTAAGTAACTTAATATTATACAGGGTGTAAGGGTAAACAGTCTTGTCATTCAAACCATGGGTAGTTGGCTAAAATATAAAAATAAATGACCGAACACAACAAAAAAAAAACGTCATTTTCATTAAAAGATTTTAAAAAAATTCTATCCGACACCGTGCTCTCTAGCGAAACAGTTGACTGCCTGACGGAGGGGTCGCGCTCGCGGCCGATCAGGTCACATCCCGCATCCCCCGCCCGTGTTGAGACGCAAGTTCGTTGCCCTAGCGCATAGGACAACGAACTTGCGTCTCTTGTGGTAAAATGTAGAATTAAAAAAAAGAAAAAAAAAGTTGTAATTTACCATTGATTTTACGTTCTATAAATGAAACCAAACCACTGGTTGCAAGGATAACGGTGTTTACCCTAACACCCTGTAGATGCGAAAGTGAGTTTGTTTGTTTGTTTGTTACGCTTTCAAGCTGAAACGGCTGAACCGATTTGGATGAAATTTGGCACATCGGTAGACCTGGAGAAGGACATAGGCTACAATAAAATAAAAAGCTGTATAATTTTCTTTTTAATAATTTCTTTCAGTGGGCAAAAATAGTCGTATCACTGGAGCGGTCAGTGGCCCAAGAAGACGCTCACAAGTACCTACAAGAGTACTCGATAGGTTTGGGACCATCTGACGACCCTAGATACGAGGTCCGAGCCGTCATGGTCATCAAGAGTGCGGCCAAGACGAGGGCTAAGCAGAGGAAGGGCGCGCTGACTAATTGGAAGGTGAGTTTTGTTTTTTTTATATGTTCCTGATCCTTTCACCATGACAGGTGTTTTACTGTTTGAAGGCCTCCCAATAAAAATACCAAAAAAATATAACATCATTATTTTTTGCTCATGTTAGGTATTTCATTTCCTACCAATTATTCAACTAGTAATTTTTTGCGACATTTTTAGAGACTTTTTCTTTACCGGAGGGCAGCCCCGGATCTTCAATTTTTTTTAGGCGGGGCAAAATCTGATAAAATGCCGCCCCCGCCCACTTATAGTTATTTTTACGTATCTTTATAATTTATTTAAGGCTATTTATTTACAGATAAACAGAGTGTTAGGGTAAACACCGTTATCCTTGAAACCAGTGGTTGGTGTCATTTATAGAACGTAAAATCAATGGAAAATTAAAAAAAAAATATTTTAATTACTTACATTTTACCACAAGACTATTTTATACTATTAGCCTTCCACCCTATGCTCTGAGGCAACGAACTTGCGTCTCAACACGGGTGGGGGGCGTGAGACGTGACCTGACCGGCTGCGAGCGCGACCCCTCCCTCAGTCATTCAGCTATTTCGCTAGCGAGCACGGTGTCGGATGGAAACTTTTTTAAATCGATTAATGAAAATATTTTTTTTTGTTGTTACGCGGTCATTTATTTTTATATTTAAGTCAACTCCCCATGGTTTGAGTGACAACGGTGTTTACCCTTAGACCCTGTATAGACATGAATGTGTACCTCCTACAGTCAATACACGTTCAAATATATATCCTACACTGTAGGATATATATTTTATAAACAACACAGGATAGGATTTAAAATAAAAATCAAATATTGCATTTGTGAATTGAATTGAAATTACAATTTTACTCTTCGAGCTTTTTTGTTCTGCAAATAAATCTATGGCTTTGTCATAATTTTGCTCTTGTTCAATTCGATTTTCTATCGCTATTGCAAAGACTCGATAAGCATTCCTACCTCATAGAAGATCGCAAATAATTTATAATTAGTTTTAGTTTGCTAAAACTTCGCTCATAGCTTACGGATGTAGTAGGAAGCATAGAGTACACGCGGCTACACATCGAGCTATACATTTCCAGTTTATGCTGATCTCGCATTGTGTAGGATTTTCGTACAATGCGAGGTCAGCTTATACTGGAAATGTATAACTTGATGTGTAGCCGTGTGTACATGCAAAGTAATGTCGAAAAGGTGTGCGTTACCCCAGGGTAATGCACACGTTTTCGTACCTAAGCCCCTAGGTATCGGTCGAGTTGCGATGGCCACAGTAAAACAAGAGTGAAATTTCTGTACTTGTACTACTATTTATTCTGTGGTCAAAGTTAAGTAAATGATGATAGTTGTCCATTCGTCTGTAAAGTGTGAATTTTGCCGCCCTCTGAACTTGCCGCCCGGGGCACAGACCCCGGCTTGCCCCCCCCCTCGATCCGGGGCTGCCGGAGGGGCAGAAGCCCGGAAGTACAGCAATAGAAATCTATAAAATATCTAATTAGGCTTATTTTTTTATTTAATTTGACAAAGATTAATTACATTTAATAATAACAGAGATTTTAACTACCTACCTATTAATTTAAATAAAATAGCGATGCGATTTTTTAATAATCCACATCATCAGTTTTTTACTGACAGTCTGAACTGTTCGCATTTAGAATGTAATTTATATTATTACGTTAAATGATACATTGTGATTAGGTTTATTTATTTTGTCAATAAATAAATAAATATTTGTCAAAGGATATCACTGGCTCAAATACTTTTCCTGAGTCTGGTAAAAGATAATCGTCGTAAATCGAGTGCCTGGGTAAACCGCGAAGTTCAAATTTTCTAACGTTTTTTGCAATCTGCAAGTCAGTTTATAGAGTTTTAACTATTTTCTGTAAATAGGAACGTATTTCGTATCAACATACAACTTAACACCGGCCTGCAAATCGCCAAAAATGTAAGAAAATTTGTATTTCGCAGGCTACCTTTGCAAAACACTTAGGGCTGATTTTACCAAAGTCAGATATCTTTTATCCGTGAAATAAAAATGGCGTCTGACAGTTTTTGTATCGAAAAACTGTCAAAAAATCAAAATTTATTCGCAGGATAAGACTTATACTCGGTATAAAAGTTTGGTGAAATTCGCCCTTAGTGTACTTACCTTACCTGATTGCGACAGCGCGTCGGCAAGGTGACAATAGCTGAACTGCGTCGCCGCGGCATCAGTGGTGAAGAGTTACGTCGACTCATGTGGGGCAGAGTGTCCATATCTACACCGACCAAAGCGCCACTGGGGTAAGGATTTGAATAACCAAATTGCTGTCTTGATTGATCTATGTTGTATTAGGATAAATATGGGAAACAGACTGGATTCTGCATCTCAAGGGGTGTTAGACAGGGTTGTGTTGCATCACTATGGCTGTTCAATGTGTACATAGATAATTTGCCTGATAGATTTGAAAGAGGGTGACTCTTTGAAATCTATCAGGCAATTATCGCACGTGCGTATTGGGATGAATGAGTTGACAGTCAAATGCCGTCTCTAGGCAGATGATCAAGTTTTACCTACTTGCATCTTCTGGTTTGGGGAGTCTGTTTACAAGGGATGGAAAGATTGATGGAGATGTGGAAAGGAGAGTAAATGCAGGAATTAAAGTGAATACATGCGATTGTGTGTGACCAACCAGTCGATGGCCAAAAAGGCTCGACTGACTGTTTAGAATGGTGTGCTGGTCCCTACGCAAAAGTGTGGATGTGAATGTTGGGTGTGGCTAAGGAAGCTAGAAAGTAGAATAAATGCTGTGGGATCGCCGGGAGGGGAGACTTCCTAGGAGGACCTTTTTGCTATTGTTCTTCAGAAAGGACAGGTGCGTAGGACTCGCAACCGGGGTGCGCGTATGAACGTGAACAAAGCAAAAGGAATTTGTAAGGAGCTTAGCAGGTGGTGTTCGATAGTTTCTGCCTACTCCCATGGTAAGAAGGCGTGAATTTATTAAGGTATGTATGTTTTTCTTATGGATCATTTGGTCTGCAATAAAGATTTTTGTATCTATGTCTCTCTACAGTAGTCGCCGGCCCGCGGCGCCACCTCCGGACTGCGTGACGTCAGCGAGTGGCGCCCTCGTGCCACAGGTAGGGGGTGAGGGAGGTGGAGTGGCCCCCGCACTATCTTCAGCCCTCAACGTTATGGCATTCACACAGGAAATGAACCTGGGGGCTACTGGAGCTACCGGTACGAATGTATTTCAACGGGAATGTCAACAAGAACATTGTATTAATTGAAAATGCCAAAATATGCGTTCTTCTTGTTATAGGTCAAGAATATAAACAGCCGACTCCAGATTTACTAGTCAACGGAACGTCGCCACTAATACCAACCTCTGTGATTTCAACTCAGCCATTGCTCTCAACTCCTAACCAACTCAGTGTGCCTCCATCTTTTCCTCAAAACAAGACAAGTTTGGAAGCTTCAGTTGTCGGCACAATGCCGGCGATGCCAATCGGTGCTTTACCAAGTACTGCCCAGATGCCAGTTACTGGTGCCCAAATGGTCATGGGCACTCAAGTGTCATACTCTGGAGTCCAATCGCAACTACCCGGTTCTCAAATGCCATTACCAGGTGCCCAAATGCCTTACGCTAGTAGCCAGATGCCACTGCAAGGTGGCCAAATGCCTTACGCTACTAGCCAAATACCACTACCAAGTGGCCAAATGCCATACGTTAGTAGCCAAATGCCACTACTAGGAGGCCAACTAACTCAAGCAGGTAATCAAATACCGCTACCAGGTGGCCAAATACCATTTTCTGGTGCCCAAATACCACTGCCAGGTGGCCAGATGCCTTACGTTGGTACCCAAATGCCACTACCAGGAGGCCCAGCCCCGTACACTGGTGTCCAAATACCACAAACGGGTACTCAAATACCGAGTGGCCAAATGCCAATGGCGGCTGGCCAAATGCAGCAATTTGGTGGACAAATGCAAGTTCCTGGTGGTCAAATCCCAGTAATGTCAATGCAAGGATCGATGGCATATGGTCAGCCGGGATTAATGTATCCAATATACGGACAGATGTATGGCCCAGGGATGCAGCAAATGATTGAAATACAAATTCAGAAGCCGGGTAAGTTTTGTTGTACTTATACCTTTTTGCTCTTAAAAGTTCGTTTAGTCGAACGTCAAATAAATTGCAAATCTTCGGCGTCTTTAGTTTCCGACGAGGTGTTCCGTGACTATTTGTTCGAGCTCATCAAGCTGACCGCAGACCCGACGCCGGACAAATCAGAACTCAAGGCTCTCGCCGAGAAAGCTGCCGATCTGGACGACGTGCCCGAGATCGATATCAATGTTTCTGTGAGTTTGTAAATCACTGTAATTTGTTTTGGAGTCAGCCATATTTTCGTCTGACGTCGGTTTTCACTTGTAGCTGATAAGATAAATAGTACCTACTTAAAGTATCTGAGAGGTCTGCTGGAAGAAATGTACCTACCTATAGGTAATCAAATATGTAGTATCTTAGTGTATTTTGCTCTTATAAGTGTCTTCAGTAGCATCTGATACTTAGTTCCATTCAGGCGATAGGTATAGTGTTGATGGTCGTTACATTTTGTCAGACGGCAGCGCGCTCAGCGCGGCGCGTGGTGGCGGGCGCCGTGTCGGGACTGTTCGGGGTGGCCGCCGACGCGCCCGCGGCCACCTGCGACACCGCTTGGAAACGGGAGAGGAACGAGAACAGCGACAGTGATCCTATATCAGGTACGACGCAATTCATCAACCCTATGCTGGTGGCCAAATGCCGTATGCTGGTGGCCAAATTTGCCATAGTGTAATGAAATTCGCTTCATTAATTGTTATGTATTCAGTCAACATTTTTTTTTAATGGATTTATTCCTAAACCTTAGTTTTATACCCTACCATGATAATTGAATATTGTTTTTTTTTAGTACGTTTCTTAAACTTGGTAATTTTTTGTTGAGAAATAAATTTCTTTAACCGTAGATTATCATTAAATTAATACTATGACGTGTCAGAGTCAGTGTTGCTGGGTCGCGCGTCGCGAGCTCGCCGCGCTCGAACTGCGTCGCGTCGAGCTCCTCCGCCGCCACCTCATCTTTATGTACCTGCCAGGTACTGACACATAACCCATGGTTTCTACTCTTTTTTGTTAAAGCAGATCAAGCACTATAGGTCCATATTTTATATTGTGGTAAAGGGAAGCCAGGGCAGCCTGATACTGCCCTGCGAATTGAACAAAACGTAAGAAAATTTGAATTTCGCGGCCTCCCTCCTTGGGCTTCCCCCATAAAAGGAAGGCAAACATGCAGGCTGGTGTCCGCCTGATGGTAAAAGTCGTGTCATCGCCGCAGGACATGATTGGGTTTCTGATAGGATAATTAACACAAAAATTCGCTAACAGCCTACTATCTGCAGTGATTGACTCAAGCCTGGCAAAAAATAAATTCTAAATTCAAAAAAGTAAAAGCCAATAAAATCATTTGACATGTATTTAATTTTGACACGTTGTTGTTGTTGTCATTCAGAAACCGGGTAAGGTACACACGGCTTCGCATCAAGCTATAAATTTCCAGTTTAAGCTGATCTCGCATTGTATAGGATTTCCGTACAATGCGAGGTCAGCTTATACTGAAAATGTTTAGCTTGATGTGTAGCCGTGTGTACATTTATCAAAAATGTTTGTACTTAGTGACATTTTAATGGCTATCTTTTGTAGGTCTATGTACTTGGTGGCATCTGAAAGCAGCGCTGTGGAGAGTGATGCGCCCTGGGAAGATCACCCTAGCTCTGGGAATAATTCGTAAGTTTTAACCGCCTAAAACCTACTTCCTTTGTCTGTTTACGTACCTACCTATTCAATAATTCAATGGTGGTAGGTACAATTTATGTTAAGTAATTATACATACCTATTTTTTATTTAAAAATATAATTTAGTAGTTGACATTAATGTAGGTACTTAGGTAACTATAAATGCAAAAAAATATTATGGACTATGATGGTCTATACACATCAGTCAAGTCTGTATCATCAGACAAATTGTTCTTCAAGCCAGTTATAAGAACTTTGTTTATCAACAGTTCAGCATGATATCTTTGCAGGGAATCCATTCTCTTCAGCTTACAAGTTACATTAGCTCCAATGGCTTCTAGTTCTCTGTCTAACAAACTATCGTTTTGTTCATAATATTCATCTTCTATTTCGACCTTCACAAACTTGTTAGGTACTCTTCTTGGCTTTATATCTCTTTCTCGGAGGTTCTTCTTCAGATATCGATGCTAAGACATCACTAGTGTGAGATAAAGGCTCCCCATTTTCTGATGCTGACTCATTACCGGATTCATCCTATAAAAAAAAACAAATTTTGTTGGATCAGTCATCGCATAATGCCATCAAGTCAAATCAAAATTAAGTTTGTCCAACCAATTATGGACCAAATAATGTCAAGGTCAAATATGTGTGCAATTATAGAAAGGGATAGAATCTTACTTCAAAGTTATTGCCATCCATATTAATTTCACTGATTTCAGCTATATCGTTGTTATCACCATTTTTTTCAAGAAATTTCAGTGCGTGGAACTTCCAATTTCTAGGTTCATATTCGTAAATTACCTCACCATTCGGCCTATTACTTTTAGATGCTAAATATTTTCGCCTGTCTTTCCTATATGTGGACCTTAGTATGTTTATTTTTTGTCGGACATTCATGCGAGTCGCGGACGGATTCCATCTTTTTATTATTCGTAATAGGACGTCTAGCGCTTCATTCCGTTTGTATTTATTTGTATTATGTTTATGGTCGGTGTCCCAAAGTATAGGTAAATTCTTATAAGTTTCTATAAAGTTTTCTTCTATGGCTCGAGTCTCACGGCTGAGAGACACACTACTAGCCGTCGATGTTGTACCTTCCTCCTTCATGATCACTTGATCAGTTTTGCAAAATTATTTACTGACCAGAAAAACTGATTTGACAACTTGAAGCGTGATGCTTGTTGGCATGGCTTGACAAGAAAACAACTTCTATTGATCGACTTTGACAGTTTAAGTTCCGGTTCAATTTAATATAGGGTTGCTAGTTGTAATATAGCATTAGATTCATAGATTTTTATCACCATTTTCTATAAAAATCGAGAAACTTTAAATTTTATTATAACCTTCTTGCTATTATAAATCTTATTCGGAGTTGAGGATAGAAAATTCGATCTGTGTGAAAAAAATGTACCTGTGCTGTGTGAAACATTTGACAAATCTTTTTTTTAAGTACCCGAATTCGGATTCCTATTACTTACCAGGGCCGCAGCTACCGTACAACTCGATTCCTATCGGCTTCCCTTCTGGAATTCGAAACAAAACCACTCTATCGTCATTGAAAAATGACACAGTCAGTAGTGTTTAAAATGCCTTTTAAGTAATCACACTATAGGTATTTAATACACCATATAATTAAAACTATACAAAACGCCTACATTCAATGTTTTGTCTTTGTTGTCTCCCAACAGCAAAAAAAAATTCTCTAAAATAACTCGGCGGCGCGGCTGGCTTATCGCTCCTTCAAAAATCAAGGCGTCATGACGTCACTTCGGTCACGTGACACCCCGGTTTTATACGCTTCGAGCAAGCCGGTCAAATACGAGTTATTGTACCTAAAGCGATCGCGTGAACGAGATGCCGCGATATCGGTTCGGTAGTTTTCGTTGAATTTCGTAATGCGTTCGGCTCGGAGTTCGGACAGGACGCTATTGTGTGGTTGCTGTTTGACGTAATCGCATTATAATTTGTTTACACTTGCAGTTAATTTGCATTTTGTTCGTATTATTTATTGAATACATTAGTTTATCAGTTCGAGAATCGTAGTAGTAGTATTAGTTTGTTGGTATAAAACAGTGATTAAAGTGTTTTGACTTTAGTGAAAGTGTACGTTGTAATTATGTATTTGGGGTAAGTAGGTAGATAGTTAATAAGTTGAAATTTCTTAATAGATTTGAAAAGTTATTAGTACTATCAGTAGGATTAGGATGGCGGCAATAATTCGTCAAGGACTTTCTAATTAACTACAATGTCTTTTGGCCCGCGTGCGGCCCGTCTGGTAGCTTAGTGGTAGCCTATACATTGTTGTTTAGGATTATTTTCTTTGTGAGGAAACATGCTTTCCAAGGTTAAGTTTTGAAATTAAGAAACACAATTACGTTAGGCCGTGCTCGCTCAGATATAAGTATAAATTACAAACGACGTGATAGTTTTTTCAAACATTCTAATGTTTCCCTTTACGATAAATATGAATAGCTGACTGGCAGTTGTAAATAAAATAAAATGTATTGTTTCCCTTGTTTACTTTTCTCAGATTCTAGTAGTTTATGTAATAAAGGGGTTTTTACATTCATAATCTGACGATTTTTCGCTAATTCGTTTGAAGCTCTACACCCGCGCGGCCAATTCCCTCTAGTGGCCGTGAGCGAAAACTCTGAATTGTAAAATGCCACTCCCTAAAAATTTCTCGTTAAACGCGCCCTCTGTTTAATTATTTGTGAATTTTTTGAATGGAGATATCTCGTTCTTGTACTGACAAAATGCATTGCTTTTCTGATATTTTCGTTAGATGGCGTTGCGCTATTAGGAGCGTAATCACTTGTTGAACTGTGTGAGTGTGCGTGGTTTGTGAAAGCGGGCTTTTTGAATGTGAGTTTATAAATAAGTTTGAGAAAAGTAAATCAAAATAGGAATTTAATGAAACGGTTTATTGATACCGTTCTTTTGTTAGGTAAACAAACAAGAAGTAGGTTTTCGCGGCCACAAGGAAGGTCCGAAGTGACATCATAACAAGTATTATTAACAGACTTCTTCAAAAAGGAGGAGGTTTTCAATTCGTCAGTATAGTTTTTTTTTTTTTTTTTTTCTTTTTTTTTTGCTCCGGGTTCCCACCCCCGAAAAATCACCCTTCGCCACTGTTACTTACGTTTACATACAAGGGTTTGTAGAACCCTTGCAATAAAATTCTTTATTAGCGGCGGTCCAGCGGACCTTGAGCGCCTTGGGCAATACGACTGGGTACCATTTATCTATAGAATAGGGTTCGTTTCCACTGAGGCGAAGACGTGAATCCACAAATCAAAATCACATTGTTTTTTTTTTTAGAATCCAAATTCATATCACGTCTGTGACGATTGATTCTTGCTAGTTAGTTAACTATGATATCATGATATTCCAGTCTATTGCGGATTGATTCCGTTTATTGTACTTATGTTAAATTTATTTTTAAGTAGATTTTTTCTATGTTCACCAGAGCGATTGCAGACGTAGCTCGAATCAGAGCGGCAAGGCCTCTTTGCATCCTGTCTGCCACCGGCTTACCGGCGCCAGGCCATGTGGAACATTCAATGTTTGTAGTTGGTACGTACTACTTAAGTACCTACCTGCCTAACTTTCAGCCGTCAAGTAGCATTTATGGCAAGCTCTGCCACCAGTATGTAACACGCTTACTTAATTAAAAGCAAGCAACTTGTTTTTGCCAATGTAGTATCGCAAAAATACATTTGGCTTGTGGATATCCTTAAATGCAAGGACCGTGGAACCAGGGGGGACAGAGAGGGCAAAATGCCCACCCTAAAATCAAACGTGGGGGGCCGGGCCCCCTCCAAGTACCTGGTATAGAAGGTTTCTCAGTGCTATCCTTCACATCTTTACGGAGGCTCCGTAAATAAAATAACAGCTCTATCTGATTATTCTAATAGGGGCTGGCAGTGGAGTTGACGTTGAAAGTGCTGCGCCAGTTCAGGCATCGAACAAACACGTGAAGACTCGAAGACCGAAAACCGCTCGCCACAGACGGAATAGGTAAGTAATTATCCTTCGAATGGGCCCATTTTACAGGGTTAAATAAAATAAAATTGGATGACGATATCTAACGATTTACACATAAAACGAGTTTTCTAAATTCATAACTACAGCCGATTTAACGGGGTCAACGGCCGCTTCAGAGAATCCATTTTATCAATCGATATCCATCAAATCTGTGAAATTTCGTCAGCTAATTCAACCCTGTATTTTATGTAGGTACAGATTAAGTTTCCGTAAGGCTTCGCAGGTAGAAATCTTAGGGCCGAGTCACACGCGCCTAGTCTCCTCTTGACTAGTTTAGTTTCTACATTCGGCACGCGGCCGCCCGCGGTGCCGCAAGCAGCCTCGCGTCGCCGCTGGCAGAACCACTGACAAGAGGCGCGAGGCCGCGCGCATCACCGCGGGCGGCCTCGCGAACTTTTCAAGCGATACTGGTCTTTTAAGTATGTAGATAAAGTCTAAAATTATTTCACACTGAAAGTGCTCGCCGCGTCGCTGCCATTCCAGTGTGACTCGGCCCTTACGTTATTAGATTGGTCAAGTAAGAGTCGTTAATTAGAATACAAAAATTGATTTCCCGAGTGTGTGCCTAACCCTTTATACGCTAAAACGGCTGAACCGATTTAGATGAAATTCACAGGGGTAAACCATAACTTGGAATAGGATACTTTTTATCCCGATATTCCCCACGGGATCGAGACTTAGCGGGGCGCAGCTAGTAAAAAATAAAAGGCTTGGTGTAATCAGAGTTTATGCTGTCCGGTCTCCGGATGTGTTCTCGAAACCTACTTCTTCGCAGGGTATCTCCTTCACCAGTCATCGAGCCAGGCAGTCCACTGCAACCCTGGGCCACGGCGCCATTGTCTCGGCTCTCGCAGCTCATCAGAACGTCCAGTGCATCAACAGCATCGCTCAACTCATGCCCATCAGGTGATGAGACTGACAGCAATCAGAAGCACAGGTACTGATGTATTTTATAATAGGGCGATGAACTATTGATACTTACACTGCCATCTTCAAGATTTTAGCATTAGATATAATATAGTTAAATATAAAAATAAATTGTAATGAACATTCAAATCTAAGCTGCGGTAGGTGTGAAGCTATGGAGTGCAGAATTCCCTTTATTCGAAGTAGGTACCTATAGAACTTCTAACATGAGGTGTATCTACTTGAATAAAATCTAGTCACATTGTACTATTTATTAAATAATGTAATAAGTAATGTTATGTAGGTATGTGTTATCCGTAACTACTTAAGACATTCAGTATTATCTTATAGCTGTGATAATAAGTAGGTACAAAAGATAATTTATTTAATATCTAGGTATAATCAGTATAAAATGAAGGCTAGGCAGGTCCTAATAATAACTATGTTCTATCATATCTATTGTGAAATAAAACAAAACATAGTTTTAATATAATTTATTGTATCACCCCTAACTCGGCGCTGTGAAAACCAATATAACGTAATCAAATCAAAAATATGTAAGTAAAGAAGATGTAACATGAAAATAAAAATAATTTGGAATAAACTGTTGTTTCATTACGATGGCTACGAAGCTAAAATGCAAAATGAAATGGTTGAACATAGATACAACTAATATAAAATTAAAAAATCATCGATTATGACTAGACACGATTTGTCCAAAACGTAAAGCGGTGAACGCACTTTTCATTCGACCAATAAAACTATCGTTTCTAATTTATATGGTAATCGTCTTTGGATTGTTATAAAATGGCTAAAATGTAATCGCATTGTTAAGTGCGTTCAAACGCTTTATAAATAATTCAACTGCACACCTATTTGCCCAGATTTTGAGGTCTTTTGACGATAAACTTTCGAGTATTCCGTTTAGCCACCCCCAGCAAATCCACCCTAAGGCCGTTTGCCCACCGCACCGTGAACGGGACGTCAACGTGAACGAGATGACGACCAAGTAGCGACAGTACATTTACTATGACGTTTATCGTTGACAAACCGTTCACGGTGCGGTGGAAAAACAGTTTTAGGTGGATACTCGGAAACGTATGTCCGAGACGGATCCCAAAGCCTATACACGGAATGTATAGGTTAGGGTAGAATTTCCGTGTATCCTTTGGTTTTTTTTTGGGTGGATAAACGGAATGAACCGAACTTTCAATAGCTATTGATTCGTCAAAGTTAGCGAATTTGTCAGTGTTCAGACACGCGATTTCGAACCAAAGCACTACCAAATAGAAAAACTACCATTAAATACCTCAGAAACCGAGCATTAGCGAGCTATCTACAGTGTGCAGAGTAAATTAATACACATAATTGTATGTATGTATGAATACACCGTGTTCAAATGTTTATGTAGAACGATTTTCTTAAGCCCAATAGAAAATTTTGACAAAGATTTTTTTGTAGTCGAAAGTGACCCTAAGCCAATTATTGATGTTACTTTGTACTTTCCTTAGAAATCGCATTCGCCAGACAGAACTAAACCCTTTCAATGTATCCTAGATCATTATTATTTTGCCATTATGACACTAAAAACACTAATCAAAATACTTATGCAGTTTTTATAGTGGGGTTACCCTCAGTACGTGATACTATAACAAAATGTTCCATGGGCATTGTCCTCATGGATCTGCTGTTTTAAGATTCAATATCGTCTACTCTGTGATTGGCATGACGTTTGAGAGTAACCAGTTAATCAGAGTTAATTTCATCCTTTCATCTATAGTAAAACTTACCAAGACAATCTCAGTAATACCACCTTTATCTCAGCATTCGTGCTCCAACGCCATATTCCAACATTATTTGTATCATTTTTGTGTCAGTTTCAATGATATTAACGAGTGGCAGTACTTCTTCCACCTTTAACAGATCGACAACAATGAGGGTAGTGAGGCAATCACATGATGAGATGCAAATATAGCATATACACAAGATAATAATCAAAATCAACATAGCAAGTACACAGCGATGTAAAAATACAAGTATAAGATAGAGGGCATATAGAGTCACATGGAAATGTTACAATATGTAACGCAAAAACATTATCAATGTTTAAAAATATTGGTTAGCATGTCAAAGATGTCCCGCCTTTGTGGTGAAGTATGCTCGTCAGTATTTGTAAGAAAAGTGATGTCATATCTCTGGATATGCGATTCTGTGAAAAGCACATTTAAAATATGCAAACATCATAAAACGAATACGATAAAACAGTGAACCATGAGATTAGTATCTACGAGATGTCAACGTAAGAATTACACCTAGTAATAAAGGAATAACATGATAACTCAAATACACGCCTGTAGAGCAATGGGATTTTTGACGTGTGGCAAACATTCAGACAGGTCAATTTCACTATCCTCGTTATTCATTATGAGATACAGTTTCCCGACATCAAATCAGTTCGAAATAATCTGACCTATTAAACGTTTCACCATACGCCAAATATCGTGTGACTGTAAAAATAGTAAATCAGAGATCCTAATATAATTACTAAACACCTTCACGAAAAATATATCAGAAATAATAAAATTCACCAAATAAAATAATGTCAATCGACACGTAAAAACCTCAGAATATCGTGAGAAAGAATAAAAAGCACAACGGTTTATATTGTTAGAGTTAGGGTCACTTACCTCCAGGGACTGTGGACAGAAACCATGATTATAAATAAAATGAACACACTAGTGAATCAATATACACTTTATATGCTTAAAAATTAATACAAGTCTGAGGGGGCTTGCGCCCTCGGTGCCGAGTCGAGCGTGAGCCGCGTCGAACCATATGTGAACAGTGTGGAGAGGAATGTAGATAGTATTACATTACCTTTCGTCTCATTTATTTCTCATATAGACTAACACCTAATTAAACCGAGGTTATAATAACGTACATCACTGATACCAGCATTACAACCTACGAGCTGTCCAGAGAGATGTGGCGCCAAACATTATAACCTAACATATGCTAAACATAGTTCATTACATGAATTGGGAGTTCTATTCTCATGATTTCATAATGATTTCGTGGAAAAATAAATTGGTGATCTCCAAATTCACGTGGATATTACACAAGTATTTAAAAGACAGTTTGCGTGTCAACTAGTCACTCAGCACAGTGCATTTACCTCGGCTCCTCGCGGCGTGATGTCCGCTTTCATTCTCTCTATAGCTCCGTGGTAGGTCGGATCATTCTGTTACATCTTTTAAGGCAGTGTGGCTTTCTAACTTAAACCTGGACAGACTGGCATGTCAAATGATCAATATTGGCACATAAACAATCATAACAATTCAGTATAAATAGAACATGATATAACACAGTTCAAAGTATAAACCACACAGCCGTTCGTAAGTTTAAATAATATAGTGTTCGTAAAAAATAATCTCATCATATACGTTTTGTTGACAATGTTCAAGTGTTAGTTACCCACAAGAAATAAATATGTGATATGTGCCTATGTACTGTCTGTTCAGGACGACGACTCTAGATGTGAGTAGACGTCTAAATAGGTGCCAAGAGGTCAATTTATCTGTTTGTATTTATTTACAATCATAAATAACAATTAAAAGATTTAAAATAATAATCAGATCATACAGTTTGAACATGTGACTCGAGGTCGAGAGCTGTATGTGTGGGGAGAGGTCGGCTCAGATCTAGAGACGCGCGCTAACTGCAAGTTATTTATTGTAGGTAGTTAGAAGCTAGGCGTTGCAGTAGTTGTATGATGCGTTCATTTCCCAAGATAATAATCTATTTCGTTAGAATGTACAACGGGGGAGTCAGGCGGCGACTGGTCTCCTGGCCCTCCGTCGGCGCTCTGCAATCACACAAACAAACGAACATGGCAACACTTGCTACGTAACAAATTGACGATTTTGCGCTCACGAGCAGGCAACCCCGGAACTGGCCTACATCTGCAACACTACACACACTAAATAGTTGGTGTTCAACACATCTCACAGATAACTACTAGACACGTCAATATAGCATATTATAAATTTACATTATGTTTGTATGACATGCAAACTGAAATAGAATATATCATAAATTAAGACATGCATTTCGTCAATAATGTTTGTGATATATAACGGAAAATGCCTGTAAAATAAAGATTAATAATTTGCAATGTAAAAATAAACCAATCACCTATGAGAAGTACACAAAATATACGATAACATGCTGGATGTAATACTGTTCAAATTCAAATAACACGTCAATATAACACATTTACATTTCAGGGTCATAGTGACAATTGGAACAACTTAAATAAATTGCTAACATGTTGTTTCAATTGTCTATAGTAAAACGCCAATCGATGGTAAGCAATAATAAGCTACATAAAATAAATACATAATAGGTACTTATTGTACATTAATTCATCATAATATATTGATTGTCTTGCAATTTTATTCATCAAAATATAAATGATAATCGATGAGGTTTTATTTAAGGCATTTTCAGTATTATGAGCGTTATAAGAGCTACTTCTAAAACAAAAATCGGGTCCATAAAAATATAATCAAAGCAGTTGAGAGCATAACGACATGTCATAGAATAAATCAAAAATAATAAAATACAGGCAAATATGAACATAATCACGTATCAGGTAGTATCATAAGAACAAGTTATCCTAGGCACACAACTTAAAGTACATAACCAATAGTACATAGAACGGGTATAGTAGTATCGTCAACAATGTTCGACAGCTGGCATCATATACAAGTATGTGGAGCGACACACCAGCCGAAATTACGCGCCAGAAATTCTGCGTACTTATGATTTCTATGCAAGACGGCGTTGCTTTCGGTAAAACTAAAACGTTGTCAGGTTACAACAAGACTTTTTAGTTGCATTTTCAGCTAGTTTTTGGCTCTATCATTTCGCCCGTATGCATCAGCCGTTCTAACCAAAAGCTATCGTTGCGTTCTTTGTCGCGTTTGTACGTCATAATTTATACAAATAATCATAATATAGGTAACTGCAAGTGTAAGCACGTCGAACTTTCTGTCGTGTATTTTCCGTAGCTGTGTCATTGGAGTAAGCACGGTAAGTCTACTTGTGTGAGTGTGTGTGCTTGAGTGGGCTTCCAGTCTTACAAATTGTTCCTAGTAAGTGGGTCTTGGACGCGAGATAGGCAGTCGCTCCATGTACTGGTATTCAGCTGCATCCGGTTAGACTGGAAGTCGACCCCAACATATTTAGAAAAAGGCTAGGTAGATGATAATGATGTAGGTGTGTGGTATTTTTCGTAGATATATGTCATTGGTAAACACGGTAAGTCTGCGTGTGTGTGTGTGTGATGTGGGGGCGGTACTTACGGCCTATTGGTGGTGTTCGGCGTTGGGCTGTCCCGGGTAGGGGTAGGGCTGGTAGGCGGGGTAGACCTGTGGCGCGTACACGCCGTACTGCGCGTACTGTCCGCCCGCGCCGCCCGCGCCCGGCCCGCCCGGCCCGCCCGGCCCGCCCGCGCCCGGCGTGGAGCTGCCGCCGCCGCCGCCGCCGCCGCCCGACGTCTGCACCACACGAACATTTTAAATTCCGAACAGATTGTTATCAAAAAGTCGGATTTAAGGTAGGCGACATAAGAGTAGGACATGAGCAGATGTAGACACCAGAAATAGTTGTTTCATATAAATGATTTTTGCTCTATTTTACTTAGTTTCATGTACAGAATACGAAGATAACGGCTTCTAACAATCTGTATTTGTGGTGTCCCACAACATCAATCAAAATTTTCATTTATTAATCAGTCACATGCGTCAATTTGGATTTACAAAGTAATTTCTAACCTTGAGTTTGATCTGCGCCTCGATGGCCTCGGCCTCCTTGAGCTTGCCGATGCTGCGGTAGTACTCGGCCCACTGCGCGCTGTAGTCAGGCTGCGCGGCGCCAGGCGGGGCCGCGGGCGCGGCGCCCGGGCCGGCGCCGGGCCCCGCGGCCCCTCCCGGGGGCCCGCCCGCGCCCACGGCCGGCGGGGTACCGCCGCCGCCTCCGCCGCCACCTAAGGGCACAGATTAAACATTTGAACACCCTTCAGATCAAGAAAGTCTACTGATAAAAACAAATACGTAGCTGCGCAACGAATTTTGATGCGGTTTTCACCATCAATATTTTTTTTTTGCTAAGTATTTTCTACAATAAAGTATGTATAAATAAATTAGAGAATTGATTCCAGAAGGTTTATATGTATAATTAACATAAAACTTACATATAGTAGAAATCTCAATGTTTTCTCGGGTTGTAACAACTATGTGAAGGGGCAGGTCGCTAGTAAGTAGTAACTTATAAACAAAAAAAGATAATAAATGAGAAGGATTGCTCACCATCCATGCCCTGCACCTGCACCTTGGCCTGTGCCTCTATGGCGTCGGCCTCGCGCATCAGTCCCAAGGAGCGGTAGTAGTCGATCCATTGTTGAGAGTAGTCTGGTTGTCCGGTCGCTGGGTTGATCTGCACCTGTTGCTACGCAACGAAGAAGTAAACAAATGTTTTAGAAAGAGCCCATTCATTACCAGAATACAATATGTGAACATTTTCTGGATTAACTATAATGTTGCCAGTTGTTTTGGGTATTTTTTCATGCTTCTTTTGCTAACAAAATGAAACTTTCTAATATGAAACGTATCTCCTACAATAAAATTGATTCCAAAATTGTTAACTTGTCACTTTCGTGACAACTAAGAGCCTTAAGAGAGCAAAAAAACCCAAAGCTCGATGTTGTATGCACCAGCGTACCTGCGGGCCCTGCTGCTGCTGCGGCTGGTGCCAGTGCGGGTTGTAGCCCCAGGCGGGCGGGCCGGCGCCGGCGCCCGCGCCGTAGTACTCGCCGCCGTTGCCGCCGTTACCGTTGCCGTTGCCATTGCCGCCGTTACCTCCGCTGCCTTCATTGATGAAGTTCACTGGCTAAAGAGACGAGAGCTTACGATAAGTAATAACTTTAACCGTAACCAGGCAAGTAATAATTTGAATTTGAAAAAATCAAATGTTTTACACATATATTTTGTCTAGCCTTTTCCCAACTATGTTGGGGTCGGCTTCGAGTCTAACTGGATGCAGCTGAATACCAGTATTTTACATCATATATTTATGATGAACGAAAAAGCTTTAAGTCTTAAATCGTCAATATGCCTTGATGATATGATGATCTATCATTTCTATATCATAAGAGACAAGACAACACTATCTTTTGCAGGATGCAATGGGGCCACAAAGTAAAAATACAAAATGGGACAAAAGTTTGGGTGATTTAAACTTGAATACTCATGCTTAGATAATTTACATATCATTGTGTTGCCACCATCGGTTGCAATAGAACTTAAACTTCAGTCATGAATTTATGTTCTAAGAACTCTGTAATTATCTGAGATTCTGTATTCAAATATGGTTGTACATACCATGCCAACTTTCTCCATGATGATCCGCTTGCAGTGCTCCACAGCCTCGGGGTGTCCTCGTATGTAGAAGGTGCGGTTGTTGCGGTCTGAGCCTTGCGCGCGTCTGTCCAGTTCGCAGTGTGCGCCCGAAGCTGCGTTGATCTGCTTTATAACCTCGCCACCTGGACAAAGTACGTGGTATCACAACAGTGAAATTATTCATAAATGCTTTGAAATCGAGCCTTTTATTCTGGCACCCACCATTTATTAAAACCGGAGACATTTCCCTCGAAAAGCGCCTTTAAAAAGACATCTTCTTTCATTTTAAAGCAATGGAACAAATATAACTCTTCCATTTTGGTAGAAGAAATACAAAAGTGAAATAAATAATCGGTGCTTCCCTGGACTACTTCACAAAGAGTTGTAGTACTTGTGTGACGTACCTCTGCCGATGATAAGTCCGCACTTGACGTTGGACACGGTGAAGGTGACCCTGATCTCCTGCGCGTCCTGCCACTGCGAGTAGTCCCCGCCGCCGCCGCGCTCCCCGTTGCGCTGCCCGGAGCCGCCGCGCCCGCGCCCCGTCCGCACTTCCTGCTCACGTCTCTGTACATTATCACAGTATTACATGCTTACATTGCTGCCCAGCCTTTCAGAAACTCCGATCGTAGACCACTGCTGGACATAGGTATTCGCTCTCAAGTTGCAACACCCGGTATTCTGCCTACTACACCCATCTCTCTCATCTGTCCTTCTCGCTGGGTAGCTTCCCATGCATCCTATTTTCTACATTTGCCATTTTCCACTCAAGAGCAAAAATACGCAAAGGTGGTTGGTATGAAATATTCGAATGCAGACCCAACTAATTACGATACTGTCAGGATAAAAAAATGCATCCAAACTTAGGTTATTGTGGTTGACTGCCAGACATAGGTTCTCCCAAGTTGCTAGTTGCAAGCCTGAATAGACCAAAATGGAACTTTATCTGCTTGCTTTAGTACAGTATAATCTAACAGCTTTTAGCAGTTAACTTGCATTATTTCATTCATGTTTTTAATGGAAAATTTTCACCCTTATTATTACTAGTTCCTTCACAAAATCACATAATTGTATACTCACATTTACACTTGAGATGAGGTCCTCAATCATTTGCCTGGCTTGTTCCACCTGGTGCGGCTTGCCTTGCAGGTAACATCTGTATCATATTCGTATATTTAACAAAACCTTTTTGTGCTGAAAAGTGGGGTGTACGGTCTGCTTACGAAAACCTTAACCATACTTAGAACCTTGTCATATTATTCAATGAAAATGGTAACATTGACAAGTAACGTGTTAATGTGACGTCCAACACTGATCAACGTTTTCGTAAGGAGGCCCTTCTCACACCTGTGCCTTTCCAACCTTCAGAGTATTCAGACATGCAATCGATTATGCACAGACAGAAGATCTACTTGTCTACTACTGTCTGCCAATAGAACCGCTAACTTATTAACCTAAGTTTTAATGTTAGTTTTTTTACTTTATACTCATTGTTAATTCACTACATCCAGTATTTATGCTTTTTCGAGACTGAAGCACAGTTTCAACCTAGTTTAGGCAAATAAGCAACTGTGCTCTATTTTAATTGTTAAAGAATTTATTGTAAATGTGCCCCTTTTTGTAAATAAACAATTATATTATTAGATACATTACCTCTTTATACTCATTGTTAATTCACTACATCCAGTATTTATGCTTTTTCGAGACTGAAGCACAGGTTCAACCTAGTTTAGGCAAATAAGCAACTGTGCTCTATTTTAATTGTTAAAGAATTTATTGTAAATGTGCCCCTTTTTGTAAATAAACAATTATATTATTAGATACATTACCTCTTTATACTCATTGTTAATTCACTACATCCAGTATTTATGCTTTTTCGAGACTGAAGCACAGGTTCAACCTAGTTTAGGCAAATAAGCAACTGTGCTCTATTTTAATTGTTAAAGAATTTATTGTAAATGTGCCCCTTTTTGTAAATAAACAATTATATTATTAGATACATTACCTCTTGTCCCCAGGTCCGTCGTCTCTCTCCTGGTGGAACTGGACCCTGCAGCCAGTCTCAGCCTGGATCTTCTTAATCATGTCTCCGCCGCGACCAATCACGATGCCTACGGCTACTTTTGGTACTAATACCTAATAACAATAATGTTTAGTTATTGTTACTGCTTATTTAATTGTACAATTATTATTCAAGTTAATCTCATGAATCTTTATCATTTTTGGATGATTTTTGTTACAGTTCATTCATCATAGAGCTTCTAAGCGTCGCCTCTAAAGGACAAAATACATTTGCTTTGTATTTCTCCTTCAATGATTTCAGATACGAATATTTGGGAAATAACAATAGAATTTTAACTTTATTTTTCTAATGTTATCCTGCAGGCGTAACATGAGCACCGTTTTGTCGACGGAAGAGTAGACAAATATCACGTTTCGCGTAGATAGTACTACGGCAGCAAAGTAGACAGTGTCAACTGCACTTTTTACGAAATTCACTCTTTTACATAATTCGACTATTTATTATTTAAATTGTCTTCAATATCTTGGGCAAATGTCAGTTGTCAGTGTGATTTTGACAATAAGGATAGAAAACTTTCTTCCGAAATAGTCTACATGTAAAAAGACCTAGACAAAGATTGTTAGTAATGAAAGACAAAGTGACAGATTGTAGAAGGATTTCTACGGTGCGATGTCAAAAATGAAGAAACGAAATGTCACTTTGTACAGAAAAAGCTATGTCTATTCTTCGTAGAGATAGAATGCGTCATGCTACGCCTGCTGAAAAAGCAAGCAAGCTTTTTTTTTGGCACAATTTGCGTTCCTGAACTTCTCTTACTTAGAAGTTCGCTATGGTAAAATCTTTTCGTCTCTTTTCCTACATAACTCGATACCTCCTTACCTCGGTGGAGTTAGTAGCGAGTCCGTTGCCCTGGTCGTGTCCCTGGTACTGGTCGTCGTACTGCGGCTGCCTGGGTCCGCCACCCTGTTGCATGTCTTTGTCCGCTAATAGCTCGTATACCAACTGCTTGGCGTGCTCCACTTTAGCTGGGTCGCCTGATATGCGTAGCGGCTTTTCCTGAACATATTTTTACATAGTTTAATTTCGTAAAGTGCTACAAGGATATTTTGGCGGCTGAATGACATTGACAGGACATTGTTTGTAAACATTTGTTAAACTGAGTCACAGAAATTTTATTGACAAACGTGTATTTTGGCCACGCGCCACAATAACCATGTAGCGTTGTATTTTCAACCTTAGCCCGCGATGTTGTACCGCAGTTGCTGATGGTAAAGATACAAATTATGTATTTTTTTGCTTGTTGTTTTTGTAAGCTTGATGGAAATATACTCGTTGGTTTAGTGTTCGCAAGCGCTACTGCTGACCATGAGTTCCTGGGTTCAATTCCCGGTTCGGGCAAAGTGTTACTGGGTTTTTCCATCTGGAATTTCTCAATAGCGGTTGATGCATGGCAGTAGGCTCGCCCCTATTACTTGGGACCCAAACATAAAAATGTGTGTGTGTATTATAGGTACACCTCTGCCCAACCCTTCTTGGAATACAGGCGCGATGTTGTTTTATGATCGACCAAATCAATTTTGCAAGTTCTCATTACATTGTTGGATATTGGTAAAGACAAGTATGTGCTTCTAGAGTACAAATCATAGGTAGGTTCCTGGCACTATTTTGTTCTTAATTTTTAGGTGTAGAATACAATAATTTATAAAAATAGACATGGGCAGTTTAGGCGAAATATTTCCCCGAAACTACTCTGTGGCAACACGTTGTGTTCGGTTTCGCGATTGGTCAATCGTCATCCTGAGGATGCCACGTTGAGAGTTGAAACACGTGTCGTGTCGTGTCGCGGAATAGATTACTAAATATATCTACGTCTATTGTATTTTATAATGGATTTCCCCAAAGTCACGCCTGAATTAAATAACCTATATTTTAGTGTTTTTTTTTTTTACGGTGTACCTTGTCTGGTTTTTGTCAAGTCAATTACTTACATATTCTGTGTTAGGTCCATCCTGAATGACCACCATCTTAGCTCCAGACTGTTCCTGTAGCTGTTTGATCGTCTTGCCGTTCTTGCCGATGATCAGGCCCACTTTGGGACCCGGCAGCATTATTTCCTCCTGCTGTAGAATGAAATAGTAACTGATTCTCAGTGGCCCGGATTATCTAACAGATAATTTCAAAAGATTATCTGCCAAATACGTTTTTGATATTGATGTGCATGTGCAATGAAATGTACTAATCTTGCATTTGTAAAATTGTGAATAACATCAGTATATCTAGGAGGGTATTGTATCATTCTAATGCTAAATATTTGTGGTATCTTATTTGTCACTTGTCTTAACCATATTTTGAGCAAACTGATGTATTTTTTTCAAAATTTCTTAATACATGACATGTTTATTTTTTAATTTAACAAAAACCACAACTACTATAAGTACATTTATACATTAAGAAATACAGAATACTTTTAAAAACATGCATATTTGACATTTTACTACAAAATTTATAGGGCTACAGTAACTATATTACTCAGGTGTTTTATAAAATGAATCATGAAATATTAATATTATTAAAATTGATACTTACATCACAATTTTGCACCCAATCCGATCGTCCGATGGGTAGGTTGCCCTGCGGATTCAGATAAGTTGAAATAACTACTTCCTGTGAGGGTGAAGCCTATCGGCCGACCACACACTTCTCCATACAGAGGGTCCATATTGGCTCACCTAAAGTTCTTTACCCGAAATTGTTCTTTCTAATGATTTGTAATCCGAATTATCACTCTTCCTAAAATTTTTCATCCTAAAGTTTTCATTCATACTATTTGTAGTGCTACCGGCGATGTTCATAACACTCATGTTCCGAAAATTGTAATGAATAATATCATTAATGTAAATATATTTAAACTCCTACTGTTTTTTATCATAACGCTTTTATCCCTAAATACAATTACCATAATATTTTCACTCATATTCAGAAGGTCAGAGTGTCGTCTAGGACCGATTCGGTTCCGTAGTTGGTCACAGTTCTAACCTAACCTAACCTATGGTTCCCTTCCACAACGTTTTTACGACAAACGGTTAGTCGGAGACAAAAAACACAAAGACTGTTTTAGCCTTATATTTACGCAAAATTAATGTATATAATACTGATTATTATGAATAAAAGGAAATCTACACAAAAAGATATGACTTTGAATAATAGTGTAAAAGATGGTTATGTTGAGAAAATATAGGAAAACAAATAAAAGTATAATAGATGTTTATTGCTACTGACATTATGAAATTGAATGCTTCGGAATTATGAACATTAGAGACAGAGTAGTTAGGAATTGTGATTGTTAGCATGAAAAATGTTAGGAAGAACATTTTCGGATTTCCAATTATCGGAGTTGAAAATTTAGGTGAACTTTGGCGCACCCCTTTTTTTTACGTAGCTTAACACAGTTTCAAGATGATCAAGCCTCTGACTGGTTGAGATATTATAAAAATTTTGGTACTCAAGGCATGCGTAATGCCTTAGGCCCTAATGCATTACGCACGCCTTGAGTACCAAAATTTGAATGCCCTACGGCTTAGGGCATTCTCTACCAGTCAACCTTATAATCATGTAGAAAAGCGCTATCAAGCATCGACAAATATCGTGTGAGAAGTAGAGCTAGTCAGCAAGCCTGGTAGCCGTGCAGCCTGCATAGGTGCACTCGAAGTAAATACTTCATTATCTGATTCAAGAGTTTGACAGGCTTCTAGAAATTGGGAGAAAGACTACGAAGACCATCATTTTCAATGTCACTTTATGATCTAATCTTGACGAAGGTTGAAACATAAAGTATGGCTTACATTCAGACTGCTAAGACTGACTGTAAAGAATGATAGTATGGGTCGACCCAGCAGATTGGGTGCGAAGTCGTGACAAATGTACAGAATACATACATTAATCACGCTTTTATCGCCGAGAAGCGTTATAATATGCTATTACTTACTGAAAAACTTGTTAGTAAAAGATACTATTATTAATACATTACATTTCTATTGAGTTGTACCCACTTTCCAGTCTAGTAAGGCAGCATTTCACTTATTTAAATGATTGACGAACCATGACCAATAAGTACAGATAGTGTCATCCACGAAGACGCGCTCCACTCCGCGATTATTGTACTGTCAGCTGTACTTTAGTACGGAGCGCGGGAGCGGAGCAGAGTGAGGCGCGTATTCGTGGATGGCACTGCACTAAGTATATAGACATACCAGTTCCAAATGGTAAGTAAAGACCACCAATCTACTAAATTCAGTCTGGTACATAGAACATTGCACGTTAATAAGCTCATCCTAACGTAAAGATGACCAAAACCCTGGTTTTTACCTTCAAAACTATAAATTCTCAGTGTAATGCAAAACAGTAGTTCTGCCGCCACCGCACGTCAGTATGTACGAGTGCTACATACCGTGATGGAGCCCCCTCCGCCGCCGCCGCCGCGCGGCATGGGCGGCATGCCGCCGCCGGGCTGGCTGTCGCCAGGGTGCTGAGGCGCGTTCTCGCGGCCGCGGTGGTTCACTATCTGGTTTACGAGCTCCCTACGTCAAAAAGATAAAGACCGTTCACAGTTATTTTACCTATAACAGCCACTTTAGGGTATACACATTTATTTCTTTGCAATAGGCCTCATTTAGCCTACAGCATTGATCCTTAAATTAGTGTTAGTTCCTTCAGAAAACTGACATTATTATTGTTCCCTGACCACTATGTTAGTTATCCATGAGACCTATGAGATTCAGTGGGTTGAATAAAGGTTGACTTTCGACTTGTCTGGGGTTATGTTCAAGGTTCACCTTTCTCTTACGCAAAGTCGATTCCAAATCTTTTTGTCGGGCTGTACGATACCCTTCGAAATAACTTAAGAGTCTGGCAAACGTAAGTTGAACCTGAAAACACGCGCGAAATTTTAAAAAACAAGACTGTTTATCCCTGCACATAGTGCGAGAATACAGGTTGATAATTGAAACTAAATTTCATTTAAATAAAATAAAAATTCAAGTATCAACACGTCATATCGCACTATGTACGATAAAAGATAATAAACAGACTTGTTTTTTTAAATTTCACGCGTATTTTCAGGATCAACTTTCGTTTGCCAGACTCTATCAATTATTCATCGACAGTTTCAGAGTGCGTCTCGGATTGCGTCCTAAAGTCCGTGTTAAGATTTGAACCTCAGAGTTCTTGTGACCTTTTTTGATGTATTTACTTTTATTCTTTTGTGTGAAACTAGTACGAGTGTAAAAAAATATAATAATTTGTTTTGTTTGAATAAAATAAGCCTTGTTTTCAATAAATTGTGTTATTTCCATAAAAACATAACCAATGACCCCATTTTTTTTTTTAATTCCTATAGTAAAACCTAACCCTTTCAATTCTGTTGCGCAGTCGGGTAAAAAGGAGATGGAGGGATGAGGTCAACTACAGTACGGGGCCATTATGAAGGGAAATGGCGATGTTCACATTTTTGAGAGACAACGCTCTGCAAAGCCGACCTTTTCTGAAAAATTATTATCTTCTTAAGGGCCGCGTACTGTAGATAGTATTAGTCCTTACTTGGCCCTCGAGATAGCCTCTCGCGACCCAGTGAGGGTGCACAGTCTGTCGGGCTGGCCGCCCGAGTCCGGCGCCATCTGTATTTTGCATCCTGACTCCGCTTGCAGGCGCGTGATCTGCTCTCCACCGCGACCTATTACTGTGGACAAAGCACATGGCATTTAATTTTGGCATTAAATATTTATATTTTTCAAGTTAAGTAATGATTAGAGTCTGCTTAACCAGATTTTTTTGACATTTAAACGTCCAGTCTAAAGAGTAGTTTAGTGTTTTTGGAATTTCTCAGTGGTAGCCTGTTTTCTAGACTTGAGCTGTATGATGGCAATAGACTCGCCCCCTTCAACATGTGACATAAATATAACTGGAGAAATGTGGGTGTCATATAAACTCAATCTCTTTGGGGCATATATGATATTTTATCTCATATTACCCATTTTTATTCCATTCTACATAATGTTTTTATTCTATACAGCAGCTAAAGGGTGTGAATCTCTAATACATGACACTGGGCAACAATAGATTTCAGCTGAAAATCAGTGTTGCCATCTAATATGATGCTGAACTGGGGCCTTTTTGGAATTAGCAATTACTTTTATTTATAAAATAGGCAGTTATGATTTAAGGTTTGTGGTAATTTACGAAATTTATTTCTTCTTTCTTGTTATTGCAGTAGTAAGTGGTGTCGATACTTACTAAGTCCGACCATCTTGTCGGGCACCCGAATGTACTCGTTGAGCGTCTGGTCGGGCATGAGGTTGGCGGGCGCGCTCGGGGGCGGGGGCGGCGCCGGGGCGGGTGCGGGTGGGGCGGCGCGGCTCGCAGCCGGGGCGGCACTCGGTCCACTACGAACAAACGAAGTATTAAGGGGGATGCGCTAAGGTAGCCCGCGACATTCAAAGTTCTTACGTTTTATTTGCCGATCAGTGTCAGGTTGTAAGTTACTAAAAATATGCAAATTGCAAAAAATTTAAGAAAATTTTAACTTCGCGGGATACCCTGGCGCTTTAATTTATAGAAAACTCCGCTTCCAAGAGCTTGGCATGTATATAATTTAAATGTAAAGGTGTAAAGAAAATAACAGAAATAGACTAAGTACAATGGATCGATTTATTTCTTCAGTACATCGGTACAGGTATGGACGATTTGGTTTAGATCAAACTTGCTGAATGAATTCATCCCTTTTTCTGCTAAAAAAAAGAGTTGTTTATCGACACAAGGTTTAAATTTTTTTTAGATATGCATGCCTTACAAAACCGGCGTGATGCTTCGCTTAGCTATAAAACAAAAAAAAGATAGCCTAATGAAATAAGTAGAGTACTCTGCATATAAAGCCTTCAAACAATTTTACGAGTGCGAGTGACATGTCTGTTTGACGCAATATGACGCGCAGCAAAAACACGTGTTTTTTTCTCGTGTGTAGTGTATGTGACACGAGACACGAAGGCGGCTTGCTTGACACACGCGACTTGCGAAAAAATAGGCAGTAAAGAAGAAAAAATTTAAAAATAGACTCCAACTTATATTCATTATTAATAGATGGTAAATGAATGTATGGAAAAGTTTCGGGACTTTACCTATTTCAACTTGTGGCAACAATAATAAGAAAATACGAAAATAAGAAAATTCTTGATGCTAATTATGATGGCGAATACTACATTTTTATCTCAAATTAAATTATATCTTCACATTTCTTCTTAATAAAATGACATCTGTAAATTTACATAGCAGTAATCCGCATAATTAATAAGTAGTCTTTTAGACAAATTTTATTATTCTCATTAGTAAAGCGAAATTTAAAATGGAATCTATCAAAACAGAGCATTTAAAGTCTTCATCCATACAACATCCTTTTTTGAGTGTGAAAAGTTTTAGTAAATAAATCTTATCTTACCTCATTTGTGGTTGTGGTTGTTGATACGGTACTTCTACTGAAGCTAATTTCTTCGCATTCGGTTCTGGACCCTCCTCCAATGGCCTCTTGCTTCCGCCTCCTTCGAGCTTAGCAGCAACCTGTAGAGAATATTGATGAATATAACATTTTTAATGTTTTTAATACTTATTTTTACCTTCACCATTTCCAGTTATGTTGGTCACATTTTGTCATTTTGCTTCTTTTCACATTTATTCCATAGACAACATTCTAAATCCAAGTACTTATATGAAATCTAAGTTTATGGTTTTAAAGAACAGTATGAAACAAGTTTTAATCCACAAAGTTTTACATTGATTTTAATTAGAACAAAATTCCTCTTTTACAAATTATTTAAATCTTAATTTCAGAAATATACACTTTATTGTTAAAACTATTGTTGTATGAATGTTTGCAAACCCATGTGACAGCTGAACATGGAGAACAAGGAGGAAATATGTAAAACATCTATGTATCTACTTTACCCATGTTTGTGAAGTAATAAAAGAATTGATTTGAAGTAATGTAAACTAATGGTGTGAGTCGTTATCAACATTACTACCAGTTCAACAATTAATATAATTTGTCAATTAATAGTAAGTGATAATGAACTTGCACAGAAACTGTTGAAACTTTTGTCCATGGCAAGTCTTCTTTATTAAAATACAAACAGACACTTCAATTTTATTTATTTGTAAAGATTTATGGCTCATACAAATTTTGATTTCACCAATAAAATTAAAACTGACGAGAAGAACATTATTGACGGTTATGTTTTATATTACAATGCATTTGTTACAAATTAGATTTATATATTGCAATTATGTATGACAGTGATCAAGTGTTGTGTTAAGATAATAATTTCAGACAGTTCTGTTTAAACTAAAATGGTAACTTACAATACATTACTAAATCAAAGTGTGTATGAGCCACTATAGAATGTTAAATGTCCAAGAATTTATGAAAGTGGCTAACTGTAGCAAGGCCAAGCCAATTGTTTATTTTAATTGTATCAATTGTTTCCCTTCAATACATGTGAAAAAGATAAACTGACTCATTTTAAATTAAATTCCTGCAGTCACCAACCAGCTTAACTTAGGTTGATCCGCCTCTAAGACGTCCCTCTGACTGATTATTTATAAACATTAACACTTAGTGGTAATATTTGAGTTTAGTAGGGAAAATATACTGAAACATCTAGAATATTCCTATTCATAAGCATAGTAAGGAAAGTAACATTATTGATTTGTAATTGTCTTTGTTACTAAAACTTGTATTGATCCTAACTGCTAGAGACAATAATTTAAGATTAGCTTTTTCCTTGAACATGGATATTGTGGAATGTTCCACTTCAAAAGCCTATTTCATGAATCACTCATAGCATGTTCAGAATTTAGTTAGTTGTCTGATGCATAATTCGCGCCTATAATGTGCCACAACGCAGTATTGTCACAACGGAACCACTTGGCGTATACGCCAACCAAAATCATCCGAGCCGCAAGGGCAGACATCAAAACTTAACAGCTGCATTGTATTTGCCTAAAGTACTCGTTTATCACCACGAAAAATTACAATCAATATGTAGGTTAGGTAAAAGCATCTTACCAATGATCCTTCATGGAACATCAATGGTACGAAGAGAAAAGGGCGGGTTGGAATAAAAACTACTTATAATGAATGATAATTTCCATGTTGAAGGTATAAACACAAAATTTTAACGGTAAATAACACGCAAATGTCAATAGACGCGATTTTTGTAAAGAGAAGATGCGCTTACCAATCTAGCACGTTGTACAGCAGCCGCAAATCCCGCCGTTTGGCTATTGTTTTGAAGCGTAGCCATAGAAGAATAATCACTCATATTTGAACCCAATTTCACATTCAACCGCGTAATACCGCAGCCATTAAAAAGGATCAAAATGACCCAAAAACTTTATGAAAGGTTTCTCTCGCAACGCAAGTTCGTTGCGAGAAAGACGCGGACCATAGACAAAATGAGAGATGTTTTAAATGTCGCTTACCAATTTTATTTCTTTTTGTATTTAGCGTATTTATCTACCAACTTGAATGATCTAATGAGTTCCCAAATATAACTGAAACATAACGAGCTAAAATAGAACAGCGATTGTGCTATTTTTCATTCTGAAATATTCACAGAAATAATAGTTGAGTTTTTAGAAAAGTCAAACTTGTTGTCTTTGGTTGAAAATGAAAATGCGTTTGGTTTTTGCTATTTTGTTGAAACATGAATAAAGAGGTTTTATTTTATAATTAATTTAAAAATCAATTACCGCAAATATTTTTTTCTAGTTATTTTTCACGTTATTCCTTCAAGTACCTGCTAAAGTTGAAAGTAATATTTTCATTATAAATACAATATTATTTTAATTTATAATCTAATGGCGGCTGTAACAGAAATATTTGCAGCAAAAATAAACAATCTTATTTTAGTATTACTCTGGTTAAAAACACTATAACATTTCCTTTTTATTCTTTTTCTTGAAATACACTAGGATACATCGATAAAATTTATAAGGTGAAACTTCTTTAATTGTTAAATAATTGTAAAACAGAATCAAAACAGAAGGATACGTAAAAAAAATCTGTAATAATTTAGCCCAATTAGGGCCAAAATAAAAACCCGAAAAGGTTTTTAGACATAAGTAAAGGTCGATGCACCGAAAATAACAAAACGTTCTAACTTTTTTTTCTATGTTATGGGTGCGTGCATTTGTGTTGTCCGGTGTTTGAAGACGCTTGGAATTCGCTTTCAATTTCTTCGTAGGAAAAATGTCGGGTGATACCGATAAAGCGAAAATCAGTGATAATCAGGTATAGTTGTGAAATATGTCTTTGTTTTAATTTTCTCTGTAATAGTGCGCGTCTATTAAGATGGATTTGAGTTGTGTAGTGGTGTTATTTCCGTGTTATATCACTAATGTTTGCCTGCGTCTCAACATGGCTGACAGAACGATTGCTTCCCGCTAAAAGCGGGAACTACGCCACGGAGGGTTGTGATACGAGTCAATATTTCGCAATAAAAACTGTGAATGCCATCTTGATCAGTTATCGAAACTGATTCTAATGGGATATTTTTCAGGATTTCGCATATTTTGGCCACCCCCGCCCCTTTGCATTTCGTTGCAGGGCCTTTGTTAATGTGCACGATGTTATATGACATTGATATGAAATCCGCATGACCTTGATATTTGGTTTCTTGCGATTATTCAATTTTAGAGGCAGCGTGATATCTTGTTGTTCCACTGAGTCGCGGCCTCGCGACTCATTATTTACGCTCAGAACTCGGCCGGCGATGTAAATAAAACTTATGTATCCTTTCGGGGGCCTTTATTACTGACCTCTTTAGTTTTTTTTCCGGTACATTTTTTGTGATAGTATACGTTTATGGCGCGAACGCAAATAAATTATCTTGAAACTGTTTAAATGTGCGTCGGATTTGACTGGAGAGATGTAGAATATTCCTCATAATGGTACTAGTAATCCATACATAGATATTGTATGTACACAGCTGTATACGTCTTACTGTAGTGCTAGAAGAGGAGCATTGAAATTTGTGACTTACGTCTATTAACATAAGGTTGATAATTGATTGACGGCGCGCGGAAGTGACGCCAACTTCACCAATAGAATGGTGTTCAACATGCAGATTTTGCAATGCTTGGTTGCAAAATTTTTATTTTTATTTAATGTGTTGACATTTTAAACAATACATTTTGCACTGGTTAGAGTAAAAATTGTCACAATCTGTTCATGGGTTGTGTGCAAAATGTCATGTAGTTTCACAATACACAACCTGAAATGTTTAATTATCTTGGAATTAATTAGTTTCGTTAATAGAGGAGTTTTATAAAGTTGCATGAATGTATTAAAGTCATACCTATATACAAAGCCATCCATCTACTATGAAAATGTTCACTAGAGTACTTGATTGTCCATTGCTGTATTTGCTCGGACAACCTTAGCACACATTTGACAGAACATGCAATGGCCGTACAATGTAATCTAAATATTTTTATTTTGGCTCAGTATTACTGTCAATTTGTGAAAATGTATGTATTTACTTGCATTATGAAGTAAATTATGTATAACTGTGTTAATAAACATTACTAAATCAGGTATTATTAAACTCATTAATTATCTGCATAGTAATTATTGACTATCTAAATTGCTATGCACTCAGACAATACAACCAATTTGTTACAAGGAATAACTAACGTTTATATTTGTATGAGAACATGAGAAATGACCAGCAGCAGCAATGGATAATAAAAGGCTAACATATTTTTCACAACATATAAAATAAGAAATAAGTATTGAAGAAAAAATGTGTATGTGTATTGACTAAATAATGATTTTATATTAATAAAAGGATTATATTTTGAGTCATTGTTACATGTATTTTCCCAAATGTATCGAAAATAATTTAAAAAAATTAAGAAATTCAACATCAACATATTTGTGTGCAGGATGAAGACAAGAAGTCAGGGACAGGCGACGGTCAAACAACAGAAGATGAGTCCTCCCAGGACTCAAAGGGTGAGTCGCAGACGTCTGTGGACCCTGCCCCAGCCCAAGGTAACGCCGATGTAGATCAACCAGACACCAAAGAGGAAGATAAGCCAACTAGTATAGAAGGTCAGGTTCTAGCACCAGTCCCCCAGTCTGGTCAATGTGTTCACAAGTCGGTGTTCATCTACATGGCAACTAACCTTATTCTGGGCTGTTTTCGAAATCTTTTGTTTGTTAACTTTGTGAAAAATAGTTCCGCAAAATCCCACGGCAATGGCGGTAGTGGACTTGTAAGTGTTGACAAAATATATAAAACAAATATTTTATTCAGTAAAATTGTAATTTTTTGATTTTTAAGTATCTGTTTATTTTAGTGACAGTATGTTATTATTTTTCAATCTATGTTAACATCCAAAAGATTGTTTAGTACATCACATTTTACAAATACATTTTCATAATTTCATACACTACACCACATACTTACATAATAATATTAAAACAAACAATCATAACTCAAAAAAGCCAATTAATTATATACGACTTAATTGCTTTTGTCGGAAATATCTACTAAGATACATTTTTACGTACACCCAGTGATAACGAAAGGTAAGTACTATCTATACTATATATTTAAAAAAAATATTACCCTCCTCTTTGGCTCCGTCGCAGTCGGGTAAAAAGAAATCGTGCCCACAGACTCTATCGACATTGCCGACCAATATTGTCGCCCTCCTAAAAAACGAATGACAGAATTTATTGTTCTTAATACTTACAATTTTCTACTCTTCTTATAATTAAATCGAACCGATCGATAAGATGTAGGAAGTGCCATTTAAATATGTATATGTAGGTACTCATTACATTGCAAGTTGCTCTAACACTTGACACTAGACAATCGATCATTTTCAATTTCATTTTGTTTGTCAATAAAATTCGTTTGTATTTCGTTATCATATTGTAATGTAATTGTACGTCGCAACACTCGCAACTGACTCTTCATTATATCCGTCGGAGCACCATCAGGTAAGTGTCGTTTTTAAAATGTTTAAAACTTTTAAAAAGGCTGGTACAAAAATATAGAAAAGTTGGTTTCTTAGATTTATATCAGATACATAACGTGATATTATTCAAAATCTAAACGTACAGGAATGGAAAGAAATGAAGAAAATCTACAGGTTCAAGCGAGACTCTTTAATATCATAATATCTCATTGGAAAAAGAAGCCACCGCCTCTACTGGATTTTACTAAAGCATGTCTTCGAAATAAAATAAAAAATAACCTTTTAACAATAAAGCCAAATCAGCCAAAACCATCTGAGAAATATCATTAGATAGAACCCTTACAAATCAGTGACGAAGACAAAGCGCGACTTGTTCACTTCTGTATGCATAAATAATTATCAGTTTTTACGAAATCTTAAACTTCTCTAATCTAATCACTTTCCACCGGCTCTCGGAAAGGATGACGATTTCCGGACGCACCGAGCGCGTTGGCCTAACAAATAATGTTATACCAATTACCCAACATAATAGTGTATCGATCTATAATAGTATTGTGATTGTTATTCCTATTCTTTAGCAATATAGGAGATCAACTACTGCAATTAAATGATGCAAACTATCCCATGGGTTCTGGCTGTATTTGCGTTGTTGAGATAAACAGTGCCGAGAAGACTATACGGTACACAGCATTAATTGCCAAAACTGACACAAAAAAAAAAACATTAAAACGTTTACAAATCCCACGAAACGAGTGATGGTAACTAGAAACTGAATAACTCGTCAAAAGCGTTGCTACTAGTAAACTTGCAACCTTGTCACTCGTCATTATCGATTTCCGTGCATAGCACTTACTGTGGCTTAAAAGGCGCCTTTGCTTGTGCGTACATCGCCTCGGGTTTTTGCCAGGTATTTGAGGTAAATTGGACGACCATTTAATGAATTGTATTGCTAATAAACCCAAAATAAATCTATCAATACATGCGCCAATTCGTAATGCCCACATTGTTACACAAAAAGCCCTGAAGATAGACATATTCGTCAGTGAAAAGGAGCTTTACTTGTTCTGAAACTGGTTTTAATAAATCTAGGCAGTACTATTTGAATTCCTAACGTGTCTGTATGTTTATGTATGAAAATAAACATGGCTTTCCCGCGCAACGTGTAATGGCCGCTCTCCTAGACAGTGTTTTTCTGTTTCAAAGGGTTTGTGTGGTACACAAGCAGACTGAGATAAAACCTTAATTGTCAACTGGTAAAGTGGTAACATATCTGAATAATGTAAGTGCAGTGAAGAATTCTCCAGTACTCAAATAGTAAAATCTTTGCTAGGACCTCAATCAAGCATGCACTCGAAAACGCGAAAGAAGAGAAAGTATGAACTACACAGAACCGTTATCTTCTTTTATTCTTAACACACGCTTGAGAGCTGAGACGCAAGTCATGCGAATAGAATTTCAAAATTTCCGAAACAATGAAACGAATTCAACAATTAAAGGGTTTCTCTGTCTGCGAAGTTGCGCATAATAATACTTTTCCTTCGACAAAAATTTGAAGAATTGATATTGTCGAAACCGGTACCCGGTAGTATTACTACATAAGATAAATTCTACGCTATTATGCTAGCCGGTGATATTTGTAATTACGGATTCAGGCTGGGTGTATCGTCTGAGTCACAGTCGCGAGTCGCCTACAAAATATGTTGACCTCCTGGAATGTTTCGATGTTGAGAAATCGGAGGTCTTCTAAAATCGGTTTTATGATTATTCCAAATTTTTAAGGCCAAATTTTTAATGCATACCGGTTTAGAACATAATTATTTGTAGTGTGTCGCTACTTTCAAGTTTATGACGTTGCTAATTTTAGTAGTCTGTGACTAGTCTTGGTTTTGGACCAAAATCAGTGCAATTCTGACTAGATGTTACTCAGGAATAATCATTCGCAGGCCTACTTCTATTCGAGTCGATGGTAAATTATTAAATGAGTTGGGCCCAGTAGTTGGGCAGGCCAATCGCGGCATCAATGGGGTTTTTAGGTCCTCGGAAGTTCATGTTTATGGAGACTTTGGACTCACCAACATATGGGGCATGGTTTGGTCGGGAGCGAAGCAGGCCTTAAAGTCCAGTAATGGCCGTTTCTAAACAAGGTTCATTTTTATCCTTTCATTTTCGGCCTTTAGGTAATATTCTCCAAAACAAACTAATATTGCACGATTCACCCACAAAGCTGAAAGACAGTACAGTATCAGAACCGCTTTATAATAATCTTCACACCCCATGAACATTTCGTTCACATAACTAACAATATCTCTACATCGTAAGTACTAACCGCTTACTTTTATCCGGCGAGATTCAGTTAGCATCCAGAGCAATTTAGCCAATCGTGTGGGAGCAGAGAAACGACCAATAAGTGCACTTTCAAGCGTTAAGTTTCAGTTGGAATTTAAACTTTCGTAGTGTTAGGCCGTTTGATTTTTTGGATGGAATTAAGGAGTACATGTACTTACATTTTTAGCTTTTGTCGTGGGTTCTACATACAAAACTTAACACACAACATTACCTATTTGCAAAAAATATGTAATAAATGAATTTTGGGCCCAATGCAGGAATCGAACTCAGCTCGAGGACATATTAGAACATTATCGCCAATCCACCTTTTTATTATTACACTATAATATTAATCAGCCGATCGTCATTTTGTAAAGTTCAACACGTTTCCGTGATTTCTTGTAGGCGAAATGTTATCAACGAGCTATTTATTCAGTGTTGAGGTAGTACACGTTATGATAAATTGCGCAATTTACTGCGCAAACTGGTCGTTACAGTTTAGGGGACGGTCACATAGGCGCGACGCGGACGCGGGAGAGATGGAAGATATTACGATGCCAAAGATTGCCAGAGTAACGAAGTGAAGCACATACGATACGTTAAAAAAAGTCTATTATTATAAACTGTTATTGTAAATAGATATGCAAGTATATTAGTATACAGGCTGTAAGGGTAAACAGTCTTGTCATTCAAACCATGGGTAGTTGACTTAAATATAAAAATAAATGACCGAACACAACAAAAAAAAAACGTCATTTTCATTAAAAGATTTTAAAAAGTTTCTATCCGACACCGTGCTCTCTAGTGAAACAGCTGACTGACTGAGGGAGGGGTCGCGCTCGCGGCCGGTCAGGTCACATCCCGTACCCCCCACCCGTGTTGTGACGCAAGTTCGTTGCCCTAGCGCATAGGACAACGAACTTGGGTCTCTAGTGGTAAAATGTAGATTAAAAAAAAAGAAAAAAAAGTTGTTATTTTCCATTGATTTTACGTTCTATAAATGAAACCAAACCACTGGTTGCAAGGATAACGGTGTTTACCCTAACACCCTGTATAGACACCAATTAGCGCAGCAGGTAAGGTTTTTGGTATGTAGCTCCTTTCAAAATTAAGATTAAGTATAGGTAAATAAAAGATCATGAGGAAGTATCGTATCAAAAGGCTCTACGTCCCAATACTCCCAATACGGTATCTTGAGTTCTTAACGCAACAGTGTGGCCTATACCTATTAAGAATGAGAGAAATGGATCACTCATTCATAATTCAATGTCCGCCAAGATCGGTTTGCACAGTCAAATCGATTTGTTGTGAGTTCAGAAACGAAGGGCATTGACAAGCCTGTTAAACTTGATACAAAACTATGATTTATCCTAAAATTAAAAAAAAAATGAGGAGTCAAGTCTCGATCGCCAATTCGCCATGCACCTAAACGATCCATGCCTTATAAACGATGAATGGTTTGTAACAATAAATCGACAATCTGCTACCTACTAAGCTGAAGAGTTAGTTTGAACGTGCTAATCTCTGGAACTATCAGTCGGATTTGCCTAATTCTTGAGGAGGTACAGGTACCTATGAAATTGCCGTTCTGCAGTACTGGCCATTTCAAATCAAAATAATTTTTGTTTGGCTAAGAATTCTAATTTCAAATTAATTTTATTTTAAAAGCATGGAATTCTTTTTTCAAAAGAAGTCATTTGTTTAATGATTAGTGTTACATTTTCATCGCATTTCAATCTTTTTCGCCATCATGGATACGTAAAAAATTCGAGTAATTATGGAATATGAGTACCGTCGTGGCAGCAACGCGGCACAAGCGGCACGCAACAGCAACGACGTTTACGGAGCTAACACTACAAACCAACGCACCACCTGTTATTGGTTTGCTCGCTTCCGGTCTGGAAATTTCGACCTGAAAAATGAACTGAAAAATGAACTGGAACTGAAATGGTCGTCCGAAGACTTTGGTCGACAATGACGAATTAAAGGCGATTGTGGAAGCTGATGATACACAATCTACGGCTGAATTAGCAGCAGCTTTCGACGTTAGCGTCAAAACAATATTGGTCCATTTGCGTCAAATTGGCAAGGTAAAAAAGCTTGACAAATGGGTGCCCTACGAACTCAATGATCGCCAGCGCGAAGTACGCGTCGAGGCGTGCCTTGCACTGCTCAACAGACACACAAATGAAGGAATTTTGAACCGCATTGTTACCTGCGATGAAAAATGGATTCTGTTTGATAACCGCAAGCGCTCAGCAAGTTGGTTAGATCCTGGTTCAGTACCTAAACAATGCTCTAAACGAAAACTTACCCCTAGAAAAGTGATGGTCACTGTTTGGTGGTCTAGCGCCGGTGTGATTCATCACAGCTTCTTACCAAACGGGGTGAGCATTACTGCAGATGTGTACTGTGAAGAACTGAACACAATGATGGAGAAGCTGGCACATCTCCAACCAGCATTGGTCAATCGCTCGTCTCCGCTGCTCCTGCACGACAACGCGCGACCTCATACTGCACAGCAGACGGTCTCCAAGTTGCAAGAACTGGGGTTGGAAGCTCTCCGTCATCCGCCCTACTCACCAGACCTTGCGCCTACAGACTACTACTTTTTCCAGAATTTGGATAACTTCTTGGCGGGAAAAAAATTCAATACCCGAAAGGCAGTACAAAATGCCTTTGAAGAATTTGTTGCCTCCCGTCCAGCTGATTTCTTTAAGAAGGGCATCAATAAACTGCCACTGCGTTGGCAAAGATGCATTGATTGCATGGGTGATTACTTCGATTAATACAAATAAAAAATACATGAAAAAAATTCGTTTAAATTTTTTCATACAAAACGGCAATTTCATAGGTAAAGACCTAATATTTAACATCACGCTACGACCTTTAGGACTGTAGGAGCCGATCAAAAAGAAAAAAATCTCAAAGAACGCTAAGAGAAAACGAAGTACCTAATAGCGCGGGCCAGACATGTGCCTGCTATTTTACTACATTGTGGTGTTTTAGAGCGGTAGCATACGGCGTATTTTAAACGCGCAGACGACGCGCGTTTCAAAGTTTTTCTTCGTTGTCCGAAGTCAAGTTCTTGAAACGCGCAGACGACGCGCGTTTCAAAGTTTATCTTCGCTGTCCGAAGTCAAGTTCTTGAAACGCGCAGACGACGCGCGTTTCAAAGTTTATCACACTATGCCGCCAAGCATATTATAAATTGGGGGATTACATCACTGACAAAAATGCTTGGCTCAGCGCTGGTCCAGCTCCACAGGGCGCAACAACTAATTGATTAGCATACGAAAATATTGTTGGAGCTGCTGAAGATTGTAAAAACTATCTTTACATTGTATAAATTCAATCTCCTAGTATTGTATAACTGCATAGCACATGTGTGTGAGCACTATGTACTTACCTAAGTACTTTAAAGCTACCATTTACTAGGTACGTCTTTCATTGACTTGAATGTGCCCTGGCGGCTGAAAGCATGTCATGCTCACTTTAATGTCTCGCTGGTGGTGGCGTGTGTGTTGGATCATTAAGTTCCCTTCAAAATGGTTGAGCTGAATGGTGCTGATCCATGCGTCATGTTCGTGAACGGGCGCCATCAGTAGGGACTGGTCATCTCTTAGCTGCCACGGCTTATTTTGATTTATTTTAATTTTTGAATTGTTTTGTATCGTTTTATCTTTTATTTACGGACTCTTTTAACCTGCACGTTTTTCTACATTGTACTCACATGTATGATTCCAACATGAATGATGTAAACAACATATTGTAACAATATTCTGATTTAAAAGAGTGTCCGTGGAGTTTCTTGCCCGTTCTTCTCCATAGGAACCTACTACGCTTTGGAATGGGCATCTAGCTTCATATTTTCTGACTGACCGACCCTTTGACAATTCAAAAGTGCCTGTAATTGGTTTATTTGAAATAAATGCTTTGAGTTTGAGTTTGAGTTTTGAGTTTATCTTCTGCCACTTTGTTGCATTGAATAAAATCTTGGAACACATCAACATCTAATAATTATGTTCGGTGATCAGTTTCATTCATCATTCATCGGCGAGACTATGGAGATTATGTCATTAAAAAGTCCCTGGGGATCGCTCCTTGCAATATATGAAGGGAGGGACCGCGTCGCTACCCCGCTATATTCCTTGTATACGACCGTTATCGTTGTGTGTGTGCAACAGGCGAACATTAAGCTGAGTATCCAATATGCTGAACCAATTGTTCCGCGCATCTCTGCTTTGTTGTACTGACCTTTTTATGCAAACAAAGGATAAGCGCGGCGCAGTGGATGCCCAGCTTAAGAAGCTACTGTTTCTATGGGCGTTTATATTCGCAGACTCATTATCTCAACTAGTATTATTTGTGTAAATTGTAGTACTTATTATATAAATTAAACCGATAGCGTTTATCGTTGCAGGTTATCACATTTGCAAATCGTTGGTCTCTATTTGAATTTGGGCTTTAAATTTGGCGGGATAAAGTGCATTTTTATAATTAAAAAAACCTTTAATAGTAATTTTAATAGTGTTGCTAGGTAAAATAAACTGGCTGGCGTTTAGAGCCCGTTGATTGTTGCCAGCTCCGACGAAATAACTCGCTGGTCACCTTAGCGTGAATAGGATGACTCTGGACTTGGAGAAAAATTAAAATAAGATTCTCGCTGTGTGATGGGAAGTCCGGAAACTATCTGTAATTGAGTCTCTTATGCAATGGTTCGTTATCATCGTTGAAAGTTATCGCGTAAAAATCTACAACGTTACCACAATGTCACTGAACGATATCGTATTGTTATCATTGCTCATTTTTTTTAATGATTTTACGAGCCAACAAAATGGATCGGTTCTTAATAATTGCTATGAAAAACAAATTTAATGTAATATGGGCGAAATTAGGGTGCAATCTTTAGGCTCCCAATAATACACGAACAGTGCGCGGTGAGTCAATGACTCGTGCAATGGCGCTATCTATTTTTCTCTGAAACTTGACTTAAGTTTTAAAACCCAGGAATAGTCGTAGATTATGGTAATCAAATTGATTCAAGAATCAGATTTGTACCTTAAGCTCTCAAAGTTTAATAAAGATATAATAAAGACCTCAAATATTGAAGTGTTTTTTTTGTCAACAGGCGACTCAAAATCAACAACGGCTAACGGCAAGGACGATGATGGCGCAGGAGATGTCTCTAAGGATGACAAGAGGGATGTGAAGGCTGATGCAGATTCTAAAAAGGTCAGTGAAATAATTAATCAGTAATTTGCCCATACGTATGTAATATGTCCGTCATTTTGTAAACAGTACCTATCGTTTATCCATTGACCGAAAAACAACAAACAGGCAAAAAGAACTGAATAACGCCGAGGTTAGGTCAAGGTCTTTGTAAGTGCATTAATGTATGCAAATAGGGGTCGCCCCAGTGTATCTCACTACGAATCTGGGGTTGAAATGCGTAGCCATTGTACATGAAACCGGATAGTACCTATTCCACAGGTGTACAGTACGTTGCAATCTAAGAAAGGTAATCATGTCCTGAAAGTTTATAATCGAGTGCCCCCCTTGCTTAGAGCGTTATCTGGCCATTTGTGAGCGTGTGAGTCCAGCGAGTCAACGTTCATTATATCGAATTGGCATGATTGCTGTAGGCTGATGATAATGATGATCGGTATAATTGAATAAAAAATAACAAACTAATGGGAGTTGGAGAAGTATTTTTTGAGGGAAACGTTGAGACTTCTTATTATGAATTTATGACTGTGGACGCATCTCGCGTGCTGCAGTTAACGACGAGAGCGTGACGAACACGGATGTCGTGATATAATTACGTGAACTAATTTCTGTGCTGATAAAGTAATTCATTTAAAGATGACCTAATAAATACTTTATGGCCTTGGAATTAATATTGAAATAAACGCCCGACGATATGCTAACCTGACGAGTTTAGCAAGTAAATAAATTGCGTCTTTGATTTGAAAACACGTGCTATAATAGTAAGTTTTTAGTTTTAAATAGCGAATATTTTTCTTATGATATTTTGTCGAAATAATAGGCAGTTCGCGAACTTATAGCTCAGTAGGCTGAACCACTAATTATCGGTCATGGCCGCGGTCAAAAGTTCACGACGATTAAATTACATAATGTAATAATTGCAACAAAAAATGTATGTAATTCAGGGTTGGAAAAAAAACAGTTTTTTTCATTTTTTTTAAAACAAACAGTTCAAAATGTTTTAAACAACAGATTTTTTTGTTTTTTTGCTTTGAGCGATTTGTTATCAACACATATCGATCAGACCTAATATAATTCATTTCTAGACTACATAAAAAAATCGATCAGAATATCATACTAGTTATAGTTATTATAAGTACGATCTGATCTGTGTGCTTACTTTTTTTTTCTAATCAATCTAAATAAGTAACAGATACTGAACCAATTACATACGTACGTTGACGTCTTATACTTATACCTTATCTTATTTTTTTAAATAAAATGTAATATCAAGTATATGTTTATGTAATAGTATATTATTTAAATAAGAAAGAAGAAGTCCTCAAAACAATTGCGGGGAATTGCCTCCTTTCGACAAGCGACGAAACGGAACTTCTTTACCAGCTACGAAGTATAGATATACCTACATAGGTATAATGGACTATATGCATGTGATTCAAATATTTTTTTTTATAAACTATATTACTTCAGAATTATGCCTCCATCAATATTTTTGAATAAAATTTCTTTTTGAGCGAGAAATTAATTTTTTAAAAGTCCCAAAAAACTGTGGGTAATTCAAATAGGTACTTGAAAAGCTAAGAGCGGATGTGACGTAACAATCCGGGATAACAATCAAAATGTCAATGTCAAGTCAATCAACCTGTCAAGTCAATGTCAAACGCTCCTACAAAAAGGAGTGTTTGACGTTGACCTGACAGTTGCTTGTTTGTTTTCACGGACTGTGACGTCACCACACCAAGCGCGCCAAATGGAGGGCGTTTAAATAGTCCGGATCGGTTGGATATTTAAAAAATAATAATTAAGTACTTTAAATTGCTTTTTTGTCGTCGATTTTTTTATTATTATTATTTGACGATGTAAACTATCGAATAAAAATATTTAAAAAATACATGCATATTCCCTATTAAGGGGAATCCCAAAATAGTTGCAGGGAATTACTTACTTCATAAAAAAAATGCCAAATCTAATAATCTAATCTACTATCTAACCTTTTTAATTTCTTTTTGAGCTATTTCAGGTCCTTAACATTTTCATGATATTCATTTATTTCCTATGTAAAACCATGTTTTTTTTCTTAATGTTGTAAACATTGTTTAAAATACGTGTTTTAAAACAACTGTTTTATGCCAACCCTGATGTAATATCAATTAGTTTATACCATATGAAAATAAGCGATGAAGTGGACATCAACTAGTGCTTTTAAAGACTTACATGAGTACCTGTGTGATGAAGTGATCAACAACTTGTGTTTTTAAAGACTGAGTACCTAAACTAAGTAAATCAACGCTTATTATTTCAATCCATTTAATGCGATACAAAAATTATTACAACAGGTGTACTGTTGTAATAATTTTTGTATCGCAAGTACAACGTGAGAATGAAAACCGTGTTTGTAAAAAACTGGTACTTACGAATAAAATAATAATTATATCGTTTTTTTTTACGATGCTGATATATGCCTTTGAAAAAATACAAGGAAAAATAGTTTGTCTTGATGAATTCATATTATGAATGAATTCACAAAGGAACGAGAATTATCACGGTCCTTAGTTTTACCTATTAATTGGAATACTAACTTAACTTATGTAATTTTTCACCCAAAATAATAAATTTTCCTGAGTTAGGTATTTTGATTTTTTTTCCAACAACTTACTCCAATCAATTGACTCCCTATCGCGGTCCACTATTGGTCATATCCCTATTCCCTAGTTGTACTAGAACATGCGGGATATCTCTTTCAGCACTATACACAATTCAGTTATTGTCAATATTCAAGAAGAAAGTCAACACATTGTAAAAACCTATTTTAGAATCGTATCTTTGAGACTAAAAATAACGCGACCTCGAAAGTCAAGGACGCGTCCCTCACGTTAAGGTTTATTTTGAGATAAATATCATCGATTTTCATTAGTCAGACAGGTGATAATAATAGGATGAATACAGAGAGCATTTGTTTTCCTTATTTATAGATTCCTTTGTATTTTCTTTGCACCTGTGACATAGAACAAGAGTAACTCGGGTGACCACTGAAAATCAGCGCTGTGCTGTGGGTCCGAATAGTGCAGCATCATGCTGAGTGGAAGCCTTCTTGTCACAGTCATGACGTGCAGCTGCCGATTATTTATCTGATATACTCGTGATCCCACATTTGTATTTAGATCTATTTTTGTTTAATATTGCTGATTACTGTTATCTTTTTGTATGCACGTGTTTCTGTGACAAATAAACCTATTTTTCTTTCTTCTTTCTAACTGATAGTGTCCAACGTTTTATTTTAAGAAGAAAATCGTTTTGTAGGTCCTACTTGATTGATCCCTATGCAAGCAGGCAGGTGTGCGGGTAGATTATTTTAAATGCAAGTTTTGTTTTAGGAAGAAAATGGCGAGGCGCATGACGAAGATGAAAAAGATGACGTAAAGACTAACGACAAAGGTGCTAAGAAGGCCGCTCCTAAAAAGAAGCCTAAGAAAGAGGTAAGAACATTTCGTAGCTGTCAAAACTATGTCGTCACATCGTATGTCGAACACATTTGTCCAAAACTATGTGGAGTGTTGTTAATATAAATTCCGCCAAACTGTAATAAAATAAAACAAAATCTAGTAGGTCAATTGATTTACAATACCAGAGGGCCTAGACAAGTGAGAATCGCTTCCAAAGCGTTTCGTATTTCTACAACGACTTTCAACAGATTTGACATAATAATATAAGCTTTTCGATAGCATAGGTCAGTCCTATACACTTCTGCCTTTTCCATCATCGTTATCGCTGATAAAATGTCATTTTGTCTAGGCTCTCTGTATGTCAAATCTGAAGTCCAAGTCGTAATAATTGTTCCAATGCCAAAAAGAGACGGAACTATATAGCACGTATAGCGGCTTCGAGTCATCCATATAGTCACTTTACCGAAAACTTAATTTCCGAATACACTTCCGTGTACACACGGCTACACATCAAGCTATACATTTCCAGTATATGCTGATCTCGCATTGCATAGGATTTCTGTAGAATAAGAGGTCAGCTTAAACTGGTAATGTATATCCGTGCTTGATGTGTAGCCGTGTGTACAATAATAATAATTTAATATCTTTGTTTTCTATATTTTTTTATTCATAGGATACTGAAGAAGAAGATGAGGAGGATGAGGACGAGGAAGAAGAGGAGGAGGAGGAAGAAGGAGACGAGGGTGATGAAGAGGAAACAAAGAAGCCAACTAAAGAAAAGTATGTTCCATTTTATTAGTTATCTTTTTTCAGATTTTATCCTCTTTAGGTGACAATTAGACAGAAAGAAAACGAAATCCAGGCTGTTTTTATTTATTCGGAGAAAATTCATGATAAAATGGTTAAAAGATTGGCCGTGTATCTCTATAGCAGTCCACTGGTGGACATATGCCTCACCAATTGCACGCCATTCAGCTTGATTCTCGGCAGCTCTCATCCAGCTGCTACCAGCCACACTGCGAAGATATTCATACACAAAACTTTTGGAGGATTGTAATGTGTAAATCATTACAGAGTAAAGAAGCCGGCGAAGAAAGCTAAGGATGATGACGACGGCGAGGACGAGGAAGAGGGGGACGAAGAAGAGGAGGAGGAGGAAGAAGAGGAAGAGGAGGAGGCGCCCAAACCCAAGCCTAAGAAAGAGGTATGAAATAAAGTTGTACATTATATGTTACAGCATTTATAAATAATACTAGTATAATAGAAATAAGACCGCATAACCCACACTCTGCTCCTAATAGCAAATGCAGTAATCGACATTTTTACGATTTTCCGTTTTTGTCAAAAATGACATCTGCAGACTTTTAACTACACGTAGAATTTTTTTTTTTTTTTTTATTGTGTCTGGAACATCGAGATATTATAAGTAAAAATGCAGCATTTCAAGTGTAAGTATCTGATATTGTTAGTATGAATGCAGCAATGAGCATACACCAGATTAAAATGCAGTAATCACGTATTTAGTACCAAGTTAGAATGCAGTATTCCTGTACATTATAGAAAGAAACACAGTAGGGTAACACAAAAAAAGTGAAAATTCGAAAATATCTATACTAATATTATAAAGCTGAAGAGTTTGTTTGTTTGTTTGAACGCGCTAATCTCAGGAACTACTGGCTGGAATTGAATTGAATTGAAAAATTCATTTTGTGTTGGATATTACTTACATTTATCGAGGAAGGTTATAGGCTATACATATAACATCACGCTACGACCAAAGAGGTAAGAGCACAAACAGAGTATATTTAAAAGATATTGTTACTGTGGAGGTACACAGAAATAAAAGTAACATGTTTGTGAAGACAGATTATTATGGAATGATACACGAAATTGAGTTCCTAAAAGTAAAATACCTAAAGTCATTGTCAATTCCTGATCCTATCAAAAACATTCTTCCAGGGGGTGAAGAAGAAAGAAGCAAGAAAATCTGCTATTCTTTCCACACTGTCCAAAATAATAAGACAGATTACCGTTTTGGCAAAACCTTCACTTCAATAACTCCTCGACTGATCTCGAATAGGTAGTTTAGAAGTAGAAGACTGTAATGAAACAAAGGCTATGAAATTTAATTTTAATTACTACTAAGACTGTTACAGTGCCATTATTAATTAATATTTTTAAGTTTTCTATGGAAGCAGTGTTCCGTTTAAAATATTATAGGCGAAAGCGAATGAAGAATGATCTCGTTTATTTTACTAAACTTTTGTTACTAAATCACATGGTGATAATTAATAATAAGTATTTCTAAACATAATATTTTCTATATTTTTGGTTTGAAAGTAAAAGTTTGAAAGTAATAAAATATATTGTAGGTACTAGGTACGGACCTAGTACAACATATTTTATTACTTTATGTCCCAACAAAAAGACTGGTTAAATTATAAAATTAAAATATTTTCATAATTAATTATGTTTTTCCTTTTTTTTCTATTTAAATGTTAAACAACTCGTTTTTACACTGCATTATGCCTTTTATTCTACTTGTATCAGTAATCAATTTTGCTAGTGCTTAATGTAGTCAATGTATTTCCTAGATATAAATGCAGTATCAAACACGATTACTGCATTTCACTTCACTACTTTGATGTATCACAAATAGAGACACAAGGTTTAAGTGCAGTATTCAACTTTCTAAAGACCTACATAAGAAAAATTAACTTCAAAACTTAACTTAACGATACTTTGTATTTTTATGTACCTATTCCGTAACAAAACATATGAGTTTTATATCAGATATAGTAGAGATTTAAAAAAAACACTTAACCGCGCTTTTCTCGAAACCGCCATTTTGCAAGTACTGCATTTGCTATTACGAGGGCAGCACTATTGTCAACGAAATGATATCGGAAATAAGATAACTAAACGGACAAGTACTAGTACTTAATGTACATAATTATTATCTCTTTAGATTTTTTCCCTAAGAACTTTCTTTTTGTCCTTAGCCAACAGAGCCACCTGTGCCGCTGCCGGCCGGTAAGGGCATCCCGCTGGGCCACATCAGCAACGTGGAGGTATCACTGTCGCGGTTCAAGACACAGGACCAGAAGCTGCTGCATCAGTACTTGTATGGGGTGAGTTAGCACTCAAAACATTGCTTTTAATCCTAGGACTGTTTTAACATAACAACAACACGCTGATAATTCCCGAAGGGTTAGACGGAGGTCTACCTGTAGTATTCTCGTATTTCACCAGTTATGTTTAAATCTTAAGTAATATGGCGAACCTATTGCCATCAACCGGGCACAAATCCAGACTCCAGGCTGCTACTGAGAAATTCATGATGGGAAACCCTATAAACACTTAGCATGTCATGGGAATCGACTCCAGAACCTCATGGTCAGCTGTAGCGCTTGTGACCACTAGACTAACGAGTGTGTTATTTACTCATTCTTTTATTTAAAGTTATAGTGCACGCAGAAAGAAAAAGAATATCTTATGGGAAAGAACGTCCTGAACATTAAAAAAAATGGTTTTCCTATTGTGTCATGACGGCTACGGAAAATTATAAAAACGCCCACTGGTGCTCAATGGTTTAATTATTGCTTCATGGTGATAAGCGCATCTTCAACATGTCAACAATAATATACTAATATTTCTATTTGTCTGTTAGCAATTATGTCTGGATCGCAACGTAAAGCGCAACGTCAAGAAGTTCAAGGGGTACGAGTGGTCCATTGGCTCGTCAGATTACAAAGCCAAGCTGGAGGAGACCACCAAGATGGAACCCAAGCAGCTTCGGACCATGTGCGAGATGCTTGATCTAGACAAGAAAGGTAAGAAAAAAGATCCATGATATGATCATGCCTGTATTTCTCGAATGATTTGATTGAGGCGTTTAGACCACCCTTCACGAGGCTGTTGCATTTTCACATACCTAGCGCGTCCGCCAGTAACGGTTGTGTCCTATTATAAACGCCCGAAAACGCGTTCAATTCGTAAGGAAAACCCGAACGCGCCCTCGTCGGCGCTACGACAATCGAACGCAACAGTCGGTATTGCCGCAACCATCGCTTATATTAGCACACAGGGTTAGCCTCGTGAGGCTCCCCGCACCGTGTGGCCTGCCTCTCATGTTTACTTATTAGTTTTTCAATGATCGTCCGCTCGGTCCAGGTTCGGCGTCGGAGCTGTCGGGGCGGCTGGTGGGCTTCCTGCAGCAGCCGGGCCCCAACAGCCCGCACGCGCGCGGCGTGTCGCGCGCGCCGCCCGCCGCGCCGCCCGCCGCGCCCGGCGGCCGCCCGCGCCGCTCCGCCGCCGTCAAGGTGCACAACAGAGGTAAGGCAGGCACTACTCACCTTCCTGCAGCAGCCGGGCCCCAACAGCCCGCCCGCCGCCGTCAAGGTGCACAACAGAGGTAAGGCAGGCACTACTCACCTTCCTGCAGCAGCCGGGCCCCAACAGCCCGCCCGCCGCCGTCAAGGTGCACAACAGAGGTAAGGCAGGCACTACTCACCTTCCTGCAGCAGCCGGGCCCCAACAGCCCGCCCGCCGCCGTCAAGGTGCACAACAGAGGTAAGGCAGGCACTACTCACCTTCCTGCAGCAGCCGGGCCCCAACAGCCCGCCCGCCGCCGTCAAGGTGCACAACAGAGGTAAGGCAGGCACTACTCACCTTCCTGCAGCAGCCGGGCCCCAACAGCCCGCCCGCCGCCGTCAAGGTGCACAACAGAGGTAAGGCAGGCACTACTCACCTTCCTGCAGCAGCCGGGCCCCAACAGCCCGCCCGCCGCCGTCAAGGTGCACAACAGAGGTAAGGCAGGCACTACTCACCTTCCTGCAGCAGCCGGGCCCCAACAGCCCGCCCGCCGCCGTCAAGGTGCACAACAGAGGTAAGGCAGGCACTACTCACCTTCCTGCAGCAGCCGGGCCCCAACAGCCCGCCCGCCGCCGTCAAGGTGCACAACAGAGGTAAGGCAGGCACTACTCACCTTCCTGCAGCAGCCGGGCCCCAACAGCCCGCCCGCCGCCGTCAAGGTGCACAACAGAGGTAAGGCAGGCACTACTCACCTTCCTGCAGCAGCCGGGCCCCAACAGCCCGCCCGCCGCCGTCAAGGTGCACAACAGAGGTAAGGCAGGCACTACTCACCTTCCTGCAGCAGCCGGGCCCCAACAGCCCGCCCGCCGCCGTCAAGGTGCACAACAGAGGTAAGGCAGGCACTACTCACCTTCCTGCAGCAGCCGGGCCCCAACAGCCCGCACGCGCGCGACACGATCAGGATCTATCGTCGGCGCGACGATATCCGGCGATTGACGCAACCTTCACCTTGTCCTCATACTGCTATAGGGTGTTCCCATACTGCGCCTTCCGTTATGCGGTTATCGTGCAGTTTATCACCCACAGTTGTCGGCAAATACCTTAATTATTATGACGCCGAATATTGCTATTTTTTTTTATTATGTTATATAAATATGCCCAGTTAAAAACTAAAAAAAAAGGAAATCGGGGATTTTATTGACTAAAGTTTCTTTTTTTTTTCAATTTTCATAGGCTACTCTGAGGAAGAATATGAAACTGACCAAGAAACAAAAGTAAAGGGACCCAAGCCAGCCAAAGATGGCTCAGAAGACTCAGATGTAAGTAGAGCATACACACCACACTAAGGATTTAAATATAACCAAGCCAATAATAGTGATTCAGGGGTGTTGCTCATGTCGGCCACCTTTTTCTATTCTACTTAACGTAATAATTATAATTATAGTGTTGAGTGGTAAATCGCAGAGAAATCATTTAATCAGGGATGTGAACAAACTGTCTGGACTCGGTACTGTGAGCTGAAAACCAACGTGTTTCCGGTTGACAGTTTTTGTTAGTCCGAGTGGTATTCACACATTGTATGTATTACGCAGGGGTCATTCAACCCGAGCGGGTCGGAAGAAGCGGACTCGGACTTCGACCCGGAGGCCGGCGAGAGCGCGGCCGGGCCGGGCCGCAAGCGCAAGTCGTCCGGCCGCCGCCGCTCGTCCGGCAAGCCGGCCGGCGGCAAGCGCGGCCGCAAGCCCAAGGGCAAGAAGGGACGGGTACGTACACACGCGCTCCCACTGCTGACCAACCAATACATACATAAATACATATTATACATACGAAACGGATTTTGATGCGGTTTTCACCATCATTTTGAGAATTTATTCCAGAAGGTTTATGTACTTACCTATAAATTAATATTTAAACTAACAGTGAATAAAGAAATCTCGATGGCTTATCTTTTTATAAAAACAGTGCGAAGCAGGGGCAGGTCGCTAGTATTATGTGTATAAAATGGTAACTGCAAAGGTAAATGAGATCTAATCAATGTTTATCATTCCTTTGTACAGCCAAGTAAACCAAGTCGCGGCCGACGAGCAAAGTCTGACAGTGAAGAGGAAAGTGAAAAGTCAGAGAGTGAGAGTGAGAACGAGTCGGGAAGCGAAGGAGAGGAGTCTGATGTAAGTAACAACAGGGCCCCTACCACCACCGCTTACAGCAGTATTATTTTAATATTACTTCAGTGTAGGAAAGAGATGAAGCTCTACAGGACGTATAGCTCCATCTCTTTCCCCCACGAAGTAGTGTATGCGTGAACGTAGTAGGCCTCCTAATGTGAATGCGTGAACATTACATAATGGCAGTATTTGAAGCCATTTTCTTCTTTTGAATAAATGTGCATGGTTGTCCATTGTCCCTTTCCGCTTAAAATTTGTAATGAAACATTCCTCAAAAAGATGTATAATTATATTGACATAAAATTATCTAATTGTCTACCAGATTTGTTCCATAGTGTTGTATCAATGTGAATCCACAAAACATATAACATATTGGGCATTTAATTGTATCTACACATTGATACAGTATTATGGTGAACAAATTGTAAACAATCAAATGAATTCCTGTTTATGTACAGAACACATCTTTTGGCCGACTGTAACTACTAGTCATTCCGAAATCAACATAATTTAGACTGACATAAAGTTGATATACATTTTGTTCTGTAGCAGGAGCCCAAGTCCAAGCGCGGCAGGCCAGTGGCGCCGGTCGCTAAGGGCCGCAAGGGAGCCGTGGCCAAGAGCGCCGCCGCTAAGGCCGCGCCCGTCAAGCGGAAAGCACCCACGCCTCCCGGTACGTCACGTGCGCCGGGAACGGGCACCGTCAGTTGGGACTGGTCATCTATTAGCTTATTTTATTCTTTTTGCTTTTACTCTGGGCGTTTTCAAGGTACACGTCTCTTTACATAGTTCTCACATATATTATAAATCCAATATTAATGGAGGAAGTATTATTTTGTGCCAATGCAATTGATAAGAGTGTCCGTAGAGTTCCTTACCCGTTCTTCACCAAAGTAATCTAATACGCTTTCTGACTGACCGATTCCTTTGACAATTCAGTGTGTGTGTTCAAAAGTGCCTGAAATAAATGCTCTTCTAGTTTGTCGACACGAATTTGAGAATACAAAGCCTTACTAAAAACTTGTCCTGTCAGCAAAGTTGGTAAGTATAGTTGGCGCGCGACTGCTAGTCACCGGTCACATACCTCAGGCGGAGACTAGCAATCCCGCGCGGGCTATAAAAACCGGCTATGTCGGACGAATACTTGATACCGTCATTCATGGAAGTTCTTTTATAGCATAACTAGCTTCCACCCGCGGCTTCGCCCGCGTGGTATGTCGGTAAAAAGTAGCCTATGTCCTTTCTCAGGCTCTAGACTATAATATGTGTACCAAATTTCATTTAAACCGGTTCAGAGTTACTTTCGCATTTATAATATTAGTATGAATCAATCCAAAATTGACCGCTTTTTCTTGGTGACCAATTTCTGACTGACGTCCGTGTTCTCAGACTTCTTTGTTAAAAATATTAAATGTTATCTTCTATTCTCACCTATGTTTCATTCTCACAGCTAAGAAGAAGGCACCGGCCGGCAAGGCTGCGGGCCGACCAGCCAAGAAGGGCAAGAAGGCGTCATCAGACGAGGAATCTGGCGAGGGCAGTGAGGAGGAGGATGAGGACGAGGCCAGTGATGAGGAGGAGGAGAGCGGTGATGAGTCCGACACGCCCGCAGACAAGAAGGCTAAGCGGCCGCCCACTGTGAGTATTTATCACGTAATAAACATATTGAATACTATGTCAAAACGAGCATGGTGACGATGCGACGGCCATGCAGCGTGTCACCTCTGCAACTCGTACTTGTGCGACTGTTTAACTCTAAAACTCCGATGTGTAGAGTCATCTAGTTTCAACCACACTTCTGTGGTAAGCAAGCATCGTTTAGATGTTGAGAATCGATTTGCGATAAACCGCCTGACGATACCCGCCCATCGCTACTAGTATCGCATAGACATTCGCCTCTCGATGGTCGAGAAAAGAGAGGTCTCCTTTTTTAATGAGGCTTCAGATATTGAGAATAAGGTTTATTAATCAATGACAACTGCTGATTTGTAAGCCGTTGCCCACACACTAAACCTCACTTTCAAGTTATTTACACTATCTACAAACACCCTCACAAGGAGAGCTAAGTATGAACATGTTCCCTAATTCACACCTCTGTCTTAGGATGACGAGATCAAGAAGTACGTGAAGCAGATTCTTGAGGGCGCCAACCTGGAGCAGATTACGATGAAGACGGTGTGCAAGCAGGTGTACAGCCACTACCCAGACTTCGACCTCGCGCACAAGAAGGACTTCATCAAGGCCACAGTCAAGTCGGTCAGTACTAGCTAATTATTTACAACTCTGTAAAGCCGGTTTTCAACGTTGCACGGTTTCACGGATGTCTATGCGAGTCTATACCATACTGCCAGCATCATAAAGTTCGAAATCGCAGGATTTACACCCAAGTCGCCCATGAACCTTCAATTTTCAACTTAGCCTTGTTAGAAATACGGTGTAAAATCATTTGTGAATGTTCGTCCGTAAAATCACGCGCCACGTTGACTATTTTCAGGGCTGGTCCAAATGTTTACTGTTTTCAGAGATTGTAAGAGCACCACACATATAATTTCTTTGAACTGTGGATATCTTCATAGATTTTCTTTAATTCCACTGAGATCTTTTAGATTGTGACTACTGCATGCCGTCCCGTTCTTTGCGATGCGTCCATCGATTTTATTTTGCTACTCAGTTTAGCAGTTTTACAGGAATTTCAGTTTCTCTTACTTACATAATATAGTTATATTCCATTACCGCTGCATGATCTTAATCCTTCTTGAACTCTTTATTTGCAAATGCATGACATCAGCATTATTTTTAATTTATTTTTATTATTTTTCTTTGTTCCAGTGTATTTAAGATGATAGGAGTTAAGAGCGGAGTGTAGATGTCTACATAGTATACCTATAGATTATAAAAGGACATAGCTATATATTATTACAATAATAATATATTATGAATAATAAAAAAATAATATGAAATGAAGTGGAACGGATAAACACCCGCTTTACTTTACAAGGTAGACTTTTTGCTTATTTTTTTTTATTTTTGCATGTGGTTTTTATTTTTGAATGTATGTAACATGGTTAAAAATATTATATCTACTAAAAGCAAGCCCCTTCATTGGTAAGATTTGTCACATTTGGTGTGTTGTACGTATTTTATTTATTAAGGTTTTCGCCTGAATATAAACCACCAACTAGCACTGATTTTCATTATAAAATGACGTATTCCTGTCTTTTTTATAACTGACTAGCTGCCGCCAGCGGCTTCGCCCGCGTGTAATCTTTATAAATTATAGCCTATGTTACTCAGGGTGAATGTAGCTTTCTAATGGTGAAAGAATTTTTGGAATCGGCGTATTAGTTTTTGAGTTTATTCATTACAAACATACACACAAATCTTTCCTCTTTATAATATTAGTGTAGATTTGCAAAACGTGTTACATCCATTTGACATTATCATTGATTGTGTGTTTTATTTGCTGTTATTATTTTTCCCATGATCATTTCCATTAAAACTTTTGTTCATTTGAACCTCAAATAAATGCATCCGAATTGATGCGAGGTTTTTTTGTGCGACTTGGTAAATGTCGCTTGAACGTAAACTTGACCGTTTTATAACTACGTTGTGAATGCTACGCGGATATGACAGCCATGACGAGGTCTTGCACGCTTTTCAGCATATCAGCATCCATTTCATAAGTGTAGATTTTAAGTGTTTATTTTAACACGCATACTTTGTTTGCAGCTCATATCATCGTGAGCAGGTGACTATTCGGCCGCAAACACATACATAGTCGAGTAAGCACCACTTAAACATACTTAGACTAATGCCCCCGGCTCGCCAGGCCGTACACCGCACCCCGCAGACACCCTTATGTTACTCCAAGTAGATACATTTGTTTGTTTCGCCGGCGAAGCTGCGTGGGCCTATGTAATTTTATGTTGTAGGAATAATTCCCATTAGAGTAAGGATAACCCAAGTAAAACAGCTCTAGGATTTGTAAGTCGTTTTATTTTAACTGTGCCTGTATTAGTAATTACGATCACATTTGTTGATTATGTTATGATGAAGAATGCGGCTCGGTGTTAGCTGGTAACTGATGTATTTCCATTATTCTCTAGAGTTATTCTATTATAAGTTATAGTTTGATAATAAACTGCATATTTTTTTCTCATAATCAGTTACATAAGTGAATGTTATAATGTAACATCAAGCTGTAGCACGACCGTTAGCGTTTAAATTAATAAGTTTATATTTTAATATTATGTTGTTTTATTTTTCATATTGTGACTTGTGTTATTTTTGCTTTGAAGCAATGTAGCTGACAGTCGGACAACAGCTTTATGTATGGTTCGATTATAAAGCGAACGGCGAGTTATATAAGCACAGATTTTTTAAAGTTCTAGGTTTTAAAGTACATTTATGTAAGTGTATTCCTAACGCTCGAGCCGTGTTCAGTTACGCTGAAATCCCTTTTATAATGATATGTACAAAGTTCAGGAACATTGGCACCATGTGTTGATTGATTTACTTTACAAAATTCAAAATTAATTCACTATAGTGATATCACTTGTAATAATCCGCATATTATAATAAGGATTTATATACTAGTGTTGGAAAATCCAAAATTATTTTTTTATTGGGATCGGGGACGACATGCCTTTGGCGTTAATTAACTTGAGTTATAGTAATGTATTGGTACATTGTCGCAAATAAATTAGGTACGCTGTAATGAGAGGTAAATAACTAAGTTTCCTAATTTTTTTAATCGTTAACTATTTGTTTCACAAGGTGTTTCGGGGAAGTCAGTTTATTTTTTAACGCGGACGTAGTTGGTAAAAGTTTTCTCGCAGTTTGGCACTATCGCAAAATAAAACTATTCGTTTTAGGGTTGGTTAAGTGTACTTTAAGAAGTGTAAATATTACACAGGATTTTTGGGGATGATGCGTGTGAAATGTTTGACATGTTATTATAATACATGGAGTTATAGTAGTCGCATTGTTACTATGATTCTCATATATTAATTAAAGAAACTACGTGTACTGAAATAACTCCATGTAAAGGCGTGGTCTCACTGTGTGCGTGTGTGCCCGCGCGTCCCGCGTTGTATATTAATTTGTTCCGATAAGTTAGCGTAACGTTCAGTACATAAATGTGTTCATGTACGCGGCCAGGTGCAGTTGTTTGGCGAGATAACCACGACACACGCCCCGCTGTTGTGTCCCGACACACAACACTCCCAACCCGGTCTGATCCCCTTAGTGCAATAATCGTAACGCGTAACAAATATATTAATCATTGACGTTTTTCAAATCATATCAATGTTTCTTGTGTCAATCCGAGCTTAGCTTACATGTAGACAGGCATTTCTCTCGTTACACGGAAATAGTGTATAAGTTAATGTTTTTTGTCGAAGGATCAACCGCTTCTTATAAGTTTAGGTGCTGCTATAGCATTTGGTATTGTTTGAATGTAACTTGTGGCCGATGTCGCTAAGTCCCGTGGGTGAAGCTAACGTAGGTGTGGGTTCGGCCGAGCGGCGACGCGGCGCAATGCGTTCACTCATAGAGGTGACCTGTTTTTGTCTATATTCGATAATCTCTATTGGTAAACCGCATTGGCGATGAGCACCCCTAGACCTTAAACAGCATTTTATTGCTTAGGGTTGTGCAATGTCCTATGTTCAGTTCCCTTCTGTGATCGCCGTCTCCCCGCGCGCTCGAGCCTCTTACTTATAAGTTAGGATAATCAACATTAAATGTGTATTTGTGAATTTTTAACCTTATTTCGGTTGATGTTTCTTTATAAATGTGTAAATGGCTGAGATCTGTAGCGAAGTAGTGACATGGAGTGATAGCGAGTGACTGGTTCCCCCTTTTACAATTGGATAATAGATAATAAAGTAAATAAAAGTTTGACATGTATTGTTTTATTTCCACTTCCCCTTCCGCAGTCTATTCTGTTTATAACTAATCACCATGGAATAAGTATGCACAATCACACTGTCGCACACACACAAACAGAATCCCAATCTCCCAGCAGTCACCACCACACCAGGGCTTGGAACAAGGAACATATACTCACCTACCGGTACCAAAAGTACAGGTCCGGTACTTAGCGGTTCTTGCCATTTCAGTACCTGGTTACCGGGTCAAAATCCAGGTACCCGTCGCGTACCAAAAATCTCGTAATCGTACGAACCGTGGGAAGTTATTTTTCTCATACCTAGGGCGGACCACATAGTGACGTCATAAAATAAAAACTTTTTACAAAAAAAAAACAACCTACTTCAAAAAATAGACACAAAAAAAGTGAAAAATAACTTTAATTTCGGAAGTCGGTGTCTGCTTTTCAATTTTCGTTTTGTTCCACCGACTTCCGAAATTAAAGTTATTTTTCACTTTTTTTGTGTCTGTTTTTTGAAGTCGGTTGTTTTTTTTTCGCCAAATATCAGAATTTGTCGGTCACTGGTTCAAAAGATATAAGCGTTTATAGGTGGCCGATCTGGAGAGAGTCTTCCCAGCAGGGCCACATTTATATCTCAAAAACTAGGGCATCTAGCGAATATCTGTTTTTTCCCATAATTAGTCGCCAATTTGTCGTATTTTGTCGCCAAATATCAGAATTTCTCGGTCACTGGTTCAAAAGATTAAAGAATTCAATTTCCCCATACAGTGGTACAAGCAAGTACAAAATATGTAGTTTCTAGACAGTATCTAGGACGTCTTATGGAGGAATGTGTGTTTCGAACTCGGACCAACAAAAAAGGTTGGTCTGAGGTTTCCCATTAGATAAATATATACTTATTCTATAATTTCAACCGCCAAAGGAAAGCTGTATTCATTACCTATAAACAAATCTACAATTATGGGAGAAAACAGATCTTCGCTAGGTGCCCTAGTTTTTGAGATATAAATGTGGCCCTGCTGGGGAGACTCTCTCCAGATCGGCCACCTATAAACGCTTATATCTTTTGAACCAGTGACCGACAAATTCTAATATTTGGCGACAAATTAGCGATAAATTTTTTGTGTAATCAAAATTAAAATCGTGACACCAGAAATTTAAGTTTTTAGTTGGGTATACTGAAATTCTCAACTTCTATTGATAATTCCAGACTATCCAGACCGTTTTTTTTTTTTCCTAGCCTACCCTGTCCTACTCCTGGGCAAAGGCCTCCCTCCACTCCTTCCATCTTTCGCGAGTCCGCGCACACCACACCTATGACCTGCAAATTGCAAAAAACGTAAAAAAATAGTAATTTCGCGGGCGTAGACGGAATGCTATTTGCGGGCTATTCTACCACAACGATCCCTAGTCAAAATTAGTTGTCTGTGGTCTGTGGTGTGACCACCTGTTCTCTGTGGTTGTCAGTGTTGTTATTGATACGGCAATTACCGTAATATACGGTAATCCACGTAATTTTTTCAGAAAATATGGTATACGGCAGGCTGCTGTAAGTGAAACGAAACGTTTTTTAACTAGCGCAGCGAAACGTACCACTCACAGCCGGGGAAATCCCGACTCGCAACTAAAAACAGTTTATATCGCCGGATCGTGCCATCTCTTTCGCCTTAGTTAAAAATGAATGAGACAACGTATTGAACTATAGTTAATTGTGTTATCTATGACTCGAATAGCTCATTCGCAAGGTATGTAATACTCGAGCTCATTCGTTTGTTACGGTTTTGAGAGAAATAATTCTTCAATTAGTGTTTTTTTGTCATTTAAGTGGATAACATGAGTGATTGTGACTCTGAAGAACCTTCGACGCCAAACACATAATACAGAAATATCGACAACAGTGGGAGCTAGAGAGAGAATAAACATTTTTAAATTATATACGGCATTTAAGTATGTTATCTCTTTAAATACGGCAAATCAGAATGTCACATACGGCAACCCAGATTTTTTGCGATTACAACACTGGTGGTCGTAAACGAGATTTACGAAATCAACACAACGTTAGTTCCAAAGAGTAAAGTAACTATCAAAGAGTAAAGTAACTTTATGGAGTTAGTTCTCTAAGTACTGTCTGTGATCAAAACAAAGACCAAACTGCGACATCATAGTTTTACGTTTGTAAATAAACACAATCAATCAAATCAATACAGTATTACCTGTGAGTATTACATTTACATTTAAAGTAACATGCTCTGTGCTTACATTTCTACTGAAATAAAGATCCCTATATAGTTACTTTACTCTTTGAATAAAGAGCAAAAGGCTGCACAGGTTTTTAAGACTCTCTAGAAATTGATGGCCTTGGCCGCAGCGTAGCCTAAGTGTTTCAATTTCCACAACAACTCTTAAGTTATTGAAGTAAAGACTATGATCAAAGCTAAGTCTTAAAGAAAATAAAATAAGGAACCTCCAGTTTCGTAAATGAAGGGCTTTTTAAAAGTCGCAGGGGAGTTTGTTGTAATGCCGGCAGGCCGCAAGTAGGTATTATGTTTATTTTATTTTTGTTCTAAAAGAATATTATGGGTCGCAGTCACAGCCCTCCTTGAGTATTAATGTTCTGTGGTCACAGCACAGAGTATGTACCTATTACAGCAAAATAAAACATTTTAGTTTTCTTTTATAGGATTTACACGAGCAATTTCAAAACTTTCAGCACTGCTAGGGCTGCAGGAAGTTAGTTGGGTAGGTCCAACATTTTGAATGCAAGCCTTCTAGGGAAAGCAGGTATTCACTCAAATGGGATGATTAGAACAATGAAGACAATGGGGGCAGATGAGAGATTTTCATGTTGAAGTAGTTGCCAAAAAGAACTCTAAATTGTTACTTATATTAATAAAATAATTAAGAGTTCTTTGTACTATACTGTTTATTTAAAGAGTCCCGGCTACAAATTATTATTTCAAAATGAAAATCCATTTCAAAGTTTGTCCCTATTCAGGATGACCACCTGATTTTATCAGGCCATCATTTATGTTCATGTTATGTTACATTCATAGCTAAGAAGGCATCTGCTGGCTAAGCAGCGGGTCTACTAGCCGAGACGGAGCATTTAGGAGTCCAACAAGCGCATCATCAAACATGAGGGATGGGCAGCCACCCACTGTATGTATATGAATCATAATATGGATATTGATATTGTTAGTAACAAAATTAACAACTTAATTACCATGCAAAAAAGACAGGGTGATAATTATAACAGTAATTCTATCTGGTTTGTCCCAATCACAAAAAGTGCCACATTTTTTGTGATCGGGACAATAAGAACCATTGAATAGCCCCTATGTAGCCTCGAGTTCCTAAATGAGACGGGGATTCCCCAGTTCCCCGTTGGCAAAGACATCACGCATATTATGCACATGTTCAATAATTGAGTTAGTTAGGATAGCAGCGCATTTTGGAATGAACCCTTAGGTTAGGATGTGTTAAAAAACCAATTGGGCTTGTGTGTAGGACGATGAGATCAAGGAGTATGTGGAGAAGATCTTACACGGCGCCGACCTGGAGCAGATAACGATGAAGATGGTGTACAATCAGGTGTACAGCCACTACCCAGACTTTGATCTCTCGCACAAGAAGGACTTCATCAGAGCCACAATCAAGTCGGTCAGTACCAGATTGTTTACATTTTTATTATACTTAACTGTTTTCTTTTTTTTTTTTTAATTTGGCGAATATATATTATATTATGATAACTGAATATATCCTATTCTTTAATTATGACTTACCTACGTACAATTAATTTCTATTTACTACCTATTGATATTAAAGCATGCTACTACATATTTTATTTGTTGTGCCCAACAGGGTCCATGTGAACTTTGTAACTATTATTGAGATGTTTTACACACATGAGATACCTACCTATGCAATAAAGATTTGAATTGAATTGAACAAATATTAAATGATATTAGCACAAAAAAAACTCATCTTCTGTTCATCATCTCACAGAATCTCAAACATACCCGATATACGTCTATTCATCTCGCGGCAAACAAATCACACTCCTGTGTCGAGCGCCTGAACCGGGTTATGTTTGCATCGCATGCATGTACATAAAATATCTTTTACATTGAGTAAATACCCTCTAGGTCTCTGGGTTCGTCCTTCAAGCATGGCAAGGCAGGAGAAAACAATAGTTTCTTCCAAAACCCTTGGTATTGGTATAACGGTTTTTGAAGTGAAAACTTCTTTAGGGGAGTAAAGCACTTTTTGGGTGAACAAAAATCATGGAACTCGCGTCATCGTCACCGTCACGCTTGGAGAAATGTTTTTAGCGCCATCTACCGTCTACCGTTTGAATTACGTTGAGGCTACGCATTGTTGCCTAGTTTAGTTTTCACTTCTATAGAAAAAAACATGTTGCACGTTTTTTTTGTCCGCAACTCGACATCTAAAGCTAGGGTTTCCTAAGACGGCCGTGAACGCCTCACATAGCGTCCATATATTGTCATCCAGGTCCATCATTTTATTATTTAGATTTTTATTTATTTATTACCTCTTACAACAACTATCTTTACAGGTCTTCGACCTAATTCGATAGTGTGGCTACTAACTATTATTTAAAAAAAAATACCTACTTAATTAGATATCTAACTACTAAACACATGTGCATCACATGACAGCCATCACTACAAACGTTATGTGGCGGCCATCGCTGTCTTAGAAAACCCAAGCTCGCGTCCTAGGTCATGGTCAAGTCTTTCTTTGGTCATACACGTAGATTAGGCACATCGTAAGGCCGTTCTTACACCGCCTCTTCAACGGGACGTCAACAAGAACCAGGTGACAGCGCAAAAATTCGACGTGACATCTACCAACCCGCACTGAGCCCGCGTGGTAGATTACAGTACAGTCCACTCCCGCTCTCAGAGAGGAGGCCTGTGTCTCAGCAGTCGGAACATTATAGGCTGATTATGCTTGTCATGCTAAGTATTGGCTTATCATGCGTAAAAATTTGTAATACGGCGACTGTACTTTCAGAATATAAACTTGGAGCCAACCAGTGCACAGATGGAAAAATTGGTGAATTTTTTAGAGGAAAACCCGGAATTAGCTAAAGGGAAAAATCAGGCAAATAATGCCCTCGAAAGCCTTCAGATGACCCAGAAATGGGACGCTGTAGCAAAAGAATTAAATTTGATGGGAGGCGCAAACAGATCCGGGAACTGTTGGGCATCAGTGAGTACATAGCATATATCATTTACTAGCTGAACCATGAAGCGCTACCCAGTGCCACCTTTTTGAAAATTGCTCAAACTATATCTATCTTTCCAGTGTCCAGTAATGTGCTATGCTGCTCTGTACTGTGCTATCTTTGTCCCGCTATGTATTTTGTAAAAACCGCTGAGCAGCCCGAGGTGTGCTAAACAAAGCATAGCACAATACGTTTTTTTGTTGGCTAAGTAAAAAACCGCACAGCTCAGCGCAGCATAGCATAATGTTGATGATAATTTAGTATAGATACCTAAACTTGATGTTAATTTAGTATAGATAGAGCGTTACAATAAAGTTTTGTCAAAATGTTTTTTTTTTTCAGGTATGGAATGTCTCGAGATGTCATATCAATGACATTATAGCCGATAGGAAATCTGCAACTGGCGCTCGCGGTGATATCATTCAACCGCATACACCAGAGATAATGGAAAGAATGATTAGTTTATTGGAAGGACTTGGAATAGAAGAAATCCCAGCTGAGTCGCCTTCGGTAAGTTTTTGTTTCATTAGGCCGGTTGTACACGACACGGTTTCTTTACGGTAGGCACGCTAGCCGCACCGTAGAATAATCGTGTGACGATAATGACGCGACAAACCATGCACTAATTTAAATCCCAATGGACTGTATTACGGCACTGATGTTAAACACGCCGTGCGTAAACGCGGCTCGGCGAGAGGAAGAACAGTGCACACGGCAACGTAATCGTGCTCTTTCGCCGCCGTTTCTATCAACATACTTCCATAGTGGCTAATATAACACTTACTGCCGGCAAGGCAAGGCTTCCGGCCGACCTGCCAAGAAGGGTGAGAAGGCGTCCTCAGACGTGGAGTACGGCGAGGCCAGCGTGGAGGAGGACGAGGATGAGGCCAGTGATGACGAGGAGGAGAGTGGTGATCAATCCGTCACACCCGCAGACAAGGGCAAAGCGGCCGCCCACTGTGAGTATTCATTACGTAATAAACACGTCGTCGCCTGTCCCGTGGCCAGGCGGCGCGAATTACGGTGCGGCGGGCAGAACATTTTTATTCATTTGTTTTAGTCGCAAGATTGACGCTTCGCAGTTCGTACCGCGCGAAAATTCGCTGCAGCGGAATGTCCCGTGGCTAGGCGGTTAGGTAGATAAATCGTACTTAGTACACACAATAGCACAACACACAATTAAACGATTACAAATTAAATCGATGGTGGAAAGGTAAAATGGCTAAAGCGCCAAAACGTGAAATCTCAGGAATGAATTTTAAAGTTTTTTTTTTGGCGAAAAGAATTCGTAGAAAATTTTCTAATGGAAATATTTCTGAGTTACTTATATTTTCATGAATCATATTTTTTTTCCTGTAATGTGTATTATAAATGGTTTCTATAAAACCTTTATTTTAGGAGATAGGTGTCGCTTTAGCAAAAAAACATCGAAATTAAAAAAGTTCCAGTAAGCAAAAATTGCTAATATCCAAAAAACTTGCGTATAACATATAATTAATTACGCTTACTGTCAGAATTACAATTATTTAGCTATCTGAAATTTGCTAATGCACTTAATAATATCATAGAGTGAAAAAAAAGAATTCTAACGAGCTGTTCATTTGAAATAAAGTTGCTAACGTTGAACTAAAACTAGCTGAAGAGCGAATAAATTGATAGATGTATAATGGGAATGAGGCGTAGTTTCTAAAACTCGTCTTTTTCTTTTATTTTCATTTAAAATATTGATTATTGCTAGTGTACAGTTTTTTTCAATAGATTATTTAGATTATGAGGCGTTAGCATCAATCTGTAACCTCAATCAATGTGTACTACCTACTATTAGGTCCAGAATATTAGCGGGAAGACTAATTAATTAATATTTAGCAAAACATAAAGGAAATTATTTTATTAGCCAACTGGAATCAAGTAAAATAACGTAGGTAATTAGATAGGTTAAGTAGAGTTACTAATTATCTACTAAAATCAAAAAACCATTGTTTATCATGGTTAGAAGGTACCACTAAATATTCAATGTTATATTCAATTAGTTATAAGTTTAAACAAATAAATCAACATTTAATAGGTAATAAATGATCATTTTTAACCCCCGACGGAATAAGAGGGGTGTTATTGGCACTAAGATTCTGAAACTCAAAATAATTCTGTGCTTATTGTACCATCTTCTTGCCATCTTCTCACACACAACAACATCGTGTTACAATTTAACAAAATAGTCCTTAGAACACATACACAATTGAAGGATGATGTCAGGAAATGTATGGAAGCTGGTACCCGCTACAATAAGAATAAAGGATACATCATTAGAAAGATATTAATATTGAATAATTCAGTTCAAGAATTTCAATGCCTTTGTCCGATCGTAGTAATACAGGGTAGAAGTTGTGACGCCGTGTTGTAGCTATAGAAATACGGTCTTAGGAGACTGTCCTTAACATCTAGAGTACTTGCTAGCTGCTGTATTAATAGATATTGGAAAAATGGCACATTCAGCTAAAAAATCGTTAATTCTTACACCTTATTTTTATGATGGCAATCGATGCAGTTTCGAATAAGGATTCAAAGACTTGGACCAACTGAGGTAAGAGTACTTAGAAATGTCACAAATCACTTTTCCCATAAGTAAGTACCTACATTTCATAGTGATCGATCATCTTACCCCCGATCTTTTACGACGTTTGCTATTAATTATTTTAAATAAGGCGTTCATCATCTATCTAGTTTTTTCCCAACTACGTAAGGATTATCTTTGAAACTAACTGGATGCAGTTGAATACCAGTATTTTACATGGAGCGATTTACTACGATCTACAATACAGGCACTGGGATACTCCTTGATAAGCTGTTCGACTTTCGGGCTTCTGACTACCCGATACGACTGTCAAAGATCTACTGTGTTAAATGTTAGTATGTGCCCAAATACATATAACTTAGATAACTTGTTTATCAGTGTGATAGCTCGGGAAATCCAACTCAAACCTCAAACCTAAAAGCTCTTCTACTATTCAAACGAAACAGGTAACAATAACAAACCCCATAAGAGATAGCCGGAGTCAACAAGAAAGACTGAACTATCCTAACCTAACCTGACCGAAGGCGGAGTCCAGAATGCGAATAGCTAAACAGTTGCATAACAGTAAGAAACAAAGTAAAAATAATAGTAAAAAGAGCTATCATGGCTATTGGAGGGGTACCAAAATGGGCATCATCTTTAAAATGGGCATTATCTTTTAAATCACAGAAATTTAACTGCTTTATACTCTTAGTACATGAGTACTACACTAGCAAAGTGCTGCTCGCGTATATGATACGCGAGCAGCACTTTGCCAACAACAGAGGCACCTGCAGCCGTCTACCCCGTTGACGTTGCTAGAAATCACTAAAATTCTAAGTTACACGCAAGAACAAAGACTTGTGATTAGATTTGCAATGCTAACAAAATTTATTTACGAAGTACACTTACTTTAAATTAAGCAAGTTTTTAGTTCTAAAATCAATACCTTCTTACATTAAAGCCTGTACTACTGACTAATATACAATTTTAAATAATATTTGGAATCTAAAACAACTCTGAACCATCGTTCTATACGAAAATATTTACGAGCACTATTGCTAAAGCGCCAAAGCGCTAAATAAAACAGAAACGACTTTTGATAAACTGCCACACAAGTAATAATGTAGTTCAGCAAGCTTTGTGTACCTCAATCCAAGACGGCTTTATTGCGCAAAAGCATATTCTGTATGGCACCAATTCTTTATAATACGTTGCCAAAACATTGGAGGGAATATACTACCAAAAAATTGCGAAATAGACTAAAAAGCCTTTTGTTAGAAAAAGTGTATTACAGAATTGATGAGTTTTTAAATAATAAGTTAATTTGATTTGTACGAAATTTAATCTGCACGTTTTATTTCTATGTTTATTTTATTGTATTCTGTTTTTTTTTAATATTGACATCTCTAAGACCACTATATTTTGAATTGAATTATTAATTGACACTTGTATAACTTAATGTACTATACCTCTAAATTTGTACGCCGTAAAGGCAAAACATGACTGTGACATAATTTATTGTAACATCTTGCATGCCTTGTGTGTGTATACTCGTGTTTTGGACAAATAAATGACTTACTTACTTACTTACTCAGGTAAAACTACTAATAAGGTATTTATACATGAAATAGAGAAACGCAAAAATGCTAAAACATTGTCAAACATGGATGTACAGTGAGCACAATCACTAAAGCGACATAAACATCAGAATCATCAAAAAAACATCGCTTTAAACCATGACTACATGAAACAAGCAACCAAATTTGTACTGCTAAAGCTCCAAAAAAGTGCTCAAATCGACGCGAAAGGTAGACCAATCGACGCAGAAAAAAAAATCCAGTTCAGTGATATACAACGTGTAACAGAATAAGCGCAAGACCTGAAAGTAGTTTGCTCAGAATCGGCTTCTGAATCGATTTCCATCATTATTTATATGTGTTAATTTTTCATGAAAAAATCTTTTCTTTAACTGAAATTAGAACCACCGAGTCTAAACAAGGTAATAAGATATTTTATTTAAGGAAATTTAAGCCTTATCTCAAAGGAATAAAGCCTATTCAAATGCATAACCAAAGTAATACGCTCATAGCTATCCTATGTGTAGTGCGCGGTAAATAGAATAGTTAATTTAAGGAAACTTAATCCTTATTGCAAAGCAATATGTCTTATTTAAATGCAAAACCTAATTTGTTGTTCGGTCATAGGTTTCTTTACACACACATAAACATTGCTTTTTATTACGTTTGAGCTAGTTGTGTTAAAAAAAATGTTAATTTAACGAAATTTAGACCTAATCCCAAAGTAATAAAGCTTTTTTAAGTGCACGACCGAATGTGGTCTTTCATATTCTAAGAAATGACAAAATATTAGGAATATTGTGGTTCGTATTTTGCAAATGGAAGATTAATGTGAAAGAGGGAGATGCATTAATTTGCCGACTTACCCCTTTGACGTTTGATATGCCGCCGCAAGCGCCGTCACCGCCCGCGGTGCGCCCGCTCACAAGGGTAGTTATTCGCCGGCAGCGAGCGACGTGTTCCCGAATGTCATTTGTTTACGTGCGCGATGGCATTCCAGTACACCAATATTCAGTACACGGAGATGGTGAGGCCACTGGCTCGTTGTTACGATAATGTCGAGTTAGCGTGTTGAGAGTTCAACGCTAGATATGGTACCAGAGCAGTGAGCACCAGTGCAACTCAGCGTCTGAGGGACTCCGGTACCTTTCGTCCTAACACGGCCATAGATAGAGGGGCGAATGTGCGCACTAATTTCTTCTTTCTTTCTAAATAAACTAAATTTGCATCGAGGAAGGCGGTGGACATTTCGAAAGTGTATTAAAAAGGAGACGAAGAAAAATAGTGACATAGTGTAGTGTAAATACATAGTTCAGTTCTGTAAGTATACCTTCATGTTTACTAATTTTAATTACTGTTAATATTATGATTCAAATCTTTTAAACACGCAGACTTTGAATATGATATCGCGACAGTTGGGTAGGTACGCATCAGAGATAATAAGTGAGTCGGGCCGCCGCCAAAAAGACCACCCTATCACGTTTACTGATAGATCGTAGACGGCCGAAAAGTTGCTTGATTTAAAAATGCTTCCGCTTTACTAAACCTTAGAATCTTAGAATTAAGTAAACAAAATTATTCAAAGCCTACAGTCCAAAGCCTGTGAAAATGTGATGGAAAGATGAAATCTTAATTTAATAGTAATGTTCGGTCATTGAACTAACGTACATACCTAATGCATACGCTTGCTTGTAGTACCTACCTACCTAGCCAGCTGGCAGGCACACGCACGCGTGCAGCGCGCTATTAGTGTGCGTGGAGATCGAGTAGTGTGCTCAAACGTTTCATGTTTAGTCAGGAAGTCTATTTTATAAAAAAATACTAGGTGTGGTTTAATTAAATTAAATTACAGATATTATTTTAGTCTTATAATTTAATATTCTAATTGGGGTGTATGAGCTCTTGCGTTTATTCCGTTACACGTTGTATATAACTCAATATCGACCAAAATGGCGCTTTAGCCATTTTAACTTTCCACCGTCGATATGAATATTAAGAAAGTAACTACAAGGTGCCAATACAGACAGACATATTTACAATAAGAAATATGTTTCGTTCATCATCTCACAGAATCTCAAACATGCACGACACGACACTCTATCTATCTCGCGGCAAACGGCATTGCGAGCGCGTGAACCGGGTTGTCTTTGCTTCGCATGCATGTGTATATCTTTTACATTAGTAGATACCCTCTAGTTCTCTGGGTTCGTCTTTCAAGCATGGCAAGCCAGCCTGCCTAACATGACACACGCGACAACTACTCACGCGAGAGTAAGTAATTTTAGTCTATTTCGTCACTTTTCTCGTTTTCTGACAGAGCTGCCATACTCGACTCGTTCTGTCAAACTTGATGTTTTCTCTACAAACCCTAACAAGACACCCAAGAAATCTCGACTTTTGATAATTAAACACGAGATAATCTCCGATTCTTCTGTCATTTACTCGTCGTCGAATTTACGACGAGATGAGTAGACAAAATTATTAAACCAAAAAAAAAAAAACTCCATAATAACATGGCAGTTTCTTAAATTGTACCTAATTAAGTCATAATTTTATTTTGAAATATAATATGTAATATACAATAATGACAAAACTTAGTTTTAAACTACTATCTACATTGCAACGAAAGTTCCTTTCAGCAGCCACGAGAGAAACTGTGGCGGAGGGGAGCACTATTAAGTAGATGAGCATCACTTTCAGTAATAACCAGTCACTTTGGCAATTATGGTGATTAGTGAAGTCTAGGGATTATGGCTGTATGGCAGTATCATACCTTCGCAACATAATATGATGGTGATTAACTACGTTTAGTGTTTTGTGGTTATACTCGTAATAGCGAAATCAATTCCAACTGCATATTTAACTGAACATCAGTCAGTCCTTTTGGCAAGTGTGGTTATTAACAAAATTTGCAATAACACGGGTTTTATGGTGATTGTTACAATATCAACCTTCGCTTTGTCAAATGGCGATCATCGGCCCCTTTGTCATTTGTGGTGATTATTTAGTGAGTATACAGCCTGAAATTTAATTCATTGGCATTATTATCCACGTATTCTAACCGTATCGTAATCTATTCTTTTTCATTTATGATAACAATACTTATCGAAAAAGAAATGATATTTAAACTTATATTGTGCCACTAATTTTCATTTCCGACATTTTGTATTTTAATTTCGGCATGCCAAAGAAAAATATTTAATTTTAATCAAAAAAGTCGGTTACAAAAGAGGTGGACGTAAAATTAATATAGTACCTACATACTAATTCTATGCGTAAAATCGAATGAATTGCTATCATAAAAATGATTTGTTTTTAATAATTTGCTACATCGGTATCTCGTCACGAGATAGAGAAGTGTCAAAGTGCCTTTTTCGATTCTACTCGTGCGTAACGGTCATGTTAGGGATTAGAATGACGTCATAATCGACGACAAATTTCGACAAAACGAGAAAAAGAGCGTTCTCGCGTTTGTGTTAGCCCTGCAGGAGAAAACAGTAGTTTGTTCCATAACCCGGTATTAGCATAACGTTACGCACGTTAATACAGATTTTGATTAACATTTTTTTTTATTGGCGACTCTGTCTTGTGAAACCCAAGCTCGCGTCCTTACAACCATTAGGCACATCGTAACGCGTGTTCATTCCGTACTGCCTTGGGATAGATACCGGCGGATCACAGGGCTGCGGATTTAAAATGTATCAATGTATATTAAAGGTATCACGCGTACGCGTACCCCGGACAGAAGTTCTGTCTGCTTACTATGTATACGAATTTATGCTAGATGGGGCAGGCCCATGCACCATTTATGATTTGCCGTCGGTGTTCCGTAAAGGTAAGTGTTGGTCATGAGTAAAAGTTTACAATACGGTGACTGTACTTTCAGACTATAAACTCGGAGCCAACCATGGCGCAGATGGAGAAGTTGGTGAAATTTCTAGAGGAGAATCCGGCGATAACAAGGACAGATCAGGCGACTAATGCACAAGCAAGCTTTCAGACGATCCAGAAATGGGAAGCTATAGCGCATGAATTAAATTTGATGGGAGGCGCCAATAGAAGCGGCGACTCTTGGGCAGAAGTAAGTATGCTATGCAAACGATCAATATTGTTCAGCCTTGTTTCAATAAAATTATAATTTACTAGCTGAACCCTGCCGCTATGTATACGTAGCGCAATTTTCTTGAAAATTACTCATACTATAGCTTTCCAATGTCCAATAATGTGCTATGCTGCGCTGTACTGTGCTATGCTGCTCTGTACTGTGCTAAGCTAGCTTTCTCGTGCTACGTATTTTGTACAAACCGCTGAGCTGCGGGAGGTGTGCTGTACGAGTTAGCACGTATCGCGTGATCCCTGCTGTTTTCTAAACAAAGCATAGCACAGCACGTTTTTTTGTTGGCTAAATAGAAAACCGCACAGGTCAGCGCAACATAGCTTAATGTTGATGAGCTACCACTCACTTAATCACTCAAGAGTGATTAATCGATCGAATGGCGTTCGAATTACAAACAGACTAACATTGATGTTTTTATGGTATAGTTTTGTAATTTTTTTTTTTTTAGTTGTGGGATGTATCGAAAAGTCATCTCAATGACATTATAGCCGATAGGAAATCTGCAACTGGCGCTCGCGGCGGTATCATCCAACTGCATACACCAGAGATGATGGAAAGAATGATTAGTTTATTAGAAGGACTTGGAATAGAAGAAATCCCAGCTGAGTCGCCTTCGGTAAGTTTTTGTTTCGTTAGGCCGGTTGTACACGACACGGTTTTTTTTACGGTAGGTACGCTAGCCGCATCGCAGAATAATCGTGTGACGATAATGACGCGACAAACCATGCACTAATTTAAATCCCAATGGACTGTAATACATACTGTGTGACATGTCAAATGAAAGGGCTTACTGTGAGGGTCGTCTCACCTTCCACCCTGTATTACTGCGATCGGACAAGGAATCAAGACAAGGGCAAAAGCCTTTGGAATTCTTATTGAAGCTGGTACCAGCTTCCATACATTTCGTGGCATCATCCTTTTCTTTATAATTTTATCTATACTAATATCCTAATTAATATTATAAATGCGAAAGTGAGTTTGTTTGTTTGTTACGCTTTCACGCTAAAACGGCTGAACGGATTTGGACAAAATTGGCACATGGGTAGACCATGTCCTGGAGAAGGACGTAGGATACTTTTTATCCCAATATTCTCACGGGATTGAGACTTATGCGGAACCGCGGGGTCCAGCTAGTAATAAATAGTTTTAAAATTATTTAAGAAATTATATGAAAATTCACCATCCCTTATCTCCGAAACTACTGAGCCTACAATTTTGAAAACAAATACAGGAAAACTTATAAGAAGTATAAGGTCTTAAAATAATAATTCTCCCGACATCGCAAATATCTCCCAAACTTACATTTGCAACTACAATACAAAACTGTTTTTCAACTACAATGTTAAGTTTTTTCCTTGGATAAATTCATCCCTACTTCGGAACCCTTCATTTTGCGAGGTCCGATACGCACATGGCCGGTTTTTTGTAACGACGCTTACCATAATGAGAATAAGGCTTATTCAATGACAGGTGCTAATTTGTAAGCCGTTGCCCACACACTAACCCTCACGTTCAAGTTATTTGCACTATCTACGAACACCCTCACAAGGAGAGCTAAGTATTAACATGTTCCCTAATTCACACCTCTGTCTTAGGATGACGAGATCAAGAAGTACGTGAAGCAGATTCTTGAGGGCGCCAACCTGGAGCAGATTACGATGAAGATGTTGTGTCAGCAGGTGTTCGACCACTACTCAGACTTCGACCTCGCGCACAAGAGGGACTTTATCAAGTCCACAGTAAAATCGGTCAGTACCAGTTTTATTTACAACTCTGTAAAGCCGGCTTCCAACGAAGCACGGTTTCACGGATGTCGATGCGAGTCTATACCATACTGCCAGCATCATAAAGTTCGAAATCGCAGGATTTACACCCAAGTCGCCCATGAACCTTCAATTTTCAACTTAGCCTTGTTAGAAATATGGTGTAAAATCGTTTGTGAATGTGCATGTTCGTCCGTAAAATCACTCTCTGTGAGAAGCCACGTTGACTATGTTTTCAGGGCTGTTCCAAGTGTTTACTTACTGTTTTCAGAGAACTCTCTACACGTATCTGCTTTATTTTATTGAATTATCATACAGACATGACCGCAAATGTATCAGATTTTCCAACAAAAAAAAGATAAATAAACCTCCAACTGTCCCTAACGAGACACAATAGAATTTTAATTTTTATCGGCCTTCTAAAGGCTAATCAACAGTTGAGCGGATGCGTATTAAATATAGTTACATCCTATCGTACTATGTGATGGGATCGAATGTATTCGCTTCAAATGAAAAAATAAAAACATACATACCGGTCAAAATCATAACCCTTCTTTTTGCTTCGCCGTAGTCGGGTGAAAATAATTAATTAGTCCTTACAACAAATAAAGCCAAAAATGAGCTGAAAATGAGAATATTTAATCTCATAATATAATTATCTTGTTTGTATTTTATTTTTAAACTGATGGGGATTTGTGTTTTTTTTTTCACAAATCCCAATTATGAGCTTTATGAGACGTCGATGGAGATTTGTGGAAGAAAAATTCACAAATCCCCATTGATGGGGAATGTCAATGGGTATTAGTGGAATAACCCGTCACGCGATGCACGGCACAACGTGACTACTGCATGTCGCCCCGTTCTTTTTAAGGGTTGCGTCAATCGATTTTATTTTGCTACTAATTTAAGCAGTACTTTTTGCTTTGCTTACAGGAATTTTAGTTTCTGTATACTTACATAGTTATATTCCATTGCCACTGCATGATCTTAATCTTTATTGAACACTTCGCGACTGCGTGAAATCAGCATTATTTTTAATTTATTTTTCTTTGTTCCAGTTGATTTAAGGTGATAGGAGTTTAGAGCGGAGTGTAGATGTCTACATAGTATACCTATAGATTATAAAAGGATATAGCTATATATTATTACAATAATAATAATTATATTTTAATATGCGTTCGGCCGAGCAGCGACGCGGCGCAATGCGTTCACTCATAGAGATGACCTGTTTTTGTCTATATTCGATAATCTCTATTGGTAAACCGCATTGGCGATGAGCACCCCTAGACCTTAAACAGCATTTTATTGCTTAGGGTTGTGCAATGTCCTATGTTCAGTTCCCTTCTGTGATCGCCGTCTCCCCGCGCGCTCGAGCCTCTTACTTATAAGTTAGGATAATCAACATTAAATGTGTATTTGTGAATTTTTAACCTTATTTCGGTTGATGTTTCTTTATAAATGTGTAAATGGCTGAGATCTGTAGCGAAGTAGTGACATGGAGTGATAGCAAGTCACTGGTTGGTTCCGCCTGTTGCAATTGGATAATAGATATAAGTAATAAAGTAAATCAAAGATTTACATGTAAGTATTGTTTTATTTCCACTTTCCCCTTCCGCATTTTATTCGTTCTGTAACAAACACAATCACACAGCAATACAATACTTAATTAGACCATTTAACTTATGGACCCGTCTCGTAAGAATAAGGGTGGTCGCATCTGACGGAAGTGTGTCAGTGGCGTAACGCCACACATTCAACCACCGATTTAGAGTAGGCATTCAACTCAACCGATAATGCGTTAGAGCGTCGAACGTACTAACGGAGGAGCGCTAACCGCTGACCGTTTACTTGGCCAGGAACAACGGGACCAACACCTTGAAATCGGGGGGAAAAAAATCAGCTGTTCTGTTCCCTACACGTATTACATTTTGACGAGCTATGCGAAGTAGAGAACAGTAAAGTTGTTCAAATCAAATCAAAAGTCATTTATTCAAACTAGGCTGAGAATCAGCACTTTTCGAACGTCAAAATTACATAAGACAGTCCCCCAAAAACGCCTACCCTTCACGTTCATAATGATGAGTACAATGCTATAAGAGATTTCGTGTATGAAGAGATACACCATACCGTTATTTAAGTTATAACCTTTGTGATCATAGATGCAGTTAGCACGATTATCGCATGTTGATATTAAAAAATTAAAATCTTCCGTCCGACCACGATGCGATATGATCTACTATTAGTACATACTAATTCCATAGTGTGACCTGACATGTCTACATCCGACCCGACTTGTTCTCGTGGTTCGAGCAAAAACAAAACGTCCAGCTGCAGACTAGGGATGCAAGAAGTGCAAAAAGTATCGATATAGATCGCACCGACATAAAAAAAACGATATGATATATCGAGAAAAAAAAACATCGATACATCGGTGAAATTCCGCCTGTGTACCTTTTTTTTTGAGTGCGAAAAGTGTACATAAATAAATACACTTTCTAAAAAATATTTGTACACACGGCTACACATCAAGCTATACATTTCCAGTTTAAGCTGACCTCGCATTGTACGGAAACCCTATACAATGCGAGTTCAGTATAAACTGGAAATGTATAGCTTGATGTGTAGCCGTGTGTACCTACTTTATGAAGTTCTGTTGTGTTTGTTTTTTATCCATTTACATACCTAACAAACTAGGAAATCATTTCTGATGTTCAATCATAAATTAATAAAACATTATTAAAATAGGTAAGTCTACTTTTTTACGGCTCTGAATTCCATTCCAGCGGTTTTAGTTAGTGGCGACAACGGTGTTTCTTTTGTATGTATTTGATGAATATTCGATACTTTAAATTTTATATCGGTATACTATACCGAAGTAGCGAAATAATAGATATCGTCAAAAAATATCGATATGTCGAACAAAACATATTGATGTATCGATTCATTGAAATTTTTGTACAAGCCTGAAGCCATCGCCGAGCCTGCCCCTTCCATTCTCCGACTGTATAATATTATAGTTATCTGTGATTCCACCCAGAGATCATCTCATTCTCATCCACAGCGAGACAGATGTCAAACTAAGACAATTTACCGTTTTATTGATTATTTAAAAATAAACTTTATAAACTGAGATATTACTCAAAACACAATCAAATCAATTCAGTATTACAAAATTTCTACTGCTTTATAAACAAAAAGCATAGGCTGCGCAGGTTTCAAGAGAGAGTTTGCTGGTCCCAGCGTAGCTGCATTTTCCACAACAACCGGTAAGTTACTAAAGAAAATAAAACAAGAAACCTCCAGGTTTTCTAAATTAAGTGCTTTTGTAAAGCTGATATCGTGCTTGTTGTCTCAGGCAAGGAACTTTGTTAAGTACTGCACTTAGACTATTATTTATTTATGTTACCGCAATCAACTATTTCTGTTCTTTAATTTATTTATTTTTGTTATTTGGGTATGTAGGTAGTTACTCCGGCAAAATTTTGATCGCAACTCTAAAATCCATTTCAAAGTTTGTCCCTATTCAGGCTGACCACCCGATTTTACCGGGCCATCACTTATGTTCATGTTATGTTACATGCTTAGAAGGAATCCGTCAGCTAAGCAGCAGGTCTACTAGCTGAGACAGAGCATTGAGGGGCCCAGGGGGTATATCTTCAAACATGAGGGACAAGCAGCCACCCACTGTACGTATATGAATGATAATATAGATATTGTTATTATTTTTTAATTAAATTATTATTAAATATTGATATTACCATGAAAAAAAACAGGGTGATATAACAGTACTTATTTCTGTCTGGATTAAAAATATGTTATACCCCTCCCCCCCTCCCACCATCACGTGTATTTTTTCCTGGCTGATGGCTAACGAATTTAGAGTAAACGCAGCGCGGCTGACAACCTCCACGGCCATCAATAAACTTCCCGAGTGGCCCTCACAATACTGATGAGTGATGACTGTGCCTACACACGGCCAACTAAAGGTAGCCATTTTTACGGCGTAAAAAAATGTGTGTACAATCGGCCTTATTATTGAATTTATAGACTGCACAAACACAAGAAGCTGCTCAGCAATCTGTCGAAATTGAAGAAGACCCAGAATCCACAGCCAACACACCGCAAACTGAAGAAGAGCCACCTACGAGCAGAGCGGCAGCTACTTCCGGTAAGTCCAGCAGTTTTAAGCGACATATTCGTTGGAAACTAAGTTCTTATCAAATAATAATATTGCTACATCATGCATGTTGCCTGCAACATGATTCTTGCAACAAAAACATGTTGAAACAATGTTGTTAATCTTGTTTCAAGGTGAATATGTATATTCTTTTTTTGATTTGTTTTGCCTATACTGTTCCACTGCTGAGCAAAAACCTCCTCCAGGAGAGTAGAGGAGGCCTGAGTCCTAGCAGTGTGAACATTGTAGTGATAGGTTATCTTTGAAAGGTGTTTGTGTGATGTGATGTGATATGTGATGTTTTGTTTTGTGCATTGTTGTGTTATGTTATTACAGCTAGAAGGTCTGCGAGGCGTAGCCGGCGCACCAGAGCCCGAGCAATAAGACCCAGACCACTCACAGCGCTAGAACGGCTCATTAAGATAGAGGAAGGGAGACTACAGGTCAATCTGAAGAGTGCCGAAATTTTGAACAGCTTTGGCGCAACTGCCGAAAGATTAGGAGCTTTTATAGCTGCATGTGGACACAAAATTGCGGGAGAAATAGAGCGTCGCAACACTCCCAACTAAGTTTATATATATTATTTATTTATATCTAGCCCAGCAGGCGTAGCATGAGCATCGTTTTGTCGACGGAAGAGTAGACAAAACGGACGTTTCCAGTAGACAGTACGAGACGGCAGCAAAGTAGAAAGAGTCAACTACACTTTTTACGAAATTCACTCTTATTTATAATTCGACTCAGAATTCTTTGTTTTGTCTTAGGATTTATCGGTTGTCAGTGTGATTTTGACAATAAGGGTAGAAAACTTTCTTCCAGGGCTTGAAAACGATACCAATTCACATTAAAAGTAACGTTAAGTAACGGTATTTCCGTAGAGATACTTCGATATCGGTACAATTTGGTAGCGTTACTTAGTAGCATAACATAATAATAACGTTAACATTTTTGGTAAAATTTACCGGTATTTTTAACGTTATTGTAAAAATAGCGGTAAAAAATTATCGGTATTATTTTGTTATTTTAAGCGACGTTGCCTGCCCGTTTTCTCAAAGGAGGCCGGCGTGCGCGCGCGCCCCTCTCACTCTCACACCCTGTCGGCGCTGTTGCCATTTCGTTTGTCGTCTTCATATCTCTCACCGCTCACGGCAGTCGTACGCGCTTACAGAACACGGTGGACCAACCAACCAAGTATATTCTCAAGTACAAGCACAACACAGAATAGCAATGATAAGATAATATCTATTAAACGCGCAAATAGTCGTACGGCAATCTTAGCGTCGATGCAATCTGACATTCTTTTGCAATTGGACGAGAGCGACGGTAACAAAACTAATTATAACGATAAAATTATCGTTACCTTAGATTTTAACGTTACGTATGTTTAACGGTAAAATGTGCCAGATATAACGGTAAATAATATAACGTTATTTATTAGTTAACGATACCCGCATCAGAAGGCTGTAACGATACCATATTTTTAACGGTATTTCAAGCCCTGCTTTCTTCCGAAATAGTCTACCTACAAAAAGACGTAGACAAAGATCGTTAGAAATGAAAGACAAAATGACAGATTGTAGAAACATTTCTACGGTGGATGTCAAAAATGAAGAAATGAACTGTCACTTTGTATAGAAAAAGCTATGTCTATTCTTCGTAGAGATAGAAAGCGCCATGCTACGCCTGCAGGACAATAAGACAAATTAAAGGCAAGGTAACTATTATTTAGATTGCTAAGTATTCATGCTTATTTACTATTATCTATTCTAATATTATAAATTCGAAAGTAACTCTGCCTGTCTGTCTGTATGTTACCTTTTCACGCCTTAACCACTGAATGGATTCCGACAAAATTGGGCAATATCCGACATCCATGCGGGCAAAGCCGCGGGCAAAGGCTAGTTACTTATAATCCTGACAAGCGTTAAGAATCTTCACGTTTTTTTGCAGACCGTCTTATTTTCCTGAGCTATAATTCATGCTCTATGCACTAATAATAAAACTCAAAGCATTTATTTCAATTAAATCATTTACAGGCACTTTTGAATTGTCAAGGAGTCGGTCAGTCAGAAATATGCAGCTAGTTGCCCATTCCAAAGCGTAGTAGGTACCTATGGAGAAGAATGGGCAAGAAACTCCACGGACACTCTTTTAAATCAAAATATTGTTACAAAATATTGGTTACATCATTCATGTTGAAATTATACATGTGAGAACAATGTAGAAAGCACGTTAAAAGCGTCCGCAATTATAACATAAAAACAAATCAAAATTAAAATAAGCCATGGCAGCTAAGAGATGACCAGTCACAACTGACGGCGCCCGTTCACGAACATGACGCATGGATCTTTATTATATATTTTAAAGGCCTATCCTCTGACGGCCTACCTTAAGGTGACATGACATAGAGACAGAACATGCGACGTTTTTATAACAAAATTAATCATTTTAAGTATTAATTTACATTTTTTTTTAACGTTTGGATGTTTATTTTTGTACCTGCTTGAAACTAGGCTAGTTTGGCATCATCTATGCACAGTATTATTTATTTTTTTAGTTCTAGGTTTAGGTAGAATAAATGCTTTCAAAGTTTGTATTTCTTTTGTGACTTGAGAAACATTTTGATTAGGTACTGTATACGATACGATACTGACATAGTGAGTAAAGGATAGTATATAAGTTTAGGTGCTGCTATAGCATTTGGTATTGTTTGAATGTAACTTGTGGCCGATGTCGCTAAGTCCCGTGGGTGAAGCTAACGTAGGTGTGGGTTCGGCCGAGCGGCGACGCGGCGCAATGCGTTCACTCATAGAGGTGACCTGTTTTTGTCTATATTCGATAATCTCTATTGGTAAACCGCATTGGCGATGAGCACCCCTAGACCTTAAACAGCATTTTATTGCTTAGGGTTGTGCGATGTTCTATGTTCAGTTCCCTTCTGTGATCGCCGTCTCCCCGCGCGCTCGAGCCTCTTACTCGAGGGCCATGAAAAAAAGAAGGAATAGCAAATATCAACTTTACGTTGTAAATACAAGTGATTTTGTTTATTGCCGCCAAATAACGCAATAACCGTTTTTTTCTTGGCCTTCTTCGGGTTAGGCCTCTTCAGACGACGTTCATTTTGATCTATTGAGACAGCGATATTATAATGGTATCGTTGGATTGAGAACCATAGTTAACTTGACGTTTTTTTTGGAACTCCTTAACTTTTTTTACGAGCTGTGCCCATGTTCATACAATAAGACATATACACACACACACACACACATTTTTGTGTTGCAAAACGAATGTCGTGAAATTGCGTATCGTCTGTTAGTCAAATAGTTTAATGTGAGTCAACCTGAGTCAACATTTAATTGTGATTTTTCTTGATGTAATGTGTAGAGATATGACATAGTGATATGATTGAACTATTCCACCGCTTACTGATAAATAATAAATAAATGTATGGTTATCCAAAATTAATAAATCACAGAAATGATTGATTGTATTGTTTTATTTCCTCTCTCCCCTCCTGCAGTCTATTAGTTTAATATACACTATCATACAATAATACAAGGTATGTTACATTTAAATTAAACTTAACATACAATGTTTACAATTACATGAGAATTATTAACTTATGAACTAACATCGAGATCCATAACGGACGGATTATTACAAAAGTTAGTATGTACAATATTTGACTATTTGAATATACAAAATATTAATTTATTGTTAGTACACATTACTAAATATTTTTTGTCTAATGTTTTAGGCATATTACATATTCATCAGTTCCATTTCCTTGGTAAAGAACATATAATGTTGATTCCAAAACTGCTGCATACAAGTGTAAATAAGAGATTCCTCATTGAGGTAACATGGTCAACCATACTATCCCTGTATTGATAAGCAACAGTGAGCATTGATAGGCTACTTAGCTGGGTGATGAGGAGGCCTACCACCATCGCTTACAGCAGTATTATTTTAATCTTACTTCGTGGGGGAAAGAGATGGAGCTATACGTCCTGTAGAGCTTCATCTCTTTCTACACTGAAGTAATATTAGACTAATACTACTGTAAGCTGTGGTGGTAGGCCCCCAGGTTAGCTGCTGCAGCCTAGCCCTCTGCCAGCACGCGTAGCATGACCACTGTAGAACAGTGGCGTGCCTAGGGTTCAAAACCAGGGCAAGCCGACAGATTTTTAACGATAAAAAAAAACAGACAAGTGAGCGATTTACGGATGAAGAAGAGTTCTACATATTATTTCATGCTTCAGTACGGAATTGTCGTAAGCGCCATCTATTAACGAATGCGCGTAACCACACCGCTTCGCAGGACCTTTTCACCATAATAACTTTGTCAACGCTTGTCACATAAAAATTATTCTATCAAAAGCCGCTAGGTGGCCCCAAATTATCGATTTGTTGTTTTAACAAAATTTAAGTTTTAAGTCGATTGAAAATGAATAAGATATTACATTGGGTATATAACATTTTATAATTAATCATAATGACAATAACCAACTCTAATCTTTATTTCAAAACGCCTTTATTTCAAAGAATATCTTCGATACGAAAATTATTGTGTTTTGTGATCTTGATGAGATGTATTCTAATAAGTGGTTTGTTTTTTAGTGGTTTACCAAAACTACAATTGCCATACAAACAGCACTATACAAATTTTGATGTCTTTCATGGCACCAGCTAGGCTACCTAAGTTTGGTCATACTCTTAACTTTATACATACTAAACAATCAAATGCCAATTTCAATATATTCTTCGACTGACAAAAATACCTACCTAATTGTTTATATTTCCGAGTTATAGTAATTTGGGGTTGATTACGGTGAAGCAAAGAGTTACTTACTGTCAGAAAACTCAATGTATTTACATACCTTTTCGAACACAGTTTCCAAATTCACATTTTGATGATAAAAACACTACTAAGCATAAGGAATGACATAGCCGCAATAACTATCACATCATTTTAAATAATAAAACTAGGTAATTCATTACCTCAATTGAAAAATAAAATACTGATCTCAAAATATTATTTCAAAACAATAACAAATTGAGTCGCTTCGCGGACTTGTAACTCACTTTACGCGGGTCAACATCGCGGCTAGTGCATTTGCGCGAACTTCAAACACACGATTCGTTCCATTCATAAAAACTCAAAAGCCGGGCTTAAATATTATAACATTTTGCAAAATAAGTACATTCTAATAGTATCAACAAATTACGCATTTTGTATGGAAAAAGTGAGAGGTCTAGAAGCTGGCTTTTGCACCGTTGCCGCAAGCGAGTGTGAGCGAGAAAGATGCAATGTACTACAGAATTGACGTCTTCATTCATGGATGCGATCTCGCCTAACGCTATAGTGTTAGAGCGAGATCGCAACTGTGGCAGTTTGGCAACGGTGCATTGTTTGTACTTATAGCGCGCGGCTGGTGCAGCGCGAAGTTTTTATGTTATTATTCTTATCAATTCTTGCGACATGAAGGATTGACTTGGAAGTATAGAGTAGTTTTTTTTTTTTAAATTGATTTGCTCAGTTTTGAAGGCAAGCCGGGCTTTTCAGCTTGTATGGCAGTACCGCCGCTGCTGTAGAATCGGGTTTTGTCTACGGAAGAATAGACAAAATGATAGATTGTGATTGTTTATCTGCATTTTGTCTATTCCGTTATGCTACGCGAGCAGGAGACATGACATTGTCTTAAATTATCATCATTTCAGTAGTATTTTTCTAACCTTTGCTTGTTACCTGGTAACCTGGCTATACTACAGCTTGGTCTCGGGCTTGGCGGGTTGCTTGCGGAAGGCGTGTATGCGGCGCGGGCGGCGGTCTGCGCAGGAGTACATGTCGGGGCGGTAGTACTCGCACGTGCTCTGCAGCTGTGACGCCGCTGAGCAGTTGGAGCGGTGCGAGCTGTCGTTGTCGTCTGCGCTGTCTACGTCACCTGGGGAGTTGGGAGTTTGGTTTGTGATCTACGTTCTATGGTTAGCAACTCAATCACTCACTAAACGGCATTAATATCACATTCATCTGTATTTAAATGGTTTCTAATTTATAGGTATCTTATCACTTTTTACAGCAATTATTGTTTGGATAACATTATTAAATTGTAATTGGAAAATTATCCATGAAAAATGAGGTTATTGCATTTACAATACTGTAGATAATAAATGACGAAACGAGACATGACGTGATCTCTATCATAGATTCCAAAGATATAAAGAATGCAATGTGTGTGTATGTTAGAGTCAAAAGTGCAAAAGTGAATAATATTTATATTTATATATTAATATAATATTGTTTGTCTCTGCATCACCCAAAAGTTGACTGGTAGAAAATGCCTATGGCATTAAGTCCGCCTCTGTACATTTGTGTGCTTAAAGTATTAAATAAATAAAAGTTGCTCACCATCACTGCTATTATTGCTCGGCACATGCGCGTCTCGTAGCCGCGGCCGTCGGCGCCAGTAGCGGAACTCGCGCGGCAACGTGTATGAGCGAGGCAGCGATATCTGAACAGAAACATAAAATCATTTCTAAAAAATATAACAATATAACATATAAACAAATATAACAATATAACATATAACAATATAACATATAACAATATGTTATATGTTATATTGTTATATTTAAAAAATATAACAATATAACATCACGCAACAATCTCCGGAGTAGGTAGGCAGAGGATTTACTTATAGCCTGTTCGAAAAGTATTTCATGAAAGTGTAAAAAAAGCCTATCACTTACTAAAGGGAATCTCAACATTTTTTATTATTTTTCCATTGTTGAAACACCATTACTTATACTAAATTGTAATTGAAAAATCATCCGACGATTTAGGTTATAAAATTTATCTCAATAATTGTCAAATATATTTTTTGTAAGTGGCACACTGTCATTACTCATTTAAATTTTCTTCAGATAATGTTATGTCCCATGCTATGAATTTCGGAAAGTTTTTACCCCGAAAAAAAAAAAAACATATCGTACACACGGCTACACATCAAGCATTTCCAGTATAAGCTGACCTCTCATTGTACCATACCTTTCCAGTATAAGCTGACCTCTCATTGTACGGAAATCCTATACAATGCGAGATCAGCATAAACTGGAAATGTATAGCTTGATGTGTAGCCGTGTGTACCACGGGTAGTATACAGGAGTTCGTAAGTAAAAAATGATGCAGACCTGGCTATCAATATCGCTGGGTGGCCGAGGCGTCTCGCGCGCGGCTCCGTCGGGACAGGACTCCTCGCCACTGCTTCCGCCTCCTTCCTCCTTCTTTCTGTTGCTAGACAAAGGTGCTTTTATCAATCACTGAATTCATATTTAGTTCAAACTCAAACTCAAATTCTTTATTGCATTCATGTGTACAACAGCTGTTACATAGATAAATAAAGTAAGATCCAACATGAAACCCGGTTAGGGCACGGCAACATAAAAAATTGGACAAAACAAGCATCCAGTGAGTAGGTACACTGGATTGCAAGTTTGTAGTTTACTGCAGAAAAATTAGGATGTCATGTTGATAACATACAATGTGTGTATAAACAGATTGACGACACGCGTTTCAAGAACTTGACTTGAAACTTGACTTCGGACTGCGAAGAAAAACTTTGAAACGCGCGTCGTCTGAGCGTTTAAAATACGTCGTGTGCTACCGCTTTATACTGCGTTCAAGTGCTGTCAATGTTAATATTCCACAGCAATAATTTGGATTAGAGATATCTTTATTTCCCATAAGAAAATTCACTTACATGAGAAATAATTAACTTATTCTAAAAAAAAACATGATTTAACGTACAGTTTGTCAAAAGAAAGAAAACAATTTGTACACACAAAACATTCTAAAAGTAGGGTAATCGCCAATAATTTTAACTCGGCTAAAATGTAAACACACGGAACACGGAATAATTACACTGATGGCTCTTGAGTCGGAAGTATGTGTGTGTGTGTTATTTGCTGACACTAGTCATCTTGACTAGTGTCAGCAAAAGAAAGCGTGTTTGGACATAATAAACTTATTATATCAGGTAAATAGTGACACACCGATTTCTCACGTTTATTAGTAAGGAGGCTAGATACCATAAGTAAAGTGTGCGTCGTTCCCTGAGATAACAATACTGTAACAATTAATTTCCTAGTCTTTATATCAGACCAAAAAATTAATGGATGTCAATGAAACTCACGTATAAGGCGCTCCCCAATGGCAGCACACCTGTCTATTACACCCCTCTAGATAATGCGGCGCCAGCAGTATCTCAGGTGTCCTGCACCGCTGCATCTTCCTCATATTCTCCGCCTTCTTCCCCATCGGGTACTGAAACCTCTCACAGTTCTGATTGTAACCACAACCGACCTCATTGTAGTTATTCCTAATATTCTCTATGCTCTGAACATTTAAAGCATTGTGTACATTATGTAACGCAGAGACATACTCATCTTTACTTTCATATTTCGGGTATTGACTACCTTCGCAGTACCCTGAATACTCCCCCATTTGTCTATGGTCTTCGGAGTATATCGAATTTTGAACTATTCTAGGCTTATCTAACCCAGTCTCATAGTTATTACTAACATCAGGCATGTAATTCCTAGGACTATTATTCAGTACATTCCTAGGACTGGCACAGTTACCTTCATAGTTTCTGTTTTCTAAATAATTCGGTGATCGTAAAGGAGTTCGTGTGACATCGTTTCTAATGTTCGCTGGGTTCTCGTAAAACGTTCGGGTATTGTCGTATCTGTTCGGAAGTCTTCGGATTTTTAACGGATCGTTTAAATCTGTGGGGTTGTTCGAATCGTTGTTTTGAAAAGTTATATTGATGTTGAAATCTGGTTTTATCTCAGTGTATGTTGGGTATATGTTGCATATGGGGTAATTTTGGTAGGAGTGTGTCATTTCGATGCTGGGCCATGCTGGTGGTTCCGCATGTGTCTTGGCCCGCGGTATGGGCTGTCGTTGCAAGCTGCTGTATATTTCCTCGGCCGCCACAGGCGTGGTCTTGGCCAGTTTGCCTTGTTTGATCTCTTCCTCTATGACTCGTAACTCCGCCAGTTGTTTTTGTTTCTTCTCCTGTAGTTTCTGCTGGATGTTGACGCGGGAACCGACGCTTGAGCCCTCGTTTTCAGATGAGCCGCCCTGAAATAGTATCGTGATGTTTATCTATCTATGTAATATAAAAATGAAATGCTGTTCGGTTGTAAGAGCAAACGGCTGGAGTCGGGTGGACCGATTTAACAATTATTTGTTTTAAAATGTTCGCGATAGTCCCGAATTAGGTTTTCAGGAAACATTTGAAGGGTTTCCCGGAAAATTAAAAAAATTGGGGTAACCTGTTTTTCAATGGAATTTTGTATGAACTCAAGCCCATAGTGAAATTTTGACAGGAAAACTTCCGTCGGGTTAGCTAAGTTATTGAAATATTAATAAATGTAGTTACATGATGGTTGTGCGCGGCGGGTAGCGGTCGTCTCCAGAAGGCGGCGGCGGGCGCGGCGGGCGGCGGGACGAACGATGTCGGCTTCTTCTTCTTGCGACCGTTCGCGGCGCTGGGAGTCAACATACAGTGCGTTAGCACGAGGATTGAGTGAAGCAAATAAAAAAAAAAAAATGTTTTACTTGTAGGCACTTATTTTAGTTCAATCTCAGATTTGATACCACCAATTGCATCAGCCTGCTTGAAAAGTGAGCTTGTTTTTGAACTTTTTAGTTGCGAGTTGGTATATGGTATCCCACATATTCATGGTACAAATATATTTTTTCAAGACTTTCATTATTGACGTCTAAAATCCGCTATTTTGATTTTATTAAAACAAAGCCTAGCGTCTAACCATCGCGCGAATAATATCGATTCATTTATTTATAAACAATTTAAATTGTGTTTAAATTACTATAAAATAAAAAAATAAACATTCACATTACAAGTGACACATTTAGAAATTAAAAACATGACTCAGATCATCACCAAAATTCAAATAATAACCGGAACCGGGAGGGACTGGAACTAGTCTATAGACACCTCGTGTATTAAAATCCATCAAACCGTTAGGATGCGTTCAGGACGTAAAGAATGGTACGTATAATATGATACATATAGTATAATATAATACGTATAGTATAATATGATACGTATAGTATAATATGATACGTATAGTATAATATGATACGTATAGTATAATATGATACGTATAGTATAATATGATAAGTATAGTATAATATTATATGATATGTATAGTATAATATGATAGATACATAGATGTGTTTCTTTCCCTGTCTGTGGTGTCGCGCAGTCGGGTAAAAACATAATCAGAAAATATTCACCTATTACTGACTGGATTGGAGAACCGACAGTTGAACACTCCCGGTATCGTTGGGTTGTCCGCCTGGTTCGACTGTTTGCCTGGAAATTAAATATGTATCATAACATAATTATGTATGTAACATCAATGTAACATTACGCCTGTATTCCCTGAGGAGTAGGCAGATGTGTATATTACAAATAAAAGTAGTAATGAAAATTAGGTCAACGATTTAAGATAGGCTAGTTAACTGTTTTTGAAAAACTAATTACTAATGTTCCTTGTGGTTTATTTACCTCAAAATATGAATATAGCAGCGTAATAAGAAATAGTCGGTAAGTATCCACTTTTTTCAGATTCATCCACTTTTTTAGTTTCATCCACTTTTTAAGTTTCGTCCACTTTTTTAGTTTCGTCCCCTTTTTTTATTTTCATCCACTTTTTTAGTTTCATCCACTTTTTAAGTTTCGTCCACTTTTTTAGTTTGAAAAAAGTGGATGAAACTAAAAAAGTGGATGAAAATAAAAAAGGGGACGCCCTTTTTTATTTTCATCCACTTTTTTAGTTTCATCCACTTTTTTTAGTTTCATCCACCTTTTTAGTTTCATCTACTTTTTTAGTTTAACGAAGTACACTAGTTATTTATTTATGATAAGGTTTTAGAAAAGTTTTACATGAACTTACCATCTTTATTCTGCGATGACGTGTTAGTGCTATTCGTTCCTTGTTGATGTTCACCTAACATGTAACCCAATCTTCTGACGTGGAAATATCTGTGGAAAACAAACATAATTAGAACTGGGTTGAGGAGGTCAGATAGGCAGTTGCTCCTTGCGCTGCATCCGGTTTAAATGGAAGCTGACCGTAGCTAAGTTGGGAATAGGCTAGACAGGTGATGCCTCAGGTATTCATGATCATCATCATCCACAGCCCGATTGCCTAAAGCAATCAGCCCGCCTTTTTTTCAATTTCGGTAAATATTTTTTACGGTGTATTCCACTGACCTGTAGTATATGAGCATAAAGGCGATGCCGCCACAGAAGGCCGCACAGGCCGCCGCGGCCAGCGGGGCGGGCCGCACTACTACTTACTGACCTGTAGTATATGAGCATGAAGGCGATGTCACCACAGAAGGCCGCACAGGCCGCCGCGGCCAGCGGGGCGGGCCGCACTACTACTTACTGACCTGTAGTAAATGAGCATGAAGGCGATGCCGCCACAGAAGGCCGCACAGGCCGCCGCGGCCAGCGGGGCGGGCCGCACTACTACTTACTGACCTGTAGTAAATGAGCATGAAGGCGATGCCGCCACAGAAGGCCGCACAGGCCGCCGCGGCCAGCGGGGCGGGCCGCACTACTACTTACTGACCTGTAGTAAATGAGCATGAAGGCGATGCCGCCACAGAAGGCCGCACAGGCCGCCGCGGCCAGCGGGGCGGGCCGCACTACTACTTACTGACCTGTAGTAAATGAGCATGAAGGCGATGCCGCCACAGAAGGCCGCACAGGCCGCCGCGGCCAGCGGGGCGGGCCGCACTACTACTTACTGACCTGTAGTAAATGAGCATGAAGGCGATGCCGCCACAGAAGGCCGCACAGGCCGCCGCGGCCAGCGGGGCGGGCCGCACTACTACTTACTGACCTGTAGTAAATGAGCATGAAGGCGATGCCGCCACAGAAGGCCGCACAGGCCGCCGCGGCCAGCGGGGCGGGCCGCACTACTACTTACTGACCTGTAGTAAATGAGCATGAAGGCGATGCCGCCACAGAAGGCCGCACAGGCCGCCGCGGCCAGCGGGGCGGGCCGCACTACTACTTACTGACCTGTAGTAAATGAGCATGAAGGCGATGCCGCCACAGAAGGCCGCACAGGCCGCCGCGGCCAGCGGGGCGGGCCGCACTACTACTTACTGACCTGTAGTAAATGAGCATGAAGGCGATGCCGCCACAGAAGGCCGCACAGGCCGCCGCGGCCAGCGGGGCGGGCCGCACGGCGCGGCCCGACCACCACCAGGCCGTCACTAGTAACCAGTTCTCGACGCACATCACGCAGTAGAACGTCACCTGTGCGGGAATACAGGCACAACTATAGTAGGAGTTGGCAACAAATCTGGAATTGCAGTAGTCTCAACGGATGTATACACATGGGGGCCAATCTGTGGCTAGGAGCGAATTTTGAAGAATAAAGAAAGAAAATACGTTTATTTGCGGCAAACATGACGCTAGAAAGGACAAATACATATACGAAAATAGCAAGTTGGGGGAAAATATGCTTCACATTCACATTCACGCAAAATGGACATCGTTCAGCATAATGCTGCGACCCTATGCGAGAAAGAGCCCCAGCGCTGGTTTGAGGCTTCCACTTTCAGATTTCAAATGTCGTTGAAATAGTTTAGTTTACAAAATAATGGCAATCATGGGAAACTCGTATATACGCTCAAGAACAATACCTTCGTTCTGGGACAATCATAGTATAAAATCCGTGCACTCTAAAATTCTAAGATAACGACAAGGTATTCGAGCTAACTTGTTTTTTTTAAGAAGAGCATCGAAAATACAATGCGCAAAAAAAAAATCGTCGCGTAAGAAAAGCGCCCGTGCGAACTTGGGCTTAAATATTTTTTTCTTTCCTTTTCTTTTAAAACAATACATACCATCTTCTGCCTATGATTCAGCTCCTGCAGGTTGACATACGCGAACACGTACACGAACGCGATGAGCGCAGACAGGTACGCCTTGCGCGGCCGACTGATGCGCTCGCCGTGGAACACGTTCTTAGGAGATATCAGCCACAGGAACATTGATAGCCAGTGGAGCCCTGGGGTAAGAGGGTAAAACTTATTATGATGGATGTTTCATGGGTAAGGGTAAGCAGCAGAAACATTAATATGTACTAAATACCTCTGGTAAACACGGTAAGAGTTAAATGATGGTGGAATATTGTGGGGTATAAGTGAAAGTGTGATTTCGTATCATTGTGTTAGGATTGAATTTTCATTATTTTGAAATCAGTATTCAAAGTGTCGATTGGGCATCATCATCATTTCAGCCGAAAGACGTCCACTGCTGGACATAGGCCTCCCCTAAGCACCGCCACTTCTACCGGTTCAGTGCTTCTCGCATCCCGCAGCCTTCACCAGGTCATCGGTCCACCTTGTGAGGGGCGTTACATCGCTACGTCTTCCGGGACGCGGTCGACACTCCAGAACCTTTCGGCCCCATCGGCCATCTGTTCTACGAGCAATGTGCCCTGCCCACTGCCACTTAAGTTTGGCAATACTTCGATGTCAATAGGGAATATGCATGTGATTCAAATATGGGTCAAATATTTTTTTCTATAAACTATGGTACTTCAGAATTATGCCTCCATCAATATTTTTGAATAAAATTTCTTTTTGAGCGAGAAATTAATTTTTAAAAAGTCCCAAAAAACTGTGGGTAATTCAAATACTTGAAAAGGCTAAGAGCGGATGTGACGTAACAATCCGGAATAACAATCAAAATGTCAATGTCAAGTCAATCAACAAGTGTCAAGTCAATGTCAAACGCTCATAGAAAAAGGAGTTTTTGACGTTGACTTGACAGTTGCTTGTCTGTTTTCACGAACTGTGACGTCACCACACCAAGCGCGCCAAATGGAGGGCGTTTAAATAGCCCGGATCGGTTGGATATTTTTAAACATTTTTTTAACTACTTTAAATTGCTTTTTTGCCGTCGAATTTTTTTAAACTATTATTTGAAGATGTAAACTATCGAATAAAAATATAAAAAAAATACATGCATATTCCCTATTGGTATAAAATAATATATTATTTATCAATCATATAAACATCGTGGTATGCAATGTTTTTCTATTTATGAATGGTTTTATCATGTGTTTTATTAAGTCAAATAACGCCTCCAAAAGTTGTCAGATATACCAAAAAAAAATGCTCGATAGTATTACAAAACCCATGAAAGTTTTTACATTTTTACTAAAAGTATAATACATTTATGTTGTGTTAGTTTGATACTTACCTATAACTAAGAAGACCCAGTACTCGTAGACTAGAGCGTACACTGTGAGTGCGCAGATCCGCGCCGATATCGTGCCCAGCCGCCACAGGAACTGTGCGCAAACGCAATTACTTATACAAGGTCTTAGTGTGAAATTACAGTGGGAGCGGCGCGGGTAGCGGAGTCCGCTGGCGTGTAAGGTGCACCAAGTACGGGCGGGGCGGGCGAGCGGGTATCGCGGCGGGAGAAGCGTGTGTCGCGGGCGGGGCGGGTGGACGCAAGTCAGTTTGCGTAGTAGTTTGCCTTTTCCGCTCGGTTTGTTCAGACGTCATGCCGTTGTAAGCAAATATTAATTGCACACGAAACATAGAGAAACGTCCAAACCGCTCAAACGCTCCGTTGCTACTGTGTTCATCTATTGAAATGAGCGTTTTCCGCTCGACGCGTCACCCGCTCATCCGCCCCGCCCGCTGCCACTGTAATTTTACACTAAAACTTAATTTAAAGTTAGCTGACGAAAGTTCACAGACACATCGACCCCAGATGGGTCATTATGTCTGTGAAGTTATGCTTTAAGGGGGATGCGCTAGGGCGGCCCGCGAAATAAAATTTTCTTACGTTTTTTGCAATTTGCAGGTCAGTATCAGGTTGTATGTTGATCTAAATATTATTAGCGCTCGTAACAAATATGGATTTACATAATTATAAACATTAAAATCAGCAATACAACTCTCTAAGCTAATGTAAGTGCATTGAATGACTATTTCATGAAATCATGACATTTGGCACTTTCATGAACTTAGAGAGTTGTATTGCTGATTCTAATGTTTATAAAACATAAAAAATTTCGCGTGCTGCACCGTACACGTCAAAGAAGTGAAATTTCTTAAAAAATAAAGAATATGCGAGATTTATAGTGTGAGAGACAGAGATAATTATATTTTCTTCTCTCTCATGTAGCGAAATGTGCCATAAGTTACCATAAGTAACGCGCGCTCAACGAGGCATCTTCAGGATGACGATTGACCAATTGCAAACCAGAACGCGACGTATTACCACATCGAGCGGTGGACGCAAAGTACTCTGCGTCCAGCGCTCGACGTGGTAACACGTCGCGTTCGCGTTCTGGGTCTGGGAATAGGTTACTAAATATATCAGCGTCTATTGTCTTTTTTTGGGTCATGTAATGTTTACCTTCACCGAACATCAGTGACCAAGATAAACTTTGGTGGATTATCATTTCAGCAGAAAGATGTCCACTGCTGGACGTAGGCCTCCTCCAAGCATCGCCACATTGACCTATGAGCTTCCCGTATCCAGTGGATTCCTGCGGTCTTCACAAGGTATAAAAGTGCAATTTACCTGAAAGATAACGCCGAGCCAGGTGAGCACAAGCCGGTGCACGTTCTGCAGCCGCACGTTCTTGCTGAAGCTCGCGAGCGCCCAGCACACGGAGAACAGGGACAGTGACGCAGATATCACGTTCAGTTCCGCAAACGCTTTGTTTTCTGGTAATGAAGTAATTTGTTATTATTGTTGTTGTTGTAATTATTGGCCTAAGATACAGTCGCCATCTATTTTTCCGAGGAAGCTATAAAGGTATGATCATCATCCATAGCCTTCAATATCCCACTGCTGTACTATGCCTAGGGATAAAAACGACGACTAAGGAATTTGATTTGATCTGATGAAAAACTCTTATGTACGTACAACAAACAAATAATGTTAATGTTCCTTTGAGATCAAACTTAAAGCATTTATTTCAAATAAACCAATTACAGGCACTTTTGAATTGTCAAAGGGTTGGTCAGTCAGAAAATATGAAGCTAGTTGCCCATTCCAAAGCGTAGTAGGTTCCTATGGAGAAGAACGGGCAAGAAACTCCACGGACACTCTTTTAAATCAGAATATTGTTACAATATCTTGTTTACATCATTCATGTAGGAATCATACATGTGAGTACAATGTAGAAAAACGTGCAGGTTAAAAGCGTCCGTAAATAAAAGATAAAAAGATACAAAACAATTCAAAAATTAAAATAAATCAAAATAAACAGTGGCAGCTAAGAGATGACCAGTCCCTACTGATGGCGCCCGTTCACGAACATGACGCATGGATCAGCACCATTCAGCTCAACCATTTTGAAGGGAACTTAATGATCCAACACACACGCCACCACCAGCGAGACATTAAAGTGAGCATGACATACTCTCAGCCTCCAGGGCACATTCAAGTCAATGAAAGACGTACCTAGTAAATGGTAGCTTTAAAGTACTTAGGTAAGTACATAGTGCTCACACACATGTGCTTTGAAGTTATACAATACTAGGAGATTGAATTCATACAATGTAAAGATAGTTTTTACAATCTTCCGCAGCTCCAACAATATTTCGCGTTCGCGCGATCGCGTTCAATAAGAGCCCCACTTTGTCTTTATGTATATGTAATACAAAAAACCCATGAAACATACATGTAGAAAGCTGGTAACCGGCGTCTATATCCCAGCGTTTGACGGCATTGGTTGTAAACGCTAGGCGGAGCAGGCAGTTTTCATACATATAGGAAGTTGGCGGAAGTTATCCATCGCTGATAAGCGCCGACAAGTCCCTATCTGATTAGGCGGCGCCGGCGCCTGTTCGGGCTGATTTGGCAAAAAGTATGGAACTGCCTGCGCCGACTATCGTTGCGCATGTCAGTGCCGACTGGTGCATTCTGCCGCGCTTACCAGCTTTCTACATGAATACACTCATAAGTATTAGAAGTATATTGTTTGATTTGTTCTATAAGTACCTGAAGGTTCATCGATGCTCGGCTCCGGTGTGACGGCGAGGTCGCTGGCTGGTTCTCTGTTAGTATCCTTGAACAGTATGTGTAGCTGAAGCAGCAACATCGGCGCCGCCTCACAGAACGCGTGGACCAGCCTGAGCATACCTGTGAAACGAGAATGTTATATAGTTACGTTTATAAAAACTGGCTGTAGCTCGCGGTTCCGTCTGCGAACCAGGATGAAAAGTAGCTTATGTCCTTACCCAGGTCATGGTTTATCTGTGTGCCTTTCATCCAAATCCGTTCAGCCGTTTTAGCGTGAAAGCGTTACAAGCAAACTCCCTTTCGCATTTATTATATTAAAGTTAGGATTAGGATTACACAGCTGGCTGGATAGTTAGTTACGAGCTAAGCCTCGTGCAAACGGACGCGATATTGCGCCCGCGATATCGCTCCTGTTTGTGGGCTAGCGCCAGCGCAGACCTGTGGGGTAGCACGAACGTACGTAAAATAAAGTCGATAATATTTTTGAAAATAAGTAAATTACTTTTATATTTAGCAAAAAATTAAACCAATACTAAACCCAGGATATTTATATTGTCGATTTAAAAACGTTCAGTTTTAAGTATGTTTACATCGTGAATTCGTGCTGCGGCCTCTGGCAAAACGCACTACAGTTTCTGGCAGTAGTAGCTTGCTTTCTCCCGGAAATGGGATAGGTCTTTGTTCAGCTGCTTTCATTCGCCACTAGCCCCTGTTAAATGTTGTTGTATACTCACATAAGTCCCGCACTTGATGCTTCACACGTCTCAATTCCACCGGTACCAACAGCCTTGCATACCGCCACAGTACACCGAGCTGTAGACAGTGCAGTACTATGGGCAGCCATGGCGGTCGCCCCTTGCGACCTTCTCCCGCCCACCAGACGTGGAGGTACCAGCGGAGAGATAGCACCTGGGAAGAAGAAATGGACAGATATTTATTATGCAAAGACGAAAGTCGTATTGGCAGCAGTGACAGACTTTTTAAAGCTGACATTATTTCCAGCTTTGCAGCATTTGTAGTATAACTATAGCCGTTACCTTTGACTACAGTCTCGACTGTAGTGTGTTGTCTAAAAAGGGCTAAAAAGCCAAGAGGCCGAAGAGTTGCGACGAGAAAAATACGTTCCGTTTAACATAAAACCATACTTATTGCAATAACAGTATACATACCTGAGATATAAGTAGCGAAGTGATAACAATAGATATAGCGGCTGCGAAAGTGCCTTTATATCCTCGTTCGAGCAACGCGTAGCCCATGACGACGTCGAACACCACGTCGCAGAAGTACCCAGCGAGCGAGATCACGTTGAATAGCACGTCGCACAGCGGCAGGAATTCCGCCATTTCCGAACATTTCTTTCAACTACTAATTTTTGATAAAATGTTTTTAATTTGTTCCAGAATTTTCGTCATTTGCTGTAAATAAAAGTAAAAATATTTTTTTAATTAATCATATTGCAAAATGGAACGTCGAGCCATTATGTGGAACGGAACGTTTCTTTCGAACGTTTCGTTTCAAATTAATGTTTGAGTTTTTTTAGGTTATTATTTTTAAAATTACAGTTTATCTATTGCTATAAATGTAAAAATAACCGACGCTTTATTTTTACTAGTGAGGACTTGCATAAATACTCGTGACGCACAACGCAAAGCATAATAAGCCTGCAGCGAATCGGAACGGCATTATTTGTTGACGTTTTACGTCACGCTCGAGTTTATTGTTGGTTACTTTGCATTCTAGTATTTTCTTCGCTTTTTCTACACAATAATGTCTAATTACACAGATTTAGTTAATAAATTCGGCAAGGAGACGTCTCGGGCTGCGTGTAAAAAGTGTGGGTATGCTGGACACCTTACGTTTCAATGTAGAAACTTTATCAAGGTAATTAACTATATTTGAACGTTGGTTTCGTTGTAATTATTTTACACTGGACGAATAATCTTGCCTACAATTAAGCAGGATATATGTACTTTGTTTTTTCAATTTGTAGTTCAATCACGAGTATTTTCATTGTCTAAGTTCTATTATTATTTTCAATACTCACCCAACTCTTTCAGCTCGCTAAGGTAAACTAGAAATTCGGTTTGTTAAACACTGGACCTATGTTATGAAAATTATTTTAATTTTTGTTAATTAGGTGTTGACTGTTTTTAGACATGTGTTAGATTTAATGTCATATGGTAATAATAATTTTGGGACATTGTAGCGTACTAATTGTAATTTATGACTTTTTATAAAATATTAATTGAAATTGAAATTATTGACATTGTATGATATTAATTGGAATTTATAAAATTGTTTAAGGTTAATTGGGAATTATGACATAGATTTTTAATGATAATTTTGCATGCCTGAATTGGTGCAACACAGTGGACGCCGCATTCACTTGACATCCAGAAATGTATGATTATGTACTGTGTTGAGCAATAAACGTTTTTGAATTTGAATTTGAATTTATCAATAATCTTGTCTTTGCCCTATAAAATTACGCAGGACATAAGTATAAAATTTGTTTTTTCAATTTGTAGTTCAATCACAAGTCATTTTTTGTTGTCTCGCTGCCTATTACATGAGACTTAAACATAACTGGCAAAATGTGGGTGTACTATAGGTACACTTCTGCCCAACCCTTAGGGGAATACAAGTGTGATGTTATGTATTTTCATTGTCTAAGTTCTATTATTATTTTCAATACCTTAACTCTTTCAGATCACTAAGGTAACCAATAATAAAACTAAGTATTTCACTGTTTCTAGATACCTCGGATATATTTTAATGCTTAGTAGGCTACTAATCCAATCATGAGTCTATATTAGTCACACACAGTATGGATTTTGATATGAAATTAGAACTGGCCATGTAGAAGTAAATGATACCATAATATTTATAATATTTTTTGCCTTCACTTACAGGTGGACCCTAACAAGGAGATAGTACTGGATGTGAGCAGTACAAGCAGTGATACTGAAGAGGAGTATGCAACGCCACTGCAGAGGCTCCGAGAAGCAGAACTTAGGCAGAAGTTGCAGGAGAAGCTACAGAAGGCCAAGGAGAAGAAGAAGAGTAAGAAGAGAAAGAGATCTAGGTAGGTCAAGGAATATTGTTGGTTTGTTGATAGACAATATTTTACACTGATTGACGATTATGCCATTGTTTAATACAAGACGCATTTTGTTTTTATAAAAGATTGTTTATATACTATTCTTTTGACAGGACAATGTCTGTTGGGTCAGCTACAGATCATTCACTAAAACTTGTCCCTTGCCGTGTTGTCACCATCTGAGACCATAGCTTGTTTACCTGAGTTTCAATACAAAATGCAACTGACCAATCATGTCATGGGACATGTTATAACTAATGCACTGTAGTAGTAAATAATGTTATTATATTGTTGTCATACAAAATGCAACTGACCAATCACTTCACGAGACATGTTATAATGAATGCACTGTAGTAGTAAATAATGTTATTATATTGTTATCTCATATTGTTGTATACTCACTTCACAGATCATCAAGCACGTCATCAACTAGCAGTTCCTCATCATCGTCATCCTCCAGCAGTGAATCAGACAGAGACAAGAAGAAGAGACATAAAAAGAAGTCCAAAAAGTCTAAATCTAAGAAGTCTCATAGTGATAGGAAAAAAAATAGGAAATAACACTTGTGTTTGCATCTTAGTTTTTATTCTATATAGTGTTTCTGATAATTAGTTAGCTTGTTTAAGATTTCTTTTCAGGGAAAATATGTCTGGTACATGGTTTATTGTATTACCTATGTTTGCAAAGTAAATAAATGATAAAATGTAGATAGCTACTATCCACTACATTGTCAAACAGTACCCAATATGCCATAGGTGTACACACCTGTCTGTACCCAATTCCATTGATCTATATTTACATAGCGTTGGTTTTCTTTGATATTTGTTATGGGATAATCTATTATGACAGTATTTATAACTAAAGGATAGGATTTGAATGAGGAGAAAATAAAATATGGATGTATTGAAGTATGTATGGACTTAGCTAAATTTGCAGCAAATAAAATTTATTTGCTCTCAATAAATTAAATAATAAGTTCTAAAGAAAATTAATATGCCTCTGAATTCTGTATTAACTTGAATATTGAAGTTAATACAGATTCTTTAGAACTTATTATATTATTTACATTTAATACATACTTACAACTATTGTTGGTACTGGACCACTATAACCTATTACACTTCCATAGTTATGTAGTGAGTGTAATACTTACAATTAAACTAAGGCTGATTATTGTAATTTTTAAGCAATTTAGATTAATAAGTTTTAATTAGTTCAAATATTATTAGGTAAAGCCATGGATTGTAACTTTGAATCTAATAAAGAAATAATTTTACAGATTTTTACTTTTTATTTTAAGTTGGTTTCCTAACGTTGGGGATTTTAGATGTTTTTAGTTCAAGTTCTTTATCACACATTATGCTCTGCACCTGCACACTTGGCGAATGAGAGTTAGACCAAAAAAAGTGTATCATTTTTACTGTCACAGCATTTTTGCTATATTACTGTAGTAAGTACTGTTTAAATATTTTTATAATAATCAATTTAATAATGTTACAATTTTATTCATACCATTCCTGTTTTATTTTGATACCAATTATTAGTATGTTCATCTTTACAAGGTCGGTGACCTACAGACTATGGTCACGTCTCAAAGAGGAATTTATAGAAAGCATCACGAGTGTGAGCATGTGTCGCTATTTGTTCCAGTTGACATAAGAATACCTATATTTCTCAGGGAGAGATGGAAGCTCAAATCCCCAGTTTCTGAATGTTGACTTTAATCTGATTTTCAATTGTATTTGTAATACTTAATAAAATATATTTAAACAATTATTACCATAAAATTAATTTTACATAATATTTGTCAGTAACTGTTGGTGATCTTCATTTTGTTATATGCAGTGATCTCCGAACTAGGTGGCGCCTGTATCTTGGGGACCAGACGATAATGACAAGCGATCAAAAACAAAAAAAAAAAATTCAATCACAGCCGTTAACTTTAGTAGGTGAGCTTATAGTAGTTTATTTTTGTGTTGAATTAATATTTGTAACTGAGTTGTGCAAGTTGGACATAACTACATAAACAGATTAAAAAATGGCCCAAAACTATGCAGGTAATGCACGGAGTTAAAATGTATATGTTCTGTCAGGTACAGTGGCAAAAGAATTTTATTATATAGGGCTCACTCAAGTTATTACAACTTAGTTACCAAGCCAAACTCTGTTTTACTTTTTATTGATGATGCTTCAATGCTAAAATAGTTCCTCTTGTTATACTTTATATGATGCTGTTTTCTGTGACAGATAATTAACAAGATTTCTTAAATACACAAAAATAATAATAGTTGTGTGTTGTATATCTAGGTGATACCTAAATGTAATGAATAACAGATAATGCTAAGTTATGTACAGAAAACACCAAACAAGTTCTTAGAAGTTCAGAACAAATGCTATAAATGTGGCATTTAGTGGCAACAATTAGTATCTTTACATGAGAATGTAAAAGTTAAAGGTTTTAAGATGTTGGTCATTTGAGGAAAGTGAGGAAACAAATAATATCAACGTGTAATTAGTAAGTTGATACGCGCGAGAAAGTGGGCTAATATGACTTTCGCCGACTGGTAATTGATAAAATTAACTTTATGCTTATGATTACTGATAAGTATTGAGTTGAATTAACTCAGTTCCTTTACAAATAACGCTTATTCTATTAGTAAATAACACAACATACCTTTTCCTAAGGATTTGTTCAAAGTTTTAGAAGGAGGAACCAGGATGTAGTATTCTACGATTTAAAACACACATGCGCATTTCTCACGCATTGTAATATAAATGTTGTTATTTAGATATATATTCCCACGGTTATCACTATTCACATCACATAAAAAGCTTAGAATATTTTGGTTAAGTTATTCTAAGTTTCAATCAAGTTCACGTCAAAAGTTCATTGATACTAGCGACATCTATCGTATGGCACGCGGAGTACGGCAAAGCTCGATCGATCGTAGTGGGTGCGTTCATTGGCGATGAATGCTAGGAATGCATCCAGTTTACCAGCGTTGCATTCTTTTATCCTTACACATACTTGTCCTTTAGAAGTTGTAAGTAATTTTTGCTTGTAAGGAAATGTCTTACGACTAGTTCTTGATCTGTCATTTGACGTAGCCTTGGACGGTGGTCGGGTGGAGCCGGCCTGCAAAATTACCGTTATGTTTAAAATTACCTATAGAATTTATTTGTGTCATGCGAATGTTTGCATAGTCTTACTTACGTATTGCAATGAACGATACATCCACCGAGTAGTCTTAAAAAGGCTGGCAATGCGAAGTCCAACGTAGCTTCGTCCATAGCCAGTATTTTAATTAGTTGTATGGGGTTTGTCTTCATGGATGTCAAATTGCATATTTTATCCTGAAACGTTAGGAAATAAAGATGTATTGTTCTGAAGAGGTCTATAGGAGTACCGAGAGGTGGGAGGTGGGAGGTGGTAGGTGAGATATATTTATAATAGAAAACTGATTTAAATACCCATAGAGATATAATTATAGTACTGTATGTAAATACCTCTGTCAAAGCGATAACTTCCTCTTCCTGGCGTTCAAGCGATTGGACTAATTCCTTGGTGACGGTAACAAATTTCTTGTTGACTTGTTTCACACATAGCTTATAAGCTCTTTTACCTATGCCGTGACACTTCTTTTCCACCGCCACCGTAGCTGTTGTAGCCTGTAAACGAGTACCCAGTCAACTGCACGTCATTGGTAACATTTGAGCGACTAAAATCGCCCCTATTCCTACGACATAAAGGCGTTGTCACCAAACGACAGCTTTTGCAAGAGGGCCAAAGAACAGTAGTGGTACCTACTTATTCTGTAAAAATCTTACCGTGAAAACTTAGATGAAGTGAGATTAACGTGAGCTGTCACACCACCTGAGGCTAGGGATTGGAAGCTCACTTCACCTAAGTTTTCACGGTGAGGTGTTTACAGATTCGACCAGCAGATGTTTCGAGAGATGTTGCACAAAATAATGCTACAGTAAAAATCAACATTATGGTCTGATTACCCAACACAACACACACTAGTCTGCGTAGCAAAAAGTTAAGTTTCTAAGTTACCTCTTTTATATCTTTAAGTAAGAGCAGTGTCTTTTCATGGTAATTGTTGAACATCTTCAGCAGGGTTCTCTGCGTGAAGAGGACCAGGTCTCGCTGCGTCGGTATCACATAGCTCCCGATGCTTGATGGCAACTCACTCTCAGGGCATTTTATGTTGAATTGCTTCACATTTATTTTCGGTTTCCTTTGTTTTGCTCTTGGTGTGGTCAGGTACTGTTGAAAATGAGTATGTTTTTATTTCTCACGTGTTGCTATGGTGGGTAAAATGACGTCTATTGTTCACTTAGGTACCTATGTTATAGGTTCCGGGACGGGGTGCTATGAAGTGCTAATTCAACTCAAAGAATCAATAAGTAGCCGTAAGAAGACGGTATGCCTTGTGGCATTTACTTGCATAAGTAAGCAAAAGCGAAAAAAAGACACGGTAAAGTATTATGTCGGTACCTACTTACATAATTGTATTCACTCGTAAAATTAATTTCTTTGATTTTACTGATAACTGATGTGGTGGGTTTAGTTTCATCATCAACAGTCGTACTGATATGCTTCGGTGTCGCTGTGGTATACCCGTTGCCTCCCACGTGATGCCGCCGAAGCGCTTTCAAAGTAACCGCTGTAGGTTCAAACCCTTGGAACAGGTCGTAGTTTACGTAGCAGACACCGAGGGCCAGGTTTATTGAGAGTACAGTCAGATCTGTGGGTTAAAAACAGAATCAACACGTGAGAACACTTTTCCACTCAGACGCAGCCAGTGGCATTCGCAAACAAAATTAATAATTACCCACATAAATATTTGTTTCCGAACATTGTGAAATAACACAAATTTTGTCTCACTAAGAAAAAACGCAACAACTTCGTTCACATAAGGTGAGCAATTGCAAAAGTTTTCAGCGCGTTATGGAAAACGTAAACCCAGTGGCGATGGTTATAGTTTACTGTTATGCTAGTACGCAGGAACTGAATGGTAGTAGGTACCTAGAACTGTAGTTTTATCGCATATGTTTACAGAATGCCGACGACTTAACTTCGATAATGTTAACGGCTGATTGTGTTTTATCTTGATATTGCATTTGTTATTTTTGCGGATTTTGGAGAGAAAACACCCAGGCAGTGGGAGTGAGCTGGCCACCTCCCACGAATGCACTCGGAAAGCTGGGCAAAGATTGTCGCTTACCGGACGCCTGAGGGAAGACTGCCAATGTGGTTAGACCACCTGTCTCAGACCCAGAGGTCCCGGATTCGAAATCGGACCAAAATTTTCTGCTCGGTTTGGTTGGTGGTAGGTATTAGAACTGTGGGGGAGGGGAGGCCTTTGAACGAAGAACGCCATTTCGAACAAAGAAAACATCAACTGTTTCCATGGCAACCATTTGATACGTCAATATTTCCGATATCGGCAATTCGACATCGTGCAAAAGAGGCATCGCGCATACTATAATTTGAGTTAATAGTGTCTAGTAGTATCTAGTCTTTCGAGGAGTTGCATTATATACCGAGCTATCTTCTCATAATGGATAAGCCACTAAATCAAGATGATTTTGCTGCCATCGAAAGCCAGTTGAAAGATTCTGTGGAACAGGACAGGCGGTACTGGAAGGTCAACGACGTCAAGTGTGATGCCATCTACACTGCCAAGACTTATGAAGAATTCGCGTGAGTAGCTAAACCTATTTTAAAATCGGAGGAGGAGCTCGTGGCTAAGTAATAACAGCCGCGTCGGTCGATCCATCAGGTTAAGCTACGTTTGCCGGGGTTGGTCCATGCATGGGTGACCATCTTTACATACCGAGGCTCCTCCGTGCCTCGGAAAGCACGTTAAGCCACTGTCCCGGCTGTCATTCGTGGATCTTTGACCGACGTTATGGGTCGTCAGAAGCCCGAAAATCTGTCAACCAGTCTTACCAAGGCGTATCGTATTACTCAGTTACTGGATTGTGGAGGTCAGATAAGCAGTCGCTCCATGTAAAATACTGATATTCAGCTGCACCCGGTTAGACTGGAAGCCGACCCCAACATGTCGGGAAAAGGCTAGACAGATTGACCTAAACTTATTTTAAAAGTTTGCCTCTGGACACTTGAACATTATAGGCCGCATTAGTGTTCCCACTGCTGGGAAACAGGCCTCGTTTATGTGAGAGGCAGTGGGCAGTAATCCACCACACGGGCCCAGTGCGGGTTGGTGGGTCTCACATGTCTTCGTGGAGTTTCGCTAGCTGGTTTAATTTGACCTAGGACTTCGTGCACAATTTTTGTCGCTAAAAGCAACAGTAAAACTATTACTTAAAAAATAAATAAAACAATAAACATTTTGGTTTGATTCCAGGGACCGCGTGGCAGCAGCTCACTTGAATCCGCTATATAATGATGACTTCAAGAAGAAATGTGCTCGCAAATGGAACCAGTATGCCACAGAGGATAAGAAATCTGATGAATAAATAAACAATAGCTGTGAAATTAAACTGCGTTTCTTTGTACTTATTTAATAACAAGGTTACTATAGATAAGGCCGCGATTTACGAGTTGATTGTATCATTGTAGGTTCGAACCCAGGCAGCCACTTTGTGTAAATTATTTCCTCACCACTGCTCTCAAAAGAACCACATTGTGAGGAAACCGGCATGTCTTAGAACCTCGCAAAATCCGAAGACATTTGTCATCTACCAACCCGCACTGATCCCGCGGATGGAAGAGGAGGCTTGTGTCCCAGCAGTGGGAACATTATAGGCTGATTATGACTGTAGGTATGATCAGACCTTGCAAACTTTGATTTAACTTCTCTTGCCTAGACGAAGACACTGGGTTCACTCATCTTAACGGGCGCAATCATTTAAGAATAGGTCACTTCTAGGCAAGCCTGTAACATTGTCGGCCGTATCTTCGTTACTGCATCAGGGTGAACAGAATCTGCCAGGGTTGCGGGAAAGTCTGACAGTGTTGCGGGAAACTCCGAAAGCGATACTGAGGCCCTTGCCAGCAGGCAATTGAAGGAACACGGGTGGGTTTTAGTCAGTAAAAGTCTGACACGCCCTCCCGCTCCGCCCAGAGCGCTCCCGCTCGCGTGATGATTTCCCACCCTTAAGGCTGAACAGAGCAACGAACAAGTGCGGGCAGAAACTAGTTCAGAAGATAATTGACAGAGCCACATTGTGCGAGATGGTCACGCACGCTACAGATTAAGTGTTCTCTTTTTCAAGACCATGTAATGCAAAAGAAACTTTAGGGCCAGCTTACGATCAATGATCGAAGGGTACAGCGCATAAAGTTTTCTTTCTATTTACAATTTAAAAGTCAAAATCAGTCCAGAATTGGTTAAGGCCCTTGGGTCCTAGACTACAATTTTTTTATTGGTCACAGATAACTAAAACATGAATACCTAGTTTGTTTTTTTTTTTACATAATTCCAAATAATAATGGCAAGCGATTGTGAGTGGAATTTCCCGCAATTATTAGTCTGCTGGCAGGCCAAGACTCGCGGTTTTTTTTTCCTTGACAAATTCGGGATACCAGGTTTACAAACAAAGACAGGTTTTGATTTTAAAAATGAATTTATTGATTTCGTTTCTGCGTTGATGTATTTGTTAAAAAAATAAAGTGTGTTATAAATATAAAATATCAAAAACATAATCTTCTATTTAATAAAGCATTGCTGCACTACAGAATGTGTTATGCAATACCCCGCTGTACCTGGTTCATAAAAATCTACGGAAGTGATGTTGGGATTTTTCGCGTTGCGGGTTGCGGTGCGGTCCGCCAAAATGTGCGTCAGCCGAAAAACCACCCTAATTTCATTACGACTTTTTATTTCTCGGATTGCTCATAAGTATGACGATTTCGATCTTCGTGTGTTTGCTTTCCACTTGAGGGTAGTAGAACCGCCTGTCGCTGCGATTCATCGGCACCAGTGGCTTGTCATACCAGCCGTAACTGGAACAAGAATTTAAGAAAACAATACGTACTTTCTGAATTTAAATATTACTAGATTTGCCCGCGGCTTCCCTGGAGGTCGGCAATTATCCCTCAGGGACGTACTACCGGCATAAAAAGTTTCCTATGACTTAACCGGGTCGCTCCCGGCAACGCTCCATCAGGTCATGGTCTACCCATGTGCCAAATTTCATCCAAATCCGTTCAGCCGTTTTAGCGTGAAAGCGTAATAAACAACAAACTCACTTTCGCAGTTATAATATTAGTTGAGATTTATTCAAACTATCACTAAGTACTAAAAGTCAACTGCAGTCGTACGCAGATTAACTTCCGAGTTCTTTGGCCCGAGGCACTGAGAGCGTTATCACACTGACGATTTGCCAGCGTGTATCCAGCGAAGCGATTTGTGTACGCCCTCTCTCGCTGCGAAGCGAAGTAGCCGCGACCACGCGACGTGTTCGCTGCATTTTCTCTATGTTTTATACTCGCTTTATGTCTCTCTCTCTTGTGCACTCAGGTAAATCGCTCTCATTCTGCAAACGCCGTAAACTTGTTGCGCACACGTGGCGTGCCCGCCACGCACACCCAGCGAGCTCGTTAAACAATCGCCTCCCTGGAAACACGCTCGCAAATCGCCAGTGTGATATGGTCCTTACCTCTATATTAATAGTTTTCAAGACACAACTAAGAATATGTGGGTGTAGTCTCTGCTTTAACAATCCAGTTAAAGTTTTCCACTTATGTAGGTATATGATTGAATATATTACGTGACGTCTATATTACGAGGCAACCGCGCAATACTACACACTTTGACTGGGCGCTTGTCTCGCACACGTAGCGTGCTCGCTACGCAAATCTCCAGTATGATTGGCACTTACGCAATCAGGGTGCAGGTCCGTACAGTAGTACCCATGTACCCAACTGATATGGCTTACCGATGTACCTGCGCAGAAGATGAATTTTGAAAGCGCGGGAAATGCTATTGACCAATCGGGACGCTCCACGCACCGCGCTTCTTTTTTCCTGGACCGCTATTGGTCGGCAGCTGCCGCTATGTTAGCGCGCGCCGCGTGGCATGTTAGTCAGCCGCCATACTTGCGAGTGAGACGGGAACTAATAACTGCAGTGTTTTATGAACCTTATAGTAGTGAACTAAGGTTGATTGTAAGTTTTAAGTTCTTTCGTTAATCTTCGGGGCCATAGTTTCTTTTCTTTGCAAACGATGATTCACGACGCGCCTTATCAGTTGGGTACCACTGTACAGTGGTAGTAATGCTTCCCCGGACGAGCTCAACTTCACAGATTTCTCTACTACTACTAACTTACACTTGGTTCTCTGTAGCAGGCGAGTCATACTTGCTGCGTGGTCCTTTCGCTCTGGTTTGCGCCACGTTGGTGTGGTAGTCTTCCACCTTCTTAGTTTCTTCCTTAGTCTCCCCCTTCAACTGGTCGTGGGCAGCGTAGAACTTGCCGGTCACGGGGATGGCTGCAGAAGAAAATAGCAAGACATAACACCACGCCTGTACCCCTCGAAGGATTAGGCAGAGTTGTACAGTCACGAGCAATAATATGTATACACTTAGCAACTTTTAAAAGTGATTTTTTCTACTGTATTGGATGTAATTTTATGATATAATGAACATAGTATTTTTGAACCCCTATTATTATGAAATAGGTATCATCTCAAAGTTACAATCGTTATTTCACGAGAAAAGTGTACATATTTTTGTTCGTGACTGTACCTATAGTACGCCCACATTTTGCCAGGTACGTTTAAGTCCCATGTAATAGGGGGTAAGCCAATTGACAATCAACCGTGTCTAAATAAGACTCCGGGCTGCTAATGAGTTTGTGTATTTGTGGAGGGTAATCTCCGGGAAAATTCTTTCACGATTTGAAAGGAACATTAATTATTCCAGATAGAAATAGGCTATATATTTATTATGTTAAGTACATAATAATTATATAGCCTATTTCCAATAATATAGTACAAATAATACTTTCCTTCTTAAATTCATGCAAGCCTTGTACTTTTTGTAAGGTTACTACTCTACCTCTTCACATGTAAATTGCACCCGTGCGGGTCTGGTCGCTAGTATTACACACTATGATTGGAAAAAAAACAGTTTGCCTGACTTACTCAGACCCATATACTAAGCAGCTCCGCAAAGACTGAAATACCTTTATTCTTTTATACTCACATCCAAAGTTCGGCCTGTAAATCTTGTAGTTTCTAAAATGCTTGACTTCTCGGTAGATGATTTCGTTGAGCATATGTATGTCTATGGGGGCGCGCGTGCCGAACGTGCACTTGCCTTCCGTCATCCTGGCTGGGACATAAGTACATGAGCATTCAGCTTATAATGTTCCCACTGCTGGGAATTTTAGATTTAGCCACGAGCCACTCTCTAGTACAGCATCTTTCAACTTCTATAAAAAAACCTCATTCGTACTTGTGGCCAGCGATTAGGGTGGCCCAGTGGTAACGGCCCAGACGTCGTGAGTTCGAACCCAGACGGACGCTATACTTCGTGTAAATATTTTAGTCACCACTGCTCTCAAAACGGTGAAGGAAAACATCTTGGGGAAACCGGCATGTCCTAGAAACAAAAATTCGAAGACGCCTAACGTACGCAGTACGTAATGCATGGCGACTGTTATGTGAGAAACTATAGTGAATGAGGCTTTATTCTAAAAAAAACTGTAGGTAAACTGACTAAGTATACATAATACGGTGGACGAACTAAACTTTAGTATAGAATAGAATAGAATAGAATAGAATATATTTATTCAGTATAAAATTGGTAAAATATTAACATAAAATCTTAGAAATAATTTACAAAGGTATTATAATGTTAGATGCCTGTACTAGGATAAACCTGTATCACAGGCGGCATGAGTTCACACTTTATGGTAGTTATAAGGACAATAAAATTCTTAACAATATTTAACAATAGAAGTCTTGAAATAGTGACAAAATTTAATAATCTAATTTATTACCTAATCATATTTTTATAAACCTTGCTTACTTATATACTATTTACCTTAAAAATAAAAAGACCTAAAAAGAGTCTTAAATACATAATTTCTTATTTAGTTTGCGTAAAATAGTTTCTTGCACTTTATAACCTATATGTGCTTAGTATGTGCTTAGGTAGAAGGTAAATAAACGGGAACTTGGCGCGTGAATTTGAATTATAGGCTACACACAGAAATAAGTTTAAGAGATCTCGTAAAACACTTTAAGCATAAGTAGGCTATTCTACAGAAATGTATAGAATACTGCACTGAGATATACTTACCTGTTTTTTTTTGTAAACACGAGTAAAAAATTTATTAAAAAAGCACCACTTTTTGTGGTTTGTTTAGTTGTCACTGAATGTTTGATTGACAATGTCAGTTGGTTAACATTGTCAATATTGTGTTGGTAATGGATTAAGAGAGTTTGCATAAAGGTTTGTACCACAAAAACGTAATAGACTGTCCATCGCGAGATCAATGTTAATTATAAAACTTATGATCATAACATTTTTTTTTAGTGTGTGAAATCATCATATGACTTCTCCCGCTCTGGGAGGTGTCAGACTTTTACTGGCTAAAACCCACCCATGTTCCTTCAGTTGCCTGTTACCAACCTGGGAATCGAATTTTGGACTGGCCTCTCTTTTGACCAGTTTACCTACAAAGCACTCGTGACATGCTTTTTTTTTAGGAAATTCTCTCTTTCTTCGGAGTTTGGATTTGTACCTGATAAATGATAGGCAATAGGCTCGCCCCCTATTACATGGAGAAATGTAACACACCTATAGAGGAACATACCGGGACAGGAACATCTTGTATATATGTTCATCGCGCGGTAAACTACTCTCTCTCTCTCTGTGTTATTGTCCTGCGAAGAAGTCGTGTCACTCTATACATAAGCCTAAGTATAATCTTCGGTCCACTGTCGGCACAATTATTAGGTGTTTTATTTATTGTATTTCTTTTTTCTTTTCAATCAGTTTTTAATTTATTAAGTATATTATGTTTCTAGCGTATGACACTCGTGGGTTGCAGCTGAAAATCAGCGTCAGGTGGTACACTGTGTGTTGCCATCTGACAATATGCTGAGCCGAGCCCCTTTTGGCATTGTAATGACTGCTTTCTGTTTTTATAGTTTTAAGGTGTACTTTTCTGTGACAATGCCAATAAACGCATTTTTCTTTCTTCTTCTTTCTCTATTTGCGCGATGCAGGATTTATGTGACGTCAGGATTTTTGTGTCTTTGATGCGTAGTTCGCATGTGGCGATGTAGATGCCGCTACACACCTATTCTCTATATCTCTCCAGGGAATTCAAACAAAACGCTACCTTCTGTGTAAGTTTAAGTCCCATATATGTAACAGCAGGCGAGCCTATTGCAATCAACCGGGCACAAACCCAAGACTCCGGGCTAAGACTTTGCTCGACTTGAGAAATGAACCCAGTACCTCATGACCAGGAAGACAATAAAATGATATTTTTTGTCGATTTATACATCTTTTTGAGGCTCACGTACACCATAAGTTAGACAGAGGCTGAAGAACTAAACCTTCGCTAGTGGTTGTAATCAACAGGTGGGGATGTTAATTTTAATGGGTCGGTTAACGATGTTAGTGCCGGCTTCCCGGCTTAATCTTAAACCGGATAGATTGCTACCGGCGGCGACGGGTGGCACCGGCCGACATGTATTTGGTATTACTTCGGTATATGACTTACTTTAGGTTAAATTTAATTGTAGATGCAATCATGATCTCATAACTTTGAGTCTAAATAACTTCAGTGTGAAGTTGTGTGACTTTCCTCTATGAATATAATTATAAATAAATTGTATTACACTCCTTCTTTTTGTAAGATTTGGCAACCAACCTGTTGCTTTGCGATAGGACTTTGTGATACTTTACAACACAGCTGCAGTTTTCTAAGGCATATATTACCACCATGTTAGTCCGTGCCGCAGGGGTCGATCCATGCGGTTAAGCTACGCTTAGCGGGGGTGGATGGGTGACCATCTTTACATACCGAGACTACTCCGTGTCTCGGAAAGCACGTTAAACCGTTGGTCCCGGCTGTCATTCGTGGATCTTTGACAGTCGTTACGGGTCGACAGAAGCCCCAAAGTCTGACAACCAGTCTTACCAAGGGGTATCATATTACCCAGTTACTGGGTTGTGGAGGTCAGATAGGCTAGGTGAAGTATTTCATGATCGGAACCCACACGGCGGTAATATCAATCAATCTGTCTAACCTTTTCCCAACTATATTGGGGTCGGCTTCCAGCCTAACCGCATGCAGCTGAATATCATAATTCTACCTACCTGTCTAAGTACCTACTAAACTACTAAAACATTTACTCAAAACTCTGTCATCCAAATAATTCCCAATCAATAGAAGAGATAATTTTCAAAAAAAATACCAATAAGAAATGAAAAATTCTAATAAATGAGACGTCCTTCCGCTAAGCGTCCATGGACTGAATTTAAAAAGCTGTTCGTCCCACTATATCTCCCATTCTTCGCGGTGTCGGGCGCGTGAGGTGCCTTCGGTAGTTGCCACAATGGTTAGCGGAGCGGTAGCGGGAAGACGTGGAGCGTTTTTAAGGTGAAGACCAGAGGGCCTAGCGTTATTCAGTTCCGACAATGTTAGGTTAGGTTAGGTTAGGTAAGATATGAATTGGCGGTAAACCCACGTCCGCCACAGATAAAACCACTGTAGTTTTGATGACAATCTCCCTTTACTCAGGCAAAGGCGCATCAATATCTGTCCCAGGGTTATTCAGTTCCGACAATTTTAGGTTAGGTTAGGTATTTATTAGCGGCACACCCACGTCCGCCACAGATAAAACCACTGTAGTTTTTAAGACATTACTTCTCCCTTTACTCAGGCCAAGGCGCATCAAAATCTGTCCCAGGGATATTCAGTTCTGACAATGTTAGGTTAGGTTAGATATATATTATGTATTGGTGACATACCCACGACCGCCACAGATAAAACCACTGTAGTTTTTAAAACATTACTTCTCCCTTGCCACAGGCCAAGGTGTATCAAAATCTGTCCTTGGCCTGAGTAAAGGGAGAAGTAATGTCTTCAAAACTACAGTGGTTTGAACCGTGACGGAGCTGGGAGTCTTTTGCCCACCATCCTTAACCGAACTCCTTTGCACTCATCTATATTCAATGGTGACCACTTGATTTTACGAAAAGTCCTTAAAAATGAAGATGCTTATAAAGTCACCTTAGTTAAGTTAGCTTTCAGTTCTTATTAAGAATTGCAACTTCTGCAGTGTGATGTGAATACCACGACATACTGTCAAGGTCGTTGCCAGAAAAAAACACGATGTTTTCAGGGAGAAAGAGACTCCTTCTTCTCCACGCTTCACTCTCGTCTTCAGCAACTACTACCAGTCTCTCCAACAAAAAAAGAGAGTGTGTTATGATGACCGCACTATAGAAGTGGAAACTTACGACTGGGGTCGAGTATACCCGATCTAGCGTCACCGACTGCGTGAAGGTTTGGTTTCGTTCACTGTTCAGAAAGAGCGCAAATTACGCCTAAAGAAGTTTTTACTTCAATAATCTTAATACTCCGCTCCGCTCATAACACACGGAGCATTCCAACAAAAATTCCAATCGGCCATCGCATCGGCGCGATATTGCGAGCACAGGCGAAAGAGACACCGTCCCCGCTATTTCATAAGACGTATAATTGAAATAGCCGCAAAATACCCGCGGTCGCACCCGCCAGCACCCGCAGGGACCCGCCGGCACCCGCCAGCACCCGCTGTCCTAAGGTAAGCGCCTGATTGTCGGTTCGGAAGCCGCGTTTAATTTTTATTGGCGTTTGAAACGGTAGATTTGTATTTAAAGGAGTTTAGTTAGTGTAGACATCTATGCTTCTCTCTTAATTACTGCAGTCACATTATATTTGTCGAAGTTAATGGTTATAGTAGGAACTTGAATATTTTTTGTGTGGCACATTTTGAAAATTTCATATTTTGGAAATGCTTACCATATTTTGTGAATACTTACCATATTTTGGGAAAGCTTACCATATTTTGAGAATACTTACCATATATTGGGAATACTTACCGTATTTGGGAATATCATATTAATATTACTATGGGAACGAAGGACGCTGTGATGATGATGTTTGAAGTGAAGAAGTAGATACTCTTCAAGAACGAGCCAGCCCATTTACATTATTTCGAAAAGGTTTAAAAGCACAAAATAAAAAACTAAGTTTTAGTGAAACAATGACCCAATCAAAAGTTTTCACGTTTTTCATAATGAGCCGCCATTAACAGTGTAATGGAATAGCTCGGTTGAAAAAATAGCGATAAATAACTAAATAAAAATTGACAGAACTTTTGCCGGCAATTTTAGGAGTTCTGCCTGAACAAAAACGTCATTCTTTAGTAGTAGAAGTCATTCGTCAGTATTTTGTACGCAGTGACGAGCTTATAAAACGAATGGAGCCGAGTACCTATACCCGATTCAGCGTCACCGAGTGACTGGAGCCGATGTTTAGTTTCGTGCGAAAAGTGCGCCTACAGAAATATTCACTTCAAAAACGCAGCGTTCAGGTCGCTCGCTGGCACACGTAATGCGAGGCCGCGGATGAATTCCCAAGATGTCTGCGGCGCGTGACAATACTCCCCGTGTAATGACGACTCCGACGGGAGCTGCCGCAATCTGATAACTTACTGTAAGGTGGGAATATCCACCAAGGATAGGATAGGAGTAACTATCCATACTCGTATTATAAAGAGGTTTGTGATGTGAGGCTAGATGGCACCCTGGGGAAGGACATAGGCTACTTTTTATCGACATACCGCGCGGGCGAAGCTGCGGGCGGAAGCTAGTCCATATTCATACTAATATTATAAATTCGAAAGTAACTCTTTCACGCCTTAACCGCTGAACGGATTTCGATAAAATTTGGCAAGGAGATAGATGGTATCCCGGGGCAGGACATAGGCTACTTTTTTATCGCGGGCGTTTTATATAATATCATATTAAAAATGAGAGAAACAGTATAGTATTTTACAGATCTTCTTTGTTACATCTTCAATCATTACAGGTGTCCTGGTGCTTCGGCTGCAATTCTGAGCTTTACTTAGTTAGTTCCAATACAAAATGAAGGTGTACTCGGATGAACGGACCGGATTAATCTGAAATCCATTAAAAGCTATGTGGTGGATTTATTTTAAATCCTGCGTTGTTGATGTAATTTAGCTGTTGATTGTTGTGATTATGATTTCAGTACCTAGTTGTAGCTTTTAGAATTTTCATAACTATTGCTGTAAATTGTAAAGTTCGTAATTATCATTTTAGTGACTGGCTGTGCCCGCTAAAACATTGTCAGATAAAACACGGAACTTCATCTATTGCAGAGAAATTGTTAGAGATTTTTTAACACAATATTTATAAATATAAAAATAAATCCCCGTTTCCCTTGGTCACGCCATCACGCGTGAACGGTTAGACCGATTTCGCTAATTCTTTTTCTGTTGTGTTTGTTATTGTCAGGAGAAAGTTCTTATGAAAGAAAAAATTAAGAAAATTGCGCGGAAAATTAGAAAAATTAAGACAGGACAACGTCTGTCGGGATTTTCTAAAAACGCCAAAAAAATACTTGCTTTTTTGGCCTTGATTTTTAACTTTTTTTTATTATTTGTTGTACATAGCAGCCATAGTCGCGACCAATTTTAATCAACATAAACCTGAAACTGACCTGTAAATTGCAAAAAACACAAGAAAAATGAATTTCGCGGGTACCTTAGCGCATCCCATAAACGTATTTAGTGATTAGTGGTTCAAGTGAGCTTTAATAATATGATAAATGAGCACCCATTGCCAATCATCGGTAAAACTCCTCACTATGTGCAAAAAAATGCAGCCCAAATGCAATTGTTTAAAAACTTGCTAAACATATAAGAAAAAATCACATCCCTTCAAGAAAATTAAACTTTTATTCAAATATGATGGTGATTTAGACTGGTGATTATCGCGAACGGCACCAGCTCTCAACGGACATTCGTCTAGAGATGCGCATTAATAACGCGGACCTCTATTGTCTCTGGTAATCGTCTATCCAACGAGAATCGCGGCGATTTATGGTCAGATCTGTTCAAGCTTTTCCTTTAGAAATGTTTTATTAATTATAGCTTATCTTAGGAGCCAAGATGTTGAAACGTTCAGAAGATTTTTTAATTGCTGTGTTGGTCTTTTTGCTTTTGGTCGGTAATAGAGCTTCAGCGATGGCCGGTGGAGCAGACGAGTCCTGCAGGCGTAGCATGAGCACCGTTTTGTCGACGGAAGAGTAGACAAAAATGACGTTTCCTGTAGACAGTCGACGGCAGCAAAGTAGAAAGAGTCAACTGCACTTTTTACGAAATTCACTCTTTTACATTATTCGACTCAGAATTCTTTGTTTTGTCACAGGATTTATCGGTTGTCAGTGTGATTTTGACAGTAAGGATGGAAAACTTTCTTCCGAAATAGTTTACCTACAAAAAAACCTAGACAAAGATTGTTAGAAATGAAAGACAAAATGACAGATTGTAGAAGGATTTCTACGGTGCGATGTCAAAAATGAAGAAACGAACTGTCACTTTGTATAGAAAGAGCTATGTCTATTCTTCGTAGAGATAGAAAGCGCCATATATGCTACGCCTGCTGGAGTGGAGACCGCGTATCGGCAAGCGTAGTGTGAGACGCCCCCAGCTTGGTGGACCAAAGACCTTAGAAGGTGGCTAGGACAGGCTGGATGAGGAAGTCGGAGTACAGGGTATTGTGGCGCAGCCTGGGAGAGGCCTATGTCCAGCAGTGGACTACGATAGGCTGAGTTGATTGATTGAGAGCTTCAGATTCAGGTGCGATACCCGAGTCACATGAAGCTTTCATTAAAGTTTTCTTATTTGGTATTTCTTATAATTGGATTCTCCCCTGGAACTCCATCATTTACAACAATAGTAAGAAATACTTACATGTTAGGTAGACTGTACCGATACTGTAACATCATCATAATCACCCTAAAACGTTGCCACTGCTGGGAAACAGGCCTCCTCTCTGTGAGAGGGAGTGGGAAGTAATCCACCACGCGGGCCCAAGTTTGTGGTGGTAGATGTCACATGTCTTCGATTTTTTGGTTCTAGGACATGCCGGGTTCGTCGCAATGTTTTCTTTCACCGTTTTGAGAGCAGTGGTGATGAAATAATTTACACTAAGTGGCTGCCTGGGTTTGAACCTACGACGGTACGACCTATATATAACTCGTAAATGGTTAGTACAGGTACCCTACATTAAATAGCGTGAAAATTAACATAATATAACATCACGTGTGTATTCCCGGAAGGGATAGGCAGAGGCATAGGTACCTATAGCTAGTACTCCCACATTTCGCCAGTTATGTTTATACTTATTACATTGGGGCGAGCCTATTGCCATCAACCGGGCACAAACCCAGACCAGGGCTGCTACTGAGAAATTCCAGATAGAAAAACCCAATATCACTTTGGCCGACCTGGGGGCCAAGTCTACTAATTTACAAACGTGTCAGTGGTCTCACAATGATGAGTTTTTGACAGGTATGCCATACAAAATCTGTCAAAAACTGATCATTGTGAGACCACTGACACGTTTCTAAATTAGTAGACTTAGCCCCCAGGTAATCGAACTCAGGACCCCATGCTCAGTATTAGCGCTTGCTTGCTAGTCGAATGACGCAATCATTCGCAAAGCCACAAGCAGAAGTGATTAAAATATAATCCAGTAGGTAATCCTTTAATCCAAATGTGGCATCAACTACTTTTTACTGGAAAAGGCAGACTTTTTGCATTAAATATCGGTGAACCATTCCCAATAGGCTTATGGTAAAATAAAATAACAGCAGAATATTAAAGCTTTGGCAGCCATTTTAATATTCCCTTTGTAGCAAAAATCAGTGGCCCGTACAGGGTTACAAACATATTGTTTTCATTTAATTCGTCTTGCTTAGGATGCAAAATTATTGGTAAGTAAGATCCCATATATCTTACCTTTTAGGATTAATAGATATTAAACAGAATTTGTCTAGTGGACGCAAGCGGTACTGCTGAGCATAGGGGACTGGGTTCGATTCCCGGGTAGGGAAAAGTGTTATAAGGTTTCTACATCTGAAATTTCTCAGTAGTAGCCCAGAGTCTGGATTTGTGCCCGTTAGATGGCTCGCCCCCTATTACATGGGATTATGGGACATAAACATAACTGACAAATTGTGGGTGTATTATAGGTACATCTCTGCATAATATCGGAGCATAGTACACTAACTTCTACTAGAGTCAAACTAACCCAAGCTAACATCAATACTATGTACCCTTTGGATTTATTACTCCTATAGCAAGTACCCATAAAACCCTATTGCAGTAAGTGATAGTAGTAACATGATCACCGGCGCCTGCTGACGGCTGGACGTGATTTATCGCGCTTCGATTAGTACTTTGTAGTCACGTGGCCATTGGTAACTTTACATTGTGTTTATAAAAATATGACGGAGAGGGTAGGTGTCTCTTTCGTTATTAGCAGCCATCATTTAACTACTGTGGCTAGTATATATTGGTTATTGTGCAGTGGAAAAACCGTTTGCAGTTTAGGGGGCTTAAAACGGCCACTTTGGCAGAATCATAATAGGAAAATATTATGAATCATCGTAAAATGTCATGAAACTGACAATTCATATTATGATCTGCGTGCAATTCATATTATGAAATAATTCATTTAATTAACAGTTTTCTATGGAGATTTGTAAAATGGTCCACAAATTTTGTATTGCTTTTATGTCAAATTAGAGAAACTGCTAATGACAGTTGAGAATTCAGGAATTGAATTGGTTTTAGAGGAATTGCTAATGTGGCCGTTTTAGGCCCCCATAGCTAGTGTGGACTATAGTCTATTAATTTTATCTATTTTTTTTGGATTTCCAACGACAGTTCTACAAAATAAAAACTTGTACAGTATACTATACATTACCGTGCAATGATAATCAATAATACTACTAATAAAAGAATAAAAAAATTGTTGGAAAAAATAAACTGTATCTATTATCTACTTAGCTCGCAAGTAATAAACTTCCACAATCATATTTATAGGCAAAAAGCATCTTGTTCCAGTTCAAATATACACGAATCCATTGTAAATCCCTATACGTTACGTTTGCCTTCATAAGTTCTAATTAGCGGACTAAAACGATGGAAGTACGAGCAGATGGTGCATCCTTAATTTGAACTTTGACGTAAGAACTATTGAGACGCCAAAACCATGCACTATAGTCAACTAATTGAGCCAACTAGCTCGATTAAGTGCCTTGGACTGGATGCCACAGAGTAGCTAGTAACAGAGGTACCAATACAACGGAAACTAGCGATGGACTATTGTATTTGTATTTTAAAGTGATACTTTTATACCATTCCGCGTAAAAATGTTTGCAAGGTCACCAATTTAGAATATCCGTGTGTCACACAAAGTGGAAAAGTGCACGTCTTTCAAATTTTTCCGCTCGCTGATTTTCCTATAATATTATGGGAATCAATCTTTAGCATCACGATTCCTTTAAAACGCGATCATCAAATCACTTTTCCCTAAAGTGATTGGGCTTATAGTGTATTATACATTTCGTTAGTTATATGTTGGAGCCGTGGTGGCCGCGACCGCGACTTACGAGACAACTATCTAAATTCATATGAATGACTATTTCATGAAATCATGACATTTGAGACCAATTCTAACTTAAAGAGTTGTATTGCTGATTCTAATTATTCTAATTTTGTATAGCCATATTTGTTACGGTCGCGTAATCATATTTTAATTAACATACAACCTGACACTGACCTGCAAATTGCAAAAAACGTGAGAAATTTTAATGAGCATAAGAAAAATATTAATTAGGTATAGTTAATATTTTTGTAAATATTAACAATAGTTAATATTTTTCTTACTGTTGTGGGTAAGGTATACACTGTACAGTACAAAATCCTTACATATTATAAAACATAGTCCTCCGCCGCGTCTGTCTGTCGTTCTGTTCGCGATAAACTCAAAAACTACTGCACCGATTTTGATGCTGTTTTCACCAATGGATAGAGTGGTTCTCGAGGAAGGTTTCAGTATATAATAAGGGCGAAGCCACGGGCATCAGCTAATGAAAAATAAATAATTGAATTACCTACGTCAAAGAGACGTGTTTGACTTCATTTCTATAATAATTACCAGTTGATCTACTGCAATAACTATGTCGCAGCATTCACGGACTTCAAGTAAATTAATTGAACACTTAGGTTTTTCCTTCTTCCTCAAACAATGAATAAACCGCGGTTTTTAAACGAAAATCCGTTTCTACATCTGATCAAACAATGGTTAAGAAATAAATTGACGGTGAATCAATATTAAAATAGCTCATGGTCAAATAGTTTGCAAATCTGCAAATGTTAGTGCAGCGGCACACTGCTGAAATTACGCGACGGAAAGTAGGTACGGCGCCGAAATTACGTCACGTAATTTTTATAGGAAGGACAGGTACGCTGAATTTTTGTTGAGTAATTTTTCTGTAGATGGGTCGCCAGTTTTAGGCAGGCTAGGGTTAGGTGGAGTGACAGTTTTCGCAGAGTGGTAACAGCTGGAAGAGATTAGCTGAGGATCGTATAAAAATAGTGGGTGATTGGAGGTAGGTAGGCCTAGGTACAGCAGTGGACTACTGATGATAGGCTGATTATGATGAGTCAAATAATATGTAGTAGTTGAAAGCTCAGCAATCCAGATTGTGGCGCAATTACTTTCGAAGCCTTTCGTGTTTCTACAACGATTTTCAACAGGATTGACTTATGCTTTACAGTAGCTAACGTCAGTCCTATACAGGATGAATTCATGGGCATCCTCTTAAGGGGTCATTGTACTCATCATTATGAACAACTTTCACAAAGGGACCAAGCTACCAAAAAAAAATCAGCTGTTCCATATAATTATGTTCGAATATCTCGTCAAAATTTAAGGAACAGCTGATTTTTGGTTCGTTATTTCAGAGTTTGTCCCATAGTGAAAGTTGGTGTTCATAGTACCTACAATGTTTTTCACCCATATATTTTTGACGTTTTACATCATCATTATCGCTGATAGAATATCACTTCGTCAAACCCCTCAGCGCTCTAATTGCGTAACAGTTTCAATCACAACCCGACAGTTTTGAAGGATATTTCTAATCCATTTGCTTCATGGGTTTATTAAATTCGTCCAATCAACGTAAACACCGCAATTAACGTGGCTGAACTGTCAAAATTAAAGGAATTGCGATCAATTGTCATTTTATGTGTGGTTCTCCGTATGTTAGTAGGGTATGTACTAATCATTTCTGCTAACCACACAAAGTAAGACAGGTTTGTGTACCTAGGGTAAACAATTCAACCACCAAAGCATTCGCAAAGCGTTTAGTAAAATATCAACTTCTGCCAAACAATTTGAGACTGTAACTTGACAGGTATAGAGTTGTAATTTAGTTGTTGGTGGCTTTCTAAAATTTTGCAATAGAAAATAGTGATTGTTTCTCAATAATACTGTAAGCCGATTAAAGTTAGTTAGATCATTAATATTGAGAAATTATTGGAAGCACTTTTAATTGTTTACTTAGGAAAACCGAGAATTCTATTGACTTGAAGAACCAGCCGTTTACTATAAGAAACTAAAGTAACGAACTAAGTACAGTAAAACTATTTTCTTAATGTCCCTCGGGAATCATCGCATTTCCGAATAAAAACGAATGCTAATTTCTATGTCCATCAATTATTAGATTTATCTTGTATAATAATTTGTCTTCCGAACTAAGTACTTTATTGTTGTTTTGTTTTGATTTCCGTGTGAACTATATAGAGCTGTAAAACTATTTTCCTTAAACTATTTCCTCCCATTTTTAAAATAAATTACATTAAGTTAAAAGAGTATTAACAACTCTATATACTTCAAAGTCGATTGAGAGCGTCCGGTCTGCACCAAGTGCAGAGGGCTAGGAGTGAGGCGTATTTATCGTCACAGATAGAAATAACAGATATTAAAAAATAGCAGATAGCAATTGCTCCTAACGATAAAAATATCTGTTACTTAAAATCACAGACCCTCAAGACTGTTACCGCGGCTGTTACTGTTAAAACTTCGGATACGATTTTTGAGTTTAACTAAAAGAAATGAAGAAGATATTCAATTGAGATATATACGTATTTATCATCCGTACAAAAATAACAGGCTGTTATTTTATAACAGATAGATACGATTTTCGACTTTAAACCAAAATAAAATAAAGATGATATTCGATTGAGATACGTATTTATCGTCCGTACAAAAATCACAGGCTATGATTTAATAACAGATATTTGGATCTGTTATTTTTTTGTCACAGTCACAGTGATAACAGATATCGTGTTTCACCTGTTACAAACCCATCTCTACAGAGGGCAACTGATAGACATCAGACGACTGACGAAACACGAAGTTTGCCGAGGGACATTATGAAAAAAGTTTTAGTGTACAAACTATTTAAATACTAATAAAAACAATCCTACTATTGTCCTACTGTTTGGTAAAGATCACTGCTACCAATAACTACTGAAAAGGAAGAACGAAGGACGCTTGATAAGTATAAGTATTGGCATGTGTTTGGTGTGTATAGTTTGTTCCACAGTACTTTTATACCAGACAAGCTCTAGACGTGAGGACCTGTAATTGGCTGTCGGATTATCATACTGTTATTTATTACCATTGTATTTAGCTGTTAGTCTTCCAAAGTCTTTAAACAAATAAATAAATAAATTAAATAAATAAGAATAAGAATAATAACTCACTATGAAATTATTAATTTGTACATTGAGGAGCTCGTGGCTAAGTAATAACAGCCGCTCGGGTCGATCCATCAGGTTAAGCTACGCTTGCCGGGGTTGGTCCGTGGATGGGTGACCATTTTCACATATCGAGACTCCTCCGTGCCTCGGAAAGCACGTTAAGCCGTTGGTTCCGGCTGTCATTTGTGGACAGTCGTTACGAGTCGTCAGAAGCACGAAAGTCTGACAACCAGTCTAACCAAGGGGTATCGTATTACCCAGTTACTGGGTTGTGGAGGTCAGATAGGCAATCGCTCCATGTGAAATACTGGTATGCAGCTGCATCCGGTTAGACTGGAAGCCGACCCCAACATAGTTGGGAAAAAGGCTAGGCAGATGATGATTGACTGCATCTTTGTTCTAGTGGCCGCAGTGCTGAGTTCGATTCCCAGGTCGGGCAAAGTGTTATTATTTTTCTATAAGGAATTTCTCGGAGTCTGGATTTGTGGTTGATGGTAACTAGGCCCCCTATTACATAGGACTTAAATATAATTGACGAAATGTGGGTGTACTAGGTACACTTCTGCCTAATCCTTCGGGGAAACAAGGCATAATGTTATGTAGGTATGTCATTTGTTTATGTATGCAACAATCGAAACTGTCGGTTAAGCTCAGTTTTAATTAGTTTGAGTCAAAACCGTTATTACGAAAACAAGCGTTTTTTATAATTATAATTAAAATAATCAATCAATATGTTTGAGCCGTTTGGGGTTGAAACACTAGGGCCGTGGGGTCCGAGTGCTCATCGAGTATTTCGGGACATCCTAAGCGATTGGTCGACTCTTCACGTGACCAGAGGGCTGGCCTATTTTTAGCCCAAAGAATCAGCATTGCCATTCAACGTGGCAATGCTGCCAGCCTTTTGGGCACCTTTCCCATTGACAGCGATGCGGACGAATTCTTTGATGCTCAATGAGCCCCTCCCCTTTATTTTTTCTTTTTAATTTGTTATATATGTAATTGTTTTTTAGTTAATTTAGTATAATAAATGTAATGTAATTTAAATATAATAATTAATAATAGTCTTACCAAGGGGTATTGTATTACCCAGTGACTGGGTTGTGGAGGTCAGATAGGCAGTCGCTCCATGTTAAATACTGGTATTCAGCTGCATACGGTTAGACTGGAAGCCGTCCCCAACGTAGTTGGGAAAAGGCTAGGCAGATGAATTAAAATCAGTTTTTACGGAACGTCTTATCTAGAAACACTACAAAAAATATAAGGGTGACTAAAACGACCTACCTACCTACCCAAAAGTATAACCAGTCAAAAGTAGTTTTGACCGTATAATATAAAATAACAGTTTAGATTGTGAGATAATAGTACATAAGGTTTTATAACTATATTTTATATATATAATTCTTCGATATTCGACAATCGAACTCGATCGTAAGAGACACCATTATCGTTCGTATGGTCACAAAACTCGTGATATTATGTTTCAAAATGTACTTTTACAATGTACTAAAGGATAATAGCTAATAAAATATAATAAAATGCGGTACCTTTCGCATAAAACATTAGTATTATTCATTATGATACTACGCTTAACTTTTACTACGGCTCTCGTAGACATCGTAGCTTCGTAGCGGTGTCGTAGCCGCCTTACTACGCCGTAGCAAGTGAGGGCTTGTATGAAATCTTTTAGAGATTCTTCTGTTAATTGACTATTTTTTCAGAAGTATGTTAGAGAATGGTGTATGACATTAAATTGTGCTCTTAATTTAATGGCTATTTCTTTATTTTCAAATACAACAACAAGGTCATAAACTGTTTAATCAAATAATTCCTCTCTAAAACAGGGGTTTGTAAATAAAAATTTAGTTTTTACAAAACTTAAATTAAACCTAATTGATATAATGAGACTTAAAAGTATTTTCAAACTTCAAACCTACCATTTAACACAACTTCCCTTCCAATAAAACTCATAATTCGAAAAGCGAATGCAACAGCGCAATCACAATATTCCAAAACCATAGACCACAATATTTTTAATTTTCAGTAATAATGACATCGAAACACCTGTCCTTGCCAGCCAGTACACGGTGTATACCAGCCAGGATTCAGTTGCGATCGGGCCGTCGACCACGACCCACGTCTCGCGTCGCGCTCCGAAAAACTTAGACGACGTAAGTTTACCAGTCGAGTGAATAAACACTTTTCATCGAGTGCCCTTTAACTTCTGAAACCAATAAATCGGAACTTATTTAAGATTTATGGCAGGTAAGTCCTTTTTGAGTACTTTGGTATTTTGTATTTCGTTTTCCTGGAAGGATTAAGGGAACTTTGGAAATGTTAATAGGATTGTTGGTAATATTTTATGCGATTGTTTTAAGAAATCAACTTTGAAATGGAATTCGATATTTAATTTAATGTGCTTTGGTTTAGAGGAGCTTGATAATCATAAATATTATTAAATATAATTTTAATAAAATGGAAATCCATAAACATAACGCGGTGAAGTCAACAATATAATCTGTTACTATTTATTCAATTTATTTTGAAAAATCGTAAATAATAGTCCTCCAGACCGTATTTTCGGCCACGGCGGCCAATCTCAACGGAGACTAGCCAAGGCGCGGGAGATATTATAGTGCACAAGTGTTTGCGCAGACACAAGTGCACTCTCTCTTCCCTCACTCTCATAGTCCGATGGGACGGCAATCTGACACGACCGGAGAGAGATCAGGCGTAGGACCAACGGCTTAACGTGCTTTCCGAGGCACGGGGGTATCACACCGCCAACTTCCAAACTCCGGGCTGTTACTACGAAATTCCTAATGGAAAAATCCAATAACACTTTGCCCGACCCGGGAATCGAACCCAGGACCCCACGCTCTGGAGTCGCGCTTGCGACCACGAGACCAACGGGGCAGTTTGAAAAATCGTAAATACAATGTACAACACACTAAAACACATAATGCTTAGAAATATCCCCGCAATAGTAGAGCATCCATACTTGCTAAAAATATATTAACAATCCAAACAATTGTTTTTTTAATATTAGTTGTGAATTGTTCACAAAACTATTAAATTGATACGTTAAAGAAACACTCTGTACACGCACACTTGTATTTCAACGTAGAAAGACAAGTGTGCGTGTACAAAGTGTTTCTTTTCCGTATCAAATTAATATATTTGTGAATATTTTACTACTTATAAAAATAAGTTTTTTTTTTTTTGCATGTATAGACGCTATACTATTGCAGGTTAACGGAAAGGCCCTTCGCAAGATAACATACTGTATATTATGTACAAGTATAAAAACAAAAGGAAGGGCAGGGAAGAGCTCATTGGGCAACTAATACTTATTATATCCGGAATCTAGGAATATTTGAACTCGACGATGATGATGTTCAGCCATTATTAAAATATAAGATCCAATAAACCCTCAATATTTTATAACTATAATTCCTCTTATAACAATTCATATAAGTACCATAAATAACAGATGTTATAACCATCAAAAGTGAAGATTAATAAAATGTACTGACTGTCATTCGAACTTGCCAAATCGCCATCTTGACCGGAGCTTCCGATCTTTCCATATACTAGAGAATATGTAGAGGAGCATAGGGATTAGATCATTAAATTATTATATTACTTACTTTAATTATTGTGAATGTGAAGAAGGGGTCATTTCTTCTTCTTCAGTTTCTCAGTTAGTTTTAATGATGGTCTGGCAGTTTGAGTACTTGATGCAGCCTACCCAAATGTCCTTTCTTTGGTATTATTCGTCGACTTGTTGAGCTCCTTATGTTCTAAGTTGAACCACACGATTACTCACAAACGCTTGCACTGACTGGACAGGTCAACTCAAATCTGTGTGGTTCTTTCCTCAAATGACCATTTCAGACACTAATCTACATGGTCCTCACATGATCTGACCAAGATTATGTCTGGACTTTAAGAGTTCGAGCCCTGAGTTTGTTTTGTTATTTCTTCTCAGGGGTAGTCAGATGCCATGTCGACTCCATCTAAATTTTGATTTTGAACTTATGGAGTTGTATTGCTGATTCTAATGATCATAATTCTGTAAATCCATATTTGTTACGGTCGTGAATCATATTGTAATCAACATACAACCTGACACTGAACTGCAAATTGCAAAAAAACGTAAGAAAAATTGAATTTTGCCTTAGCGCATCCCCCTTAATGTCGTGTCTTGCGTGTCTTGTCAGCTGCACGTAACAGAAACTGATGGACGCTAGTGATGATGCCAAACACGTGGCCGAATTCTGGGCTGAGTCTCTTTAGATTGCCATCGACATGCTAAGAACAAGAGGCTAGATTGTAATCAATTACTAAATACACAGTTCGTACTAATACAGAAAAAAAAATCTGCAAAGTAAGAATTGTTAAAAGACAAATTGCCGTCCTTGGCAGTTTTAATAATATCACTAACCTCACGCGTTAGTAAACATAATCAAATAGTGGACCAATTAGCTCGTAATTAGTTTAAAAATGTCACTCAACTGGGAGTGGTGATTAGCAGTTAACACTTCATACTCATAATTCGTCGTCAAGGGAACTAGTCCGTCTCTACATGATGTTACTATATCACTTTAATAAGTATAATTATAATTGCTCGCCAGGCTACAGTATCACTTAGTAAGAAACAAAGTTTTGAACTACCTACGTCTGTGTGCGTACTAGAAACTCAGAAAATCAATTAATAAAAACTAAAACCCAACTACGATTTAAAAGGTATAAACAAGACACCACAGACAGACAAATTAAAAATCCGGAGTCACACGTGTTAGGGCATAAATCGAACAGATTACGTGTGACTCCGGATTTTTAATTTGTCTGTCTGTGGTGTCTTGTTTATACCTTTTAAATCGTAGTTGGGTTTTAGTGTTTATTACTTGATTTTTTTAAAAATTCTTTTGGGGTTTTAATATATATATTTTTGAAATGTGCTCATTAAGCCCTTTCATTTGATACCCAACATGGTAAGATTAAACCATTTTTTTTTTAGTTTCTCACTTTATGTCCTCTAGAGGGCGCCATTTTTAATTTAATGTGACTTCATATAGCCTATAACCAGCGGACAATCACGACGCTTTTAACGATACCTCATTTGTCAAATTGTGATAAGTGGTTTAGGAGGGAACAGATGAACATACATACATACATACATAAATACATACCGGTCAAAATCATAACCCTCCTTTTTTCTTCGCCGTAGTCGGGTAATAATAAAAACCCAATATTCTGACACACGTTGGCCTAGACAAGTGACAATCGCTTCGAAACCGTTTCGGATTTCTATAACAACTTTAATTGACATATGCTTTTCGATAGCATATATCAGTCCTATACATTTTTCCCTTTTCCATCATCGTTATCGCTGATAGAATGTCACTTTGTCTAGGGCCTCAGGATAGTGACTAACCACACGAAAAGAAGAAGATATAAGATATAATAATGCAGAATCAGCCTATAATAATATAACACATAACATAAAACGCCTGTAGTCACTGAAGGGTTCGGCAGAGGTGTACCTATAGTACACCTACATTTCGCCAGTTATGTTTGAGTTACATGTAATAGGGGGCGAGCCTATTGCCATGAACCGGGCACGAATCCACACTCCAAGTCACTACTGAGAAATTTCTGATGGATAAACCGAATAACACTTTGCCTGACCTGGAGATCGAGCACAGGACAGGGTCAGCAGTAGCGCTTGCGACCACAATACCAACGAGGCAGTGTTGACAATACAATCAATCTGTCTAGCCTTTTCCCAATTATGTTGGGGTCGGCTTCCAGTCTAACCATATGCAGCTGAATACCAGTATTTTACATGGAGCGACTGCCTATCTGACCTCCACAACCCAGTAACTGGGTAATACGATACCCCTTGGTAACACTGGTTGTCAGACTTTCGGGCTTCTGACGACCCGTAACGACTGTGTGCAGTCGTGAAAATACGTAGTCTGTAAAATGATAAAGTCCTAGTTAACCGTAATCATATTTATTCCTTGAATAGTAGTAGTTACATAATACAGAGTACTCGTAGTATATTAAATGATCCATTCACAATTTTATTAAAACTCAAACTCAAAGCATTTACTTTTGAATCGTCAAGGTATCGGTCAGTCAGAAAGATGAAACTAATTACCCATTCCAAAGTGTATCAGGTACTTAGGTACCTATGGAGAAGAATGGACAAGAAATTCCTATAACCCTGTAATTATACATCACAGCACTGTGGAAGATTACTAAGGTAATTCCCTTGTTGGTAAGATCCGTCAGTATCTTGTTAGTGATCGTTCTCAATTAATCTTACTTATATTCTTCACTAAGTGCAGTACTTAATCGGTAGTATTGTCAATGGTACTTGGTAATATATTGACTTGTTTACATTGTACTGTCAGTGCAATTTAAGTAAAGGTATGGTACGGACGGCCAGACGCAGAGATATATCGCGTGATTTAGTTCCAATCTTTAAACTAGATGGCGCTGTACATTTACGTCACGTTTCTGAATCGCGGTGTCAAGATTCTCTGCCGTTGAACGACCCTCGCGAATTACTTTAAATTAATCATACTTACCTGGCATAGGGGATACCGTGATCAATAAGGCGGTTCCCCCAGGGCGAGGCTTTCCCATTGCACTACGGTTGGGTTGACCCCTGCGATTATCCCTAATGTGGATAACTCGGATGCGTTATTTTTGGTAGTGGGGACTGCGTACGCGCCGTCCCCCTCAGATGAGAATTCCTTGTAATATGAAAATTAAGGGAGCTAGTTTAGTGTGTGTGTGGTATGACTTTGATGTATTCTTAAGTGAAAGTTCGTATTCTATTAGGTATGGGTCGTTACGTGATTTTCGCGAAACGTAACGTAACAAGTGACTTGGAACGCGTCACCTGTTTTGAAAACTAGTGAGTTTAGTAACTAGTTATTTTTCAAATTCTATTCGGTGATACAACATGGTGATTATATCGAATTATTACAGTTATTTGTGAAACGAAAATATAAATGGTTACTTAAGTAATACGCTTAGCTTTAAGTTTTTTGAACAAATAAGTTTTGTAGCTACAAGTAGTTACATGATTAACGTAATACAAATAAACTTCCCTTCATACTTTATTCAGGCTAAAGAAACGACATGCGCTCGCAACGTACTTTTGTTTCGTTTCTCGCTTTTCATTCGATCACTGCATTGCAATGTAACTAGTTACAAAAATCACGTGTTTGTGTGTGGACTCGAAACTAGTGATTCGGTTACATGCCAGGTAGCCAGTTATTGTAACTAGTGACGTGAAATAACGCCCATACCGAATTCTAGTCTCAATCTGGTAAAAAATAGGGGATATATTTGACATTAATTTGATGTCGCTAAGATGAGATGGAATTCGTACTATGTTGTATGAGATTGCGATATGATTTTGGTTTTAATTACCCTCTGATTTGATTGAGTACTAGTGCAACACTGGCAAATCCAACACTGCCAACATGGCAAACGCGTGGTGACACATGTGCCCTTGCCCTGCAGGTGGATAATAATAGGCAGGTATTATTATTAAATAAAACAGAGCTACAATGAAACCTGACAAAAAGTAATTTATGCTAAAACGCGGTTAAACCAACAGTAGTTGGATTTAAGACAGATATAACGGTGAACGAGCAAATAAACAGAACAGGTGCACTCTGCTGCATTACGGCGGACAAATCTAATAGCAGACCCCGGCGTGCCTTTATTAAATGTTTCATTATTAAGATATTGTGTTTAGAGGACATCTTTGTTGCATTGCTCTGCTTCTAAAATATTTTTCTTATTCAATGATGATAATGTAGTTTAAAAATACAATAGATATAGATATATTTAGTAACCTATTCTACTACTCTTCAAGAGTCATAAAAAAACACTGCAAGTAATCGACACGTGTTTCACCTCTCAACGACGCATCTTCAGGATGACGATTGACCAGTCGCGAACCCGAACACGACGTATTGCCACGCTGATAATATAGTTGTGTACATTCTGTTGCACAAAGTTAACTTTTCTCTACACTGTTTTGCTTGTCAATGTTTTTTTATAGTTTTACAGACAAAACGATATAAAACAAAACGTAACTAAAATCTTTAGGTTTCGCCGGTTCGAAATACGAGTAGTTCTCGGGTTTACATGGGACATAAACATAACTGATGAAAAGTGGGTGTACATCTCTGCCTAGCCCTTGGGGGACACAAGGCGTGATGTTATGTTATGGTGTTTCATTTTTAATCAAATTCCTTGTCCACATAGCTGGCGCATGTCACCTTTTCGTGCTGTTACTTTCACTCAAAATGCTGGCAAATGTTGAATATATGAAAGTGCAAATAAAAGCACTCGTTACTAAAATCCCCTAGCCGCATTAGTCGATCCATCAGGTTAAGCTACGCTTGCCGGGGTTGATCCCTGGACGGGTGACCATCTTTACATACCGAGACCCCTCCGTGCTAAGGAAAGCACGTTAAGCCGTTAGTCCCGGCTGTCATTTGTTTTTATTTGACAGTCGTCAGAAGCCCGAAAGTCTGACAACCAGTCTTTCCAAGTGGTATTGTATTACTCAGTTACTGGGTTTTGGAGGTCAGATAGGCAGTCGCTCCATGTAAAATACTGGTATTTAGCTGCATCCGGTTAGACTGGAAGCCGAACCAAACATAGTTGGGAAAAGGCTAGGCAGATGATTCACTCCTTGCTTGCAATATATTTAATAAACTATCATCATCGCTCTGTTAACGGATAACTGAACGAGTTCAATCAGCCGTAACTAAATAAATAGAGATTGCGTGTATTTGTTTAATTCTTTAAAGTGCAATGCAGGCTTGTTCAATACAGCTATAGGTACAATCAACGTTATTGTTGTACAGCGGGCAGCATGTCAGAGGTAAATAACTTCATCATTTTCAGCCGAAAGACATACACACAGAATATACCTATAGTGTGATTCTTTATAATGTGCACATATCAAAATGAGGGAATCTATGTTTAATATTATCGACGGCAAAAATATTCAAAAAAAAAAACGAAATAAGTACTTTTTAAATTATATTACGGAATTTAAAAAAAAAATTGTTCGCTACTGTTACCCCAGTGTAATGGGGGGTCTTAGTGAGAAATTTTTACGATTATTGTAAAAATTTATGAAAAAAAAAACGATTTTTGGCAAAAAAAACATGTTTTTTTTTAAATTGAGGGCAGTCTTTTCCCACAATTTTGATCTTTTCCCACAATGAAGACGCCTAATTATTTCCAATCATTATGGAGTTTGTTTCATCGTGATAGATCATTGAGTTTAAAAGATACACGGTTTTTTTCACACGAATGGGGTGTGACCTAGTGAAAAAAATATTTTTGGCGTCGATAAAATTAAGCATAGATTGGGATCATTTCGATATGCGCACATTATAAAGAATGACACTGTATACTGTATAGTTTTTACAAGGTGGCCCATTTAACTGGAAACACGCTAGCAAATCGTCAGTGTGATAACGCTCTTAGTTTTATCTCAGATTGTATACCACCTACTGCATCAGGCTGCTTGAAACCAGTTCAATAAATTAAAAAACTGTATTTTCATTTTCTTTTTTCGCGTAATCTACAATCTTAAAACCAGCCAGCCAATCAACGCACGCTGTTAATTTCCGTTTCAGCATTTTATTTCTCACGAATTTCTCGATATCGATACTTTTGATTAGCTAATCTGTCTTTCGACAGAATGTCAATGTATTTGACGTAAACGTTCAATCTTTCGAATTTGGAAGCTAATTATTAAATAAAATAGAAAAACTCGAAAAGATAAAACGTAGGTAGGTAAGTGTTTTAGGATTTTTGATATTTTTTATTAGTCAAATTCAATGTAATGTAGTTTATGTAAGTCCAATAAACCTACATACATACAGGTATGTTTTATTTTTTAACTTGAAAACTTGGTTTGTCCACGCATTTCTCTAAAATGGAGCGCGTGATGGCCGTTATTAACTATTAATGACACCTAATTTAAAAGTGTCATACTGTATTTATATTACCTACCTAATTAATGTAAGTAATGTAAAATGTATGAACGGTCAAGGACCGAAAATATTAGGCAAATAAACACATTCCTATATTAAAATATTCATATTTTCATTCAAAATATTGACAATACCTACGTAGTCGGCTTAATCGACAGTTGTACAAAGATCTTATATGGCGCGTGGCTAAAATCGGAACTGACACCGCCATCTTGTTTTTTAAATAAATTTCCTATATCAATTTGCGATGCACGCAGTCAACGTCATTCCAGCGCAAAACTATCATTTAAAAGTGCTACGTGAAGTGGTTTTAGAAAAAGTGTAGTTACGGTAAAGTACATACGGATATTACCCGTAGAGGCTTATCGCTCCTGGTAACCGGGCGGCGTGGTTTCTGATGTTCGAGGCTTGAAAGCGTATTAGATAAGGTCTTATTTCTTGTGCCAATGTCGCGGCCGAACTCCTTTGAAAACGGTAGGTATTGATGGTTTAGACGAGACTCGTGTAATTAAAAGTTGGAGCGATTGTTGCACACAGCAGAGATGGATGGAGCAGAATTGATGTTTTATTTTTTTTAATAATAAATTATTCACAAAAAAATTAAATTGATACGTAAATAGAAACACTGTACACGTGCACTTGTGGCACTTGGCTCTCCACGTTGAAAGACAAGTGCGCGTGTACGGAGTGTTTGGATAAAGGGCTTGTACACAAAACTGCGACGGTACCCTAAGATTTCTTAAAACAATCTGCGTTGCAATTCGCATCGCGACGATTCGCAGTTTTATGTACAGCCCTAACACATACTTTTTATCCCGACATTCCCACGAGATCGAGATGTACGTTGGTTTAATCGCGGGGCGCTGCTGATCTGTCATTATTTTTGACTGACAGCGTTCTAAAGACTACTTAGATAAGTTAGGTACTTTTTTGTGCTAATATTATAAAGAGGTACAATTTGTGATTTTGTATACTTTATATGTAGCGGGTAATATTCAGAACTACTGGTCCGATTCCGAAAATTCTTTCTCTAATGGAAGCCGCAGTATTGCCAAATGTCTTAGGATACACATATTTTATGTTAAAACAAGAAATTTCACGCGGATGATGTCGCGAGCAGAATGATTTATACTTGGAAATAATTTGACTCACTCAGCTTATTCACGACGATTATACCCGTTAGTCACCTAGCTGAACAGAATGAAATCCAGTGTATCTTCCACTTGCATAATACAGTACAGTTTAGACACCCCTTACAAGTTCAACTTTAACAATATCTCTGTAATTGTACAAAGGGAATACTCACATGTAGGTACAGATGTATAAAAGTATGTAGGTACAGTCGACGAAAGTGTAAACTGTGCAGGCAAGAAATAAACCTTTGCACTGCGATAAATAATAATAAAATGCTTGTTAAATGTCTCCTAATACCTAATATGACCTAAAATTTAACTTTCTTGATAAATAAAATAATATAACCCTTTTTTTTTTTTTTTTGGTTGGGAAATCCATGTCAGACTCTTACTGACTAAGACCCACCCGTGTTCCTTCAGTTGCCTGTTGCCAGGGTCCCGGTATCCCTTTGGGACTATTCCGCAACCCTGGCAGGCATCGGTCCTAACGGACCCCGTCAGGTGTGCTGACATCTCTTTGAGGCGCGCGTGGAACACGGCGCGCCATCGACCCGGGCCTGGTCCTTATCGGACGGCGAGCTACCTATTGCTCGCCGTCCGCAAGCCCGCGCCTATGGTGGCCGGGAATCCGCCTGGGATTCCCGACGCCCAGGGTGTCTCCAGCGGCGGCGGTTAGGGGCGTGAGGGCGCAGGCCTTGCCTCTCCCTCTCGCGTTCCGCCTCCTCCTTCGCGAGCATCACTGCTTCGCAGAAGGAGGTGACCACCTCCCATGCCCTCTCGCTCCGTACCATGGCCTGGACCAGGGCCGGACGCGAGAGGTCAGTGCCGCCAATCGCCTCCACGAGGACACGGCGGTGCTCCGCCCAAGCAGGGCACATCTCCACCGTATGCTCCACCGTGTCCTCCGGACGATCCGCACAGTGGTGACACCCGGGAAATAATATAACCCTGGATAAAAAGTAACTGGTGAATTAAGTATTCCCAATATTGATCTGACTACCCTTCTAACGTAATAAAAAGTATCCTATGTTTTAACTTCTAACCCAGGTCTGTTCGTGTGTCATATTTCATTCAAATCCGTTACGCCGTTAAGAGGTGAAAAGGTCACAGACAGACATACAGAAAGAGTTACTTTCGCATTTAAAATATTATTAAATTAAATAAGGTAAAATTTAAAGCATTTCGCTTTAGACCATTGAACTGAATAACTTCTACTATGGGACCAACCTAGAAATCGCAAAAAAAACAGCTATCCCATACAGTTTAGTATTAAACTTTAGTATGGAACAGCGGGTTTTATTTACGCGATTTTTTTTTTTTTTTTTTTTTTTTTTTTTTTTTTTTTTTTTTATAAAAACGTTGCCCCTCACTAAGAATTTCTTCCTGTATCGTGGGTGCGTTTACAAACATAGAAACTTACATACACTAACACCCAGACCCGGAACAACTACTTGCAGATCATACAAATATTTGTTCCGTGCAGGGATCGAACCCGCGACACGTTGCGCAGCAGTCCATCGCTCAGCCACTGCGCCAACCGTGTCGTCAAACGTCCGTGTTGGTTCCCTATTAAAAGTTATTCAATTTGATGATCTTAAGCACCTCTTGCAGTTTGTTAAGTTTATTTTTTAACACCTTATAAGTAAACTAACATTAAACATATTATTAATATAATATTATTAAAATATTATAATATTTAATAATAGTAAGTATGGATATAATATCTTTCTAAACGTCAGATGCACTACAGACAAGCGATTTAAAAGATTCTATAGATCTTATACAAAACTTTAATCAAAAGGTTGTATTTAACAGCCTGCAACTTACTGACTTTTGTTGACTGTACTCAAGTATGTATGTATAACTGTCGTTATTCAGTGATATGTTACTGTAATAACTCAAAGGGCGTCTCTTAGGGAAACTATGGACTGTTTATGATATGTTTATGTGTCATTTTCTTGTTTAAATTGTTATCAAAGGTTACTAATGTGAAACATACCTACCTTTTACATACTTTTACAACAAGAAGTTAAAAAAAAAAGAAACATTTGTTTACAAGTAACCATGGACTCATAATGTTAGTAACAATTTATTTACAAGCTATTTTAGTAATATTTACAAAAACATAACCAACTAAACAACAAAAACAAATACGTTCCCTGCTATCACACAACTAAATTTCTATTTACAGGAATATGTAGCTGGCTTGGAAAGTAAATGATAGTGCAATCTAGTTTGCTAGCAATGACAACCAAAAAATAACAGCAATAATAAACATCGCAAACATAATACAGTATGTCAACTAACAAAGGGCGTTCCCGTTAACCTGCAATAGTATAGCGGCTATACATGCTAAAAAAAATATTACCATTAAAAAAAAATGTATTTTTTTGTTTTTGTATAGTAAAATATTCACAAAAAATATTAAATTGTTACGGAAAATAAACTCTCTGTACACGCCCACTTGTCACACTTGTTTTTCTACGTTGAAATACAAGTGTGCGTGTACAGAGTGTTTCTTTTACGTTTCAATTTAATCGTTTTGAGAAAATTTCGCGACACAAATGAAAAAAAAAAAATTTTTTTTTTTTGATTGGTAATATTTTTTTTTGCATGTGTACACGCTATACTATTGCAGGTTAACAGGAACGCCCTTTGTTAGTTAACATACTGTATAACAACTTAATATTGACAACCCATACTTCATTGAAGATCAGACTCTTAAATCAGCATCATCATCTGTCTAACTAGATGCAGCTGTTTATCAGATTTTTTTTATGGAGTGAACTGCCTAACCGACCTCCAAGATTGATTGTCAGACTTTCGGGATTCTAACTGCCCATAACCTCTTAGATATCATCGTAAATTTTATTTACCTCCAGATTAGGGCGGCAGGATTACACATACTGTACTCCGCTCCCCAAAGCAGTGGTTTTGTCACGTATCACTCCTAAGTGACACTTGTCGCGGCTGTAAGGAGCCTTGTCGCTGCGTGTGGAGGCAAATACGTCGAGTCGCTCATTGAAAACGGTACTACGGTCTTCTTTTGCACTGAAAACTTGCTTTATTTTTTGGTCCTGTTGTGCCAATAGTTAACTGTTTATTTAAGAATTGTTAGCACTTTAACATGTATAATAATTCAAGTCTCTGTTCTTAATCTCGTAACCGTAATTTCCCAAATATCAACCCGATTACGTAGGCACACTTTCACAATCCGAAAGAATTTTAAGAAAATTTCGTGTCCATTGCTACACTGCATTAATGTGTAAAAAAAAATCTTCAACAACGTAAATAACGCAATGAATGTTGTTGAACTGTCAAAAGACATTTCCATTGTGTGTTACGCAACAGGGAATATGCATGTATTTTTTAAATCTTTTTATTCGATAGTTTACATCGTCAAATAATAGTTAAAAAAAAATCGACGGCAGAAAAGCAATTTAAAGTTGTTAAAAAAATGTTTAAAAATATCCAACCGATCCGGGCTATTTAAACGCCCTCCATTTGGCGCGCTTGGTGTGGTGACTTCACCGTCTGTGAAAATAGACAAGCAACTGTCAAGTCAACGTCAAACACTCCTTTTTCTATGTGCGTTTGACATTGACTTGATACTTGTTGATTAACTTGACATTGTCATTTTGATTGTTATCCCGGATTGTTACGTCACATCCGATCTTAGCCTTTTCAAGTATTTGAATTACCCACAGTTATTTGGGACTTTAAAAAAAATAATTTCTCGCTCAAAAAGAAATTTTATTCAAAAATATTGATGGAGGCATAATTCTGAAGTAACATAGTTTATAAAAAAAAATATATTTGACCCATATTTGAATCACATGCATATTCCCTATTACCTCGCTCTACCTGTCACACTTTAATTTTTATCATTGACCTTTCACGCATCGGATTCTCAATTAATTTAAGTAATTTACGGCTCTTTGACTTTTAAGGTTTTCTGTTTTCAACACTGATAATAAAACCGTTAGTTACAGAGTTTTTATCACAGCTAGTAAATTATAATCTACAACAGTCTTTAAGAAATACATTGTAACATTAACTCATCACACACAACCGCGACTTCACCACTCGGATCTGACTGTACTCCGGGTTTCGAGAAATTCAACGTGTGTTAAAATTGATTAATAAACTTTATTCGTATTTCCGGTTTCTTTTTCTTAATCCGTGATTCTGCTTGCCTTATGACGTTTATTTTCATGAACATAATAAAACGACATACTTCAGTTTTTCTTGCTCACCTATCACTTTGGTCTGTTGACCTTCTAAATAGGTAAGTTCCGATCTAAGAGTCAAAACCCAGAACTACTAGTTAGATGATGATACAAACAACTATAACATATTGATAAACTTCATCATTTTCATCATCCACAGCCCGACTTCACCCACTGTTGGGCATAGACCTTTTTACTAGTGCCAATCTCCACGGTCCTGTTCTAGCTTCAGGCTTCATCCAGGTTTTAAGTACATTAAGACCCGTGTTTCAATTGGCGATTGAACCTCTCAATAAAACTAGCTTGATGTGGGTAGTTGGAGATATGTTTACAGTATAGCTGTCAGTCCGCCACTCGCAACCATGACCGTATACGAGACACACTAATTGTGTGTGCACTGTCCTTGACACACGTTCACTGCAATGTCTGCATTAATATAATGTCTGTCTGTTTGTAATTGATTTGTTTGCATAGTACTAGGATTTGGACAGCTGTATTAATTTAATATATAGCGGAAATACTATAATTGTTGAAACGTTATTACTTAAAGGGCAAGAAATGTTGTAAGTTGTAGTAAATAGATCTCTTACATATTTTGGCGCCCAACGCGGTGCACAATTTAATGATAAAGAAAGTACTCTTTTTACTTTGCATCTTTTTTCTCTATCTATGGTTTATACGTTATTTTTCCAGTCTCAAAAAATACAGAATTGTATTAGTGTCTTACTTAATTTTGTCACCTGTTTTGGCGCCCAACGTGGGGTACATTGTAATGACAAAGACCGTTATTCCAATATTATTTCGGATCATGTTTTTCAGTGTATCTTATTAAAGCGTTTATCTCACCAGTCTCAAAGATACAGAAAGTGTAATAGAACCTTATATTAATTTTATAAATTGTTTTGGCGCCCAACGCGGGACACATTTTTTTCTCATCACTCTAAAGTAACTATGAACAATTCAATGTCAATGCATTGTACCTAAAGGTTCAATAAGTCCTTGATCAAAAACGAGTAAACGATACGATTCTTCCCAAAGATTGTCAATAGTAGGTCTTATCAGATTACTATTTGAATAAAAAAGGTTTAAAATAGTATTCCATTTAGTTAACCCCAGACATTTATACAAACTCACCATTTCGAATCAAACTGAATGTTTTGTCACCTACAGACTCATACATAACAGCATAACGCTGCTATTGTTATCAATTACACACTAATCGTACGTGGACGTTTAGTTACTGATTTTAAAGCCATAACTTTTGTTTACAAAGGAATTTGACCGTCTCTTCCTAATTACTCTAGAGTTGTTGGGAACAATAGATATGTACTTTTCAGACTTGAGACGTGTCTGTTTTATGTTTCGTAGTACACGATCATACTGTGGCAATGGCGGTGTTATCTTGCTCTTAAAAACACGTAAGGGTATTTTGCCTCTTAGAAGTTCAAAAACGTTAATTGCGCAGATTGCAGATCTTCATAGCTGGAAACAAACAATTTGAATCGAAGGTACCTAAAAACAAATGAACAATAAATGATCAATGAAAAAAGCTCAAAGATGCACAAAACGTCAGTTGAAATCGTTAGCATCGAGTTTGCAATAAGCATGGGCTAAGTTCGTTTGTTACCTACATAGTTCGCAGACTGAGCGGGGGACAAGTTGCAACAACTTAGTCGAGGTGCGGTTACTTGAACTTAGCACACCAACATACTGGGAGGCGAAGCTGCAAATATAATAATATCTTTGACTTTCTAGCTATTTATTACGGCCAGCACCCCAATTGCATAACACAATTACAATCATTTCAAGCAATGAATTGTGAATTATTTCACAATTCATTGCTTCAAATGTTTAAAAAATTCATCTGCTCGCACAGGTTAATAATTCCATGAATATTGTTGAATTGTCAATATGAAAGGGATTGTCACTGTAAGTGTGTTGCACAATTGGCTTCCTCCCGAAGGTTCTACCCTATTTGATAAGCCAGTTTTCAAATTTGCCAGGATTAACAGGAACATAACAGGACCTAAGTAGCGGATACTTCACACATAGGATACTTTTTATTCTCGTAGTACATTCCCATGGGATAATTTACGACATTTACGCAGGCGAAGCCGCTGCCAAATGCTAGTTAACTAATAAAAACTTTTCAGTTAAAATGATCATGATCAACGAACAAAACTTATACAAAAGAAAACAGTACACTCCCATACCGTATCCTTTATCCTTACTTCCTTATATAAATGCGAAAGTAACTCTGTCTGTCTGTCGCGCTTTCACGCCAAAGCTACTGAACCGATTTAAATGAAATTTGGTACACAGATAGTCTAGAGCCTTAAAAAGGACATATGCTACTTTTTTTCGACATACGCGGGCGAAGCCGCGGGCGGAAGCTAGTTACATATAAAAGCGGCACGCTATGCCACATCTTTTAGTGGATAGCTTTCCCAACACAAAATATTATAAGCAGATTGTGTGTAAGCAGTCAAAGGGCCTTGTTTAATGAGCTGCTTATATTAAGCGGACCATTCATAAAACTGTAATTTTTGTCCTCGTAACGTAAAAGAGCTGACTTAGCTCCACAATACAATTGGCGAGCGATTCAATTTAAAGGTTCGCTGGTGCTCGGGAGTCGGGTTACGTTTTAGTCATGTTTTGATTTTTATTGCTGTCCTGGTGAAATTGTTTTTGTGAAATATAATAGGCAGGTGCCTGTATTCCAAGAAGGAGGTACGAAGGTACTAATTACTTTGAACCACATTGTTAGTCTGTACCCAATTATTGTAGGATGTACCTAACCCTCTCCTACCGAAATTAAATCTATCTATACTATAATCTGACTTATAAAATAAATGCAAAAGTGGGTTTGTTTGTTTATTACGTTTTCACGCTAAAACGGCTGAACGGATTTGGATGAAATTTCGCACAGGGGTAGATCTTGACCTGGAGAAGGACTTAGGTATACTTTTCCCCGGATCACAGACGAAGTTGCGGACAACAGCTAGTAATATAATAAAGCTGAAGGGTGTGTTTATTTGAACGCACTAATCTCTAGAACTATCAGACGGAGCTGAGGCCTTAGACAAACTGACAATCGTGTTGAAAATCGTTGTAGAAATACGAAACGCTTCCGAAGCGATTGTCACTTGTCTAGGCCCTCAGGTTAGGCAACGAGCAAAGCGAAAAAAACGTTAAAAAAAAATTGGGCAGGCGGCTTATGCGAGGCTATATTTTATGTTAAAACAAGAAACACGCGGACGAAGATGCGTGCTGGTATCTTATAATCAACATCCATAATTTTCATATATCCCTATTTTACTATGGCTTTATCATCATAGATAGACGAATGAAAAGGCGACATCGAAGTTACAAATGAAATTCAATTCTCGTCACTCTTACCGTATCGAAAACCGATACAGTTTAGACGCGACGCGTTTTTTTCTAATTCATGCATGAAGTGAAACCGTTTCTGTGGTTCTTTATTTTTTATTCGTGTTAGAATCTACCTCGTAGTGTTCAGTAGTTTAATTTTAACGCGGACCAAGCGTGTTCGTAATTTGCATCGCTCAAAATGCGGTGACATAATTTTTGAATTTATACGTCGCATTCCAATGGATATTTTCTATTCTATTCTATCATACCTTGTCATCGTCATCATTGGCAGCCTTGATCCACTGCTGAGTATAGGCCTCCTCTCTTCTGTACCATGCTTCCCAGGTCTGTGCGAGTCTCATCCAGGTCTTCCCCGCGATCTTCTGCAGGTCCTCCAAACATCTGGCTATTGGTCAGCCAACGCTCCTTCTATCTTTCTCGGCAACCATTCCGTTAGGGCTCTACTCCACCACGTCTAGCCAACTGTCCTGAGGCCCTAGACAAAGTGACATTCTATCAGCGATAACGATGATGGAAAAGGCAAAAATGTGTAGAACTGAGCTAAGCTATCGAAAAGCTTATGTCAATCCTGTTGAAAGTCGTTGTAAATATACGAAATGCTTTCGAAGCGATTGTCACTTGTCTAGGCTCTATGTTCACCTTCATTTCAGAGCATAGTACTGTGGCTCAAATTGAAACACAGACCAATACAAAAAGCTACCTTTTGGCGATACACTTTGAGAGGAGTAAATAACGCCCCGTTGCTTGGCCTCGACTTCAAATACAATATGATATTTCTCAGAATACGTTCAGTTTTGATAATTGTATCGTTAATAACTTCCGGGTACAGAAATGGAGATATTGCTTCAACTTAATTGACTCTGAAGGCCATTTTAATATTTGGCCATAACCGTTTCACACAAAAAGAGAAACCTATTAGAAATTATGATCCGGGAATAGACATCAAATGATCAAAGGTAAGATCTCGATCAGATTACTTACCTACCTTTTGACAGACGTTGATGGAAGCTTAATAATTTTTGTGTTCATCATGTCTTTGAAAATCTTCTTAGTATTAAATTAGATTCAATTTGGCGTACCTACCTATAGCTCACGAGTTCTACGAGGTATTGCAATGTTAGCCGTTTTCATCACTTCCGCTTTCGGATGCTCCTCCTATAGATCTGATGGTCGATGATTTGGAAAATGTCAGAATGTCACTCGAGTTTGCGAGAAAATAAAGCTGCTTTCATGTAGACTGAACATTTATTCGAAAGTTTGTTATTCGATTATTGATACCAATTTACGTAGGTACGCGTAGAAACCCCAACATAGATGCTGGAAGCCAAACCCAACATAGATGGGAAAAGGCTAGGCAAATGATGACGTACGCGAAGAAAGTTATAGGTTTAAAAAACGCACGTATGCGGCGTTTTAAAAACCTATAACTGACAATTAATTGATTTTGATTTTTTTTTTCGACATGCTCTTGTCATCCACTTCCTTCGATTCGCATTTGTATTGTTTTTTTTTCCTAAATATGTACCTACTTTTTTATTTTATTTAACATGCTTTGTTCATTACCCGACTACGGCGAAGAAAAAGGAGGGTTATGATTTTGACCGGTATGTATGTGTATGTATGTATGTATGTTCATCTGTTCCCTTGTATCTTCTAAACCACTCATCACAATTTGACAAATATGGTATCGTTAGAAGCGTCTTGATTGTCCGCTGGTTATAGGCTATGTGACGTCACATTAAATTAAAAATGGCGCCCTCTAGAGGAAATCAAGTCAGGAACTAAAAAAAAAATATTGTTTAATCGTACTATGTTGGGTATCAAATGAAAGGGCTTAATGAGCACATTTCAAAAATATATATATTAAAACCCCAAAATAATTAAAAAAAAAATTAATTTATAAAAACTAAAACCCAACTACGACTGAAAAGGTATAAACAAGACACCACAGACAGACAAATTAAAAATCCGAAGTTACACGTGTTAGGGCGGCATAAATCGAACAGATTACGTGTGACTCCGGATTTTTATTACATAATTTTTTTTAACTCCTATGTCACTTCGTGGACAATAGTGTGGGTTATACGTTTTTTTTACTGTAATTTAATTACTTTTTTGTAAATGTGTATAACTGTTTTTGTCCCAAACAAATAACATAAAAATAAGCGTGTAAAGGAGGAAATTACCATCCTCACCTCGTTTGGTGGGCTCGTCCCCGATTACACGAGACTTAAACATAACTGGCGAAATGTGGGTGTACTTTATGTGCTCCCCTGCCTAACCGTTCGGGGAATACAGGCGTGATGTAATACTATGTTACCTCGTTTGCTTGACGGTATTTAACAGATCTTAGTCACCACTCTGCATAGGCTCATTGAGGGTTTTCTGAAATGACGTTCAGTAGGTGGCAGCACTGAGACGTGGACACCTGTCAAAGTGCCTATATTTATTTATTTATTTATGTATTTACTTACCACATAGGTACATTAGTTTTTACAGGTGGGAACCCAATACAAAAATGTAGTTAGAATTTTTTTACAGTCAGAGATATTTCCTTCAGTCGTGACTGAATGATGAACGAATAATGAACGTCATCATATATTTTATATTCATTGTCAAAATGGAAGACCATTTGTATTTTTAAGAAAGCCCGCATTACACTTAATTCCATCAAGCAAAGCCAGCACTAGCTAGCCAGTTTACGAGTATTTCAGGTTAGATAACCGACAAGTAACATGTGCTGACGACGCACTATGAACGCAACCAATGGAAATGATTACATCGTTGCTATAGAATAGCATAAGCTCATGAGTTTATGACCGTAGTGTGTCAGAGAAATAAGTCTAAAATGGGCATCATTACATAATTTTAATTTATTGAATATTTTGGCATTGCCATACAACGTGGCCCACGTAGGGCCCAGTGCGTGTTGGTAGATGTCACATGTCTTCGAATTTTTGGTTCTAGGTTAAAATATTTATTCTAAACTTAAATCCGTCATATGAATGGACTTTCCAATTCAGATTGAATTTTTGATCATGGCAGGTCTTTCGACCAATATGAAGACAGCAAGGTTGGTGGCTAGGGTGATTGACGCTGGTGCGCTTGTCGTTAATTATGACGTCACTTGTAAATAGGGTTATATTCTATTTCGTTTGAACAGTTCTGACAAAAACCCGAACATTTAAAAAAAAGTCTGGATATTTAACGGTTGATCTCTTTGAATTATTCAATTAATGTATACTATACTTACTAAACGTGGACAATTCCGGAAAATAATAATAATAACGTTTATTTGGACTCAATAAAATATAGCACAATACAGTTATATTCTTAAGAACTAGGATACAAATATAGTAAGTAAGTGATGGCTAAAATTGTATGAACTCCTGAATTCCAAACTAGGTAAAAACCTGTATCTTGGAAAACAGCGCCCTTTCGTTCTAAATTAGGTGTAAAAACTTACAAAACACTATATGAACATTTAACAAATAAATGACTTAGACTATGAAAGAAAAATGACAAGGCCGGACATAGTCCGGACGGGGGGCCATGTAGCTGGGCTCATCCGGACAAATCGGACGGATGGTAATCCTACGCTTGACGGCTAATCCAGTTAATTACAGCGTAACGTCATACTACGATATGATACTCTCACGACAGTCCACCATGTTTATAGGCAGAGATACAGAACACCGTGTATCATCTATCCTGATATTAAGCTCCAATAAACGTTCCACGCAAAAATGAAAAGTTAACAAAAGTAACAAAAGTAAGTATATTTTCCGCGCCATCGTCCACAGTCGCGTTACAAAGGTCAGGCGTGGCGTGGTTAATGTAGCATAGCTCTAATTTACACGCTATGTACCACCAGTACCACTGATAAAGTCATACAAAAAGATTGGGGCCACGAGAGCGGAGTTGTGCTGAGCGCTCAGCGATAGAGCGAGGGTGTGAGCTGTTATTTTGATATTGTATCACATTTTATTTGTTTGTTGAAAAGGAATAGACAAAATATACAGCCAATTCTCATATCTAAAACAATAGCCCATAGTCTAATGCACCCTGGGCGGTCAACGTGTCTATCAACATTGCCTATTCTGGTTTAGGTTTTGCCGATACGAAACTTATATCTGAAATTACAATTACGCAGGAAAAGCATAATGTCAAATTCAATTGCTGACATGGCAAGAATTCTACGTATTTTACGTCCATATATGACGTCACGTGATGATTAACACATACCGCCTTACTAATAAACGTTGTATAGCGCCTGTATAGTTACACAACGCTTTGTCTTCTTCTTTCAAACGTCAAATTACTTTTGAAAGAAGAAGACAAAACGTTGTGTAACTATACAGGCGCTATACAACGTTTATTAGTAAGGCGGATAGTTTATTATGTATGTGTAGGTAATGTGGTAAACAAAAATCAATGGTTGTTAAAAAAACACATAAAAGTAGAACTTCGCAGATACCGAGCACTGACTTCATGGCTCACATATATACGGCTATAAAGCCGAGGTGAGGCTAGCAGAAAGCAGTGGCTCGCTCGTTGATAAGGGACGCTTTTGTCCTGCAGTGGACACCACGCCTAATTGTGTGTGAAGTGAGCCCCTCTGTGACCTCTCTTCGAGTTGAAAATGGAACGTAAGATTTTTAAAACGTTCAATTGTTTTTTTGATTAATCTTATTGATTCTTCCTTTTCCTCCCCCGACGGAAAAAGAGGGGTGTTATAAGTTTAACGTGTGTATCTGTGTGTCTGTCTGCGCCATCGTAGCTGCCAAACGGCTGAACCGATTTTTATTTTTTTTGGTTTGGTTTGAAAGGTGACTTGATCGAGAGTGTTCTTACATATAAAAAAAAATATTATTAGATGCTTTGTTTTTTTCGGGGATTTTTATTTTTTTTATTTAATTTAACTTGTTGCTTACGAATAGATAGATGGATGATGGAACGAGCTAGGTATATGAGAGAAGCTTAGCTTAGGTGATGGAAAGATTAACTTATAGACAAATATCCAGGGTAAGCCGGACGTGGGTACCTAGTTATGTATCGCCAAACGATAAATAAAGGGGTTAACTTTTTTTTTTGGATTTTGTGTAGTCACACGTTACCACCTTCGCCGCGGTCTACCTCGACCTCGATGTGTTTCCTCAGACGTCCAGTGAGTGACGATCTTTGTCCATCTCTTCGGGTGTCCGGTCCGGCCGTCCGGCCCACTCCCACTTCAGCATGGCTAGAGAAAATAAAAACCTCTTTATGTTTCCTTTTTCTATTAGATGTAGTAAGTACCTACATAGATTTAATTTAAAGAAAACATTCCATCATTTTAAAAGTTAGTTAAAAGGTTTTTTTCATCCGGTGTTTAGATGGGAGAAAAAAAACCGGCCAAGTGCGAGTCGGACTCGCGCACGAAGAGTTCCGTACCATTATCTATAAAAACGGCAAAAAAATCACGTTTGTTGTATGGGAAGCCCCCTAAAGTATTTATTTTATTATGTTTTTTTAGTATATGTTGTTATAGCAGCAACAGAAATACATCATCTGTGAAAATTTCAATTGTCTAACTATCACGGTTCATGAGATACAGCCTGGTGACAGACGGACAGACAAACGGACGGACAGCGGAATCTTAGTAATAGCGGCCCGGATTACCCTTTGCGTACGGAACCCTAAAAAACACAGTATTTTACTTATGTTTGGACAAGCTTTTCCGCATAGTTTTCAGTGTTGATAACTTTATATACTTTAGCCGCGCCATATTTAGGTACAATAAGGCAGTACCTACCTATCTAGCGCTGTTAGGGAGCGTGCTATGTTGCTATTAGCAATAGTATCACTTTGTTTAACTTGCTAAAGCTATTTAGAGCGTGAGTTCCTTCTCTCTCTGACTTAGAGTAAAATATACAAACTGGCATTGAGCTGCGAAACAACACGGACAACGACAAATCACAAAGAAAACCTTTAATTAAATTATTGTAATAAGATTCGCAATATTGTAATATTTAAAATGAATGGGAATAATCTTTGAGGCTGTTTAGATCCGTTTGGCTTAGCACAGGCAAAAACCGAATGGTGGGCATTCGCTTTCGATCGATGATCGATGTATTAATTAGAACAAATTAATAATATTAAGGACCTATTTTAAACGATTACAAAAAAAGGAGCAGGGTCTGTCGGTTTTTTTTTAAATGTTGTTACTTCAGAACTCCGTCATTTATAAACCATAATCAGCCTATAATGTTCCCACTGCTGGGACACAGGCCTCCTCTCTGTGAGAGGGAGTGGGCCGTAATCCACCACGCGGGCCCAGTGCGGGTTGGTAGATGTCACATGTCTTCGAATTTTTGGTTCTAGGACATGCCGGTTTCCTTACGATGTTTTCCTTCACCATTTTGAGAGCAGTGGCGTTGAAATAATTTACGCAAAGTAAAGCGCCTGTCACGGTTCGAACCTACGACCTACAACTCGTAAGTCGTGGCCGTTACCACTGGGCTACCACCGCTCTATTTATAAACCGATTTGGAAAATTATTTTTTTATTTGAAAGGATATTATACATATACTTCCTGATTGGTCAAGTTCTGATGAGTGGTTTTTGAGTTAGCTTCAGTATTTTTTACACTTGGTGTATGTTGATCCCGTCCAAGTCTGACATCCAGTCTTATCAAGATACATACGATTTTTATGTCGCGTACCACCACAACTAGGTCCTTTCGCAGGTCTGCTGGAAGAAATTTGTTAAGAAATAAGCAGTATCTTTGTACTCATATTATAACTATGTCGTATCTCTATGTATTTTACTGTGTGTACATAAATAATAAAATAAATAAATAAACTAAAAGGTGAAAAATAAAAAGGTTTAAACGACTTCCAAAAAAAACACTACAAAGTGAAAAAAAAAACGTCAATTTCGGAAGTCGGTGGCAACAAACAAAAATACAAAACCAAAGATACCGATTTCCGAAATTAAAGTTATTTTTTACTTTGTAGTTTTTTTGTTGTAAAAACGTTCTTTGTTCAATGAGGAACAAGAATCGAATTTGACTGAATACTGAAAACTCAGCCTTTATAATAACAATTAGTACAAAAACGTAATGGCTTGGTATACATATTATGTCACACCTTACATTCAAACGTGATTTATTTACCTAAACCTATACAAATTCATGTATTTGACAGCCTTTCGGTTTAAAGCGAACGCACTGGACTGTTAACCGATACACGAATCACCCTGTACTTGCTTTGTATTCGATTATCTTATACACGGTGTTTATTACCAGCGGAAGACTGAGAGAAGTGGATATCTGATTCTGCGAGCTAAAACTATAAAAAAGACTGAGCTTAAATCGGTGGAGTCTAATACAAAGTCGTGTTCGTATTATGAAGAGGAGACTGAGTAGGCAAGTACTGAGGGCCTCTATAGACAAAGTGACATTCTACCAGCGATAACGATGATGGAAAAGGCGAAAATGTATTGGTTTGCCTGTTGAAAGTCGTTGTAGAAATACGAAACGCTTTCGAAGCGATTGTCACTTGTCTAGGCCCTCTGGATATAACTTTTTCTTATTATGAAGCCTGTATTCACCAAAGAGGTAGGCAGGGATGAAGAGGTATTAGCATAATCAATCTATAGTGTACCCACTGCTGGGACACAGGCCTCCTCCCCTCGAGAAGGAGCTGGGCTGTAGGTAATCTACCACGCGGGCACAGTGCGGGTTGCAAATGTCATGTCTTCTAAGTTTGGTTCTAGAACATGCCGGTTTCCTCACGATGCGATGTTTTCAGTGGTGATGAAATTATTTAGGTACACAAAGTAAAGTGCCTGGCTAGGTTCGAACCCATGACCTACAATTTGTAAGTCGGGGCCGTTACCACTGGGCCACCACTGTTCTACAAAAGAATTAGATTGACCTCAAAACATCCTAATCCTAAAGGTTCTCAGAACGTAAAATTCTGAACGTCATTTGTAAATCGGCTTATCTACGCTAATACCAGAAGAAAAAAAAAATGGTTCTGTGTGAGTAAAACTACCTTAGCAAAGGTTCCGCATCTATAAATATTCAATGAGAGTGGAAATATGGACTAGAATCAATTTCAAACTATTTAGAAGGAGTTTTCTTGTTTGTGAGTTGCTTCCCGTTTGACAATCACTGGCCGTCAGCAGAAATGGAGTATGATCAATTTAAATGCATTAATTGTTTCACCACCTCCGAATGAGTGTCGATTAACTTAGGCTGATATTTTATCAGCCATATATGTCGCTGATAAAATATCTGTAAGTTGTTGCCAAGTATTAGTTTTTAATTTCTTTGGCAACGCTGCCAGTTTTCCGGACACGTTTCCGCATGACAGAGATGTGGACGAGTATTTCGACGCCTTTAAAATCTCCTTCTGTTTGTATATAATTGTATAGTTCGTTAGTAATATAATTTAGTACATCGTGTAAATAGTTGTATATTAATTGTATATAGGTAAGCAAAAATAAAAAAAATCTCCGGTATATCCAATGCTGTGTATAATATTTTTGAATTTATTACCTATTACATGGAGCTTGATTATCATTAACTCTAACCGCAGCCGAGTGTATAATTCCATAGAATTTTTACTCTGCTCAATAGAAAAATTAGAGAGAGCAGTCGGATATTTCTAATGTTAAACCTATTCTCGTTTAGCAGAACCCTAAAACTCTCAGTAAACAGACGGATTCGGATATTTGAAACAGAGAGTGGCTCTCAAAGTTTGAAGGTTGGTTCTTGTGATAATTCTTATATTTTATTATGTGAACGTTAATGGAGGCCTCGGCTATGAGACGTAAGCGGATAGAGAGGGATCTATCAGAGTGCCATTAACATTCAGGTTTTACTCAGATAATAGCCTACTTCGCAGGGTTTTACGACTTGACAAAACATCGAGATTTGTGTTTATAATATGCAAGTTTTTAATATTTGTTGTACATATGAAGCTTCCGGAATCATCATCATCATCTGCCTAGCCTTTTTCCCAACTATGTTGGGGTCGGCTTCCAGTCTAACCGGATGCAGCTGAATACCAGTATTTTACATGGAACGACTGCCTATCTGACCTCCACAACCCAGTAACTGGGTAACACGATACCCCTTGGTTAGACTGGTTGTCAGACTTTCGTGCTTCTGACGACCCGGATGAAGCTTCCGGAATAAGTTCTCTAAGTGATGGTGAAGACCGCATCAAAATTCGTTGCGAAGCTAAGAAGAACAATTTAACGCGGTCACAGACAGATATGAAAAGCGATTTATTATTTACTAGCTGATGCCCGCGGCTTAGCCCGCGCTGATGTCGGTTATTATATACTAAACCCTTCCTCGAGAACCACTCTATCCATTAGTGAAAACCGCATCAAAATCCGTTGCGTAGTTTTAAAGATTTAAGCATACATAGGGATATAGGGACAGAGAAAGCGACTTTGTTTTATACTATGTAGTGATGATACCTGCGAACTGCCCCTGAATCGCACGATTTTTACGACTTAACAAAACATCGAGTTTTGTCCATACTATCCATACTTACTACTATTATAAATTCGAAAGTAACTGTGTCTGTCTGTCTATATGTTACCTTTTCACGCCTAAACCACTGAAAATTTCGACAAAATTTGGCAAGGAGATAGGTGGTACCCTGGGGAAGAAATAGGCTACTTTTTATCGACATACCGCGCGGGCGGAAGGTAGTTTACTATAAGTAAGTTTAATATTAATGAGGTATAAACACATAAATGTTACGGAATAAGTTCTTTTTCAGATTAGGTATTTATGTGTCAATTCCAGGCAAAATAGGAACTCCTTCGTTACCGAAATATAGGTACCCACGATCTAGTATATTCTCGAATTGAAAATTCTTGGAAATCAGAAGTCAGCCAATAAACAAACGTAATAAAAACATTGGATATTTCCAATAATTGAGTTTTATCAGGAAGAGATCTTAGGGTCCGTTCACACGAACTACAACCACAGCATATCGCAGCGACAAAATGTGGTTAAACAGTGGTTACGTGTTAATAGTCGTAATGTCGCTGCAGCTTCTTGCAGAAGCGTTGTCGCTAATAGTTGCAATGTGGTTACGTTGTTGCTAGTGTTTGCAGACAGACAGATCGTTGTGTTTGCCATGTGGTCGACCGCTAGTGCGCGGTCTCGCTGGTGGTTGCTTTGTGGCTGCGACGTGGTCATGATGTGGTCGGTAAAGCCCACAGGGTTGATTTTGACCGCCAAATGTGGTTCGTGTGATTAAGTATTCATTTTCATACAAATATTAGCGCTCGTCCACGTGTTGTCGTTTTGGTGTGATAAAATATAGAAATGTCACGAGGCGAACAACGTCTTCTGTCTCTTTCTAACAGTATTAAAGGGCAGTGCCTATTCTTTGAATTAATTGAACAAAATCTGCGAGTATCAGATAACACGAAAACAATATCAAAGGGCATCCTGAAGCGTTTTTATTGTAATAGAGGTTTTATAAATAGACTTAGGCAAAAAATATTTGAATAACTTATCTATTTCTGTACCTATACGCAGAAAATAATAATTAAAAATGAGGAAGTGGAAAGTAAAGTATAAAGGTATACCTATCCTCACATTTATAAAACAAAGTCCTCCGCCGCGTCTGTCTATCGTCCTGTTCGCGATAAACACCAAAACTACTGCACCGATTTTCATGCTGTTTTCACCAATGGATAGAGTGGTCCTCGAGGAAGGTTTTAGCATATAATAACCGACATCCACGCGGGCATAGCCGCGGACATCAGCTAGTAGTTTATAAAAAATACCCATCACATAGCTTTCGTCTATAGAATCTGTACCCTGTACATCAAAGTAATGGTAGCCATACACGTTACGATATACTTGCGCCAGTTAAGTTAGATTAAGTGTCATATTGCATGAAAAAAAACATTTTAATAAAAATCGCGAACTTCCTCTGCGGATCCACCAGTGTACTGTGTGGAGCCTTATGGCGCGTTTACAGGTTTAGTTTGGTGAGCAAATGCGTCGATCATCCCAATCTTAGCTTTAATTTCATACAACAAACAGCAAGTTTCAGTAAGTCGATTATGACCGAATACGGCCAACCGTAACAACTTATTTAAAACTAATTCGGTCACCGCAAACGGGCTGCGATCGTATACGGTCAACCGAATAACAGTACAGTACGGCACACTTAGATGTGTAGCATCGGCAAAATTCGTAAAACCAATCACATTCCAAACTGAGTGTGCTTTCAAAATCTCCAATCTTTATTACTGCTTTAGGTGAAAATGATTTTTACACAAACGTAATAATTTGTAAAGTTTTATAACCAAATACATTCGTAAAATTGAAATGAATGAATGCTTTCCAACCCCTTTTACTTACACGTCATTTTTTTATACATCATCACCTTGGCCAAAGCAACCTTAATGTCAACGCGCCATTAGGATCGACTTCTTGGAAGGACGACGTTCCTAGTGATACCAGTAAGGCTGTTTGTTTATAGACAAAATAATATTATTTCATATAAATATTACAGTACTTAAAATACAACATTAAAGCCTATTATTTTGATACCTACCTGTTAAAAGACTGTCAACGTCCACCTTCGTTCTCAGAATTTACATAGATTGTAAATTCACATTAAAATAATATTTTGTAAATGTATTTATCATGAAAATACTCGACCATCACCCGAGTCACAGTATAAATAAGTAGCAGTATTATATTTTCATCGAAAACGACCGAAACGATGCGCTTCGAAATCTCAGTGTATAACAGCACGCAAAAGTATCGAGTGCGAGACGTGGATGGGTTATCTACCGAGCGGCCGTACGTAATTATTTCAAGCTCACTGCCTAGACCTACTACTGTTACTTATTTATACTGTGCCTAGGTCATTCTAGTCAAGGTTAGTACTGTTTATAATTGTAAATCAGACATAACCATGACATAACGGAATAATGTTAAGTATGCTGTACTTATTTATGGAAGACATAGTTGGGAGGTAGATTTCATTTGTTTTTGTCCCTGTGAAATAGAACGTTAATGTGACAACATAATCATTCAACCTATTATGTCCCCACTGCTGTGACATAGGCACAGGATAAATATGAACACAGGCCTCCTCTCTGTGAGAGGGAGTGAGCCGTAATCCACCACGTGGGCCCAGTGCGTGTTAGTGGATGTCACATGTCTTCGATTTTTTTGGTTCTAAGACATGCCGGTTTCCTCACGATGTTTTCCTTCACACAGCGGCGGTACTTCCATACAAGCCGAAAAGCCCGGCTTGCCTTAAAAACTGAGCCAATCAATTAAAAAAAAAAACTCTACTATAAACTTCCAAGTCAATCCTTCATGTCGCAAGAATTGATAAGAATAATAACATAAAAACTTCGCGCTGCACCAGCCGCGCGCTATAAGTACAAGCTAGGCTAAGCTGCCAGATTTACATAATCAAATTAAGCACCAAACTGCCACAGTTGCGATCTCGCTCTAACACTATAGCGTTAGGCGAGATCGCACCCATGAATGAAGACGTCAATTCTGTAGTACATTGCATCTTTCTCGCTCACACACGCTTGCGGCAACGTCGCAGAAGCCAGCTTCTAGACCTCTCATTTTTTGCGTGGAAAATGCGTACGATTTTTATACTATTAGAATGTACTTATTTTGCAAAATGTTCTAATATTTAAGCCCGGCTTTTGAGTTTTTATGAATGGAACGAATCGTGTGTTTGAAGTTCGCGCAAATGCACTAGTCGCGATGTTGACCCGCGTAAAGTGAGTTGCAAGTCCGCGAAGCGACTCAATTTGTTATTGTTTTGAAATATCTAATATTTTGAGATCAGTATTTTATTTTTCAATTGAGGTAATGAATTACCTAGTTTTATTATTTAAAATGATGTGATAGTTATTGCGGCTATGTCATTCCTTATGCTTAGGCTGCTTTCCGAATTAGGAAATAATCGCTGACAGCGCTCACATCGATATCTTGCGTTCCGTTTTAGATATCACAATTATGACAGCTGACGGCTGTCATCAATTCGGAACGCTCGTGAACGCGCTCACAGTCCTCGCTCAACTTCAAAACATAAACATAACCTCAAACAAGAAGGACTGATTGTATATTTTTTGAAAATGGAAGTTCTACTATTAGTTTGTTGGTTGACTCTATCGACTCTGGTCGCCATACTAACGACAGCATCAACGGGAGAGAAGAAGGGATGCGCAAGCGACAAACTTTGTCCAATAGAACAGTGTAATTTTAATAAACTTCTTAACATTCAATAAAGAGAGAAGGGATGCGCAAGCGACAAACATTGTCCAATAGGACAGTGTAATTTTAATAAACTTCTTAATATTCAATAAATTATCTAATTAAGTAATGTATAATCTATTTTGTAGTTTTACTTAGAACATCCTTTATCATTTGAATAAGTTTTATATTTAGGTACATTAATGCAACTGATAGGTAAGTAAATGTGAAATTCATTCTTGGCAAGTAGATTTTCTTTTTTTTAAATACTTCTTATTCATGTACTTAAGTATTTAAAATATTTGAGAAGGGAACTTGTTACCATTGCGCCATGTATTGGGATGGGTATGTAAATAATGTTCAACAATAATAGTAATAAAACATTTTTATTAACAATCAATTAGAATCACAGTATAATCAGACTGAACCTCAGTTACCCTGGTCGCGCCCCAAGCCACAATCTTCTCCTTATTATTATTTATGCTCATATAAGAAAAATATCAAACAGTAGGTACAACAGTAACAAAATTCTTATGTACTTATATTATTAACTCCTTATCTATTTTAGTAAATATTATGTAAAAGCACAAACATACAGTGCAATTTAAACATTAATAAAATTCACAGATTTTACCAGGTATTTCTATTCAAACAGGTACTGTTCAAATCTTAAAACTAATAAAAAATCACAAGTAGAGCTATACTTAGTACGTATTAAAACAGGTAAGTACTTACTGATCAACAATCACAGTATACTACTAAGTCAACAGGTACTGATCAAATCTTAAAAACGAATAAAAAATCACAAGTAGGGCTACTAATAATAAAACAGGTGCTGATCATATCTATACTTACATGTAAAGATCTACAAAAAACTTCAATTTAATAGTTGTTGTTAGTCTTGTTACACAACAACTGCAAAATGAATCAGTACCGTGTTAACAGCCAAAAAAGCACAGTAAAGTCTTACATCAGAGTATCAGGCCATGTTGCCCTATTGTTTCCAGATGTTGCATTGTGATCCACTATCTTTTTATAATGTTTTTTTTAAGCTGTTTATTTTTGACTGGCACTGGATACCAGTAACATAATTATTGTATGTTGCACATTGTTCTTGCTGTGACGTCATACACCATCTCAAGATGCATTTTTTTTAAAAGTTCTCTATGCTCACTGTATAATGTGAGTAGCAACAAAATGCATGACTCGTTCCAAATGAATAGAGGTGGTGACTCTTGATATACTGAAAAAAAAAAAAAATATTAAGAAGGTACTTCCGTTCCTACTAACACTGCAATAATATTGTTTGCGATGATTTTTTTACTGAATTCTTCAATAATAGCTTAATAGATTTGAATGAAACTTGGCACATAGATAATCATATCCTGGAATAAAACAGGATATTTTTAATATACTAAAGAAAATACTTTTATAACTTTAAATTGATAAAATCTGAGAGCAAGTTCTTAAGAATTAACTGTCAACATACTAATAACACAAAACCATAGAACACTTTTATCTTGCTTTTGTTGTGGGCTGTAAAACATTTCCATCATAATCGTTTAAGCAGTGGGCAGAACTGTAAGTGGGCTAAAATTCAGCACTTACCTCTCTGAGCCCTCTCGTATTCCTCTGATGTTAGCATAACAGAAAACAGTCGCTCGTGATTCTCGTCGGCTATATTCATTTGAATTTTCGTGGTTATTATAATATATACATCAAATTTCTTCTTCTTCACAATTTGTACGACTACGAACTATTGGTACGACTCAAAATAAAACAATACAACTGTCACGTCTGTCACTATGACACTATTTGACAGCCACATTGACAGCGCTCACAGTGATAATAATGTAGGGCATGGTCGGCGTTATCGCAAAATGGCGCATGTCATGACGTCATCTATGACGATTCAAGGGATATCGTTATCGTGCTCAAACTAATACGGTACGGGTTTTATCGCGTCCAAATCGATTACAGCGTAATAAGGAACGCACCCTTAGTAGTGTTTTTATCATCAAAATGTGAATTTGGAAACTGTGTTCGAAAAGGTATGTAAATACATTGAGTTTTCTGTCAGTAAGTAACTCTTTGCTTCACCGTAATCAACCCCAAATTACTATAACTCGGAAATATAAACAATTATGTAGGTATTTTTGTCAGTCGAAGAATATATTGAAATTGGCATTCGATTCTTTAGTATGTATAAAGATAAAAGTATGACCAAACTTAGGTAGCCCTAGCTGGTGCCTTGAAAGACATCAAAATTTGTATAGTGTTGTTTGTATGGCAATTGTAGTTTTAGTAAACCACTAATAAACAAACCACTTGTTATAATACATCTCATCAAGATCACAAAACACAATAATTTTCGTATCGAAGATATTCTTCATAACTAGCCGTTTTGAAATAAAGATTAGAGTTGGCTATTGTCATTATGATTAATTATAAAATGTTATATACCCAATGTCTTTGTAATATCTCATTTAACATTTTCAATCGACTTAAAACTTAAATTTCATAAAACTAAATATGCGTACGGCAATAGAACAACAAATCGATAATTTGAGGCCATCTAGCGGCTTTTGATAGAATAATTTTTATGTGACAATCGTTGACAAAGTTATTATGGTGAAAAGGTCCTGCGAAGCGGTGTGGTTACGAGCATTCGTTAATAGATGGCGCGTACACACCTGAAATTATGTAGAACTCTTCTACATCGCATCGGTAAATCGCTCACTTGTCTGTTTTTTTAAATCGTTATAAATCTGTCGGCTTGCCCTGATTTTGAGCCCTAGGCACGCCACTGCTTCACCGTTTTGAGAGCAGTGGTGGTGAAATAATTTATACAAAGTAAAGTGCCCGGCTGGGTTTGAACTCACGATGGCAATTCGGTAAGTCGCGGCCGTTACCACTGGGGTACCACTGCTCTCAATGGTAATGTGACAAATAAATGTCGTTGTCAGATTGAAAAATTATATTCTAAAGAATCAAGTTTTTCTCTATGCTGCTAGGGATTTTGTTGCACCACTTTTTCTTCCCAGCTAAAGCACTAGGAAGTGGTGAAGGGCGGGCGTTTTGGGGGACTGTTTTATGTAATTTTTGACGTTCAAAATGTGCTGATTCTCAGCCTAATTTGAATAAACTTTAGATTTATGACGTTTATTTGAGTTTATGAAACTACAGCTTACTCCAAAGTTTTGTTCAATCTATCTGCCTAGCCTTTTCCCAACTATATTGGGGTCGGCTTCCAGTCTAACCGGATGCAGCTGAATATCAGTGTTTTACATGGAGCGACTGCCTATCTGACCTGCACAACCCAATAACTGCGTAATACGATACCCCTTGGTAAGACTGGTTGTCAGACTTTCGGGCTTCTGACGACCCGTAACGACTGTCAATGATCCACGAATTGAAAGATCCACGGATTTGTTGAGGAGTCTTTGGTCGCAAACGCTTCTGCTAGACATGAGGTCCTGGGTTCGATTCCCAGGGCGGGCAATATGTTATTGGCTTTTTGAAAAAAGCTCAAAACCGACACATAAGCGTGTGTATGTGAATTGACGCATATTTTCCCTCAAGTGGTTCTTTTTTGTGTTTGTCATTTTTCTTTGCGTCATGTTAAAGTCAAAGTCATAAGGCACTTTTGAACGTCAAAATGTACAAAAAAATAGAATTGATTCTAGTCGCATGTCTTACCGCAAATAAATGATTTTTTCATACTCCGACCACTTTAGCGTTCTAATAACAAAAGCTATACACTAGAGTTAGTAACCCTTTACGTAACTAAACCTTCACCTAACAACTGCCTAATCCTTAGTACAATATAGACTAATTAAAGTGTCAATAAACTTTCCTGCCAGTGTCGTCTGTCGGTAACAACTAACGCAAAGTAACATGGTGTGGACAGACAGCAGTAACAATATTATCGACTAATGTACCGCCTTCAAATGCACTTGGCTACGGTCTGTGACGTAGGCACTTGTTTTAGATGACAGTGAAGTAATGAAGACAGGGCAAAATAATACACAACGTCACGCTTCTATTCCCCGAAGAGTTCGGAAGCGCTCGGCGTGGCAACGTCATGTTCGGGATCGCGACTGGTCAATCGTCGTCCTGAGGATGCCTCATTGAGAAGTGAAACACGTGTCGATTTCTGACAGCGTTTTTTATGACGCTTGAGGAATAGTTAAATACTATTGTATTTCAGATTAAGCCAGTTATGTTTAAGTCCCATGTCATAAGGGGCGAGCCTATTGCCATCAACCGGACACAAAACCAGACTTCTGGCTGCTACTGAGAAAACTCCTGATGGGAAAACCCTTAACACTTTGCCCGATCAGAATTGATTGCAGGAAGGCAGTCAGGTCTCTTTTAATGCACCTCAAAAACAACAATTTATCTAGCAAAAACACAATAAACGCCAAAATAATTACACGTAAGTTTTATTTGCCATCAAATAGTTACATCACATCTGTTACAGTTATAAACCTCGGACAGATCTCTCGTAAAACGTCCGGCGTATAGTGACGGACGAAATGTGGGGCGTCCACCCTAACTGACGGCTGTGCTCGAGTGGAGCAGTGTTGTCGACTGGCTTGACACCCTGACGTAAATACTGTAGGTACTGTAGCTTCCCATCAGTGAAATAATTTTCGGAACCGAATCAGTAGTTCCAGAGATTCAACCTCTTTATAATATTGTATTATCGTAACTATAATATTATAAACTAATGCCCGAGGCTTCGCCCGTGTGGATGTCGGTTGTTTTTTATTAAAAGCTTCCTCGAGAACCACTCCATCCATTGGTGAAAACAGCATGAAAATCGGTGCAGTAGTTTTTGAGTTTATCGTGAACAGACAGACAGACGTGGCGGAGGACTTTGTTTTATAATAATGTAAGGATAATGATATCAGTGTAGATTCGTAATCATCACGCTTAAACAGATTATAGAGGATCCCAGCGTATACATATTTTGACAAGGAATGATGTAAGCGAATTCCACTAGTTTAATTGTAAGTTAACTCATGACTTTGACCTTCCATTTCCACTGTTAAATATCAATGAAATAGTTTATCATATGAAGTAAATGCGTAGTATAAATACCGTTGCGTCACGCGCTTCGAGCGAGGTAAGTTTTTAATTTTATTTAATTGACTGCCTGCACGTTATACGGCGAATCAGGGCTGGCACGCGTACACATACATACAAAATCAAAATCAATCTGCCTAGCGGTTGGTCGACTCTTCACGTGACCAGAGGGCTGGGCAATTTCTAGGTCAAAGAATCAGCATTGCCATCCAACGTGGCAATGCTGCCAGCCTTTTGGCCACTTTTCCCACTGACAGCGATGCGGAAGAATTTTTTGACGCCCTATGAGCCCTTCCTTTAAATATAATATTTTTTATTTCCTTTTGTAAATAATGCTAGAATTAGATTGCATATTTTATTTTATATATAAAGTCGGTTTGATTAGTTCATACACTTAAAAAAAATCTAATATAACAATCTGCCTAGCCTTCTATGTTCTATGTTATGGGGTTTGGTTTCCGCACTCAGTCCTTAAGTTGGACAATTGTGCGTGGGCCATGGCGGCCGTCGGTGGTTATTCCAGCCAGCCCACCTCCCTACATAAGCTAATTAAAACTCCTGGTCTATTCAGAACATCTGTGAAAAATCTGCCTAGCCTTTTCCTAACTATGTTGGGGTCGGTTTCCAGTCTAACCAGATGCAGCTGATTAACAGTATTTTACATGGAGCGACTGCCTATCTGACCTCCGCAGCCCAGTAACTGGGTTATACGATACCCCTTGGAAAGACTGGTTGTCAGACTTTCAGGCTTCTGAAGACCCGTAACGACTGTCCCACATCTAGACAGCCGGGACCAACGGCTTAACGTACGGATACGTTACGTACGGTAACATTTCGTGGTCACTGTACCCCTTTAAGCGGACAATCTGCCTCCATCGACTTCGGTCCAAAGTTCCATCATCACCTGCTGAAATTTGCTTGAGGACGTAGCTTCTTTTACTTGGTCGGACCATCGTGTTGGACCATAGCCTCGTGCTCTCTTTCCTTCGGTATTGCCAACAATAGCCAGGTTTTGCTATCTCCCCTTCGCATTGTGGCCGAAATAGGTCAAAATACGTTACAATAGCCTCCACGATTGGCATCTCACTTAAATAAATGAACGTCCGGCATACCCAAGGTCATAGTCAACCCTGTTACCTCCTTGTTGTTATTTTGACCACAGCTTCAGCTATATAATAATAATAATATGCATATAGTTAATTGCTGTGCGGAAATCCATTATAAAAATACAATAGATGTAGATATATTTAGTAACCTATTCCAATTGTCTATTCCTCAAAAGAGTCATAAAAAATCCCTGTAAGAAATCGTGTTGTCAATCGTGGCAACACGTCGTGTTCGAGTTCGCGACTGGTCAATCTGCATCCTGAGGTTGCCTCGTTGAGAGGTGAAACACGTGTCGATTTCTTACAGGGGTTTTTTATGACTCTTGCGGAATAGTTAAGCGGAATAGGTTACTAAATATATCTACGTATTTTAAATGTCCATATAAATTAGTCCATATAATGTATAAGAGAGAATGAGATAGATAGACGTATAATTATGTCGTAAGCTTAAGGTGTTTTAAACTTCCAATTTATCCATCTTCCAAAACAAATAAATAAAACGACTACCTTCCTGTAATATCCCAAGTTACAGCCCTACAAATCGACAGGGTGTGAACATAATTAATTACTCGTCTAAGTGAGACGCGAGGGTTGTCACATAGCTGTAGATTCGCTCGCAGTGGGACGTAATTGTCATCGCAGGGACCATCAACCCTACGTCATACGTGTGTAAATATATCCTTATTATTCTATTGAATTAACAGGGGTAACGAAATTTTAATAGATTTTACACTTCTTGTTTTACACATGTTCAAAGTCAAAGCACTTAAATTAATATATTTTTTATCGTCTTTTTCAATTTCAAACTCAAACTCAAAGCATTTATTTAAAAAATAACCCATTACAGGCACTTTTGAATTGTCAAAGGGTCGGTCAGTCAGAAAATATGAAGCTAGTTGCCCATTCCAAAGCGTAGTAGGTTCCTATGGTGAAGAACGGGCAAGAAACTCCACGGACACTCTTTTAAATCAGAATATTGTTACAATATGTTGTTTACATCATTCATGTTGGAATCATACATGTGAGTACAATGTAGAAAAACGTGCAGGTTAAAAGCGTCCATAAATAAAAGATAAAAAGATACAAAACAATTCAAAAATTAAAATAAACAGCTAAGGGATGACCAGTCCCTACTGATGGCGCCCGTTCACGAACATGACGCATGGATCAGCACCATTCAGCTCAACCATTTTGAAGGGAACTTAATGATCCAACACACGCGCCACCACGAGCTCAACCACGCCACGAGTCAAGCTTTTGGTTGAGATGATGATTGATGATTATTAAGTACTAGCTGCACCCTGCGGTTTTACCCGCATTAGTCTCGATTTCGTGGGAATATCGGGATAAAAAGTACCCTATGTCCTAACCCAGGTCATTACATACTCATGTGCCAAATCCGTTCAGCCGTTTTAGCATAAAAGCGTAACAAACACTCATTGTTGCATTTTATTAGTTAGGAAAATTAATAATGAGCAAAAGACCATTTCAGTCACTAATCTACATATTCCTCACATGATCTGAGCAAGATTATGTGTGTACTATACGATTAGCATTCTCAAAAAGAACTTAAAAAAATATTTTGTAATTAAGTTTCATTCTACGAATAAGCTACGGTCGTAGCTGCGTAGCAAATAGCTACGACGCTACGGTGCTACGGAGCTACGAATCGCCATTAAAAAGTATTAGAAGTTTATGCAAATTATTGCTGCAAGTATTTGCTTGAGAAACCAATTAAAATAATTAATTAAATCTTCTTTCATCTTAAAGACTTTACTTTTACTGAGTAGGCAGAAAGGTACCTCAGACGACATATTATAAATTAAAATCGCTTTTCGTGTTTGTCCGCGTTGTTCTTCTAAACTACGCAACGGATTTAGATGCGGTTTTCATCAACATTTAGAGAATTTATTCCGGAAGGGTTATGTGTATAATAAATTAATACAACTCTCCAAGTTCATGAAAGTGCCAAATGTCATGATTTCATGAAATAGTCATTCAATGTACTTACATGAGCTTAGAGAGTTGTATTGCTGATTCTAATATTTATAATTCTGTAAATCCATATTTGTTACGAGCGCTAATAATATTTAAATCAACATACAACCTGATACTGACCTACAAATTGCAAAAAACGTAAGAAAATTTGAATTTCTCGGGCCACCCTAGCGCATCAACCTTAAACTTGCATTTAATGAAGAAAACTCGATGTTAGGTCAAGTTGTAAAAACCGTGCGTAGCAGGGACGGGTTGGCAACCACTGATTAAAAGGAAAAGTGTTTTGGACCGAGAGACCAAAATCGTGTGATCACCAGTAGACTGCCATCATAGGTAGATTCCATACTATAGGTATTCTACATGAAATATTTCAACTTTTAGTTAGCAAATTGTTTTGGGCTACATTTAAATGGAAATTCATTACCGCAGTCGAATAACTATTGAACTATGCAACAGGTAGAAATTACAATGTTTTGCTCGATTCTGTTTCATAGTTACGTAATAAAGTTAACAAACTTAGTCTATGTATTTAGTTTTGAACGTTTGAAAAGTTTACAAACGGTGATTTTTTCTACATTCTTACTGTATACAGGGTGTTAAGGACAGCTCTCCGCAAATTAAAAGGGGGCATTCAGCTCTCTTTATCGTTTTTTCAGTTACTATTCCTTCATTTCAATGTATAATGACATTATCTGTACGCAGCACTCCATTTATTTAAATAAAACATCTAAAATAAAAAATAAAAACCTGCAATGGATGTTACAATGCTCGAGCGCGCCTCCCCCGCACGGGGAGTGCGGCTACGCGGGTTTTGCCACGGTAATGATACATTCCGCGTGAGGTAATAATACAAATCAGGTTTATTGGATTCCCATAAAGTTCCTGAAATAATTTCATGTACCGATCGTCTTAGTATGATATACTGAATTCACCCCATCAGTCTGCGGAGGGCTGTCCCTGGCTTACACCCTGTATTATATAATTCATGTATATTTTGTAAATATTGTAAAACATTTTTAAAAGAGTAACGGTGGAGTTTCTTGCTCATTCTTCTCCATACGAAAACTACCTTTTGGAAGCATCTAGAATCAGATAAATTTCTTTGTTTTTGACGTTCAAAAGTGCCTTTTATACAATGTTTAAATGAGGAATACGAAAATCATCATTATTCTCCTGCCCTTATCCCAATTTATTCATGGTCGGCGCAACATGTCCCTTTCTTCCATACTTCTCTATCAGCCGTCATCTCGGTAGTCACCCCCTTCATAACCATATCATCTTTCACACAGTCCATCCATCGTTTCTTTGGTCTTCCAATACTCTTATAGCCATTGACATTCATAGCCAAAACTTTCCTCACGACATTAAAAAATAAGTTTTCGAATAAAACAAGTGAGTCTATGAACTCAAAACAATTATATAAAAAATAAAAAAAAATATTCACTTATTTTCAATCTCAAAAATCAAAATCAAAAGTCATTTATTCAAACTAGGCTGAGAATCAGCACTTTTCGAACGTCAAAATTACATAAGACAGTCCCCCAAAACGACCACCCTTCACCACTTCCTAGTGCTTTAGCTGGGAAGAAGAAGTGGCGCAACAAACTCCCCAGCAGCACAGCTGTCTGTTCATTTTCATCAATTTGATTCTATACAAAAGTTTGCAAAATCATTTACATTACGCAACATAAAACATAAATCTAATTATCAGCCATATGTCAGCTAGCACACGTTTATATACCAACCAAAAAAAAAGGAATAATAAAAAAAACTATATGTACTCAAGCAGAAATAAGTAGTAAATGTAAACATAAATTAACTAAATAAAAGCCTCCAGGCACAAAGGGCGTGCCCGCTTACATATAGCTATTTATAGCTGTAACCGGAAGTTATAAATGATAAACTAGGACCATCGAAGTAAAATAAATAAAAATGAATTACTAATAACATTAACAAAACCGAGATCAGTAAGTTAATACATTTATTTTCAATTAAACTACGATTACATGCACTTTTGAATTATCAGGGCATCGGTCAGTCAGAGAGATGAAGCTAGGTGCCCGTTCCAAAGCGTAGTTCCTATGGAGAAGAACGGACAAGAAACTCCACGGACACTCTTTTAAATAAATTAAAAGTGAATGTATCGTCTCGTCCGTTGGTATGTTTAGTTTTTTATTCAGCTCAGTTGGCGCAGTGTTTCAACCATTAGCTGCTATCATACGCGGTTTTTGTTCCCGCATGGACAAATATTGATATGGCCTACAGATAAATGAGCTGCTATTAGTGTCATGTTAGATTTTTGTTTGAATATGGGTGCGTTACCAGGCGAAATTCCCAGTGCGTGGCAAAGTATTTTCAAAGAGTAATGTACAACTTGTGGTATGTACTGTCCTTCTGATTATTTTTTATTATCTAATACTAGCTTCCGCCCACGGCTTCGCCCGCGTGGTATGTCAATAAAAATCTATCTCCTTGCCAAATTTTGTCGAAATCCGTTCAGTAGTTTAGGCGTGAAAAGATAATACAGACAAATAGACAGACAGAGTTACTTTCGAATTTACAGTCTATGTTTTTGATTCAGACGATGACATGGAGGAGCGGGTAGCGTAGCGGGCGGCATGGCGGGCATGCCCGGGCTGGGGAACAGCGTCGGCGCAGGAGAGCTGCGAGATAACAGCCGCGGTGAGTCATTTATGTAACCTTTACCGTAGTTGAAAAGGAGTGACAAGGGGGGTTGCTATTTGTCTTGAGGTTAAATATTCATAGGGCCTAGACAAGTGACAATCGCTTCGGTTCGGTTATATCAGTCCTATACATTTTTGCCTTTTCCATCATCGTTATCGCTGATAGAATGTCATTTTGTCTAGGGCCTCAGTTCTATCATGAGATCCGTCTGATCTGAACCAAAACCCGTACCGTGTGTGACCTCAAGATATATCTCCTACACTGGTCTTAATTTGGGGCACATATTGTAGAAACAGTCTAATTGTTGCCTGATGTGCACGTATCCCGTGAGCCAGGGGTTCCAACTCTTTACCATACGCGCTCTTCCTAACTTTCTTTTAATCACTACGCCCCCTGAGTTAATTTGTCGACTTATCCAGAAAAGCTTTGGAATCTAGCCTTATTTTCTATGTATACAGGGTATCAGGGTAAACACCGTTGTCACTCAAACCATGGGTAGTTGACTTAAATATAAAAATAAATGACCGAGTAACAACAAAAAAAAAATCGTTATTTTCATTAAAATATTAAAAAAACATTATATCTGACATCGTGCTCGCTATCGAAACAGCTGACTGACTGAGGGAGGGGTCGCGCTCGCGGCCGGTCACTTCCCGCGTCCCCCAACTGTGGTAAAATGTATTTTTTTTTAAGTTGTCATTTTGCATTGTATTTACGTTCTCCAAATGACACCAAACCACTGTTTCAAGGATAACGGTATTTACCCTAACACCCAGTAGGTATATTATAGTTTAATGTTGGAACCACCGTTCCCCTCCTTATCGGTCCATCCCGGACCTATCCGTAAGACCGATCTGTCGCAGAACAGAGGAACTGTTCAGATTGATCCCTCCTTGTAGCATACATGGTACCTATGGTGCATTTAGAAACTGCTAGGCTTTAGTTGTTTCCTAAGAATCAATACCAAAAGCATATACAATAAATTTCAATTTAAAATCATTCATACCGCGCCTTCAATCAACAGTCGTTATATTTACCAATATGTCCAAAACGTATATAAATTGCAATCCGGGCGATGCGCCGTCCGGCACCAGTATCTGTTATTACCATTTTATTTACACGGCACATTTTTCATCAATTTTATTCGTATTTTGTTTCACATTGGCTGCTTTTTAATATTTTTTTATAATATAATTTACGAAAAATATGATGTTTTTGAGTTTTTCGAAAACCAAAAAGGCTTTACGCTGTCAATTGTTGAACGTAGATTCTATTTCGTGTTATTATCATTTAACTAATTCTCGGGGGAAGAAAGGTTTTCATGAAACTCCAGAAAAAATATAGAAAGTTAGAACTTTATAACCCATAAATATTAAATAAGTAATATTTATTTCTGTCAATTGGTTCAAAAACATTTTTACACGTCAGAAATAACTTATGTTTTAAATCAAGATGAATTTGGTGATTCCTAACTGACTATATTCTGAGAAGACCGAAACAAACTCAGGTGCGGCCATACATAAGTGCGCCATTGAGCTACACAACGATATTGACTAAATAGGTAATGGTTTGTTTGCTAATTAGGTACGTTAGATTCCTGTCTGGTTTTCTTCTAAGTACTGTTTATTTTATTACCTGTTTATTAAATGTACAAATGGTGGAACCTGACTTGATTTCCGTACGTCTTTTTCGGGTGACCACTGAAAATCAGCGCTGTGCTGTGGATCCCCATAGCGCAGCATCATGCTGAGTGGAAGCCTTCTTGTCACAGTCATGACGTGCAGCTGCCGATTATTTATCTATACTCGTGATCTCATGTTTTATTTTTATTTTTTAATGGTATTTAGATATATTGTGGTAAATATTGCTGATTACTGTTATCTTTTTGTATGCATGTGTTTCTGTAACAATTAAACCTATTTTTCTTTCTTTCTTAAGTAAAATGAGCTAGACAACACATTCAGATTAAAGTTTTATTTTTTTATAGGCAAAATTGAATAGAACTGATAATAAAAAATATTGCCTAGTTAAGAATAAAGTTAACTTTTCTTACTTAACTTTCACCTTGTACACTTAAAGCGGTCTTATAATTGAGGTGAAGTTCAAGAACCAAGTTTAAAATAATGAGGCTTAATTTTTTCAAGCACCTCTGCAGTGCTTTGCCTCTGCCGTTGCGTTAATAATATTCGAAATTGAGCTTTCTCGCAGAAAATCACGGAGTTACTGAATAAACCGAAATAAAATATTTTAAACCCAATTTATTTAAAATACAATTACTTATTATAGTTTTTAAGTCTAGATAGAGCTACAATTCAGACTATTTTTCTTGAAAATACATAATTATTTTTACGTAAACGAAAAAAAAAGAGTATGTATGTAAGTATCATAACAGGTGGCGTTCTATAGTTTCTGCCATGGGAAAAGACGCGAGTTTATGTAAGTAAATATGTCACAGCCAACTAGCTTAATTAGCCTTTCAGTTAACAGCCTAGCCTTGCCTACTAAACGGCGCCGTTAAACTAGCGAACTTACGCGCGCGAGCCGAGCGGGCGAAGCGAGCGGTGCCGCAGCAACGGCCGGTGAGCTACTCTGACGACTGTTAACTGTGTGACATATACACTGCTACAAGGTATGTGTCGCACAGTTAAAAGTCTAGCCCTGATCTTTTGGCGCTTGAATGACATTGACGCTATCTCGTTTTTTCAAAACATTGAGCCCCCTCTGGGTTAAATGTTTTGAAAAACAAGATAGCGTCGTTAGTTCCGATTTTAGAGCTGTTTTGAACGTAAACGAAGCAAAAGGAGTTGTGTAATTCATACTTTTTAATTATTTTATGAAACTCCCAGACGTAGTACTGGCTTTTATATTAGACTCGAGAATCGATGTTCATTAAAGAAAATCACGTTCGAATTGGAGTATTTGTTTAGGCGAACTATAAGGATTTCTTTATTAATTGATGTTGTGGCTACGTAGGTAATGTTGGGATAGGTTTTATATGATTCTTACACGATATAGAGCGCTTGGACACGTCCGTTTTTTCATCGTTTACAAGCAGTCATAGAGTTTGGTTTTTCGTCTTGTAATTAATGACGCTGTTGCGTAGAATTGTGAGGGGTTTTTACCTGTAGGTTCTCTTGACTCGATTTTAGAATCGAGAAAGATGAAAGCATCAAATAAATGGATTAGAACAATGCTCTCAAAAGTCGTTAAAAATATATAGGTATAGAATTTAGTTTTAAAATTTTTGCTCTCCATGATTTTCGAAAACCGTATTTATTTGACTTATTCATATTTTGTTTGCTGTATTCCTAAGCTCTAGCCGTGTGTTTCCTCACCAATCGTTCCAATGTTAATCGCTCTATCGAAATAGTTTGTATTGTTTGTTTGTGTGTGCAGAGGCCAGCAACAGGTCGTCGAGTAGCGGCTCCCGACGCGGCTCCTCCCCGCAACACGCACAGGTAAACGTTTTTTGGAAGCCGTTTGTAAACATGTCACTAACTGGAGAAATCGGCAGTGATTAGGAAAATACCTAATTATTTAGAAATACCAAACAATTAAAAGATAAAGAGAGTTGTCATTGTTAACATGTTTACCTATTTATTTATAAGTCTTGTTACTTATGTATTGAATTCACTTCTGGAAAACTCCACTTCCAATTTGAGTGTCGAAGTTAAGTAAATTAAGTCACAAAAGTGAATCCAATACCTAATTTTTTAAAGATTAACCCGGAAATAGGCTCATTACATAAAATTCAGTTTCGGTCATATTTCTACACTAATAATAATAAAGAGAAAATATTTGTATTTTTGTAATAAATAAACTCAAAAACGACTGGATTTTAAAAATTCTTTCACCATAAAAATGCCATATTATCACTGAGGCTACAATTCATAAAGATATCACGCGGGCGAAGCCGCTGGCGGAAGCTAGTAACTAATAAAACAATGTAAATTAAGTAAATAAATTCACCATAGACCAAATCCATAATACATAGCCAGATTAAAAGTCACATTTATTTAATGATTTAAGGCGATACTAAGGCTCACAGTTCGGTACCAGAACCACCCATTATCTTCAATAACATCTAGAATTTTGTTTAGGAGCCTGAGACTTGTGACGCGACGGTGCACAAGTCTGACCTAACGAAGACGCGCCCCCCCAGCTATGAGCGAGAGTACCACGACAAGGTGCCCATCGTGGTGAGTATCTTAAATAGTAATGGTCCCTGTAGAAGAACTCTTCTAGAGAAGTACCACCCCTGTAACGTCACACAAATCCTGCATCGTGCAAGCAGGGTTTACCGTGCGATCAACATATATGTTTGAAGAGTATGACCAATGATTATTACATATACGGTGTAGGGATATCGACGCGCAATCTTCAGCACATGGTTCTATTAGTTAAGAAAAAGAAGATAAATTCTCTTAGGGATAGAGACATGGCATTCACCCGAGCGATGGACACACCCGGGCACAAACAGCTAGTGAACAATAAAAAAATAAAATATCTATAAATAATTTGACATTTTGATCTCGTACATTCACGATCACGATTAAACAACAAAATCTATATTTATCGACAACCTTTACCCCACTATCCACACCACAAGTTAGTTCCAATGATCGTGTTATAATAACCGAAAGCTGTCAAGTTACAAGTCGACCACAGTAACTTGATTGTCGGTAAACTTTAAAGGTTAATCACACTGTTACTCAACTTAGCGGGGGCGACGAAATTATAGCTCAACCGCTCAACCTACGTAAGTAATTGGTTGCGTAATCGTAGGTTCTAGAAAACCTAGGAATTTCATGAGCCTCAGCTGGTTAATTTTCAAGTAGGTGGTATGTTCTGATTTAAGCTGGTTTTGGCTCGCGGTAGACGGTTATATCCGGTTCCGGTTCGATTTTTCCGTCTCTTGCTTTGTTTTGCTGTGAAAATATATTTAATAGGCAAAGAGAGCCAGATGTTTATCGCTTTTCATTATGTCAAAATCCAAAATATTATTACCTAGGCAAAAAAGGAAAAGTTGCATACGTAAAAAATGTTTAGTAAATTAAATGACATTGTTAAGTGGGTGATAAACGTGCGTACTTAAAGTACGCGGTCTTTAAGTTCGCGACCTTACTCGGCTCGCCGTCAGTGGCACACGTGAAGCTTGCTCAGAATTTCATTGTCAAATTGGCTCGCGGCTTGCGGCGATGACAGACGGGCGAGTAAGCTTGCCGAGCCATGAGTACGCGTACTTGCTCGCACATCTATGACCCGTTTTATTTTCGCGGTTTTAATTTTTGGGCCCAACATTTAAGGAAGTCTGAACGATAATAGCTCTAAATAAGTTTCCTATGACAATCTTATTGTGTCCCAATGAAGACTTTGCTTCCTTCCTTCTACATAAGCCTATCTACTGCTCTATGTGGTCAATCTTTAAGAAAAGAGTCGAGTTCAATTTTAAAATGCTTTATTTCTCAACAGGCCACGCTCAGCGGCGCCGGCGTGGTGACTCATACAGCACCATCTTACGAGGAACAGCGCGCTAACCCAGCGCTGTTGAGTCGCGGCGCCAGTGGCACTCCGGGTGGGCGAAGTGTGAGAGATGATGGGTATTGCTCCGCAAGCAGCACGCCACGGGCGTTCGGTATGTTATTGTAATAGATATTTGTATGATGATGTAGTGTTATATAAGTGCGCTAACCCTACACTATTGAGTCGCGGCACCATCGTCAGTGGCACTCCGAGTGTGAGAGATGATGGGTACTGTTCAGCAAATAGCACACCACAGGCATTCGGTAGGCATGTTAATTTATAGGAAATTCATTGAGCATGAATGAGAACATTGCGAAGAATCACAGGTTTACCGACAAAACCGCAACGAAAACAATCTACTTATAGTAAAAACCTTACAATAATATCTTGGCTCAGTAAAAAAATATATATAACAAAGTAAATAATAAACAATGTATTGTTATACATATCGTTATACGTATCGTTGTATAACATCACAAAGAAACAAGGTTAACAAGCGAAAAACTACTACGAAAACAATGTAAGTATAATAAAAACGTCACAATATTATCTTGTTTCCAACAAACTTATCAATAATTTCCAATTCAATATTTCTCCATTAAACAACTAAGTACTGAGACTAGAACTCATTTCATTGTACTGCAATAAATACAGTATCGTCGCAACTGAAAAACAAGGCGCTACTAGAGAGGGGAAATATATTAAAAACTCTAAGGCCGCCAGGTGGCGCCAGTGGCACTTGAGTAGAAACTTATTGCCACTTCACTATTTATTCCGCCACTCTTATTTGACTTGACGGAAAACTTTGTTTAGCGGACTCCTTGACTAACCGGTGAATTAATTTTATTGGAAAATTGAAATATTTTTAATAGACTTTTGATGAAGATTCTGAAATGTTTTATTATTTCTCTGGCTGTAAAATCAGCTTCTAATTCTACATTTACTTGATGATTTCATGACTCGATAATAAAAAGAAATTTAGCTTCATATCATATTGAAAATATTTCTAAACTTTAAAGTACTTTTTAGAAATAAAGAGTTTTAAACATTGCATAAAACGAAAAATATTCTTAAAACAGCTGCAGAAAAATAACATTCTTTTCAACATCAAGATCAAATAAAACCGTGGAATTGGTAATCTGAATGCGGTCAAACGGAAGATGTCTCCTGAGACCAACATCTTTTAGCTTTTGATTACTTAAATATTAAAAACTTCTCAAGGTTTTTAAGCACCCAGGCGTAGTTGCAATTGTTTATGTATAAAAAAATGGTGGGTTTATTTTCAAGTGAGGGTAAATAAGCAGAAAGGACAAAACAAAAAAGAACGTGTGCGAATTCTGAAAGTGGGTAACGTCGCAAATAGATGTCAAATATTTTGCTGTTTTGATTAATTTGGCAATATTTCACATACGGTTTTACTCGATAGTTTTACTCCAAAACGAGTAAAAATCAACGTGTGTGCCGCAAAACTCACAACTCGAAGGCTCGCATCGAGCCGGCTCGATGGAATTAAATAAAAGTAATTTCCTTCGCGCCTACTCGAAGTGAGCCGTCGAGCTGGACTCGAGCGTCTACACGTCCGCGAGTCGACCACCAGTCCGCCATTGTTGATCGTAGTTAAAACCATCTTTTCGCTCAAACGGTTCGGTGAATACTGAATGCCGCGCGCCACTCGATAGAGTAATGCTGAATGTGTGGACGAAAGCCCGTGCCGTGGTTTTTACTCGACATAATTGCTCGATCGAGTAAAACTGTATGAGTACTTAGCTTTACTGTATGGAAATATGAAATATGGCTACCACCCATTTGAGAGCTACCATCCCACAGACAGACACAAATACATAGAACGACATAGCCGTCAAACTTACACCTCTCTTTAGACGTCGGGGGTTAAAAATAATCCAGCACGTATCGCGTTGCATTCAATTTACTAACAAGTTTTAATGAAACCTAGGGAGTCGTGAAAAGAGTCTAGATTTAATCAAAGTATAAGTTTTAAAAGAAGGTTTCACTTGATTATACTCTGTATGCATGTTATTGCGTTCTCTGGTGAATGGGGTCTTCAAACTTTTGTTTTTGTAAAGTTTATTCTTTTTAACCCCCGACGGAAAAAGGGGGTGTTATAAGTTTAACGTGTGTATCTGTGTGTCTGTCTGCGCCGTCGTAGCTGCCAAACGGCTGAACCGATTTTGATTTTTTTGCTTTTGTTTGAAAGGTGACTTGATCTAGAGTGTTTTAGCAATATAAAAAAAATCGTCTATTAAATGCTTTGTTTTTGTCGGGGGTTTTTAAATTTTTAATTTAATTTAACTTGTGTCTGAGTTTTGATGTTAGATTAAAAATGAGATATGTTATGTTATGAAGTTTCAGTTCTTTAAGAAGTAGCTTTGTCTTACTGATTAGGGTGTAAAGGGCTCTTGGCTAAATAATAACAGCCGCACGGATCGATCAAAGGTTAAGCTACGCTTGCCGCGGTCGGGTCTTGGATGGGTAACCATCCATGAATCGACCGCGGCAAGAACAAACATATCGATATACGAGTATATTTATATATTGAGATCCTTTCGTGTCTTGGATAGCACGTTAAGCCTTTAGTTCCGACTGTCATTCGTAGATCTTTGACAGTCGTAACGGGTAGTCAAATGCCTAACAGTCTGACAACCAGTCGTACAAAGGGGTATCGTATTACCCAGTAACTGGGTTGTGGCGGTCAGATAGGCAGTCACTCCATGTAAAATACTGGTATTCAGCTGCATCTGATAAAACTGGAAGCCGACCCCAATGTAACTCAACTCAAACTCTCGAATAAATTCCTGGTAAAGAACTATTTGATTCTATAAGAGGAGCTACTAAGATTTTATAGTACCTAATTAATGTGCTAATCTGTGCAATCTACTATCAAAACCTATGAACAACAGGTCAGATTGCATCTGAATTCACATAAAACATCACAAAAGGCACTTGGTAGCAACCTTGAAACTGTAAACAACAAACAATTCGCACCACATTGCTGATTAATTAAAATTTTCATGCATCACGCCGAAGCGAAGTCAATAACAGCTAAAAATACCGATGCATATTATATCGACATACTTCAACATTATGAAATACCGACCCATTCCGTGCCGACATTAACGTACCGTTTTTGAATTCCAATGGAATCGCACCTCAGGATTATTGCGGCATTTTTCCACATTGGCATCCTATTATGGCGTCCCCGATCGGATGCCAGAGACGTTATTAAGATCCCGCGGTAGGTGTAAGAATGAACGGTATTAGGGACAGTTAGGGTTCATTTATATGTACGGGTATAAGGACTATTCGCATATTGATGAGATGGATTAATGTAGGAGAGGTTTAGGTGCATGCCGAGGTAGTTTGTGATTGTCGGCGGATTTGGACATAATGGATCATGGTGGTGCATTTTTACGGCACAATGACGAACGACGAATCGGAGATTAGCAAATGTGTGTAATTAGGTAGGTGCGTTCGTTTGGGGGTATTCTAAGACAAAGAGAATAATACATTACTGTCGCGGCCTGCAACTGGGCTATTGATGGACGATCGTGAAATTGTGTGCCTGGTTGCGGCCAAGGCTTGTACATAGTGCTTTTCTCAAACAATGTGCGGAAATTCAAACTAAGTAAATTAATTATAATTTCCAGAATAAATGACGAACAACGATAATTTTTCACGCGCCAATAATGTTCATTTGTTTCTTCTTTATTTTAAACAGCTCTATTTGCAAGCCAAATCGAAATTCAAATAAAATATTTATTGCTCTGAAGATATGAGTTTTCATAGTAATTTATTTGGCCGCTAAACACGACAGATATGGATTTTCATACTTACTTTGCCGGCCGCATTGTCATTTGTTTTTTGAACAGTACGGCAATTTCGATTTATCTCGAAGAAGGTTGTCAAAATAATGCTCGAATTTCCAAGCATGTTTGAGAAAAATCGTTTTATGTAGTTAATTCTATCCTATCCTAATTATTATAAATGCGAAAGTGAGTTAGTTTGTAATGCTTTCCGGCTAAAACCGCTGAACGGATTGAATTGGCACGTGGGTAGACCATGACTTGGAGAAGGACATAAGTTACTTTCATCCTAATCGCCGACGTAGTGGCGGGCAACAGCTAGTGATGGGATAAAAAAGATGATGTCATTTTTCCAGCAGCAAAAATTTTTGTACTTTTTAAAATCGATATTTTCTTTTTCAGATAACAAATCAACGAAAGGCTCGGTTGTTACTCTATCATGTTATAAGAGTAAGTAGTTAATAGTAATCATTAAAAAAGCATGTGGAGCAGTGTTTTGGGACTGCCGATAGAAGTGAAAACTAAGTAACATTCATTCATTTCTTCAAGAGTGACGATGACGCGAGTTCCGTGATTTTTTTTCACACAAAAAGTGCTCAACGCGCCTAAAGTTATTTTCACTTAACATTCATTTCTTTAAGCGTGACGATGACGCGAGTTCCATGATTTTTGTTCGACCAAAATCATTCATTCATTTCTCCAAGCGTGACGATGACGCGAGTTCCATGATTTTTGTTCACCTAAAATGCTCAATTTTCACTTCAAATATATTTTAAAGATGCAATGCTCTTTGCAATTCACTTACATTTTTGTTTTGTTTTCAGAGGAGCCAAAAATACAAATAGAGGAGGAATTCTTTAGTGAAAATTCGAAAAAACTCAGAACGAATAGTATTAAACCAGGTACCTGCTTTGTCTTTACACCCTTTGTAATTTTGCTGTACCTGAGGGCCAATTCTCTTACTTAAAAACGTTCACATTCAAGTCGAAATCTATGAAACTTGTCAAAAATGTTGGTAAATTGATGGTTTTTTTGGCAGATTGCGAATGAGATGCAAATGTGAACGTTCTTAAAAATAAGGGAATTGCCCCGCTGATCACCGTCATCTTTTTTCTAGCCAGAATTATCCTACTGCTGGGCTAAGGCATCCTTACTCTCATTCCATCTCTCTCTGTCCAGATGCCCTAGACAAAGTGACATTCTATCAGCGATAACGATGATGGAAAAGGCAAAAATGACTGACATAAGCTATCGAAAAGCTTATGTCAATACTGTTGAAAGTCGTTGTAGAAATACGAAACGCTTTCGAAGCGATTGTCACTTGTCTAGAGACTCAGAGCTGCCAAAGCTCAATTTACCTAATTTTCTTTGATCAGTGGCCCCACAGTACGCGCGGGATAAAATTCAAACGATTTCAAAATTGAAAATACTAGTTTCACATAATGTTTACTAATTTTGAAGAGTATTCATATCTCTTGGTGATACTAATTCTGCTTGTCGCATTGCTATAGAAGTTTCGATTCAAAAACCGTTCTTCGCGCGTTCGTTCTAGGGGCTCAGAGTTTAAGAAATACTGTAAGAATCCTTAGTTATACAAATGCTCGGTCTATAACAAATACCTGTACATTTATACTGAATGTCAGAGGAAGGCGACGGGCGCGAGACATGGGGCACCGGCGCTGACTTTCTGCTGTCCATCATCGGCTTTGCAGTCGACCTCGCGAATGTGTGGCGCTTCCCTTATCTCTGCTACAGGAATGGCGGGGGTAAGTTTTCCTATTTCTTTTTTATAATATTCAGTTAAGAGTATAAATATCTTACAGTTACATTTTTCTCGTGAAATTAAAATTGAAATTTTGAGAAAATACTTATAATAGTACGCTTGAGAAAATCGCTTTTTAATCTTCTGTAAGTGTATGGTATTAATATGCTCGAGACTGTACTGTGGACTTTTTTTTTGTGCCAGTAACTTGATTTATTTGCATTATAGAAAACAAAAGAGGTTTACATAAAATTATTCTAATTTCTAAAAATTAAATAGAGTTTCATTTGCCATTTGTGATGTTTTGATAAAATTGTTTGCATTTCCCAATTTGGTCTGGGTCAATTTTTGATCTTTCTTTTTTCAAAGGTAAAAGTTATTATGCCATGATTGTTTATTTTATTTTTATTTTCTTTTTTTTGTCGGGGTTGTCAGAAAAAAAACATCTCCCTCGTTATAAAGGGATGTTGCCAAGACGATAATATTATCAACTACGTAAACATGCTAACGTGCATTTTCTATAATCACTTTGCAAGGTGCCTTTAATATTTACGATATATATTTTTTTGACGCGAGCTGCATTAAATAAGTAACTTTATTATGAGTAAGCTCATTAGCGTTACTCGTGGAGAGGTCGTTGTTTACTGAATATTATTAATTTAACCGATACTCGAGGCGCAGATCTGGAAAAACTGGTGAAAAAACAACAGCTGCTCCCTACATTTATATTGCTGCTACCTACCTCCCTCGTATAGCTCGTCAAAATGTAGGGAACTGCTGAATTTTCGTGATTTTATAGTTGGTCCTATAGGGAAAGTTGTTCATAATGATGAGTAAAATGACCCTATAGGAATTTTTACTAATGCACATCACACGGCGAGATCCCGAGTCGAAAAATGCGTGATGAGATTCCGAAACGCGCCGTTATAAGCTTTATGATGGTGATTTAGTGACCTGCATCCGTCAAGGGGATGATTATACCTTTTTTTTTTTGAGGTTGTTAAATCATCAATTGACTTTTCCCGCTCTGGGCGGAGCGGAAGGGCGTGTCAGACTTTTACTGACTAAAACCCACCCGTGTTCCTTCAGTTGCCTCTTGCCAAGCTCCCGGTATCCCTGTCGGACTTTCCCGCAACCCTGGCAGTGGAATGATTATATCTGTCATACTATACAAGTTTCAAGTATTATAAAAAAAACATGCGGGGCAGTGAATGTTTTGGGGACTGCTAATAGAAGTAAAAACTAAGTAACATTCATTCATTTCTTGAAGCGAACGGTGACGATGACGCGAGTTCCATGATTTTTGGTTACCCAACAAGCGTTCTGTGACGATGACGCGAGTTCCATGATTTTTGTTCACCCAACAAGCGTTCTGTGACGATGACGCGAGTTCCATGATTTATGTTCACCTAAAAAGTGTTCAACGCGCCTAAAGAAGTTTTCACTTCAAAAATACATACATGAATTGAAATATTCTGTCTACTGTTGTATAGGAATTTGTTTTATTTTTCACGAATCTGATATGAGTTTCATGATGAAAATTGTTTAAGTATGACGGGTAGAATCATCCCCGTGACGGATTAACGTGACGTAACGTGACGGTTAACGTGAATATTTTCATTATTCACGGTAACTTTACATACCCATAGGAAGGCTCTATACGAGTTTCCATGTCACTGGGTTTATAACTCACAATGCTCTTGGATACGGTTGGCTTGCATATACAAACAGTAAACACGTTATAGTTATATGCATTATGTGGATTGAACTTAGGAGATGATAGTGGTATAAGTACTCTTTTAGGAGGGGCTTGTGGCTAAGTAATCAGGTTAAGCTACGCTTGCCGTGGTTGGTCCGTGGATGGGTGACTATGTTTATATACCAAGACCCCCTCTGTGCCTCGGAAAGCACATTAAGCTGTTGGTCTCGGCTGTCATTCTGTCGTCTGGATCTTTGATAGTCTTTACGGGTCATCAAAAGCCCGAAAGTCGGACAACCAGTCTTAATAGCCTAAGGCTGCGTTTCCACCAGAGATGTGCGAGGATGCGTAGCGAGGGATGTGTTTGTAAAGACCCAATATAATCGCTTCATTTACCTCGCCTCGGTCAGCACAGCTCTGGTGGAAACGGCTCAGCGAAGCTAGATTTATGCGCATACAAAACAAGCGAGTGATGTCTGCGAGGGATGTGTACGAGGGATGTGTGCGAGGGGTGTGTTGCGAGGAATGTGTGTTGAGAAGGATGTGTTGCGAGGTTTGCGCATACTGTACCAGCCAGTCCATCCATCCTCGCACCACACATTAATGCGCATTTTCACAGCTCCGCTACACATCCTCGTAGGCACATTTGCATCGCACAGCTTTGGTGGAAACCCCCACACATTTTAACAGCACAGCTAGTCATCCTCCCACGACACATTCCCATCGAACATCTCTGGTCGAAACGCAGCCTGATCTGAGAATTTTCCCCTTATCAATTTGCTTAATTTCTTAGAATTACACCAACATTTCAACAATCCGAGAAGGATTTATAGTTTCTTTAGAAAATTCAATTAACAGTGAAATTGTTTGTTGTTATTTAATCTGTTAGCCGATAATTTTATTGTGAACGATAACTATTTATTTACGGCTTGAAACTTTCATAAGACGGGTAAAGATTGTGACTAAATCTCTCGACTGTTTTGTATTTTATATTTTCAAATTGCTGTAAATGGGTTGATGCAATACAAAAATGATCATAATAATAAACCTTTATTTTGATAGACACACAGCGAATCCATCCAGTGTTAGTAAATACAACTTAAAACTAATGTTAGTACCCAAAATATAAAAATCTACACGAATAAAAATCATTAATGTTTGAAATTTTCACACGCAAGTTTCGTAGACGAAAGCTACGCGGTCGTAGCATATGCGAGCTACGCCGTAGCACGTCACGTAGCAGATCGCTACGCATGGCGTAGCGAGACTATACGGATGGCTGACGTTTAGTTATAACCCAAATAAATGTTTTTTTATATTGCAAATAAATTCTTCAAAAGGAGATAATGTCTTTAACTATAAATTATTCTCCAATGGTGAAGGATCTCAGTAGTAAAAGGTGCTAACTCCGCTAAATATTTGGCTGTATTTAGGAGCGTTCCTGATTCCGTACACGCTGATGCTGATATTCGGAGCCGTGCCCCTGTTCTACATGGAGCTGATCCTCGGCCAGTACAACCGACAAGGACCCATCACGTTGTGGAAGATATGTCCCCTGTTTAAAGGTACTGATTTTATTATTTACATTATTTTTATTTGATTGGATTGTAATAGTGTTATGGCAATCTGTTTCTGTTTAACTCAAGATTATTATTCTTTTGTAGTAGGTATTAAGTTCTGTGTAATAGAGTCTTACTATAAAAACTTAGACACTTGTTCAACGTGTGTCTAAGGGTCAGTTCAGACCACGACTTGAAGCGACGCGACTCTGCGCGCACTTTTTAATAACGCACTTGTTAATTATCGAACTTATTTTTTTCTCGAAAAGGTATGATTTTAGTGCAAGAGTTGACACGTGTCAAAGTATGCTGAAATGCGCGGTGCTGTACAGCGCGTGTACCTTATTGTGTAGTAAATAAAATCTTGGTGTGAACTGACCGTAATGCCATTATGCCAAACTTACGTCAAACTCCTATAAATGTCTTGTTTAAAAGATGTTAAAGACAACTGATAAACACGGTTTTGTGGTACTAATGGTAATAGTTTAAGAATCATGAATAAAAACATAAGTAAATAATGTTTTTTTTTACTTACATAGTAAAACAGTTAAAACAATTTAGCAAAATTATAAAATAGTTAATATTGTCTTATTATTTACCACATGTTTACTTTACTTTTCTTTCACTCTTTATCATACTTTTTTATTTGTAATTAGATAATACATTATTTTTTTTCGTTTTCACACAAAACGTAACCGTAGGTATTTAATTTCACCGAAACGTGGGGATTATCTGCAAACATTTATCGAATGACCACAAACAAAATGTGAGTTATTATCGACATGAGTTGACAGAACTGTCGCTATAGTACAGTCAGCAAAATCATACATGAACATTTGAACAAAAATAAAAACATGTATTTTAGTAAAATTACACATACTCATGATTAAATTAAAGACTGATAATATAACTGAAGTATCGAATAGTTTTGGGTCAATTTAGACTTTTAGAGATTACGTAGACGTGTGTTGAAGGAAGTGTATAATTCTGACATGACGGCCAGGGCCAACAGAGGTGTTTATTTCGTTTTTTATGTCCTATTTTTAACTCATTGTATGCTGCATCGGTCGACACCGGTTTTCACGGTAAACCAGCGCTAGGGTTCGCATAGGGTCGCAGCATTATGCTGACCGATGGCCATTTAACGTGGATGTGACGCATATTTCCCCCCAACTTGTTCTTTTCTGTGTTTGTGTTACCGCAAAAAAACGTATTTTTATACTTTCTTCTTTTTAAATAAGTTGGGATAAGGGCAGGAGAACGATGACGTAAAAGTTTTCGTTGCTAACTGTACCTACTCTTGTGTTACAGGTGTCGGGTTCTGTGCGGTCATGGTGGCTTTCTACGTGTCATTTTACTACAACGTCATCATTGGTAATTATGTCCAGTATTTATGTAACAGCCCGTTCATTTGGTGCTGAATTATAATTCTATACAATGTTATTATTTAGAGATAATACGTGCTTTCTCTCGTAAAGCTAGGCTTGCCCGAGTTGGTCCGTGGATGGGTGACCATCTTTACATATAGAGACTCCTCTGTGCCTCGTAAAGCAGCCGTTGGTTCCGGCTGTCATTCGTGGATCTTTGACAGTCGTTACGGTTCGTCAGAACCCCGAAAGTCTCTCACCCATTCTTACCAAGGGGTATCGTGTTACCCACTCACTGGGTTGTGGAGATCAGATAGGCATTCGCTCCTTGTAAAATACTGGTATTCACCTGCATCCGGTTAGACTGGAAGCCGACCCCATCATAGTTGGGAAAAGGCTAGGCGTGATGACGTGCTTTCTCTCGTGCAGAAACAAAAGCGATACTTCAGCATGCACCAAACGGCTTTACACGCTGATATATTTACAACCCTCGCTGCTTGGAACTCATCCAAATGTTAGAAGCATTAGAGGCATGCCAGAACTGACGCGTTATGTTATGCCTATCATTAATATTTACACGTACTTACCTAGCCTCATGCACCTTGTCGTGTTTGCAAACTAAGAGCAGATGTTATGGAATAATGTGGAGTTATGAATCTGAAAAGGTTTTTATAACTTTTAAATCCCTGTTAATTAAAAATGATATATGATACGTTACAATCAATAATATATAATTTAAAAAAAAACAGCCTGTAATGTTCCCACAGCTGGGACACAGGCCTCCTCTCTATGAGAGGGAGCGGGCGGTAACCAAACACGCGGGCAATTTTTAAAATTGAAATGAATGTGAACACTAACCAACTCCCAACTTTAAATGCTTCCTCCTATTTAATTTTCCAAAAATGATTGCAAGATGGACATAGGCACGCTTTCACAGTCAGCCTACCTAACTTAAATACTGTTTTAAAAATGCACCCATCTCTATACCAAAAGTACCCTTTATAAGCTCTCCGACCCACACATTAGGTTAACCTATAAAGAGTTGAACATATTTAACACAGAGTAAAGGTATGTTCCAGTTTAAAATAACCTTCACCTCATAACGATTCTTTCGTCTATTCAGGCTGGGCGTTGTACTTCCTGGTCTCATCAGCTCGCTCGGAGCTGCCCTGGGTACACTGTGACAACTCCTGGAACACGGACCAGTGCTGGGACTCCGGCCGAGGAGTCAATGGCACCAGTAATCGGACCGACGTGCGCTACCAAGGACCACTGTCGCACTTCACACCGGCTTCTGAGTTCTTTCAGTGAGTTTTCCAAGAAGCATACATACCTAATTGGCGGTGTTGACCAGACATAGAGCATTGGACTGAGCGTTAGCCTCGATAAAGTGACCACTCTCTAGAAAGAGACAAAGCGATGTGGCCAATACCTGCATGTCGTAATACTAAAGAAACAAGACAACTACTGGCCGCGAATTCGCTTTGTCTCTCTCGTATTTTTCGAGTACAACTGAATACGGTATGCTCAGTCCATTCTCTATGCCTATTGTGTTCCTTTTAACTATATGTAGTTCAATTCATCTTCTACTGAATTTAATTCATTCATTCATTCACTCACTCACTCATAGACTACGCTCACTCTAAACCGCTGGCTCTAGAAGCACAGACTACTTAGAAATTTTCATAAATAGCTAAAGTTAGCAATTTTTTAAATTCATCTACTTATACTCGATGTAAAGGCGAATCAAATCATTGATTGTATTGCTACACGTGTAAGATCCTTACAATTGGTATTGGTGACACTAAAAGTGTCAATCATCGTCCGATGTTTCCTGTGTATCATACACAAAGCATCCGGCGGCGGCGGGTACAAAAGGACCAATCAGAGCTTCCGGAAATTGACCCTTTTTCAAGGGTGGATGTAACGTAATTTGTCTACTGCGCTCAATACCTCAATCCAATAGAAAGGTTCATGTAGGTATTTAAATATTATTCGCAATAAGTTATTTTACTTCTACACACATAAAATCACGCTTTTTTCCTATGGGGGTAGGCAGCAAAATATAGAACGCCACCTGCTACGATCCTTACATATTCCTTTTGGTCTGCTCGTAGACCAAAAGGAATATGTAAGGATCATACACGGATACATCTGTCATACACGCACTCCGTAATTATAAAACACACACGTTGTAATTATAAAAGAAATACGATAGGTAGTTATTTATTGCATTAGTTAGTACAAAACCCTCTACATACTGTAATGTATAATATAATTCATTTGTTTTCAGTCGTGCGGTCCTCGAAATGCAACACTCAGAAGGTCTGAACGATCTCGGCTTCCCAAAATGGCAACTGATGATCTGCTTGGCACTCGTCTATGTTACTCTGTATCTGTCACTGTTCAAGGGAGTTAAGAGCTCTGGTAAGTTCTAAAAGGCCGAGACTTGTAACTGTCATGTTCAAGATCTAGATCAGTTGATTATACTATCTCTATACTGCGTTTACGACTACTATTCGTTTTTGGCAAAACAACTTTAAAATCTAGACATGTTCAGTTTGCGCTTCAACTTCACACATTTCTATTTCTTTTTTCAAATAGCACCTACTAGTCATTCTGAAATCAACATAATTTACACTAACAAAGAGTTTATATTCGTTTAATTGGAAATAACATCAATTTAAATTGTATGTTTGTAGGCAAGGTGGTGTGGATGACAGCAACAATGCCATACGTGGTGCTGTCCATCCTACTGGCGCGAGGACTATTGCTGCCCGGAGCCACCAGGGGCATCGCTTATTACCTGCAGCCGGAACTGACGAGACTGAAGGACACACAAGTACGTATGATTCGCTTATATGATGGGTTCATTTAAGCATTTTCTTTAACAGAAGTTGGTGACAAAAAAAATACTGCAGCATATAAAAACCTTTAAAACTAAGAACATTGCCCTTACAGCATCTACTTTTAAGACAAAATTCACCAGAAATCTTAGCTTTCAAATCAAACACCCTTTCATCCGACAGCAATGGCGGTAGGAAATTTTATCCCCAAAAATCTCTGTTCGAGCTAACTAAAAAAGGCTTATTTAAATGTTTTGGAAATAATCCATTTGAAATAAGATTAGACAATGGAATAATCCATTTGAAATAAGATTAGACATTTAAATAAGCCTTTTTTACAGTCCGTTCAACCGATTTTGACTTTTATTGCGTTGGTGGCATGACAAATGGCAGCTGCAGTAAACAGTTGGTATTGTGTATTTTTTTTTACTTTTAATACCATCCTTATGCCTACGGTATAGAAGTCAAAAACGGTTGAACGGACTGTAAAAAGGTTTGTTTAAATGTGTAATCTTATTTCAAATGGAGTATAGTTCGTCAAAATGGTTCCATTATCCTAGGTAACGAAGAAAGAACATGTTATTTGATAAACTTATATAATTTCAGGTGTGGGTAGACGCGGCTGTCCAGATCTTTTACTCAGTCGGGGCTGGCTTCGGAGTCCATCTCTCATATGCCAGCTATAACACTTTTCATAACAACTGCTATAGGTAATATCCGCCTCGTTTTGAAAAAAAAGCCCTCTCTGTGTCGATGTCTTCCAGTTTCCAGAATACAGGGTTTAAATAAAGTAGCTAGCGAAACTCCGTAGACAAGGTGGTTGTCGTATACAGCATTAGAAAAAACCTTGTCCGATCCGAAAGGGGGCGCCTAGGTTCCGTAATATCATTAGGTACAATTTTTTTTTTCTTTTGAAAACAATGATATTATATTAACAGATATGATAAACACTCACAAAATAACCGAAAAAAGTGTTCCGCGCAGCAGCGGCACAAATTTCATTCATTTTTACATTTCACTATAAGTAAAAACGTTACAATTGGAATGTTATCGAGTCTTCACGATTGCGCGCTTATAACATATCTGTTAATTTAATATCATTGTCGGAAAATAAGTAAGTTAATTAAAATTCGCGGTTTTTTTTAATGGGGAATTTTACCGGTTTATTATATGGGGTGCGGGCGGCCCTCGTTTAGCGTGGGTCTACAAGTCATAACTTATGACCTCTGTAGAAAATTAGCTAATTTATAATGAACTGGGGGTAATTTTGGTACTAAAAACGTTAATTTCAAATTGCAACCGTTTTTTTTTTTTTGGTAATGTTATACCTATGTTGTACCTATGTGCCCCTTTCGGATCGGACAGGGTTGTTTTTACACGATGTAGACACATAGAATATTTTTTCAATGTATCATGTCAACTGTTTCAACTGTTATCTACTTATAACGCGGACGGATGTAAATGACCACCTTTTTGTTCTTTCAGAGACTGTTTGGTAACCACATTGGTCAACTGCTTCACGTCATTCTTTTCCGGATTCGTAATCTTTACATACCTTGGATTCATGTCGCATAAGCAAGGAGTCCCGATATCCTCGGTCGCTACAGAAGGTAAGAATTAGATTACCTACAAAATTTAGGTACTACTACAACCAGTTACATAGTTAGCTCCACTGCAGAACTGCGACTTCTCTAAAATACCTTGATTTTATTGACCATTTATTTGATAATAGCTTCCGCCCGCGGCTCCGTTCGCGTGGTATGTTGATAAAAAGTAGCCTATGTCCTTCCCCAGGATGCCATATATCTCCTTGCCAAATTGTATCGAAATCCGTTCAGTGGTTTAGGCGTGAAAAGGTAACATACCTACAGACAGACAAACAGACAGAGTTACTTTCGAATTTATAATATTAGTATGGAAGTGTGAATAAGTACAATTTTGGATAACGCATAACATCTTTTACGTAAAACGATTTTTTTTAAAATAAAACTGCCTGCGAAAAAATACTAAACTGCCTGCTAAAACTTTTTCAGGTCCTGGACTGGTATTCCAAGTGTATCCAGAAGCAGTCGCAACTCTTCCAGGAGCAAGTCTTTGGGCAATGCTGTTCTTCTTTATGCTTATCATGCTTGGATTAGATTCCGGGGTAAGATCGAATTTCCAAGCTTTCATTAAGATAAAAATTCATTCGAATCTGTTATTATTTACTGGTCAAGAGAGGAGCGTGGAACTGGTGACAAGATGAGCTGACTTCATAATTTTTAAACATGTCGAATCGAGGAGAATGAATGAGGAGAATAAATGAGTAAAATGGAGTAGAGATATGAAGGGATTTATTTATTTATTTACTAGCTGCGCCCCGCGGTTTCACCCGCGTAAGTCTCGATCCCGTAGGAATATCGGGATAAAAAGTATCCATGTCCTATTCCAGGTCATGGTCTACCCCTGTACCAAATTTCATCAAAATCCGTTCAGCCGCTTTAGCGTGAAAGCGTTACAAACAAACTCACTTTCGCATTTATAACAATTAGTAAGGATATACAACAACTTAGATCTATCTTTACAGGTTGCCCTAATGTGATTGTTAAAATAAATTCACAATAAAATAAACAACACAACATTTAAATTAATTATAACTTAACACCCTAGAGGTCGCCAGGGTAAAGTCGCTCAATGTACAAGAAAACAAGTCTATTTTATCGGCTACCGCGTTGAGCGTGCGCATATTCAGTACCTAGGTAGAAAAATACTGAATTTTCAGTAAACAAACCAAGATCAGGCATTAGCTTTCCTTTGAAGTGCATTATTTTCGTTTATCCAAGCAAATTCTTTTAATTTCTAGATGGGTGGTCTAGAGTGCGTGATAACTGGCCTACTAGATGAGGCGCGCGCTTGTGGCGCCACCTGGTTGAGACGAGAACACTTCACACTCATTGTCGTCTGCTTCTCCTTCTGTGTCGCCTGCATTAATATTACCCCGGTAAGACAACATTTCCACTTATCTATTCGAATTAAAGAGGTCCTAAACTCCTAGTAATAATGGACTTCAAATTGGATAGGAAAGTATTTTTTTTCTAACATATGGAAATCCTCTTCAGGGTCCGTAGACTCTTATCGACACAAACTGCGCGGTGTTCCTCCTACTTATTTTACCTCTTGGGAGAGTCCCTTCCACACTGCTTCTAATTTCAAAATCAAATCGTTTATTTCAAATAGGTAGGCACGCGCACCACCCACGCCCCGCAGCGTCGCCTCCCTCACACACGAACGCGCAGGAAAAAGGCATTTTTGAGAGAGAGAAAAAAAAAAAAAAAAAGGCTTTTTAATTCTAGTTGTTGTTTAATTTGACTAGTACCCTTAAATTAAAACCCCCGACAAAAACGAAGCATCTAACTAACGTTTTTTTTTTATAGCTAATAGGTACCACTCTTGATCAAGTCACCTTTCAAACAAAACCAAAAAAATCAAATTCGGTTCAGCCGTTTGGCAGCTTAGATGGCGCAGACAGCCACACAGATACACCCGTTAAACTTATAACACCCCTCTTTTTCCGTCGGGGGTTAGAAAGTAAAGCCTGTGTCTGGTTGTGAACTATATTTTTTTTGTTACCAGGTGCCGTATTATGAAGTTTTTTTTAGCCCCCATTTTTCCAGTGTGAGAGACAGACGGAGCTAGACAAGGCCGATAGCACCATCCCGTTTTCGCAGTGGAATAATGATGGCGATTAACCACTTCATAATACTACTCCAGATTGACATTGTGTTATCTTTTCAGGGTGGTATCTACATGTTCCATTTGCTGGACACCTATGCTGCTGGCATATCCTTGCTGTGCTCTGCTCTCTTCGAAGCGGTTGCTGTATCCTGGTTTTATGGTAACACTCCCCCTTCACTCTTACCAGTCAAACATTTCTTATTTGTGTCTTCATGAATGAGTTGTTTGCAGGCTTGAAGCGGTTTTCTGATGACGTGGAAGAGATGCTTGGCTTTAGACCTGGTCTGTATTGGAGGATATGCTGGAAATTCATCAGTCCTACTTTCATTATTGTAAGTTTAAACGTTTCCTACATTCTACTGAATTGAATATTATTGAGCAGTTTATATATCTGTTTTTCAAACATGGTTGCAGGACTCAGGACTTAGGATTCTGGGTCAAATTCGTTTGATACGAAAAATAAGTCTTGCTAACCTTTTTTTTTTTTTTTTTGAATTTGGGAAATCATCAATGACTTCTCCCGCTCTGGGCGAAGTGGAAGGGCGTGTCAGACTTTTACTGACCAAAACCCACCCGTGTTCCTTCAGTTACCTATTGCCAAGGTCCCGGTATCCCTTTCGGACTTTCCCGCAACCCTGGCAGGAGAATCCTAAGTCCATGTTTGAATGGTTGCAGGACTTTGGATTCTGGGTCAAATTCGTTTGATACGAAAAATATTTTTTCTTAACCGGGGTTTATATTTTGAAAGTCACTCTCCCTGGGAAGTCCTGTCTCGAAGCGTTACTACCTTTGGGCTAAGTTACAACCCTACACAGTATTCAAACATGTAGAACTAAACTAAATATTTTATGTTGCATTGGTATTCTATCTTATTAAAAATTAAAATAAATTAATAACTGCCGCACGGGTCGACCCATCAGGTTAAGCTACGCTTACCGGGGTTGGCCCGTGGATGGGTGAACATCTTTACATATTCCTCCGTGCCTCGGGCCGTTGGTCCCGGCTGTCATTCGTAGATCTTTGACAGTCGTTACGGGTCGTCAGAAGCCCGAAAGTCTGACAAAGGGGTATCGTATTACTCAGTCACTGGGTGGTGGAGGTCAGATAGGCAGTCGCTCCATGTAAAATTCAGCTGCATCCGGTTAGACTGGAAGCCGACAGAGTTGGGACAAGGATAGGCAGATTGATTGGTATTCTATCTTTTACTTTTCTTTTTTTTTCCAGGGTGTAGTCGTCTTCGGCCTCCTGTACCAACAACCGCTTCAATACCAGCACTACACATACCCGCCGTGGGCCGTGGTGCTGGGCTGGGGCCTGGCCTGCTCCTCCATCCTCATGATACCCATCGTCGCAGTATACAAGCTCATCTCAACTCCTGGAACCTGCCGAGAGGTTTGTATCTTAATCATTTTAGTCCCCAATTATATTATTTTTGTTGCTGATAGTAGCCTTTTAGGTACCTATACGAAGTGTTTGGGTAAACACCGTTATCCTTGAAACCAGTAGTTTGGTGTCATTTATAGAACGTAAATGAATGGAAAACTACAACTTTTTTTTATTACATTTTACCACAAGAGTATTTCACCCTATGCGCTAGGGCAACGAACTTGCGTCTCAACACAGGTGGGGGGCGCGAGACGTGACCTGACCGGCCGCGAGCGCGATCCCTCTCTCAGTCAGTCAGCTGTTTCGCTAGAACATGGTATCGGATAGAAACTTGTTTAAATCTTATAATGTTCTTTTTTGTTTTTACTCGGTCATTTATTTATATATTTATGTCAACTACCCATGGTTTGAGTGACAATGGTGTTTACCCTGACACCCTGTATAAATGGGGTTAGGTGAAAGCCATGAGGTTAGAAAATGCGTCTGATTCCAAAGCTTTCTAACTTTAACACCTTGTTATGCTAATTTACCCAAAGAATGTAATCCAGTGACAATCGCTTCGAAAGCGTTTCGAATTTCTACAACGACTTTCAACAGGATTGAGATAAGCTTTTCGATAGCATAATAATATGTCAGTCCTATACATTTTTGCCTTTTCCATCATCCTTAACGCTAATAGAATGTCACTTGTCTAGGGCCTCTGTTGGCAACAATCCACCAACCCGCACTGGGCCCGCGTGGTGCACTCCCTCTCACAGAGAGTAGGCATGTGTTCCAGAATCGGGAACATAATAGGCTGATTACCTATATTGCTGTTGGCAAAAGGGCTCTCTTCTGTTTCCTGTTTGATATGGAATACAGTGGAAATAATTTTTATTTTTCTATGCGTGTTCCAAGACAATGGGAGTTCTGATAATCGTCGAGTTTCATTGTCTCGCCGCTTTTCTAGTTTGTCACAATAATGCCTAGATCCTAGCATGTCCTAAGAAAAACTGGCATATAGGTATTTATTAGGGGAAGCAAAAAGATTTTGTTTCCGATCAATACTCTCCTGTTTTCAGCGCCTAGCCTGCTGCATATCACCAGAATCGGAACACGAGGCAATTCGAGGAGGCGCCCCCGTCAGTCGCTTTACTTGGAAACACTGGCTTTATGTCTAAGCGAAAATGAAAGCACATCTTCTTGAAGATACGACGGTCAAAGAGGGCCATTCTTAGGAATGGTTGATGAGAAATGGTGAAGAGTAAATCAAGAGAAAAGATAACTTTATAGCTGTTCATTTTTGTAAACTTGATTTGTTTTGCCAAAACTTTTTGGGATAGCTCCCGAATTTATCTAAACTGTCTCGATTTTTTTAAGACTCCGATGCATATCCTGAAAAAGCTTGTAATAAATATGACTTGATTTAATAAAAACATATTTTTTTAAATAGAAGTGTATCAGGAAAGTGTTCCATTTACGGTCTAATTGAAACTTCAGTTTCGGGAACATTTTAATGGGAATTTCAAGGTCAGTGGCATAACCCAAATCGAAGATTCTACAACAGGGTCTAAGGGACTAATATTGAAGCACATTATTTTAATGTTTTCTCAGTCCCTTCTTTTAATACGGAGGTCCCGGTAATTTGCACGACCGACCTCTCTAGGGGACGCCACTGGCTGTGTAAAAGGAACTAAGAGTTCTGTACATAAAATCTATAGTGTAAGATATTCCACTAATTTTTTAAGATAATTCCTGTATCGTAGTAAAAATGTATGAAGTAGTGATGTTGTACACAGTTCCAATATCGTCCTGCCAAAGTATTTATTGAAAAAATATATATTCTAGAAAAATACATCATGCTGTTACTGTTTCTATACCTAAGGGAAAAAAAAGTAGATTATTATCGTTAAAAATATAAATATTTATTTATATACCTAAATGTGAATTTTAAGAGATAAACGCTACTTTCAGAAATATATAATGTATACCTAGTTAAGTGTAATAACTAGAAATCTTGTGCTGAGAATTTTGTTTGTCTAATGATGAGAAACTCAACCTTCAACTTTGGCTATATTGCACACATAGGTAGTCATCACTTGCGGACACCAGGCCACTATACTATACATCTATACTTTAAAGGTAATGCAGAGCGCCGACCGTACCATAGACTCTATAGTTATACTATAAGTACTCTCCGTAGATTGACAACAATGTTTTATTTTAAAACCTACCTAATTACACAAAAGTGATGCGAATGTTTTGTGAAGCACCCGTCCCAACGCCGACGAGAAAGCGCTAGCGAAGCGAAGACTAGCTATCAACGATTTTCTCTCCTGAAACGTAACTACCTACAGTCGAACCAGCTATTTGGTGTACAGGTAGCTTGCAACTAATTTAAACAATTTTGTGAGTGTTTTCAGTAGTCAACAAGCCTTTTACGTCACTCTCCTAAGCCATAAGCTCAAAAACTCAAATTGCACACACAATCAAAACGAATTTTGACAGTGTAGCGGAAAATGAATATATTTTGTTTATCAAATAGCTTGTTCGACTGTATCTACAAAAGATTGTAGGTCTCGTATAAGTAAAAGGGATACGTATAATAGTTCATCGCTGACTGTTCACACCGCCAGCAAGAGCCGCCAAGCGGCGCTCGCTTGGCTGGCAGAACACTCGCTGACTCACTTGGGACATAAGCATAGGTACACACGGCTACACATCAAGCTATACATTTCCAGTTGACGCTGACCTCGCATTGTACGGAAAATCTATTCGATGCGAGATCAGCTTACACTGGAAATGTATAGCTTGATGTGTAGCCGTGTGTACGAGTGAGTAATTGCTTCCTCCCCGACTCTTGCTCGACGACCACACGCCAGCCCGGGCTGACGCTGAGCCGTCAGTAGTTTTAAACTCCCCGATCCAGCCTGTCGCGACTTGCTGCCCTCCCCCCAGCGACGCCTTAAGTTAGTAGCTTAGAGCATCTCCGCAGGACAGTCCGGTTAAGTAACAAATACCCTTAGTGGTAACCCTACGAGATGCCATTTCCAAAAAAAAAAAGAGTAATTACTCATCGCGGTCGCGCACTGGGTGGTCGTTGCTCGCTAACTCGTTTTTAGTTGCTAGCTCTTACCTACTCGCTTCTCATTATTCATCGCTGGCGGTGGGACAGATGCCTAACAAGCCATATAGAAATGATACAAAAACGTTCTATGAACCAGTCGAATTGTGAGACTTTGCCAGAGGTTGAGGATCGCTGCTAAACCTAATCATAAGTGCTTTACTTACCTAAACAAATAATTAGAGAACTATATCCCTAGAAACGCTTGTACCTAGATTTTAAGCATATTATTAAATAAATCTACGTCCTACGCTGGCTGGACCAACTCGCAAACAGATCTGTGACAAGCACAATAATTTTGTATATAACTATATATCTTTGTACTTACGTATACCTGAGAAATGTACACTCATGTAACTTGTAACTAGACCGCTTACTGTAGTTTACTTGATTTTTTTTACTTTATTTCAAGACCCTATTGAAAGGGTATGCAGGCGCGGTCGCAGCCCAAGATTTGGGGGGGGGGTCACCATTGGTGCCGAGGAATATTTTTAGGGAAATGGTTACATAGTTGATAGTCTAAAAACTCTAAAAACTTTTTTTTTGTATATGCCCATCAGGGTCACTGGCTCAAGTACCTACCTACAGTTTTTGTTAGTAAAGCACGTAAATCATTCAGTCTCTCGACAGCTTGAATGATTTGGGGGGGGGTCATGACCCCCCCCCCCTCGGACCGCGCCTGAGTTTATGTTAATGAATAATCACTATCCCTAATCTAGCCTTAGGGCCTGTCAATATGTTATGGAATTACGATTGCGATGGTTAATTACTAAATGAGTTGGGCTCAGTAGGTGGCCACGCCAATCGCGGCATAAGTGGGGTTTTTTATGTTCTCAGAAGTGCAGGTGAATGGACACTTTGGACTCTCCAAAGTGCTCCACTCTCTCAATATAATGGGGCATGGTTTGGTCAAGGAGCATCGCATTTGCACTGGGCACTGGGTGTCGGTTGGCTCATAAATCCCCCATTTTGCTAGATTGTGCTTGTAGTGGATTAACTTTTACACAAGATTATCAAATGCAAAAACTATTCAAATACCTAATTGTTTTTTAACCCTGATTTCTTAAATTATTTTTATGAGTGTAATGTGGCGCCCTAACGGGTCAAATAAAAAAATCTGTTATGGAACTGGCTCTCAAACATCACTAGATATATTTATATTTTTTAAGTTTTATTATAATGCAGTGACCCTTAAAAATGTGCGCCCAGATGGGCCAAATAAAAATGTAAGGTACAGTCATGGACTTTAATTGATGAGCCACCTGGCACTGTTCGTATTTTAGCCGTATAATGCAAATCGGGTTTATTCGGTTGCCGACACGCAAAGTCATATGTCTTCGTATTAGAAAAAGAAAATTATATTTCATATCTTTACCGGTTGGCTAACCTGAGAGCCAGAACTACAAACTTGACAGCAGAGTGACTACCCAAAGTCAACCAATTGCAGGTCTAGCAACAGTAACCTAGCAACGATAAACAATCGTTGCTAGGTTACTGTTGCGATAGTAACGTTAGCGTACGGAGAAATATTATTAGTCATTTCGACAAGTTCGAAAGTAACGTCTCTGACATCGATATTTCAACTATCACTGTCTTCAGTTATGTTTTCAGAATTATCGAGTTAATGATAAATGATTTTATTTCTGTAAGTAGGTTTGTACAAACACTTTTACACGTCAATCACATTTTTTAAACTAGATGAGGTCGGCGTTTCCTATCTGACTACTCTGAGAAGAAAGGCCGAAACAAACTCGGAGGTCACAGTCTCTTTTAAAGTCCAGACATAATCTTGGTCAGATTATGTGAAGACCATGTAGATTGGTGTCTGAAATTATCTTTTGAGGAAAGAACCACACAGATTGAGTGGACCGGCCCAGTCAGTGCACGCATTTGTCAGTAATCGTGCAGCTCAACTCCGAATTAAAGGAGCTCAACGATTTGATGAACAATACCAAAGAAAGGACATTTGGTTAGGCCGCATAAATTACTCAAACTGCCAGACTATGATTAATTAAAATTAAGAAAAAATAAATAATAAAAAAGAAAAGAAAGCTCCACATAATCTTCACATTCACAATAATTAAAAATAATATAATACTTTACAAAGTAAATATTCATGTCAATATCTGAATAAAATGTCAATGTAAATATAAATATAAAAATCCGGAAATAATCTTGGTCAGATCATTTGAGGACCATGTAGATTTGTGTCTGAAATGGTCTTTTGAGGAAAGAACCATACAGATTTGAGTGGACCTGTCCAGTCAGTGCACGCATTTGTGAGTTTGTGTAACTCAACTCAGAACTTAAGGAGCTCAACGACTCGACGAACAATACCAAAGAAAGGACATTTGGGTAGGCCGCCTATAGTACTCAAACTGCCAGATAAATAAAAAATATGATCCACATAGTCCTCAAATTCACAATAATTAAAATAATAATAATATTATACTTCACAAAGTAAATATTCATGTCACTGTGTAGGTATATAATAAAATAAAAAGTTACCAAATGTAAAAACCTTGTAATGAGCTATGATTCAAAGGAGGTCGGTATCAAATAGATTGGATGCAACATTGGGTTTATTTTTATCATTGAGAACTTATTAGTCAACCTCTATGGATAAGACTAATCCCGATTAAAAGTAATTTATTTGTCATCTTGTTTACGAGCGTGCGATTTGAGTTCGTGTTTAATCGTGTAATCTCGTGAATATATGAAACTGCAAAATTGAAAAGTTTGAAGGTGGCTCATCAATTAAAGTCCGTGACTGTACCTGTGAAACTAACTTTCAAACATGATAATCTTAGATACATCAGTGTGTTAAAACTTTAAAATAAATGTTTTATAATGGTTTGTTAAATTAAAAAAATATATGTCTGAATATGATGTGGCGCCCAGAAGGGCCAAAAAATCTGTTAATATTAAGGAAGCAACTCTTAAGATGATAATATGTTATTGTTATGTTATAATATGTTTCAACCTTTTTAAAGAAATTGCTTTTATTTAGTCTAGTTTTTTAATGTTTGAGTACCTAAGACGTGGCAAACAAAACATTTCACACTCAAAAGAAAAGTATACAGGCGGACTTAATGGTAGAGATAGGCCAAATAAAAATGGCTACCTACCGTTCGTTGTTATTGATAGGCAGGCACAAATTTAAAAAATAAATGTGAGGACATTACAAAAAATGTATACTTACAATGCACTAACTACCCATCTACTGGTGTTTTTGCATTTTTAAATTTATCAACAATAAGTACAGCTTGGCAAAAAAGAGTTTGGAAAAAATGAGGGCGCCACTACCGCATATAGGTCACTTCAAATGGGAAATGAGTAAAAGAATTTAAACAAATAGTTAAAAACGCTGCTTGTACTGACTCAAAAACCTTCTAGCACTTGTCGGCAAAGTAGTGCCAACATTGTCAACAGGTCTGCATTACATAAGTAAAATATTTAGTTTCATCTGTCACCGCATCATACTCTTTTTTGCCAAGCTGTACCTAATTATTAAAACAATTTTCGTTTTGTACGCTTATTGAATGCCTAATTACCATTATTTTAGTATTAATCATTTTACTAAATCGTGTCCTTCAAATTTTTAAGTAGAAAAAATTTACGAAATTATTTATGAAAATTATATAGATTTCTAAAAAAATGTGTATCGAAGGCAATGCTCCGGGCGAGTAAAAATAATTAGAAATTGTAAAAATGTAGTGTTGTGTTGTTCATAATAATAAATGTGTAGATTTTGAATAGTGATGTAAATAATAATTTTATTATTGTATTGAGTTGTCTGCAGCAGATAATGTTAATGTAAACTGTGTTCATTTATAAATAAATGTCTTAGATAACTACAATTACTTTTCATCCTACTACTACCCCATGCAGTAGGTACCTAGTACCTACCCAAGAAATTTCTACCTAAAACCTCAGACCAACAAAAAAGGAAAGACGGAGCGCGCCGTACATTAAAAGTGAAGCCACAAAACTATGCTCTTGCAAGTAAACACACAAGCTCACGCACACACCTACACTAAAACTATGCTTATCGCTCCTAGTACGTCACGAGTCATCGTCTAGTAAACATCAATAAAAAAAATAGAATTATGCCTTCTTGTGTAGTGAAAACTTGTAAAAACAATAGCAAATCACATAAAGTCTCACGGAATCACTTTTTACTTGTACGTACTTGAAATAACATCGTTGGAACAAAAAACCTCAACGAATGAACGAATGAAAGCAGTGACATAACGTGGGAGGGTTGCCATAATGTGATTCCAAATTTTCCCATTCGATTAAACCGATTTAAATTATGATTTCTTATTTCGAGTAATTATATTCCTGTTATCTTTTTATATTTTAGATTTCCAAGTAATATTGAATCTAAAAGAAAATGGATAGTAGCTATACGAAATAGCGACGTATTTTTTTTTGTTTTTGTTTCGGAATATAAGTCCTTCTTAACAATCGAGTTATAATACCATACTCAACAATATCCTACTCTTACAATATTATCCTACCCATACAAGATTATTCCCCAAATTATAGGGAAAAACTTTAAAAAATGACAACCCTTTTTATACACACATAGATAAAAAGGTGGCTTCACTTTTGATGTACGGCGCGCTCCGTCTTTCCTTTTTTGTTGGTCTGAGCCTAAAACATAACCGTGGGAAAACGGCCCTGGTCCAGGCCATGGTACGGAGCGAGAGGGCATGGGAAGCAGTCACCTCCTTCTGTGAAGCAGTAATGCTCGCGAAGGAGGAGGCGGAACGCGTGAGGGAGAGGCAAAGTTTGCGCCCTCACGCCCCAGTCCAAACCGAACTAACTATATCAAAAATACTGTACGCTCATGTACAACACGTTAGTGCTTAGGTATAAAACCAGTTAAGGTCTCATATTCTGTTGAAACTTCGGACTATTTTTTATATTTATTCTCAAACGGGTACATTGTTGCTTTTTTTACATTTTCACTCGCCAAACGTTAAAGTTTGATGGCGAACTAGCGACACTATGCTAAGTCAAAGACGTGCGGTTGACTGAACATAATAATAATTATTTTTTAAAGTAAGCACATCACTGAGGAACGTTACGAACGAAGCGCCATCTACATTTTCCACAAATTCAACTCTAGGACCGTAACCGAACTGAACCGGTAATAAATAAAATAAGTAAAAGGTTTGTATTTTGATGATATTTTTAACGAACACATAACTGGCGAAATGAAGTATAGACCCTATAGTACCTATACAGGTACACACGGCTACACATCAAGCTGTAAATTTCCAGTATAAGCTGACCTCGCATTGTACGGAAATCCTATACAATGCGAGATCAGCATAAACTGGAAATTTATAGCTTAATGTGTAGCCGTGTGTACGCAGGTACGAGTTACGCTATGGAGGTTAGCAGAGAGAGAGAGGTGTTCCTTCGGGGAAAACAGCAGTGATGTTTTGTAAGTGTTATATTTATTCAATGTTAAAACATTATTTTACCTATTAAGTACTAATATGTCCATCATCCTTTCAGCCGAAAGTCCACTGATGGACTTATAAGCCACCGAGTGTCGCCAGTTCGACCAGTTATTAATTACGTACTATGGAAGAAACAAATATCGACACACCGTAAGGACTATTTTTGCTTGCAGCGTTCGGCCGCTATAGAAATCTCATCAACCAATAGCAGCACAGCATCAGATTTTTGCCGAGTCCCTTGTTTTTGTAAATGAAAAAAAGACAGTAAAAAACCAGCTGAGATGGTGCGTTTTTTTTTTCAATGGCAATAAATATCAATGGGATCTTCAAACACAGCAGTTTCGAGTAGATAAATAAATTGGGAGCTTACCCATGAACCACATAATTATGTAGGATGTTGTATTTTACAAAATTTACAGATTACACTTTCATTTTTTGGGATACCCTAATACCCCGGCATTCCATAATATATACAAATAATGAGTATCATCAAATTTAAAAAAAACAATTTTTTAAGCCTAATATAATAAAAATAACCTGAAATGCGCACCTATTATACTTTTAGATTGTTCTAGAGCTAAATGGAAGTTTACTTATTCTCAACTTTATTTCAAGTACGACATGGTCAATATTTGTTTGGCAGTGACGCACGCGCTTTCTTCACTTTGCCAGATAATACTAGGTTACTATTTCAACGACAAGGCGTGCTAAACACAACAAAACAAACATTGAAACAAAATGTAAAGTTTAAAACCATTCAAATTAAGAACTTTCTCATCTTTGTTTCTTTTGTTCTATTCCTAGTGGTCGAAAAAGGGTGGTTTGGACATCTGTGATTATTGTAACGGGGCCTACAAAGCAGGGCTTGAAATACCGTTAAAAATATGGTATCGTTACAGCCTTCTGATGCGGGTATCGTTAACTAATAAATAACGTTATATTATTTACCGTTATATCTGGCACATTTTACCGTTAAACATACGTAACGTTAAAATCTAAGGTAACGATAATTTTATCGTTATAATTAGTTTTGTTACCGTCGCTCTCGTCCAATTGCAAAAGAATGTCAGATTGCATCGACGCTAAGACTGCCGTACGACTATTTGCGCGTTTAATAGATATTATCTTATCATTGCTATTCTGTGTTGTGCTTGTACTTGAGAATATACTTGGTTGGTTGGTCCACCGTGTTCTGTGAGCGGTGAGAGATATGAAGACGACAAACGAAATGGCAACAGCGCTGACAGGGTGTGAGAGTGAGAGGGGCGCGCGCGCACGCCGACCGCGGCCGCCTTTGAGGCGGGCTGGCAACGTCGCTTAAAATCGTACCGATTACCAACTACCAAATTGTACCGATATCGAAGTATCTCTACGGAAATACCGTTACTTAACGTTACTTTTAATGTGAATTGGTATCGTTTTCAAGCCCTGCTACAAAGCACACGAACGACAAAATATTACTTTGTATTTTTGTTTCATTGGTCGACGCAAAAAGGGGCTGTAAACAGATGGTCATCGTGCTCAAGGGATTTTGTTTTCGAAGTGTTTAGATATGGGCTGCCTCGATAGTACACACGGCTACACATCAAGCTATAGGTACATTTCCAGTTTATGCTGATCTCATATTGTATAGAATTTCCTTACAATGCGAGGTCAGCTTATGCTGGAAATGTATAGCTTGATGTGTAGCCGTGTGTACACACGGCACATGCTTCGCACTAATATTTACGTTAGGTACTTTGTATGTTTTGATTGCATTCAACTTTAGCCGTATAGGATTGCAATAATACGAGACTTTAGCCCCATTTATAATCAGTAATTTAGTTAACACTCGACTAAAACAGAATCTACTCGACTAATTACTAAACGAGCAGTTTACACTGTTCGAGTTACTAAATCGTAGAAACCATAGACACATACAGCGCACTTTTGCACTCCACTGGAGACGTGTAAATGTCATATCAGCATTTAATTAGTGACAAGCGTGAAGATTTTATATACGCTTGATTTATTAAATAAAAAGGTATTCGGCTATTATTAGCAATCGATAACGTAGTGAACGTAAGTTACGGTGTAATCGATAAAAGATGAATTAGGACTTTGCATAGCAAAAACACTGTGGGCTCAAAAGAATCTGATACGTGTGAACAAGGGAATTTAGTTCAGCTCATTAGCTGTCATATTATACTAAATGGCGGGATACAAGTGGTCCGAAGACATTACAATCAAGTTTGTTAGCGAGTATGTTGCACATGAGTGCTTGTGGAATACTAAACACTCACTATATAAAAACAAAATAGCCAGACTGGCAGCATACAGAGACATAGCAAATAATATGAATCTACCTAATTTTGGTGAAAAAGAAATCGTCATCAAAATTAAAAATATTCGCTCCACATACTGCCAAGAACTAAAGAAAATAAAAGATTCCAAGACGTCCGATTCTGGGGAAGTTTACGTACCTAATTTAAAGTGGTTTTCAATACTTAATTCAATAAGGAAAGAAGATGGTTTGGTAAGTATTTATTTTGATATTCATTTTTAACAAACTTATTAACTAAAATAATGGTTCAGAAGGCGTTATTTCCGTCAACTTATCTTCTGAAATTGCCAGCTCACTGCTCCCTCTCCCATGAAATAATCAGCATAGTCATCCCTGATCCGACAAGCGTCTTCTGATGAACACTCTTTCATATTTTTAGGGAATTCAGCCAGCCCTTCTATTAACAGTTCCCTCCATGATCCAGGTGTAATATTGCCAGTGTCACTGTCTTCTACATCCAGTTTTGTCACCTGTATTGGACTTTTAGTTATTCTCAACCAGTTGTGTAAAGCGCAACAGGTTTTAACAATTTTTTCTATTTTATCTGCTGTAAATGGAAGAGGCTTTTCGAAAATTCTGAAGCGGCTGACAAGAAGTCCAAAGGAATTATCAATGACACTTCTAGCACGGGACAATCTGTAGTTGAATACTCTCTCTTTTTCTGATTCTGCTCCTTCATACGGTTTCATTAAATACCTTTTTAATGGACAGTTATCATTTCCAACTATGATATGATTTGGTGGGAGTAAATTATTTTCTAATGCTTTACTTAAATTACTTTCTCCAAAAACTTCTTTAGATAACTTTTTCTTTGACCAAACATCAATATATTTGAAGCAATAGTCATCATCACATATAGCTAATAGGGCAATCTTGTGCCAATACTTTCCTGTTTCACTTTGAGATTTCATCACAATGTATTTCCCGTCAATAGCACCACAGCATCTTGGAAAATCCCATGTAGTCCTATAGTTAGTTTCAACAGCTTTCCAGTCTTCATGAGTTGGTTCCTAAAACAACATAAATAATTATTATTCTGGATGTTTTCAGGAAAATACAGAGGATAGTGTTGGTACCAGCTTTCAAGATGATAGTTACAATGGTGGTACTAACTCTCAGTGTAATATTGAAGAGTCCGCAGACAACACATTACCAGAAACGGACCAGCCTCGCTCATTAAAGAAGAGAAGACTGCAAGAACTGGCAACACTCTTAACAAAAGTGAAAGAAGTCTGTGCCATCAATAACACTCCACCTCCTGAAGAGCATGAGTTTGATATTTTCGGCCGAAGTGTTGCAGCACAACTAAAAGTGCTGCCATTAGAACAAGCTTTACAAGCTCAGCATTACATTCAGAGTTATTTGACAGGATTACGGTTGCAGGATTCACCAGGTTCTAGAACATCTTCACCATATTATGTAAAGTTTGAGCAGATGAGTCCTTGAGAGGAACTTTTCCAATAGTTTGGCAAGCATAGGGAAGCCCTGATCAAGGCTGGTTACCTACTTGATGAAAGTGGCTGAAATAGATAGACTGGGTGATGCAAAGGAATTGTATTAGTGCTACGTTGGGTTGAAAGAGGTCCAACATCAGGCATTAGTAAATTGATTGAAAGAATGGTTCATAACTGTTTAACTTTTTCTAAATCTCACATTATTATTGATTTCTGACAAAATTAACTATTGCAAGAGATAGCTAACTATATTATTTCTTACCTCACAATCTCTTCCGAACTTAAATCAGGCTATGCAAATAACACATCTTATCAGAAATAAATACTACTTAGTAATAAAACATATTTTTATTTACCTTAATATTATAATCCTTTAGAGCTAAGCAAATAGCATCACATACTTTATGGATCATTAAACAAATACTTGTCCTTGACACATTGAACAGAAGTTCTAGTATTCTCAAACAGCTTCCAGTTGCAAATAAATGCAGTACAATTTCAAGTTTGAGTGACGCAGGCAGTGCCCTTCTCATCACAGTGTCCGCCTTCTGAATATATGGCTCTACCCCTTGTAGTAACCAGTTAAATGATTCTTCGGTCATATGCAATGCAATGAAATGTTCTGTTGGACCTTTAGCAGATAGTGCAGGGAGCAGGTAACTATTTATATCTTGTTTAACTTTGTCTTTTACCCATTTACGTTTGCGATTTAGTTTTGCACCTTCATTATCGGCTTCCTCGTTGATTTCTTCGATGATGTGTTTTAAAGTTTCTTGGAGGATACCCCGCACTTCACCACGGATCTGCAGCCTATCCATGATGGTTAATAATTACATTTGTGATAAGGTTGCGGACTTTTCATGTTGAACTCTCTAGCATAAACACAACACACTCACCAAGAGTAAAAGCAAAAAATAAATAAATAATCCCAGATTTTTTTTTAATGTTTAAAATCTATGTATTTAATTTATTTAGGTACGATAAATATATTTGCAACGCGCGCCACTGGTTATTATTTAAAATGTACTCTATGAAATACATCAGTAAAAATACAAGTGCAAGGAACTAAAATACTGTGACATTTGACAACAAACAAATTATATGACATTGACATTTGACAATTATGTGACAAGTGTAATGTGTTTTCCTGTATTTTCCACATGCGCTTGCACTGGCGAAACATTCATAACAAAACATGTTGAAATATCTATTTTCTGTCAATGTTCCATACAATTTTTGCAAACGCACGGTTAGTATCATCGTTTGTGGCCCAACATTCAGGATCCATACACAAGACGTCTCATCGTTGTTCAAAATAATTCTTCCCCCTATGTTTATGGGGAATAGGGAATATGCATGTATTTTTTTAATATTTTTATTCGATAGTTTACATCGTCAAATAAAAGTAAAAAAAAATTCGACGGCAAAAAAGCAATTTAAAGTAGTTAAAAAAATGTTTAAAAATATCCAACCGATCCGGGCTATTTAAACGCTCTCCATTTGGCGCGCTTGGTGTGGTGACGTCACAGTTCGTGAAAACAGACAAGCAACTGTCAAGTCAACGTCAAACACTCCTTTTTCTATGAGCGTTTGACATTGACTTGACACTTGTTGATTGACTTGACATTGACATTTTGATTGATAGCCCGGATTGTTACGTCACATCCGCTCTTAGCCTTTTCAAGTATTTGAATTACCCACAGTTTTTTGGGACTTTTTAAAAATTAATTTCTCGTTCAAAAAGAAATTTTATTCAAAAATATTGATGGAGGCTTAATTCTGAAGTAACATAGTTTATAGAAAAAAATATTTGACCCATATTTGAATCACATGCATATTCCCTATAGCTTCCGCCATTTCATCCATATAATTATGTACTTAGCAGTCCAATCTAGTTCGCCATCATAGATCAATACTAAATAAATTATTAAGTATTTCGTAACATAGCTTTTAAGACGAAACTTCAGGGTAAAATATGGCTTTACACTTACAGAATTATAATCATTAGAATCAGCAATACCTCCATCTTGCAATAATCCTCAAATGTCATCATTTCATGGTATTCGTTCAATAGGATTATAATTATCAACTTAGAATGTTGTATTGCTGATTCTTATCGCTTATAATTCTGTAAATTCTTATTTGTTACGGTCGTGATTTATATTTTAATTAACATACAACCTGATACTGACCTACAAATTGCAAAAAACGTACAGCTTGGCAAAAAAGAGTATGATGCGGTGACAAATGAAATGCAGACCTATAATGTTGGCACTCCTTTGCCGACAAGTGCTAGTAGGTTTTTGAGTTAGTACAAGAAGCGATTTTAACTATTAAAATTTGTTCTAATCCTTTTACTCATTTCCCATTTGAAGTGACTTATACAACGTGCCGCTACCATGACGACATTAATTTAACACACGTATCCGATTTCGCGTATTCGTTTTAGGAAAATATTTTATTTTCATTAAATGTTATTATTTATTGATTTATTTACAATTTTCTAAATTACCATCCTGGAGCAACCTGTACTTAAAGAACTGTAGCGAAGAGTTCATTTGTCGGGGTCACGGATCATATGTAGGCGAATAAAAGGAAAGCCGCGCAATTTCCTAGAAATTATGCCGACAAAGGATCTTGACCGATGGAACGTAAGCCAGCTGGTAGGTACCTACATGAATGAATCTTTTACAAAGAGTGATCTCAATTTTGGTTATGTTTTTATTATTTAGTTTGTTTGAAAATTATTTTTTTTTCAATTTACGAATTATTTTATTTTATTATAATTTTTATGGTTACTGGCCACTAGCCCTACCCGTGTGTTAAATTAATGTCGCCATTGTAGCGGCACGTTGTATACGGTAGTGGCGCCCTAATTTTTTCCAAACTCTTTTTTGCCAAGCTGTAATAAAATTTATATTTTGCGGGCTACCGTATCGCATCCCCCTTAAAGGGGCTGTCAGAGTATTTGATCTCGCAACACTAGTCTAAATAGCCAATTTTAAGTTTTCAATTTTGGTGTGAAAAAATAAGAAAATGTCTATGGATGACATTTGCATGTTCCATTACACACAGAATTTCACTTAGCAAGACAAATATTTATTTGGTTTTCAGGACTAAAACAATAAAAATTATTCTTATAAAGCCCAGTAAATACAATTTTAATTAAAAAGATGAACTTCACCTGTATTTTATAATTTATGGATACTCTGATACCGTGCCGTTTAAAAAATAACTAAATGTAGACACTAAATTATGTCAGGATTTCAGGAACGTACTTTTAATGGCAGGCTTGTCATGTTGATTTCGATATTCCGTAATTTATTGGCGTAGAGAAATGACTTTTATAATTTATTCTCTAAATTAAATGACAAAGAAATAATCTATTAATAAAGGAGGAATAAAAACGTGCATTGAAACTGTGAATGTGGCATCCGTTTATAATTAAATCATCAAGTAAATATCAAGTTGTCACTAATAATATCTTAGAATCGATTTATTACAAAAATAATCTTGAGTTTGCCGTGAATATAGTATCGTTATATCAATAAAGTTATGAGCTAATCGTTCGGTTAAGGTAAGAGTTCTTTATCATCATGAATTTCGTAACAATTAAGTGATATCAAATGTTTCACAGGCCTGCGGCCGCAGGCCTTGTTTATATTTTTTGTCGCTCAAATCACTTTCAATCTTATCTTATGTGTTGTCAAGTAGAATCAATTTTTAAATACTATCGTTATCTTTTTTGTGTGATAATTATCCTTGTAATTTCTTGTAGTAGTGAGAATGTCGTTGGAACGCGAGAATGTGGGCGGAGTGCCCAGTGTGGGGGACATACGGGGGGTGGCGCTCCCCAGTGCGGGATCCGCGTCGACAGACCCTCGCTCTCAGCTGCTGCAAGAGATGAGGGAACAGAACTTTGACCTGATCAGATTTGCCTCATACAGAACCGCTTGCAAGCTCCGCTATGTTCAAAAGAAATGTAACTGTGAGTAATGTACAGTGTAATTCATTTATACTGTTTTTAAAAACTAGACTTATTATTTGTCTGAATAAATCTCTTGGCCACCTAAACATTTTCTGTTACATGGTACACAAATACATTCATCAAGTAACAAGTTTATTCGTTTTTTATTGGGTTAAATTGGTGTTTATGGCTTCCAAAATTATGAAACAGTTGAAGTAATATGCTCGAAATAGATTGAGTCATGAATATTTATAACTAGGTTGGAATAACAACTATATGTTTGGATTGATTGGACACCAAGGTTTTAATAATTCATTGGCTTAGATTATGATTGACTATGATATCTATGACAGCTCGGGAGTAGAAAGTCTTTTTACATAGGGTACTGTTAATCCCGGTAGTACAATCATCAATCGATATTTTTTCGACATCCACATGGGCGTAGCCATTGGCAAGAGCTAATAATTAATATAATATTTGGACCGAAATTTTCCATGGATGTAGTTGCAGGCAGAAGCTAGTATTAATTGAAAATAACACCGATGTAAATAGGAGAGAAATACTGGGGAAAATGAAGAAATATCATTGATAAATAAATAAAATATCATTTATTCTCTCTTCACAATTGATTACCTTAGAAATTAACATTGCAGTTAATACTTAGTATGTTCCACCATCGTAAGAGACTCATACCTGATGTAGGTTTTTGAAAAAACAGGTCACCAGGGCCCCACCTTGTAAAATAAGATCGATGTGCTAAACATATAAATTTTCTTTTCAGTACACGTAATAGATATATGGAATGTAATAGAGGCATTTCGTGAGAATGCACTGAACACTCTAGAGCCGACCGCATGTGTGAACGTAACGAGACTGGAAACGCTTGTATCTTCATTGTACCACAACTTGAACAAAAGACTGCCGCCCGCTCATCAGGTGTCTGTGGAAGCATGTTCAGCTTTGTTGTTGAACTGGTTGCTGTCCGCGTACAGTACTGGGTGAGTTGGTAATATAAGATAATGGTTTTGTAATTTATAATGTTCATGAAGAAGAACAGGGTACACAATTTTTGCCATGTTGGTTAATTTACCCAGGATTTTGTAATATCTTGATTTAAAAGAGTGTCCTTGGAGTTTCTTGCTCACTCTTCTCCATTGAGATAATTTTTTTGGAATTAGCAACATAAAATCAAAAGTGCCTTTTTTTTTTTCGAGTGTGGGAAATTATCCAATGACTTCTCCCGCTCTGGGCGGAGCGGAAGGGCGTGTCAGACTTTTACTGACTAAAACCCACCCGTGTTCCTTCAGTTGCCTGTTGCCAAGGTACCGGTATCCCTTTCGGACTAACCCGCAACCCTGGCAAGAAATCTAAAGTGCCTGATATTGGTTTAATTGAAATAAATGCCTTGAGTTTCATTAAAGTATTTTTTCTATATATACTTTTGTAACAAATTAATTGAACTATACTTTTCCAATAAAAAAAGGATTAAATACCTTTAGGATATTGTATTCCTACATCAAAATGCATAAGTACACGGCTACACATCAAGCTATACATTTCCAGTATAAGCTGACCTCTTAATTGTACAGAAATCCTATACAATGCGAGATCAGCATGAACTGCAAATGTATAGCTTGATGTGTAGCCACGTGTAATTGTGTTCATCACAAACTCTGGATTACAAAGGATAAATTGCTATTGTTTACATATTAACATCTTATTGCAAATAACATACTATCTGAAGTAGCAGTGCAACGAGAAGCATTGAAGCAACAACACATGCAAATAATATTAATTAGCATTGTATTCATAATAACATACATTATAACTGTTTGATATTCAGTGTTGATTGTCATTTCAAGTATGTTCTCAAGTTCATTAATTAATTATGTTAACTAAGCTATATTTCACCTGTAACTGATAAGGTTATTAGCAGTACCTACAGATAAAAATAGGTTTCACCTGATATTAACCCTTTCCCACCTATTGGATTTGATGTTTATATATCTAACAAATATTATAAACGCGAAAATTTGTAAGTATGGATGGATGTTTGTTACTCTTTCACGTAAAAACTACTGAATGGATTTGGATGAAATTTGGCAAACAGATAGTTTATTATCTGGATTAACACATAGGACACTTTTTATGCTGATATTCCTACGGGATCGGGACTTATGCGGGTGAAACCGCGGGGCGCTGCTAGTTATTTATATAAGTCTCCCTTACAAACAACTATCACATTACTTACATTAAATAATAAATCTCATAGCTGAAGTGTTCTTCTGCAAAACTTGTTGAACTTCTTCTATACCTAGTATTATTTTTCGTTAAGCCGCTGGTCTCTCTCCAGTCGTGTCATATTGCTGTCCCATCGGACTATGGGAGTGAGGAAAGAGAGAGTGCATCTGTCAAAGTCAAAGTCAAATAATTTATTTCAAATAGGCACATAAAAGGCACTTTTGAACGTCAAAACAAAGAAATAGAATTGATTCTAGTTGCCCCTTCCAAAAGTTAGTTTTCGTATGGAGAAGAATGGGCAAGAAACTCCACCGTTACTCTTTTTAAAAATGTTTTACAATATTTTGTATACATCAATTAAGTATATAATTATATGTGAAGACGATGCACCTACAATAAGATTACTGTACCACAAAAGGTAAAAAGAATTATAAATGGAGCAATAATGAATAAATTAATTACCAGATACATGGTGCTCACATATTTACAACGATTGTAAAAGTATACGATATTACAATAGTCCTAACATTTGGACGACACAGTACTGTACAGTACTGCCCAGTACTGTATTGACACACACTTGTGCACTATAATATCTCTCGCGCCAAAGGCTAGTTTCCGTTGAGATTAAAATGGCCGAAATACGGTCTGTAGGACTATATTATAGATTAAATTAAATAATCTGCACAAGTTTTGGCTGCTTCTTTCTTAGACTAATCACCAAAAAAACCTTGTTATAGATACCCAAATTCAGAGAAGAGGGAAACTCAGTTTTTTTAAGAGCTACCTCCAAACCCAACCACTAGTTAATGGTACTACAATATAAAAGGTGTGAAGTACAAATGAAAATTAACAACTTTTAATAAGAGAAAAACACCGAAATATGCTCCATATATTTTGTACTAGTACTACAATCGCTTGAAGTATGTTCTTCGTTGAACCTAACACCCTGTGTACATACATATAGCATTATCAAAAAACTGTCGTCCAAAAGTCCAAGTTTTACATTCTTCTATAGTTTATCATACAGGGTGATTGGAAGCTGGGTGCAAAGCCTTAACGGGGTGACAGTTGACACCCTTTGGAGCATTTTGAGCATGTTTTAAAAAGGTTTGAATGATTGCAGCAATTTTATTTAAAAAAAAAATTACCTAATCTACGCAAATTGTTTACACTTTCTAAGTGTTCTACGACTTTAAAAGTGTCTAGTATTTTTTTTTCAACTTTAACTGGAGCACTCTTGGTAATTACCAGTCAGAAATTGGGATATTTTATTGATATAAAAAAAAAGTTATAGGTAAAAAAAAAAAAAAAAAACACTTCGTCTTAGACAAGTATGGTTCAAAATGCTCCAAATACTGTCAACCATCACCCCCTTAAGACTTTGCACCTAGCTTCCAATCACCCTGAATAACTTCAATGTCAAATTATCTTGTTTCAGTGAGAATGTGGGTAAAATTCGAGTGTTTTCCATCAAAGTGGCGCTCGCCACCATGTGTGCCGGCAAGCTGATGGACAAGCTAAGATGTAAGTACCTTACGTACCGTACGTTTGTGTGTTGTGTATAAAATATGAAGGTCAGTTTAAACAATGATTCATTAGTGACTAGGCTACTGTGAGTCATCAACAATGATCCAACTTCTTAGATCATATTTTATGAGGATCTACATAATATCAAAGAATAAATAAGTAGCAGTATTATATCTCGGAGGAGCTCGTAGCTAAGTTATAACAGCCGCACAGGTCGATCCATGAGGTTAAGCTACGCTTGCCGGGATTGGTCCGTGGATGGGTGACCATCTTTATATACCGAGATTCCTCCGTGCCTCGGAAAGCACGTTATGCCGTTGGTCCCGGCTGTCATTCGCGGATCTTTGACAGTTATTACGGGTCGTTAGAAGCCTGAAAGTCTGACAACCAGTTACTGGGTAATACGATACCCCTTGTATCGTATTACCCAGTAACTGGGTTGTGGAGGTCAGATAGGCAGTCGCTCCATGTAAAATATTGGTATTCAGCTGGATGCAGCTGAATACCAATATTTTACATGGAGCGGGAGGTTAGACTGGAAGCCGACCCCAACATGATTGGGAAAAGGCTAGGCAGATGATGATGATTATCGGCAGCGACATTAAAATAATTACCTACGGCCGCTCGGTAGATAAACCTTCCCCGTCCGTGCGTAGGTACTGATATACACTGAGATTTTGAAGCGCGTCATTTCGGCCGTTTTCTATGATGATTTTAATAAAGTAGATATCATGTAGACACTGACAGGTGTCAATCCAATGGCCAATCTAGTTGGTTAATATCTAGCAAGACCAGTCTTTTAAAAACTGCTAATACTTATAATTTACCACAATCAGAGGCGGCTCGTCATAAAGAGCGCTGGTGCAGTGCACTCCCACGAAAATAGCATAATCTATATTTCTTTATTATAATCCTATACATACATTCTTTCTACTATGCCCATGTATACAATAGCAGTTTACTAGAAAACCATTTCCTACGCGTACATTGGGCGTCAAGTTGTAACGTGTGGAGCGCCAGCGATTGCGCTCCTATGAAACAAAGTTCAGTACGATTTCTAGCACTGTATTCAATGAGTGCGAAAGAGAAATATCGACACAGTCCGACGCGTGAAACAAAAGATTTTGTATGAGAAATTAGCCTAATTTGGAGCGCCGCTCACGCGCGACGTTGCCAAACGGCGCAAGGCGGCCGCGCACGGGAATGCGATCTATGCCTTTGCGCTGTTGCCGATCTTATGTAAACAAACGGTCGGCTCAACTCGGCTGTCAGTAGATTCGCAGTGTTTATTCTAAATAATTATTAAAAATAGTTTGTGCGCGACATTTGTGTTAAAAATGGAACAATACAGTGTATCTTGTTGTATGATAAGCATTGAAAAACGCTTAATTAATTCCATAACTGATTTTCACAAGAAAGTGATAGATGTCTTCGCTCGCCAAAAAGATCGCCGAATGGATTTTCTTTACAAATAAAATAAATGGTAAGCTCTAGTTCTACGTTTCTTTTTTTAGTGAACCCCCACAAATAAATATCACGAGCCGCCTCTGACCACAATGCATTTTTTCTGTACATTAAATGTTCAAATCAATCAATCTGCTTTGCCTTTTCACAACTATATCGGGGACGGCTTCCAGTCCAGCAGGATTTAGCTGAATACCAGTATTTTACATGGAGCGACTGTCTATCTGACCTCCACAACCCAGTTACTGTGTAACTCGATACTCCTTGTCCTTGCTAAGACTGGGGTTGTCAGACTTTTGGGCCTCTGACTACCCGTAACGACTGTCAAAGATCCACGAACCCATTTGTACTTTTCCCACGTTTTGGACAAATAAATCATCTTTCTTTCATTTCCTTCTGTACCTTCGAATAACATGCATAAAAACTCCTCTATTTCTCCAGACATATTCTCCCAGCTATCAGACGGCAATGGTCACCTGCTTATGAAGAGGCTATCGGACTACCTACGAGAGGTGCTGGCGTTACCAGCGGCGGTGTACGAGTCACCGTCGTTCAACTACACAGATTCGCTCGCACTTACTATATTCAATCAGGTTAGATTTAGATGGTTCTACACTGTTATATACTGCTAGGTCTGAGAAAATTTGGAAAACGACACCCATTCCGTGATGGCACCTCGGTAGTAGTAATTTGCTTGGCTGTAGAAATGTCAAGAGTCTAAGGGCGTTCGTCCAACGCCGCCCTCAACGGGACGTCACCGAGAATGAGATGACGGCGCCGAAGTAGCGATACATACATTTACTATGGCCGCATGTCCACCGCACGTCCGTCACCCGAGCGCCGTCAACTTGGCCGCCGAAGTTTCAACTAGTTTGGCGCGACCTAAAACTCGGCCCGAGATTGTGACGGACCAATTTGCCGTCGTCCCACCGGCGACAACCACTCTATCCATTGGTGAAAACAGCATGAAAATCGGTGCAGTAGTTTTTGACTTCATCGCGAACAGACAGACGCGGCGGAGGACTATGTTTTATAATATGTAAGGATAACCGCCGAGTTCGGTCGCGGTAGACAGCCGATCGCCGTCACCGGAACGTCACGTTTGGTAAAGTCTGTTTTTTAATCCCATCTCAACTAATTTGACAGGTGCAAATGTCAAACTCAAAGTTGAAAAAACAAACAGCAATCACTTGAAATGTAAAATTAGTCTACGAGATTAAAAAACAGACTAGCTAGGGACATAATCACCTGGCATTTCCCTGAAAAAATCCTTCATGTGCGTCGTGTAAAACTGCTTAATTTTATCTAGTTTACGATGCTGTAACATAATATTTCTTTGTTTAGAACGGCAAGATCACCGTGAACGATTTCCTAGACACACTGATGTCGGACCCAGGGCCGCCATGTCTAGTGTGGCTGCCATTACTGCACCGACTCGCCAGCGTCGAAAATGGTATGTTATAATAAATAATTATCTCGGATTAATTAGCTCGTGGCTAAGTAATAATAGCCGCTCGGGTCGATACATCAGGTTAAGCTATGCTTGCCGGGGTTGGTCCGTGGATGGGTGACCATTTTCACATATCGAGACTCCTCCGTGCCTCGGAAAGCAACTTAAGCCGTTGGTCCCGGCTGTCATTTGTGGATCTTTGACAGTCGTTACGAGTCGTCAGAAGCACGAATGTCTGACAACCAGTCTAACCAAGGGGTATCGTATTACCCAGTTACTGGGTTGTGGAGGTCAGATAGGCAGTCGCTCCATGTAAAATACTGGTACTCAGCTGCATCCGGTTAGACTGGAAGCCGACCCCAACATAGTTGGGAAAAGGCTAGGCAGATGATGATGATAATAAATAATTATAATAATTTATTTAGAGATAGTAGATTGACTGATCGAAGGATGTATGCTTGTCTCCATAATGTTATCCTGAGGTCGAAAAAATTTGCTTGAATAGGAATTAATTTATGTCAGACGTGGAATGATCCAACTAAGATCATGAACGTGAATATTACTTTAAAAATTTATCTGTATAACTCGCGATTTATGAAGCCAAGCACTTCTCATAGGGGTTGCTAGAAACGACAGAACGGTTACGATCCTTAAGGGTCAGTTCACACTGAGACGCGACGCGCACTTTTTTATGATCCGATACATTATCTAATTTATTTACTACACAATAAGGTACATGCGCTGCGCAGCACTGCGCATCTCAGCCTACTTTGACACGTGTACACGCTACCTCTGAAATGATATCTTGTCGTGAAGAAAATAGGTTCGATAATTGTTAAAAAGTGCGTGCAGCGTCGCGTCGTTTAACGACCCTAATAAAACTGACCCTAAGGACGTATTGTTTAGTTAAGTTTTCCTAAAATATAAATGCTGATCAATTCGCATGACTGTTTCTCTAATAATCATTGTTGCGCTCCAGTTGTCCACCCGCTAGCCTGCAGCGCCTGCCGTCGCAGCTCTCTCACAGGCTTCAGATACCGCTGCACGCGCTGCGCCAACTACACCATGTGCCAGGACTGCTTCTGGCGCGGCCGGGTCTCCGCGACCCACAGCAACGAGCACGAGGTCAAGGAGTACGCCGCCTATGTGAGTATACTAGAGGCCCTAGACAAAAGTGACATTCTATCAGCGATAACGATGATGGAAAAGGCAAAAATGTATGGGACTGACATAAGCTATCGAAAAGCTTATGTCAATCCTGTTGAAAGTCGTTGTAGAAATACGAAACGCTTTCGAAGCGATTGTCACTTGTCTAGGCCCCTGATGACAATATCAACTTCTCTTCGCCAACTTCTTCTTCCCAGCTAAAGCACTAGGAAGTGGTGAAGGGCGGGCGTTTTGAGGGACTGTCTTATGTAATTTTGACGTTCGAAAAGTGCTGATTCTCAGCCTAGTTTGAATAAATGACTTTAGATTTTGATTTTATCCACTGTACACAACTACACCATGTGCCAAAATAATCCGAGTCATACTTATACATATAATATAAATATTCCATGCGAAACCCCGAAATTACTACACAACTCCAATTAATAACACTTTTATTTCTATTCAGAAATCCCCGTCGAAGCAGATCGGCGCAACTTTACGCAAGTCATTCCGCTGCGTACCGGAGCGTGCGCGCGCGCAGTTGCCGCGCTATCCCGACCAGCCTGAGCGGACGCTGAATCTAAGTCATATTGTGTACGTATTTACTTTATATGGGCTTTATTAAAAATCTAATATTACATACTCTGTGTGCAAATTATAGAACCATTTTCTTTGATAAAGAAATTCTGTCCTCTCAGATCAAAGAAAGTTGGACCTTGTTTGGTTAAGTATTAAGACTATTGAAACTTCTATAATTCATATGGTATACACAATTATGAGTAATTCTATTGTATTCTGAGAGTTCAGGGCTAGGTCAATGATGTAATTCAATCAGAATCATCATCAATGATTCGCATCTAATTCAAATTTGTTCTTCATCTATACATATTATAAATCAAAGTCGCTTTACGTGTTTGTCTATATGTCCGTTTTGTTCTTCTAAACCACGCAACAGATTTTGATGCGGTTTTCACCATCGTGTAGAGAATTTATTCCGGAAGGTTTACGTGTATATTACGTAGTCGTATTAACCGTGCGAAGCAGAAGCGTGCGTGACCAGATGTATGAACGTAAAAGAAGTATGTAAGGTTCTTAGCACGTGGCGTTCTGTAGTTTATGCCTACCACTATGAAAAAAGGCTTCATGTATGTATGGAATTCTAATTATATAATTATTTGTAACATGTTGTGGTACAGTCCGCCGTCCCCGGTGCCGGCACACAACGGGTTCCCGGAGTACGTGGGCGGGTACGTCAACACCGGCTCGCTCGACTCGCGCTCGTCGCGTTCCACACATCGCAGTACGTATTAACTACACCATTATTTATTTATTATCGTCTTAATTTCAAAGGGTGTAAGGTTGAAATATGACACCATAGCTTGTCAAGCTTAGTTTTAATACTAACAGAGTTCAAAATGGCGACTCCAAGAACAGTGCTACCAATCAGATGACTAGAAAATTCAGTGCTACCAATCGCGTCCCGAGTCAAGTTATAATGAACGCACTGTGCCTGCCATATTTACGTCCGGGTTTAGTGTGATCATGGTAAATGGTCCATCGGCTATCTTCGGAAAAGCCAAAGTTTGACAAATAAAATTTGACTGATCCACTAAGAGAGAGACAGGATCAGTGCGTCAACTATAATTTAGTTGGAAATATAAATCGATTTAAATTGGTCGACAAAATTTTTTATTCGTAAAATTTTTACGTTCCTGCAGATAACCGATGGAAACTTTGGACGTTGACGTACTACAGGGAGAAATTAAATTCAAGGGCATCCTCTTAAGGGTACATCGTACTCATCCTTATGAGCAACTTTCATTACGGGACCAACACGGAATCGCAAAAAAAAAATCAGCTGTACTCTACATTTATGTTCGCATACTTCGTTAAAATGTAGGGAACAGCTGAAATTTCACCCAGTATATACTAACACAACAGTATTATTTCTAAACTGTCTAAATATTCCTTGTCAGGTATAGCAGAACATTTATCTCGTGGAGTGGATGACGAACATCGTCTGATAGCGCGGTACGCAGCGAGGTTGGCGCACGAGAATAGAACTATGGTTTGTTTAGCACCGTAAATACCGTATTGAATTAGTGATAAGGTATATTTTGCATTGGCCAAATACGCTAAGTAAAGTGGCAGCATGAAACTGGCAGACGTAAACAGTCTTATATTAGTAGCGAATCTAATATTGGAGTGTTTAGTCTGTTTTAAAAGCTAATCTATACATATAATAAACAAGCTTTGGCGGTTATTAAACAGGTTTTGGCATGAAAGCACGACAGACAGACAGCCAGAGTTACTTTCGCATTTATAAATGAGTAAGGATTAAATTCGCTTTTCATGTCTCTCTATATGATGGCGTTGTTCTTCTAAAGTACGCATTGGATGCAGTTTTCACTACAATTTAGATAATTTTGGCCGGAAGGTTTGTTTGTGTAATATTAAAGTTACCTAAAATAAATAAATATCGATGTTTTATCAATTCGTAAAAGCCTTGCGACGCGGGGGCGGGTCGCTGGTTTCTTATAATAGGTAATACGGGCTGGTATCCGCAACTCCACGTCAAAGCGCGTATTTTGCGTACGGGTGGGAAATCGCTTATTCGATCCACCCCAGGTCCTCCAAGAAGGCCAGGAACGCCTTGGTGTTTTTGACAATCTCACGTAGGGTACCTGGGTTACCGAAGAACTTTGCCCTGTATGTGTACCACCGGGCAGTGTAGTAGCACATGAGCCGCTGTCTCGTCGTCCTCCATGCAGGCCCTGCACAGCGGGCTGTAGCTGTGGTTTCTTATAATATTTGTATGTGTTGTTGCAGCCAAGAGCCGGCAGATCAGCATCCCTAACTCCAGAACTGGTAAATTTCATTCTATTTACTAAACATTTTGCGCATTTGTCTATACTCATTTTCATTAGTAGTACAGATTTGTACAGTTGTGTCGTTCCGCCAAATCATTTAAATAAAAAACGACTATTGTTACGACACAATAAAGTGCAATTCAGGTCGAACAGCGCTAATTACCTACAGTTATATTCATCTAGAAGTTGCCTCTCTTTGTATCGCATAACTCTATATTTTATGACTACGTATCGCTCACTGAATTAGCCCTACAAGACAAACCCGCAGCGTACTTGTAGCTTCATACCTAAAATGCGGAGTGCGCATTCTGCATTATTCTGTGTTAAGAGTCATAACATCTTCAAATCAATCGTTCATTGTATAAAAATATTTCGTATAGGGTCGTTCATCATCGGAGGGCTCAGAAGTGGACGCGGCGCGACAACAACGCGAACTGATCTCGCAGCTAGAAGCCAAGAACAGGGAGATCATGAGAGAGATCGCGAGGCTCAGGTACGCGTCTGTTTGTATTTTACTGTGTTTATTTTCTGCTGTCGAAGCAGCCGTTTATACTTATAAATCTTTAGTAACATGCATTTGTTGGCATTATACGTGACCCAATAGTTTGACCGAGCCGCTGTTCCGCACCTTAGGTAAGTGCGTGGCTCACGGGTGGCAGTGCAGGCCCCTCATTCGTCAACGCTGCCCCCCGCTTCACCGCGCATTCCTAAGGCGCGGAACATCAGCCTCGGTCAAACTATACCTAAAATGTATGTGTATTTCCACAAACTTATCTGTTGGGCGGTAATTTATATTTATAAACTTATGCAATATTCTTTGCTCATTCTAAAAACTACACCTTCATAGAAAACTTATCTTTTTTATAGCTGTAAAGATCCATTTCAATTCGATTTTCCACCTTAACAGAACTCTTACCAAACACTGTACAATGCCTTTTTCAAAATCAATTATCTTGCTCCTCTACAGACGTCAACAAGAAGCCGAAGCAAGCGCAGGCAGTGGTGTGGGCTCAGCGCCCTTAGTATCAGAGCTACGTCTGTTGCGACAACGGAAGGACGAGCTAGAGGGACACCTGTCTTCACTGCAAGAGTCGCGCAAGCATCTCATGCACCAACTTGAAGGACTCATGAGGATGCTCAAGGTATGTACACGTCTGTTAGACGTATACAGTATGCAAGGGTAAACACCGTTGTCACTCAAACCATGGGTAGTTGGCTTAAATATCAAAATAAATGACCCAGTAACAACAAAAAAAAACCTTATTTTCATTAAAAGATTTTAAAAAGTAAATATCCGTCACTGTCCCGATACTCATGGATACGCGTTCGAGAGAGCTGTGAAACTGCTGACGGCCGGTCATGTAACGTCCCGCGCGTCCCGCCCGCCCCGCCCGCCCCTGTCAACCGCCGGTTGCGGCCGGTCGTTGCCCTTGCGTGTAGGGTGAAATATTCTTGTGGAAAAATGTAGATTTTCTTTTAAAAAAAAGTTCTATTTTTCCATTGATTTTACGTTCTGTAAATGAAACCAAACCGCTGGTTTCAAGGATAACGGTGTTTACACTAACACCCTGTAGGTAGATTTATAGAGGTGTAAAGTTCACTCATCCTCTATTGAAAAGGGAGGATCCTCCGACCAGACGGTTGCTGTCTGGCGGGCAATTGCCCAGCGATTGATGTCGGGATCTTGTATATATGTCCATCGCACGGTAAACTCTAATTGCGCGACGCAGGATTTTTATGTGAGGTCAGGATTTTGTGTGACGTCAGGTCTTTGATGCGTAGTTCGCATGTGGCGCCACAGATTACTCATACGTCTGACAGACGTGGCTAGGTCGACTAGGCGTATATGAAGTACCTTTACTAAGTACCAAGCTACCTTTCTGCCTATCCGAATCGTGAAAATGCCATAAAAGGCATACTTAGTTTCGTACGGAAAGTTTAGTAAAGGCCTATTCAGATATAAGCGATATCGCTGTCGCACTTGGTAGTGATACTGATGACATAGTCAAAGTGAAGTTCTACCAGCGATAACGATGATGGAAAAGTAAAAAATCTATGGGACTAACATAAGGTGTCGAAAAGCTTGTCAATCCTGTTGAAAGTCGATGTAGAAATACGAAACGCTTTGAAAGCGATTGCCACTTGTCTGGTGCCTCTGAGGCTCTAGACAAAGTGACATTCTAACAGCGACAACGATGATGGAAAAGGCAAAAATGTATAGGACTGACATAAGCTATCGAAAAGCTAATGTCAATTCTGTTGGAAGTCGTTGTAGAAATACGAAACGCTTTCGAAGCGATTGTCACTTGTCTAGGCCCTCAGGTCTGCCTTCTCGTAATTAAAAAACGTTCACATTCAAGTCGCAATCTGTCAAACTTGTCAAAAATGTAGGTAAATTGACTGTATTTTTGACAGATTCCGAATGAGATGCCCCTCTGGTTAGTCACTTTGGACCAGTATCGCTACTGAGCGCGACAGCGATATAGCTTATATCTGAATAGCCCTTAATAGTGACAGAGAGTGCAGTAGAAAAGGAAAAGATAATAATTTAATTTTGAATTTTTATTTAAGTATAGGCCTGATTGTCTTTTCTAATCAAACTATATATAGATATATATTTATAAAATTCAGTTGCCATGTGTTAGTCTCGTAAACACTCGAAAATTACTCGAAAATTTCAATAATTATTTTTTTGTTTTGCTCGCCTCAATACTCAGATGGTTTAGAAAACTATAGGAAAAACCCATAGAAACAGCCGAAAAATTGAAATTGATATTTTGACAGACAACGTCTGATAAGTCAGCTAGTTTAATACAAAACTATTGATTTGACGATAGTTTTTATTTTTATTATTATTTTTGTTTTGTTTTATAGGTATTTGATACCTATCTTTAAATGGCTTCGATGTCTGAAGGACTAGGTGTTTACCTGAAAATAATAAGACATTTAGCAAATAAGTTAAAGGAAGATATTGTATTTTTTTTTTGGAAAGAAGTTCTTAAATTATCTGAGGCCCGAGACAAAGTGACATTCTATCAGCGATATCGATGATGGTAAAGCAAACATGTATAAAACTGACATAAGCTATCGAAAAGCTTATGTCAATCCTGTTGAAAGTCGTTGTAGAAATGCGAAACGCTTTCGAAGCGATTGTCACTTGTCTAGGCCATCTGCTCCATTGGCGGATGAGAGCCCGAAAATTTTGATCGTCATGGCACTTTGTACCTGTGCTTGGAAACACTAGACCAACGAGGCGGTAGAAATAGTATATTTGCGTTTTAAATTTAAATAAAAACTAGTTGTTGCTTGTAACCCATCTATGCGTTTGATCATATAGGGTTTATCTGAGGAACTGTTGAGTACATACCTTTAAAGGCTCTGCGGAAAGCACATCAACGCTGCAGGAATATTTGTCACTACACATTTTATTATTACCGGCCAGTTCACTGAAATATAAAAATATTATCAAATTTCATAGAAATTTATAGCGGGATGTCTTTAATTACTTAGCAAAACTTCACAGACGTGGCTGGTAAAAAACCGTATATTATACCCCAAAAACAAACTTGAAATTGTATTTGAAAAACATGTTTTTCCCATACATTCCAACTGCAAATGTAAGTTGGTCGATTAGTTGTCAATGTTGACATTCTTTGACAGTTGTATGAAATGGCTTAAGGTCAGTTCAGACCGCGAAGTGAAGCGTCACGACACTGCGCACACTATCGAACGTATTTTTTTCACGAAAAGGTATAATTACAGTGCGAGGGTTGACACGTGTCAAAGTACGCTGAGATGCGCGGTGCTGCGCAGCGCGTGTACCTTTTTATTTATTTATTAGCTTTATTTTATCCCTTACATGTTGTGCTTATCTACAGATTCTTTTTTTTTTTTTTTTGTTGTGTACTTATTCATTTATTTGTTAGTAATGTTAGTTTTGTACTTAAATAAGGTTAGTATTGTTAGTTGTAAGGGCCGCCTCTTGCGGTAAAAGCCTCCTCCAGACCGTTCCAGATGGCTCTATCCTTTGCCCGTCTTGGCCATAAGTTTCCGGCTACTTGTACGATGTCGTCACTCCATCTTTTAACTGGTCTGCCCTTCCTTCTGTTTTTGTATATTGGATACCAATTTGTTAATATTTGAGACCATCTTTCATCCGTAGCTCTCTGAATATGGCCTGACCATTTCCATTTCAGTGTCAGGACCTGTTTGACCGCATCTCTTGCCTTTGTTCTTTTCCTTATCAGTGAACTTTCGACTCTATCTTTCAGTTTGATGTTCATGTAACTCCGTTCTATTCCTCTTTGACAGGTTCTTATTTGGTTTAAGTGTGTTTTTTTGAGGGACCAGCAGGGCTAACATGACAAGCGCGAGAACGCTCTTTTTGTCGTTTTGTCGAAATTTGTCGTCGATTATGACGTCATTCTAATCCCTAACATGACCGTTACGCATGAGTATAACCGAAAAAGGCACTTTGACACTTCTCTATCTCGTGACGAGATACCGATGTAGCAAATTATTAAAAACAAATCATTTTTATGATAGCAACATCAGCTTAAGGCTGCCTGTCCACCGGAGCTGAGCGAGGCTGCGGAGCGGAGAAACGGAGCAATATTAACCAATAGTATTGAACAAAATCTTATTGGTTAAATCCTATTGGTTAATATTTTTCCGTTTCTCCGCTCCGCAGCCTCGCTCCGCTCCGGTGGACAGGCAGCCTTAGGTTCGGTTTCATTCATTCGATTTTACGCATGGAATTAGCATGTACTATATTAATTTTACGTCTACCTCTTTTATAACCGACTTTTTTTATTAAAATTAAACATTTTTCTTTGGCATGCCCAAATTAAAATACAAAATGACGGAAATGAAAATTAGTGGCACAATATAAGTTTAAATATCATTTCTTTTTAGATAAGTATTGTTGTCATAAATGAAAAAGAATAGATTACGATACGGATAATACGTGGATAATAATGCCAATGAATTAAATTTCATCCTGTATACTCACTAAATAATCACCACAAATAACAAAGGGGCCGATGATCGCCATTTGATAAAGCGAAGGTTGACGTATTGTAACAATCACCATAAAACCCGTGTTATTGCAAATTTTGTTAATCACCACACTTGCTAAAAGGACGGATGTTCAGTTATATATGCAGCTGAAGTTGATTTCGCTATTATAACCACAAAAGACTAATCGCGGTTAATCACCATCCTATTATGTTGCGAAGGTATGATACTGCCATACAGCCATAATCCCTAGACTTCACTAATCACCATAATTGCCAAAGTGACTGGTTATTACTGAAAGTGATGCTCATCTACTTAATAGTGCTCCCCTCCGCCACAATTTCTCTCGTGGCTGCTGAAAGGAACTTTCGTTCTAATGTAGATAGTAGTTTAAAACTAAGGTTACATATTATATTGCAAAATAAAATTATAACAATAAATAACAACAACAACTGCCATGTTATTATGGTTTTTTTTTTTTTTTTTGGTATAATAATTTTGTCTACTCATCTCGTCGTAAAAATCGACGACGAGTAAATGACAGAAGAATCGGAGATTATCTCGTGTTTAATTGTCAAAAGTCGAGATATCTTGGGTGTCATGTTAGGGTTTGTAGAGAAAACAACAAGTTTGACACAACGACTCGAGTATTTTGTATGGCAGCGCTGTCAGAAAACGAGAAAAGTGACGAAATAGATAAAAATTACTCACTCTCGCGTGAGTAGTTGTCGCGTGTGTCATGTTAGGCCTGCTGGTCTGGCACGCGTAGGTAAGAACCGGTGTTAGGCAGATGTTCATCGCTTTTGTTTTTAGTTTTGTAGGTATAGGACCTTTGAAAATTTCCTTCATAGCCCAGTATTTGTTCCACGTATTCTTCACTCTGCGATTGATTTCCTTTTCTGTACAAGATTTCATTGAAATTAGATGTCCAAGGTAAGTATAGTCTGCGACATATTCTATAACTTTAGACTGTACGGATATAGGTATTTCTTCACGGTTAGTCGCGTGTACCTTATTGTGTAGTAAATAAATTCGATATTGTATCGAATGATAAAAAGTGCGCGTCGCGTCGCGTCTCGGTGTGAACTGAGTTTTACTGACGTAGGGTGTGTTTTTAGCAATACACACTTGGTTTTCCAATTCACTTTAGATATTGGAAGAATGGTCGACATCGATTTCGCTTGCCAGAACAAAAAATAGAATAGAATAGACGTAGGGTGCCAAGTTGCTTAAAAATAATTTCCCTGACTTTGGAACAAGATAAATGAACGTGCTTACATATCGGGAGTAGTGCTTCTATGTGCCCGTTTACAATGCACTTGACTGTGTCCACTACGTTGTTGAAAATGCACTGAAATTGTTCAATTGTTCGTTGTCCAATACCGGTCAAGCTACCTCCCAGCGGGTTAGGCGCTGCTGAAAACAAGTAAAAAAAATATAACACCCTAGAGTCTAATTATAATACATTGTTCAATATGCCTTGCCTTTTCCCAACTATGTTGGGGTCGGCTTCCAGACTAACCGGATGCAGTCGAATACCAGTAATTTACATGAAGCGACTACCTATCTGATCTCCATAACCCAGTTAATGTGTAACACGATACACATTGGTAAGACTGGTTGTCAGAATTTTAGGCTTCTGACTACTCGTAACGATTGTCAAAGATCTACGAATGACAGTCGAGACCAACGGCTTAACGTGCTTTCCGAAGAACGGATGGGTCTGGATATAAAATGGATGGTCACCCATCCACAAACCGACTAACTTAACCGTCGATCGATCTGTGCGGCTGTTATTATTTCGTCAAGATTGTTAAGAACATTGTTATCTTATATTAATATAATTTTAATATCTTTTTTCTATGAATGCGCGGCTAGGCGGGGGGCAGCGTTGACGAATGAGCGGCGAGATGCCGTGAGCGTTGACGAATGAGCAGCCTGAACTGACCTCCCGTCTCGCCGCGCAATATCTAAGACACAACGGTTTCGGTCAAACTATATAATCTCCTGTAAAATATCACACGAGCTGTGCTGTTGCGATTGCTGAAAATGAACGACCAGAAATACCATACTGAAAACATGAGAATTGACAACATAATGTGTTTTTTTTTTTCAAACTGTGTTTCAAAAACATACCTCCCAATAGTAATGGTGGTTCGGTGTCCTCTATACAGTTAATGTATGTCAATACAGCGACCGACAGACATTGTATCTCGGCTGTACCTAAAATTAGAAAATATTTATCCTAGAAATTAATGCAGCTTTTTGAAGTTGGTCTCTTTCGGTTCGGTTTCCATATTAAAGCCTGATTTACACGGTGCGATTTGATTGCCTGTAAACGGTGTTTTCATGTGGTTTTGGCATTGTAATGACTGTTATCTGTTTTCTTTTTTAGTTTTAAGGTATATTTTGCTAAGGCTCCGCTGTCCGTCCGTCCGCCCGTCTGTCACCAGGCTGTATCTCATGAAACGTGATAGTTGGACAGTTGAAATTTTCACAGATGATGTATTTCTGTTGCCGCTATAACAACAAATAATAAAAAAAACAGAATAAAATAAATATTTAAGGGGGCTCCCATACAACAAACGTGTTTTTTTTTGCCGTTTTTATAGATAATGGTACGGAAACCTTCGTGCGCTAGTCCGACTCGCACTTGGCTAGTTTTTTTACAACGCCAGGGGACCGCAGACCTAAGTATTTGATAACCTCCACGCATTCCTGAGAAAAAGGGTCGGGGAAAAAGCGATCCTATAAGGGTTAAATTTTTCCTTTAAGAGGACCGGAAACCAAACAATTATCTTACCGTTAATGAATCCAAATCTAGTACAATTGAGGGCTTCCAAATACGCCTGATGCCTGCACTCATCCACGGTCTTCACAACCTGGACCGCCGCTGGCGCGAGCCTTGCTGACGCCGCACCCAAATAACAGACTAACGATACCACTATGAACGCCTTCATTTTCACGACTGACAAGTAATAATAATTATTCCCATTTATATTTATATAGATAAGAATACAAACAATACGTAAAATTAGCCGGTCAATTCAAGATAAAAAAATACAATAGCGTAGAATTTACTTTTAAGCTTGCATTGTTAAATAATTAATGAGTATTCGCAGAAATAGTACAGAAGGGGCACTCTGTATTTTAGATATGACACTACAAGTACGCGGCGGGCCCGTTTTGTCGGGCCAATTCAGTGAGCTTAACGTAACGATAACGTAGTCACAAGATATAAGAGTTACGCGATTGTAAGAGAGGCAACTTCTAGGTGAATATAACTGTAGGTAATTAGCGCTGTGCGACCTGAATTGGACTTTATTGTCTCGTAGCAAGAGTCGCTCTTTATTTAAATGATTTTTTCGGAGTGAAGAATCTGTATTGATCTGTGGTATTCGCTTAATTAGGCTCGTAACTAAATAATCTAAATAGCGTGTCAATCAATCTTTAAGGCTTAACGACACGTGTCCAAGTGGTTATGATTTTGTAATTACTACGTAACCTTGATGCCGGCAGCTATGGGCCTGAAAGTGTATTTACCTGGCCCATTCATGGCCCATTGGAGAGCAGTCATGGTGTCCCAGTGGTAACGTCCCCGACTTACTAGTTGCAGGTCGTGGATTCGAACCCATGCAGGAACTTTGCGTAAATAATTTCATCACTCATCTGCTCTCAAAACGGTGATGGAAAACATCGTGAAGAAACCGGCATGTCCTAGAACTAAAAATTCAAAGACACGTGACATCTACCAATCCGCACTGGACCCGCGTGGTAGATTGCAGCCCACTTCCTCTCGAAGAGAGGAGGCTTGTGTCCCAGCAGTGGGATCATTATAGAGTGATTATGCTTATGTCTTTGAGAAAAGTATATCACAAATACATCTTAACCTATTTAGATATTAATTTCAAGCACAACTCATCTTTATATTCAGTTGTTATACTGAAACTCTTTTTATATAAAAATATTTCGTATAGGGTCGTTTATCATCGGAAAATAATAGGCTGATTATGCTAATGCTAGTAAATAGCATCCACAGCAGTCTAGGCGTCTTCCAAAATGCACCACAACCAGCCGCGGCGGCTTTTCCAAGTTATCGGTATATCTAGCTTGGGGGCTTCCGCACTACGCGGTCTCCAGTCGATGACTCGTCTGCTCCAACGTCGATCGGCAGATCGTTAAATAAATATTCTAATTTCAAATATTTTTTGTCTCTTTCACAGACGCAGCAGTCATCTCCACGATCGACGCCGAACTCTTCGCCGCGCTCCACGAAGAGTCCGCCATTACCGGGGACACAGCCACAACCAAGTGCGCCGGAGAGGCAAGTAATCCTAACTAAAAATAAATATATATTATATTTTTACTAGCTGACCCGACAGACGTTGTCCTGTCAATTTTCTAATTTTCCGCGCAATTTTCTTAATTTTTTCGTTCATAAGAACCTTCTCCTGACAATAACAAACACAACAGAAAAAGAATTAGCGAAATCGGTCTAGCCGTTCACGCGTGATGGCGTGACCAAGGGAAATAGGGATTCATTTTTATATATTATTATATAGATTATAAATATTATAATATTATAATTACGAAGTATGTAAATAGGATATACCTAAGTGCTGATGTCCGAAAGACCTCAAAAATCAATAAGTAGGTATGTACTTTTCAACACATCAACACTCAGTTGGTGAGTTGTTTTAACGAAAAATCAAGTAATAAAAACTAAAACCCAACTAACTTAAAAGGTATAAACAAGACACCACAGACAGACAAATTAAAAATCCGAAGTCACACGTGTTACGGCATAAATCGAACAGATTACGTGTGACTCCGACTTTTTAATTCTTTTGGGGTTATAATATATATATATATATATATATATTTGAAATGTGCTCATTAAGCCCTTTCATTTAATACCCAACATGGTACGATTAAACCATTTTTTTTTTTAAGTTCCTCACTTTATGTCCTCCAGAGGGCGCCATTTTTAACTTCACAGCCTATATATCACCAGCGGACAATCACGACGCTTCTAACGATACTCATTTGTCAAATTGTGATAAGTGGTTTGGAAGATAGGAGGGAACAGATGAACATACATACATACATACCGGTCAAAATCATAACCCTTCTTTTTTTTTCGCCGTAGTCGGGTAAAAAACTAAGTATCATTGAGTTTAGAAATATATTTTAAATCTTCCCAATCTTAGCTTTAAAGTAAAATGTTTCGAGCGCAACCCATTGCAAGAATTTGCTTTGCAGCCCGCTTGCAGTAATACCAACGACTCACGACGAAAAACCCTTTGCTCAACCAGGGAATCGAACCCAGGATCTCTAAAAATTAACGGGATTCATTATTTTTGCAGGGAACCACCACCACGAGGAACGGTGCGAAGCGCCCCTCAAACGCCTTCGCTCGGAGAGAGAGAACGAATTGACATGTCACACAGTCTGGGTATGTAATATTTTGTACCGGCTCATCCCTAAATAGGGAATATGCATGTTCAAATAATGGTCAAGTATTTTTTTTTATAAACTACATATGTTACTTCAGAATTATGCCTCCATCAAAATTTTTAAATAAAATTTCTTTTTGAGCGAGATTTTTTTTTTAAATTGCCATATATCTGCGGGTAATTCACATACTTGAAAAGCTAAGAGCGGATGTGACGTAACAATCTAGCACAACAATCAAAATGTCAATGTCAAGTCAATGAACAAGTATCAAGTCAATGTCAAACACTCCTACAAAAAGGAGTGTTTGACATTGACTTGATAGTTGCTTGTTTGTTTTCATAGAATGTGACGTCACCACACCAAGCGCGCCAAATCGAGGGCGTTCGAATACCCCGGATCGGTTGGATATTTTTATCATTTTTTTTAAGTACTTTAAATTGCTTTTTATCCGTCGGGTTTTTTTAAACTATTATTTGACGATGTAAACTATCGAATAAAAGTATTAAAATAATACATGCATATTCCCTATTAGAAAAAGAAATACATAGGCAGCAACTAAATAATCAATTCAATTAATTATGTTTATGTAAAGGTATGGAAAGCATGGGTGATGGGAGGAACTTCCATCAGAATCAACGACCCACGACCAGTGAGTATGATAGTGCTTTTACTTTTAGGCTAACAAATCACGGAGCGGTTTTCACCCGCGCCCGCCGCGTTTGCGGGCCCGCAGCTTCTGTAGGATGTAGATTTATATGCAAAAAGTAAGAGCACATTTCACGACGCGTTTTACACCCGCGGCGCGCGCCATTGTTTGCGGGTCCGCGCGGCTGTCACCCGCCGCCTCGGTGGGTTGCGCCCGCACGCTCTGCGGTCGCTTGGCCGGCGACCGCAGTAGCCGGTGGGGCGGGGGGTACAAAAATCCGACGCCATCTTGCACAACCGCCCGTCTTACGATCATCGCCCGCCAAGTTATCGGGCGATGATCGCAACCGCGGTGGCTGAGGGACCTCGCAAATCGCGCAGTTTAGAAATTAAACCGCAGTTCCACGACCGCGGCGGGCGCGGGTGAAAACCGCTCCGTGAGTTCTTAGCCTTAGACTTAGGGCGGACTTAGAACGCGATCAACTGATTTAATCCCCATTCAAGAGCTGTCAATGTCAATATTGTTATGGAATTTTGACACTGACAGTTTTTGAACGCAGTTTAGATACGAGTATGCTGATCGCGATCAGTTTCATTGTGAAATTGGCACTTAGAATTTGAATGCATCGTGTCAACCGTTTAGTTGATATCTTTGTCTTTTAGGACACCTAAATAACAACACTTCCAAATAACATTGTCATGGTAGCAAATTAAATATTCGGTTGATTTAATCTGAGGCGCAATTCCCATAATTTTAAGAAATTCTAATATAAGTCTCAGGCCCGGACTCCACCAAATCCGATATGGGCAGAGATGTGCGAAGCGGAGAGGAGAGGAGATGCTTGACAGCTAGGGTGAATCCACCGAAGCTGTGCGGAGATGCGCTAGCACACACACATCTCCTCTCCTCTCTTGCTCCGAAGGTATTTTTGATGAAGACTCGATAAGACTCTAGCGTGACGCCAGAGCAATCGTTACAAATTTGAATTAACAAATCAAAAACTATGTGTAGGAAATAAATCCCATAGTGTAAAAAAAAAAAAAAACTAAATTATGTACTTGTTATTTCGACTTCAATTATTTCTGTTAGGTTTCCTTCCTATAATTCTTCAAAGTTGCAAAAGGGAGCTGAGCAATTCAATAAAATGAAAATGTAACGTAGAAAGGCTTCGATCAACAATATAGGGTACTAGATTTCCGAAGAGCGCATCAAAAACGGCAGGAAAAATAAGACCACAAATAATGTTGTGGTCTTATTTTGCAACATAGTTTTTTCGACCTTATTGCTTAGAAATTGTTTTATATTTCCATAATAGTATATTATGCAATTAGTAAATAAAGGACGGATTTAAAGCGAGAGTCAAATGAATCACAAGCATTAGCAAGTGAAGGATTCTAACGACTTAATCACTCCCTTCCGTCGTTAGAATCCTGAGCCACCCGAGTGCAGCACGGCCCTCGATATAAATCCGTTTTATTCAAGAGTTGCATACTATACTTTATACCATTACTACGAAAAAAAGAAAGATTTAAGTGACATTTAATGAAGAAAAAAGAAGGTTAAATTATTCGCAAGGAGGTTGTATTGTAGCATTCATATGGAGGTCGAATATATTGATGTGTTTAAATTCAAACACCAACATAGTGATTAAAAGTGCTTTCAATGAATAAAATAAAATTTTTAGACGTTTTCTTATTTTAAAAGTAAGTACGTTTACTTTTCAATCGAAGTAGTAAATATATTGCAAACGATAATCAACTTTATGTTTGAGTGTTAAGGTTTATAATCGCGTTATATGCAATCGCGGCCACTTAAGCGATGTGTTTTTGTTTCTAATCCATAATCTAGTGATATTGTTGATCGAAGTAGAAAAAGGTTAAGGAAATTATTATAATATCTTCGTATGTTGTGAGTATTCTTTTTAGGCTGCTAAGAAGGAAAATCTCAATTTTGATGTTTTCGGTATGGGGTTTAGCGACTTTTAGGAGGTCACTTTACGTACTGTAACTGCTAGGTAATTGCGTAACACACTTACAATAGCAATGGCTTTCATCTTTACGGTTCAACAACATTCATTGCGTTATTTACGTTGCTGAGCAGACAAATTTTTCGAACATATGAAGCAATGGATTAGTAATATCCTTCAAAATCATTCACATTGTGATTGATAGTGTGTTACGCAATTACGGTGTTGGGTGGATTAGCGTAGGCGTCTTTGAATGTATACGCTGTGAGTACGACGCTTACGCCGCATCAACACAACTTCGATTCAATCACGTTTACACGTCACTAGCGCAGCGTATGTATTTACGCAGCGCCTACGCTACTACCTAGCGTAGGCGCTGCGTAAATGCATACGCTCAGTGAGAAACCATTATTGATATCTATTCAAAATCAAGGGTGCTACTAACATCATTATATTTTTAGCAGTAACTTACACCTCATATAGCATAACTGTACTAACAAAATTGTATGTGTATGTGTCCGGTTTCCATCATCCAGTGGGCATAGACAACCGTAGTCTCCGCAGCGACCTGTTGTACGCGGCTGACTCGGTCACCAACGCGATGTCCACACTCGTACGGGAACTCAACTCCGGTTAGTTCGGGACACGATTTGTAAGGAATTTTTGTAGTGTCACCACCCTAATCTTGCATGTGAACAACGATGACCATCATCGATGGAAAAAAAAATACTCGCCGAATGCATAACCCTCCTCCTTTTTTTGAAGTCGGAAAAAAAATTGACAATACTTAGGAAAAAAAACAAATTCGAAGTCCTGGGAGCCGTCGGGAGTCTGATTTGGGATAAGAATTCTTTTCAAAAAAGTTTGGGATGTCTTCTTGGGAATGCACTGATAAAATAATCAACAAAAAATATCGCTTCGAAAATCAAAAATGTTTACAATAAATGAAAAGTTTTCACGGAGCGATTAAATTGCTCGTTCAATGCAGTAAGTTGCAGTTTTTAATAGTGCATTGAAGCTGCAATTATTAATATTCCAATCTTCCTATAGCTTAAAAATCAATAAATGAAATCATTTTAATTGGGACAACTAAGAGATCCATAAATTGGTAAAACAGTATTGTTAGTAAACTAAAGACGAGTTAGTGAGAAGATTAACCATCAACTAGACAACGAGAAATGGAAACTAGGGTATAAGTATTCTCACAAATTGCTTTATTATGGCGGAGGAAGTATCTGCCGCTAGTTTTCGTTAATATAAGCCTTCATAAAGGCGGTCTCATTCATGCAAAAGTTAAAACGTATATTGCAATAGGTTATGGAGGTGACATTGTGAAAGTTCGGTGTGTTTCAACATCCATAAGTGATTTGATAAATAAATAGTTGACTTTGGAATATCGGTCTGTTATGAGGCATTGGGCATGCTTGTTTGTTTCTTCAAGTTTTACTTACGGTTCGGGCTTGACAGTTGCGATTGACAGCTAATGTGAGAAAGGGACACAGACAAAGACAAAGAGATGTTTTAAATATGTGCAAGCGGGCTTTAGTTTCTGTTTTCATATAATATAATTAATTACGTCTATGATTTTTTATCATTTCTAAGTTTCTGTAAGTATTTATTGGCTGCTATTAAAATTTAATAAGGATTTTTACCATGTTCATATTTTTGGTAAAAATATTAAATTTAAATTATTTTTATTACATCCTATGTGGGACTCAAGAGACTACGATGTCGAGATACCATGTTTGCAAACATGTTTTTATTTGTAGTGTCTTTCAAAACTGAACATTGCATGCCTACTGGGTAATATTCCTTTTCAAACCTCCTTGGGACGGGGTGGCATTACCGGTGATGCCACCCGGTCCCGATAAGTACATCCCTGGTAAGTCCCCGGTCACAGATATTATAATACTACGTACAAAAAATATTGTTTGATTTTCCTTAATGAAACGACATAAACGCAAGTTAAAAGTGACCCTGTCATCACTTGAGTAAAACGCCATCTATTGCAAAAAACTCTCAACAAAATGATTAACAGATGGCTACTTTATCATTTTAAGGGTTCGAATTGTAGTAAACGGCTTAATTTAAGTTTTTTGTTGAAAATCCGAGATTTATGAGTATAAATACATAAATCAGCATTAAACAAAGATGTTTTGATTTTTACTAATATTACCTCAACCAAAATTTGTCGTATAACGCTTTTTAGTGATTGTTAATTTCATAAATTGTTACTTATGCTGCCATCTATGATTTTTATTCAAGACTAATTATAATTGGTTCGAGTTGAGACCCCATGCCCCGGTTAAAGACAGTTAGTCATATGATTAAATGAATAGTGTGTTACTAATTAAATAAAATGTCAATCGCAACTGTACCGATACCATCTAAAAAATAAATAGCAGATATATCAACAACTTATGTTCTCCTGCACCATTTCCTCAGTAGATGTTACAAATATACATGTTTTGCAGAGGGCTCCGATACGGAGGATACCGTAAAGGGGGACAGCAGAAAGCAAAGAGGTAAGATTTCATTGGACATAGACTAGTCACCCATAGAGTTGGATGCACCTTTTTTGGTTTGTTTTTTTTTTTACACTGCTCGGCTCCCTTTTTAGTGTTGTCTGTGTGTGTTGTGTTTTTTTACGTAATTATATTTTATTAGTATTTTGTTTAAGATTTAAATTGTATTGTAGTCGTAAAGAACATAATCTGGCTGCGGTTATATGACAGTTTTTGTTCGGAAAACCGGAAAGCGCCCTCTGTCGGCGCGACCACGCGTTCAGGTTCACAGAACACAAAGTGACATATGAACGCGACAATCGCGTATTCGCGTGAAGATCGCTTTTAAATAGAATGCGGGGATCGCTTTCAATAGAAAGAAATCTGTCACAAGCGATAGTCTCTTCCTATCGCAATTTCAGTATGGCATACTTGCGCCTATTCTGCGTTCGCAATTTATTTGCCAAACATGTAAACAAACACGTGTTTTAGTAAAAACTACTGTAATGCTTACACACAAGGTTCCGTTTTCGCTACATATTATTTAATGACTTTTTCAACGGTACATGTCAGTCTAAAATCAACCTTAGTAATAGTTGCATAAAGTTTATTTTTGTTTAAGTGTAAATAACATCAAAATTGGAAACAAGGATTTAAATAGACCTTAGGTACTAAGTACCTACTACTTTATGGCTTACTTATGGGGTTCGTTAAAGTAGGTATCGATGCTACATATACATCTAAATCATTTGAACAGTAGGTAGCTTGCAAAACGTGCCCACGGCTGACTTATTGTACAGGCTGTAAGGGTAAACAGTCTTGTCATTCAAACCATGGGTAGTTGACTTAAATATAAACATAAATGACCGAAAACAACAAAAAAAAAAACCTTATTTTCATTAAAAGATTTTAAAAAGTTTCTATCCGACACCGTGCTCGCTAGCGAAGCAGCTGACTAACTGAGGGAGGGGTCGCGCTCGCGGCCGGTCAGGTCGCGTCCCGGACCCCCTGCCAGTGTTGAGACGGAAGTTCGTTGCCCTAGCGCATAGAGCAACGAACTTGCGTCTTTTGTGGAAAAATGTAGTTTTAAAAAAAAGAAAAAAAAGTTGTAATTTTCCATTGGTTTTACGTTTTTTAAATGAAACCAAACCACTGGTTGCAAGGATAACGGTGTTTACCCTAACACCCTGTATAGAATCAACGCTGCTGCTTAGAATGCGGATCGTAAACGAGTACTAACTACTAAATTATTATTATAATCGGCTTCATCTTCGAATATTTTTTTTTCTGGTGTTATTATGATTTTATATAATTTTATTTATTTGCACAAGTTACAGCACTTTTTTTTTCTGGAATATAATTTATCTAACACCTATTAGTAAATGCAAGAATTATAGAAAATATATTTTGTGTTCGTGTAAAATGTTAGGAGTTTGCTTGTAATTTGAGGCTTAATAAATGCACTACCTCATATTTTGTATGAAACTTGTGTAAAAATAGAATTAAATGCACAATAATATGGAAATGTAAAAATAAACTTAGTATTTTTATTAATATAAGTACTCAATATCAATTTTGATTATTACTTATACTAATATATTTTACTGTTCCGTTGGCATGTGCACAAGGATGTTTGCTATGTTATGCTTCTACATTTATATAATTGCGAGCATACTTGCATGTCAGACAAAAACGACTCTAATGTTCCGAAGAATATAACATCGAAGAAGAACAACTAATTTTTATGCAGTCGTTTTTCTTGTTCTGAAGTTGTAACGATTGCTAAAAAAGCTTCATAATGCTTTCGACTTGAGTGTGATTTGTTCGCCTTCGGAAGTTCGGAAATAATTAAGTTAAAATCTGCAAGCTACAATAATGAATGAATATCTGCGTCGATCACTGGTCTGTTAAAAAATGTAAGCGTCAGTGGTTACATTTTTGTATAATGAGCATAATGGCATAATGAGCTTTGCTCGCCTATCGACTAAATTATGTCAGCACCCTGTCTGATACTATACCAGAGGGGCAATTTGCGTATTTTTAAAAACGTTCACATTCTTATCTCTCTATCTTATTCGCAATCTGTCAAAAATACAATCAATTTATCAACATTTTTGACAATTTTGACAGATTGCGACTTGAATGTGAACGTTTTTTAAGTACGAACGAGAATTGGCCTCCAGATAACATCAGTATCGTCATTGGCGATGTTTCTTTTCTTACACTGCCCGAGCAATTACAAATTAATCAAATCAAAGTGAAGATGAAATGTTATCACTTCATCAGATTTCGAGGAGGACGATGACAGCGACGAGCCGATGCCCCGGCCGCAGCCTCCGCGACACTATCTACACGACAACAACGTACAGGTACACACACAACCTTTATTATAACATTATACAAATCAGCTTAACAGCAGTTCACACCGAAACGCGAAGCGACGCGCACTTTTTTATGATTACACAATCAATATCGAATTTATTTACTACACAATAAGGTACACGCGCTGCGCAGCCCCGCGCACCTCAGCGTACTTTGATATGTGTCAACACTCGCATTGAAATTATACCTTTTTTTCGTGAAGAAAATAAGTTCGACTACTGTTAAAAAGTGCGCGCAGCGTCGCGTCTCTTCACGTTGCGGTCTGAGCTGACCCTAACGTTTTTTTGGTCATTGTGAGTAGTTTAGAAACAAGAAACCTACATTTTGGTAATCTTGTAAACTTATAGAAACTTTCCCCCATCCCTCACTGCTACTATAAACAATCACCCCTGTGTTTGCCTGTGGAGTCTGCTTTTTTTTTTTTTGGGTGTGAAATTATCAAATAACTTCTCCCGCTCTGGGCGGAGCGGGAGGGCGTGTCACTCTTACTGACTATAACCCACCCGTGTTCCTTCAGTTGCCTTTAAGTTACCAGAGGCCACGGTATCCCTTTCGGACCTTCCCACGAGTGGTGTTTGCTTATGATCCGATTTATAGGCTGTATAGTCAGGTAGTGGAAAGAGCTTTCTACTTCCATCCTGTTGTACTTGTTTTTAATTTCGTTTTTTTTTTTTGTAGTACTTACGTAATCTTTTTTTTGCTTAATTATATTTTTTTGCAATTAGCGACCCTCTGTTTTATTTCAGCACACCACACCCAGTGTTGAAATGCGATCGTAAGCTTGCTTGAGGTTTGTTTTATTTTCGCTTTTTTTATTTCCCTGCAATTTAATTTTTTACCGATAAGTTCTGTTCCTGTTTTCTTATTTGAAAAAAAGGTTAAAATTTTTACTGTTAGCGCATAGCACGGATTTACATTGGTATAAGTATTCAGAGCAACTTTCATATTTCTCAGTGTCATAATTTGATGTATACTAATACAAAATGATCAAAATCTGTTTGGTGAATCTAGCACTGCCTCGTTGGTCTAGTGGTCTTAAGCGCTGAGATGTTGGGATCGATTCCCAGGTCGAGCAAAGTGTTATTGGATTTTTCTTTTTCTTTGTAATTTCTCAGCCTGGATTTGTGCCTGGTTGATGACAATAGGCTCGCCCCCCTATTAAATGGTACATCTGGCGAAATGTGGCTGTACTATAGGTTCGCCTCTGCCAAACCCTTCGTGGATTACATGCGTGATGCTATAACATAAACCTAACGTTCCAGGACACGCCCCCGCCGCTGCCCGCGCGCACGGGCCACTACTACCCGCGCACATAGCTACATCACTAACGTATGTACCATAACTATATATTATATACTGTAACTACATACTACATAGACGTTATCCTATTATATAGAGTGCTACAAGGGTTTTTTGGCGCCTGAATGACATTGACACCGTTGTTGTTGGTACCTAACACCTGTGGAATTGTCACAGAAATTGTATTGACAAAACAAAATGGCGGCATTCGTTCTGAATTTGACGCGCCAAAAGAACTTTGAAGTTTACACTGGTTTGTTCACTAAAGCATTGCGGCTAGGAAATCAGTTGATGTTCATCTGTTTGTGTTGTTTCAAAATATATCGATAATTTTGTGACATATGTCGTGACACGCGATATTGAGTTGATAAAAAAGGTAACATTGTAATGACTTGTTTTCATTGAAAGAATTTGTTAAAAAGGTAACTTTGTACTATGCTTGTAATTCAGTGGCAATTTCACTTGGTCGGGCTATATTTTAACGATATAAAGCGCTGTCGTCTAATGGTTTGTGGTACTGGAATGCGTCTGACTCATGGAACGTAAACATTTGGGCCGCCATTTTGCACGGTAGACTGTTATCCATGATTCTGAAACAGAATACTCAGAATCGTCTGACGACAGTAATTAGATGATGTGTGTTAACATAAATAAAACCCTTTAAAAAAATAAAAATCATAACAAAACTGTTTTATTTATTTGATACAAAGGTTGCGAACCCCTGAATGTGTGTTTACAAAATTTATAGATTTTCATGACGGGGACTTTTAACGACTAAATTACAGGCATAATGCGAGTTGGCTGAAGTATATAAATATGTTAATAGTGACAAATTCAACTTTCAATCAATTAGAAAATCTGATTTCCATGCTTTTTAAATTAACGGGTGATTCATCATGCTCATGTCCATGATGATGTATATTATCGTAAATTAAAATAAATTTATTTTATAAGGCGAGATGTTGAATGTATGGATTTTAGTTCTGTATTAGAACTTATGGAAATGTACCTACAGGTTGGTGTTTATGTGGTCTTAAAAACGGGCTATTTGCTACTTAAACAAATGCTGACTTTTATGCATAAACAGGATCAAATTAAATTAGCTAAAGAAACTCCGCAGACGTAACAAGATAAAAGATCGCAACTCCTACTTCAAGTATCTTTTTTTTTTGGTTGGGATATTATCATATAAATTCTCCCGCTCTGATGGGAGCGGGAGGGCGTGTCAGACTCTTACTAACTAAAACTCACTGTTCCTTTATGATGCCAGAGGCCATGGTATCCCTTTCGGACTTTCCCGCGACTCAGACAGGCAACTTCAAGTATCTACACTCATCATCTGCATCATCCTGCCTAGCCTTTTCCCAACAATGTTGGGTTCGGCTTCCGGTCTAACCGGATGCAGCTGAATACCAGTATTACATGGAGCGACTGCCTATCTGACCTCCACAACCCAGTTACTGGGTAACACGATACCCCTTGGTAAGACTGGTTGTCTGACTTTCGGGCTTCTGACGACCCGTAACGACTGTCAAAGATCTACAAACGACAGTCGTGACCAGCGGCTTAACGTGCTTTCCGAGGTACGGAGGAGTCTCGGTATGTAAAGACGGTCACCCATTCACGGACCAACCCCGGCAAGCGTAGCTTTACCTGATGAATCGACCCGTGCGGCTGTTATTACTTAGCCACGAGCTCCTCCTCAAGTATCTACACTACCAACCTAAAAAAGGAACATCATATTTTTTTTTACATTTCGATACCCTTTACGTCATCGGAGTTTCGCTAGCGAATTTAATTTGACCTTATAAATGTAATCTAGGTTGATTTTAGAAATACAAATATTATTTAAAGCGTCATAAGTACGACATACAATTTAGGTGTACTTAAAAACTGATTTATTGGCTATTGAATAAATTAAACATGTTGACATTGAGCGATAGCTCAATATTGATTCTTTGGAAAAACACTCATTTTTAATGACATTTAAATATTTAATTATATAAGTATTGATTCTGCACATAGCAGGCTAGTAACTTTACCGTTAGTAGGACCACTAAAAATGCCTATAAATTATTAACATAATATAACTGTACCGAAGAGCTGTATGTTTGATTATTAGAGAAATTATTTATGTCTGTACATATACATTTTAAGGCCGCGTTCCGCTTACTGTGTCTAGTCCCGGAGCTATGAAATTCGTTTTAAATTTTATCTGTAAGTGTGGGAGGACTTTTTACTAACTTTGCAGTACTATATTCTTACTTATTGCTGTGATTAGTGTACATTTTTCTTCGGTGGATTTTGCAATTCTTACATAAAATTATTACATTAATTCTCGAACAACTAAGCCATTCTGTATCCAGCGGCGGAATTTAAAGTAAACATTAAATTGTACAATTTTATTATCATGGATTTCCGCAAAGTTACGCCTGATTTCGTAACTTAATTCTCAAAATAACAAAGTGAAGTAATACACTATTATTAAATTCAATGCCTTTTTTGTGGCTAGTACCTAAATTACTTATTCCGGAATACATTGACGAAAAATAATAATATACTCATCAATAATTATAATATTTTAACAGCCCACCTGAAGAATAATGTAACATAAAACTAAATGCATAACATCTATTTGTACTAAAACCGCTTACACTTATACTACGACTATCCTACGTCTATTATTTGACATATAATTCCTTTCCTGTCTTCCATGCGTCAATTCCTTCCAATATATTGTACAAACATGTCAATTGATACTTCCCTTCCCCTTGTATTTGTCTATGTTCCGACTTATTTGTATTATAAATTATATTGCTTATGGTGTACGGATGAATGTTTTATACGAGTAAAACAACCAAAAATATTCTTTGTTCATTATGTTCATTCTGTCTCTGTCATCTGCAAACGTTTGACAGAAATAGAACGATATATTAAATTCGTTTAGCGCTAAACATATTTAGTGATTTGTGGTGCAATTATGCCCTAAGATTTCGAAAGTAATAGGTACTTGAATTTTATTTGGCTACGACAACGGGTAGTTTTGACATATTATAAATGCTCAGCTAGCTCCTAAACTATTTGAGGATTACATGGGGTTTTGTTTTATCTCAGGCGCGATTTTCAAAATTAAGTTTCTATCTTAGTGTCGCTCAAAAAACTGTTGAAATTTTAACTAAATAGGTTTTATATGTTTGCCCAATATATAAAACATTCATACTTGTAACCAACGCAATAACGTTAAGCAAATATGTGAGGTCCTAATTTTAACTTGCACCAGAACTATATTCTACAAATGAGCCGTATTTCTTCAAACTATACTAAAATTATTTATCAAAAATATTGAGAATCTAAACTTCCAATTGCGTGCATAGAAATGAAGCCTTTTTAAACCGTAACATTCCTTTGCATTTAAAAACAAAATATTGACAAATATGCAGCTAACGTTCGCATTGCAAGCTATGAATTTTTCAACAACAATTATTATGAATAATGCAGCTAGCTTTATGCATTTCTTTTTTTTATGGCTTAGGCTAATTTCTGTGGAGATGTAAAAAGACAAACTCAAAAGGACAATATAAAAGAGCTTTTTTGTTAAATATAACCCTTTGTACGGTCAACAAAGAAAGTCGATTCGACGTTTTGCATGGATCACGGAATTACCATTTTTTCATAAAATGCTCTATAAATTATACAATTAGAATCGCCTTAAAGTCCTTTGACTGTCCATCCTTTATTGTGACAAGAACTAAGATCACTGCAATTTTGACAAACTTGTAAATTCACAGTTGAACTTGCAACCTCATTGTAATGATAACAAAGATCACTGTGAAAGGACTGTACTTAAAGTCCTTTCACAGTTATTAATTTATCTTTGATTTTGCATCACAGTCAAAATCACTGAGTTGTCTTTTTACTTCGCAAGCGTATTTTCGCGCCGTTTCCAACCGCCTTAACGTAACCCTTCGGGAAAGATCGGCTGAACGAATTCACCCGAAGTCTAACAAGTACTTAGTTTATTATCATTTGCTCACATCACTCATTGAAGACTGATGCATACATTGAATATGTCTCACCGAATATAAAAACCAAAATTGCTACGAGCCAAAATGTTTTTTTTTATGTGGCAGCTTCTTTTTATTTTTATTTTAGGTCTTGTAACATTGATGTCTATGATTTAATTGAATATAATAATCCAATATTGGATCATTCGGTTATTAATTATAATGATTTAATTTATATCTTATAAAAATATCTAGTTTAAATTGTAATTCGCGTAACACAACTGTGAAATGTGAGTGCGCCTCTGCCGAACCCTTCGGGAATTACAGGCATGAAATGAAATGAAATTGTTTATTCTGTAAATAGGATATCGGAATCGCTTTTACACGTCATATTAAAATAAAATAAAAATAAGCTAGATGACTACTCTGAGAAGAAAGGCTGAAACAAACTCAGAGGTCGCAGTCTCTTTTAAGGTCCAGACACAATCTTGGTCAGGCCATATGAGGACCATGTAGATTAGTGTCTGAAATGGAACTGTCCAGTCAGTGCGAGCATTTGTCAGTAACCGAGGAGCTCAACTCAGAGCTTAAGGAGCTCAACGACTCGACGAACAATACCAAAGAAAGAACATTTGGGTAGGCCGCATAAAGTCTCAAACTGCTCACAATAATTAAGGCTGCAATTGTTATGTGTCATGTGAAATCGTAATTCAATTAAATCATAAATATCAATTCAATTATTTTTAGAGTCTTATTGCGTTTGTACGCTTTTGACAAATATTACAATAACATAGTTTTACGTTTACGTACCTACCTAATAATTGCTCATTTCACACATTCTGCAAACCCGAATATCACAAAAGACAGCGAAAGTTTATAAAATCTTTATTTAAAATTGGATTTTCGGGTATATTTATATCTTAGGCTAAGTATCTGCATATCATTTACTTTTTTTTTTTTTAATAATATGTTATATTAGTGCAATATTGTTATAAATGGTTCGCGAAAGGAATCTTGCCGGAATGTGATCGAATTGTTTTTATTTTTATTAAGTTTTTACTAGATCTGTTATTTCGAAAAATTATGCGGCAACTGTCTTTTTAATTTTTAAATGTCAATCCAAAGCATATTATTAGATTAAGGGATAGTTTTTAAGTGATTAAGTACTTATAAAAGTCAGAGAAATAGAGAATACCTATACTTATTGTATTTTAAGGGCGAAATTCGTATAATGTAATGTAAGAAACAAATTCTGCGACATACTAGTCTTTAAAATGAATATGGTATTACTGCATGCATTTTACGAATTTCAGCCATACTGAAAATATGTTTTCATCCAATTATCGACCTTATTCCTCAGTATTTAGTTATTAAATTATTTAACCAAGTAATGATGAACTAAGGTCATAACATTTAGATTAAGAACCTTTCATTGTTTACTTAATTTTGTTATAATAAGCTAAGCGCCCCTCTCCCCCCTCCCAAACATGAAGAAGTGATAATTATAAAGTGATCAGGAATACTAAATAATATGACAGTTTTTATAATACATAGTAAAATTAGCCTTTTTATCACCTGTATATTGGAATGGACAAATTATCTACCCCCCTAAATAAATATTGACCCCTGTTTTTAATAGAAAATGATGTTAAAAATGTACCGCGTAGTGTAAATTAATAATTGTGTTAAATTCTAAATCAAAATATTTTATTTCACATATACCTACATAGGTATATATGAAACGTCAGGAGCTATTGCCATGGTTCCAATTGGTAGTTTCCATTTGACTCCAAAATCTGTTTTTGGAAACCTGAATCAGTGCAAGAAATACTAAAGCTTGATTCACACATATCAGTGAAACCAACGTTCCGACACAGTGCAAAATATTCTTTCATACATTCTCATGTCGGTGTCGGCACTGACACTGTGACACTGACAAGTGGGGATACGTTCATAGAGAATGTATGAAAGAATATTTTGCACTGTGCCGGTACTGTGTCGGAACTGTGGCTTCACTGATATGTGTGAATCGACTTTTAACCTTCGTCTCTGGGTTGGCTACGCCCGATGTCGATTTGCAGGTATCGCAGGTGACCATTGATAGCTGTAACTGCTTACGTCCTGATAGGCTGCCAGATTATCCTGAAATTTCTGCCTTCTGCATTATTTTCAGGCATTGACAAGCATAATCGGTATTTATTCTCCTTTTACATGTCTTTAAAATCCAGCCAAATACAGGTGAAAATAAGGCACAGTTGACACAAATGTATATGAATCATTCAAACTAATGTTACATAAGTACATAATAACCTTTTATACTATGCATACCATAGATTTTGTAATAGCGTAGTCACGTAGCTGTATGTTAACGTCTTAAGATGTATCAATAACTATTGTGTACTAATAAAATGTTATAAACTAAATCTTTGCATAATTCGTGATTTTGGAAAAAAGAAATTACCTATTGAACGCTTGGTTTCAGTATCAATTGTCGTGCCCCCAGGATTTGTCGATTTATGATATTATCCGGTCGTGCAATGAAGTAAACAAAAAACGAATATAGGTTATCAGTCGTATAAATACGACCGAGGCGGCACGGAAAACATTTGTCGTATTTATCCGACTGGGACGGGTTAATGATGCATAATATCTGTAAGTAGTAGTTTAAAAAGTGTATTGCATAATAAACGTGATGTTTTTCGAGATTAGACAGGTTTTTATGTAACTAAAATAAACATTTATTAATATGAAGATATTTATGAACCTATGTAAGATTCTACCAGCTTAACCCTCTTCTAAAAAATGAGCATTCTGTTACTGTGTACTTTATACCCCAATAATTACAAATTGGGCAAAGATTTAGTAAAATATCATCTATTTATGTATGTATAATCTATCTATAGGGGAAAGCACAAATTTCAGAAATAAAAAGAACACTCATTTTCTAATATATCGTGATCGTCGTTTTATATAAAAATAAACTTCCATTTTTTATCAATGTCGTATACGTTAGAACACAGAATCATTATGTACTATGTATGTAATAATATATAACCAAAATTAATCGAGTGTTTTGTATAAAATCTCTTCGAACTGTTCAAGAAAGGTAGTCTTGCTTTGTACTTATGCCGACAGGTGGCAGCACTTCATGAAAGTAGGGTCGAGATTTTAAATCAAATTGTTTTCAGTTACGTTACGAATTTTTGTGATATCAAATGACGCTACTGAGTTTTCTTTATTTAACTTCCAATCCATAAGATTGTTTCATTCCCAATCTTTGACTGCAGTAGCGACATTATAACCTAGTGGATCTTTTGAGAACTACTTTTATTTGACATCGCAATGACATAAGGCCTACATAAAAAGGCAAACACATAAATTCCATTATTCCTATTGAAAGGCGAAAAGGTTGTGACTTCAACGAATGGCTTGAATTTTGAGAGTTTATCCGCGGTACATATTTATTTATATAATAAAGATTATTGGATTATATTTAATATACAAAGTGAGACTGTCTTTCAGGCAAGGCTTATATGTACTTACACATGAAACTGTAAGAACTTTATCATTGCAATTGTAAACATTCCATTGCTTGTGAATTTGATGTTTTATTTCTACACCTTTTACCCATAGAACTATCTTAAAGTTCGTCAAGACACGGCCAGACTATGCAAATCTTTACACAAACTACACATAAAAACATCACGGCTAATCCCCGAAGGGTTAGGCAGAGGTGTACCTACAGTACGCCCACATTTCGCCAGTTATGTTTAAGTCCCATGTAATAGGTAGGAGACGAGCCTATATTGCCATCAACCGGGTACAAATCCAGACTCCTGGCTACAAAAACAAACACACAATAAAATCGCAACAAAGAATAAAATCGAATATTTCTGGACGGCACGCGTCCAAGCCTACTATGTTCTTAAGGTTTAGCCCAGAAATTAGTGACGAAAATTGAAACATGAAACATGATCCTAAATGAAAACAAGTGAAACAACAAAATGTACATAAAATACTAATTTATTTCTAAGTAACAAAAACATTACATAACACGAGAGATTCATTTGTCAAAGAATTTTGACAATTCATATAAAATACATACAAAAAGATATTCTTTAATAAATGGCACAAATAATATCTGTTAGTCTTCACGCATATAATATTACTAGCTGCCGCCCGCGACTTCGTCTGCGATCCAGGATGAAAAGTAGCCTATATAATTCTCCAGGTCATGGTCTACCCTTGTGCCAAATTTCATCCAAATCCGTCCAGCCGTTTTAGCGTGAAAGATTAAGAAACAAAGAAACTCGCTTTCGCATTTATAATATTAGGATTGTTCTATAAAAAATATATTATTATACGTCTTGTAGAATAAAACCTGAAAAGTGGCAACCGAGGTCATGATATATTATTGTGGCCCTTTATTTAAATGTTATATAAAACATTTAGATCGTTATAAATAATATTATTTTTTCCTTTATTTTTTAAATACACTTAGATTACATTTTTGAATATTAGAATATAAAAATTTAAAACATTCAAAAATATAAAAAAATAGTAGCCCACCGGTATCGGGAACAGGGTCCAAGCAATATAATATTATTATTATATAAAATGAAAAAAAAAATATCTTAGCCCAAAGTCATCCTGTATGGGCCTCTCCCAGTCTGTGGCCTTAAAAAATGGCGTCAATTTTGGTGGATACCAAGAAGACGCTATACATACAATTACGCAGCTGAGTATTTGTGCAAGCTCACTCACAAACTTACATACATTAATATTCTATGCTGTAACTACAAGTCTTTAGATCCTAGATGTTAGTAGGTGACTAGCTGGCTTTATGAGAAACCTGAGCATGGGCAAAGCCAGCGCCGACATTCAGCTCTTCGACACCAAAAAACTGAGTGAGCTTACCGTATTCAAAACGCTTAATTAAAACAAAACTACATCTATACACATTCAAGTGCAAAATATCACTGCTAAGCCAACGTTCAAATGTAACCGAACTAGCAATCAATACTTTTACAAGCGACACCTAACCTCAAAATAATACCGACATGACAGATGACGTCATATTCTACAATTTTGTGACGTCAGCTTCGCAGTCTTTTTCTTTGCTCTTGATTTTCTTGTCTTTGCCTCCGATCTCCGCGTAGATTTCGTCTAGGGACCTCATCTTGGTCTCTGGGACTACGCAGGCGATGTAAATGGTGCTGACTAGGCAAACGCCTGAGAATAGCCAGAAGATAAAGTAGAGGCCCACTGAGGCGGCGAGCGGCTGGAACACTCGCAGTTCTACTGACATCAGACAGCACGCGAACGAGATTACTATTGCTGTAACTGTGCCGCGGAGCTAGAAAAGAAGAATTATTTATTTTAGTTCCAATCTCAATCCATCTTCCAGAATTTTAGATAGGCAAGTAAATTGGATTATTTCAACTTTCAGTCATAAACCAACAGCTATGAAGGATAAATACAGGAACTACAAGTATAGGTGTTAGTCTAAGTGCATGGATCTTTACTGGGTAACAGAATTTGAACTTTATTAAGCAACACATGGTAACGATGCCCAAATACACCTCCTGTTCCTTAGGACGAAAGCGGATTGGTGACAGCAAATCGATCTCTGTTGAGAGGTAGCTAATCATAAAAATAACTGAAGTGTACAAACCTGGAAGGAGAACATCTCAGTCATAATTACGAAGGGCACAGGCTGCAACCCAGCCGCGTCGCAGTATATGCACAAGCAGAGCGCGACGATTGGGACCCACGATGCGGTCTCTGTGACGGCACCCACGTGCGCGTAGAACCACGCGCCAAGTGCACACATAGCTATGCCGGAGACCAGGCAGGTTGTGCCGAGTAGTGGCTGGGGATTAAAAAAAAGGTTAATAAGTAGATAGAGTAAGTAGGTATACTTAAGTATGTACATTTTATTTGTCACCAGCAGCTTTTACCAGGTTATCTACGAAGCAGCAGGCACCCGCCGGCATTGGCCTTGCTAAAGATGATCCTCCCTCAGACCATACCTACTTCTCTTATATTCCCATAAAATCAAAGTCATATTCCTCCCAGTCCTATCCACAAGCAATTGCACCAGTCCTAAGACTGCTGATTGGTAGTATGGGGGCACCCCTAGCACGTCTGGCCGTACTGAGCAGCCCCCCCACGCTGATTGGTAGTATAGGGGCACCCCTAGCACGTCTGGCCGTACTGAGCAGCCCCCCCACACACAAACCTTACTAATTATCATGGCATCTCACCTTCCTCCCAGTCCTTTCCACAAGACTAGACGCAGTACAAGATCCCACGAATTGCACCAGCCCCAACACTGCAGCCTGTTGGTTGGCAGTAAGCAGGCACCCTCCAGCACTCGCCTTGCTAAAGATCAGTGATGCGAAGTGCAGGACGGCGAGACAGCCGCATAGCTCCCGCGCTACCGTGATGATGAGGACTATGCGGAACGCACGGAAGGTACTGCGGTCTGTTACTGTAGAAAAATAGTTAAGTCAGGTTTGTGATATGAAATTATTTGTTAGTTTCCTACTAACAAATAATTTCATATCTAACATACTTACAATAATATTAATTATTTGCAAAAATACGTTTCTACCTGCAATAAGTTCACCAAATAATATACTTAGGTGACCTACATTGTAAGATGCCGTCTTAATCTATGGTATCTTATTTGAAGGTTTTTATTAGTAAAGAAATGCGTAGTTAAATACAAAAAAGTTGTCTGTGCTAAGATGTAATGGACTAGTTCGCGGCTATCAAGCGGAGTGCAGGGTTCGATTCCTTTCATTTAATTTTGTTATGAATTTATCAGTAGCAGTCATTGTTGGGGTTGGAGCGGTAGCACACGGCGTATTTTAAACGCGCAGACGACGCGCGTTTCACAGTTTTTCTTCGCCGTCCGAAGTCAAGTTTCAAGTCAAGTTCTTGAAACGCACGTCGTCTGCGCGTTTAAAATACGCCGTGGGCTATCGCTCTTACATAGATTTGCCGAGTTCATCAGCAATCAGGTATGACGTACGTTACAACAGTACCTACACTTCTTTTAACTGAATTGGTCGTACATAGGTACGCCCAAATACAACGCTTTAAAATGGGCAACTATATAGCTTCATCTTTGTGACCGACTGACCCACTATAATCACTAATCACACCTTCACATATTTTATTGTGTGCGTGCGAAATAGCATCATTTGTGCCGTGTTTCTTTTGTTTTTGTGTGGGTTTCAGGAGAGGGGAAAAGGTGGTTACACTGGTTTGAACTTGAACAAAGAGTGAAGGCATAGGTATCCTAACCTATCTATGGAGCGACAAGTTTTTTTTTTTTTTTTTTTCGGACTATTCCGCAACATGGGCCGACACCTTAACGATTCAAAAGTGCCTGTAATAAGTTCATGCTTTGATTGAGGACATTGAGGATGAGTTTGACGTACAAGCGACCAAAAGCCAGCATCTACAATTCTACAGTCTACTCAGCCGTAAGTTTTTACGTCCGGATGCTCTTCATAACGGTGGCCGGTGGGTGCGTGTTAAAAGCGTGGGAATGCACATAAAGCGAGACCCTACAATGACGCAGTGCTGCGGGTGTGGGTGCCATGTGCTTGTTTATATAACCCGTTTCAGACACTGTTGTTAGAAAATAGATAGCTAAGCGTGCCCGGCAGGGTCCATAATGCTATTTATTTATTTTATTTATTCTGTCGATCAAGGTAGGATATTGTACCTGTATCGTAAATTTAGGAAGGCGCGCGTGCCACCTGGTAGCTTCGAGGACTTATCACTAAAGATGCAAATAAGTCTAAATAGACAGTCAAAGTTGTGAACTCGTCGAAATAAATAGCGTCCAACTGTTGGCCGCTAAATGCACGCGCACTAGAAAAGCTCAATGGCAGCACAATGACGTGGCGCGAGTGTAAGACGTAGCTGTCACGCACACTAGCATACCTACCAAAGTTGGCTTGTTTGTTTTAGTTCTTTTGCAGCGCGACTATAGACTATACTCTATTTAGACTGTAGACATATAAATAATCAAAGTTTACCACCTGTTTAATATGTATATTATGGATTGCAATAAAGATGAAAATTTAATTGATTAATACACCCTAAGTTTTGTAGGACGTGTGTGTGATAAATTTAATCTCTACTGTTTCATTTAGCTCCTACAAAAAAAACGGCCACCGATTGTACCTAGGTATGCTGTGAAGGTATATCGTTATCGGCTAGTTATTCTTTTACTAGGTACCTACTGGCAAAAGACGGTAGTGTTCATAATAGGAAAATATTATGAATCATCGTAAAATGTCACAAAATGACAATTCATGATCTGAGTGCGATTCATACTTATTACGAAATAATTCATCTGTTTGACAGTTTTCTATGGAGATTCGTAAATCCCCACAATACGAAATGCTTTTGTGTCAAATTAGAGAAATTGCTAATGACAGCTGGAAATTCAGGAAATGAATTGCTTTTATAGGAATTGCTAATGTGGCTGTTTTAGGCCCCCTGGTATTATGATAATCTGTTTGGTCTAACGGATTAGTGAATGATGTACCAACAACATTCAATACTCAATACTCAATACTTTATTGCAATCCATAATGTGTACATAATAAGTAATCCGTATCCGTATCCGTTCACTAATCCGTTAGGCCAAACAGATTTGCACGTGTAGCATGACCACCGTAGATTACTTGTAAAGTATTGTTTTATTGTGAATGTGAGGACTATGTGGATATTTATTTTTCGTTCTGTTAGTTTTAGCGAAGGTCTGGCAATTTGAGAACTTTATGCGACCTACCCAAACGTCCTTTCTTTGGTATTGTTCGTCGAGTCGTTGAGTTCCTTAAGTTCTGAGTTGAGCTCCACTATTGCTGACAAATGCTTGCACTGACTGGACAGGTCCACTCAAATCTGTGTGGTTCTTTCCTCAAACGATTATTTCAGACTCTAATCTACATGGTCCTCATATGGCCTGACCAAGATTATGTCTGGACTTTAAAGGAGATGGTGACCTCTGAGTTTGTTTCGGTCTTTCTTCTCAGCGTAGTCAGATAGGAAACGCCGACCTCATCTAGCTTATTTTTACAACTTTTTAATATGAGTGATTGAGTGATTCCAATATCCTATTTACAAAATAAACAATTTCATTTCATTTCATTTCGTAGAAACAGGTAGAAAAGTAGATAGGGATTTTTGCAAGAGCTCTAACAAGGTCTGGGCTTCATATGGCAAATAAAAACATTAAGTACCAACCCTCATTTTGGGATTTTTTTGGTTTCGCTGCAGTCAGGCTTACCTTTCGAATCGTTTTATTTACCTGGCGTAGTTTTCGATACACATGTATCGAAAACTACGCCAGGTAAATAAAACGATTCGTTTTCTACACAGTACAAGTGTTATCATAAACAGGTTCTTCTCGAACTCGAAAAAGGTCCGGTTTAACCCAAAAACCTATATTATAAGTTAGTCAAACACAGACGGTCATGTTGAGAGCATTAGTGTGGACAAACAGAGTCTCCCGGCTGTTTGTCCTACGTCCCGTTACCGGTAGTCACTATTAACGACCATTCGTTTATTTATTGTTAGTTGTTACCGTTCGCCTGAACACACAGACACGAATGGCTGGATCTAGGAGGTTTGTTGCTGTGCGGTCGATGCTGATCAATGTAATTTTTTTTCGATGTCGTTTTTCCCGTTTTTGTAATTGGAACTTTGAAAGTAGGTAGGTATTATTTAGTAGGTAAATTACTATTTACTTATATAAAAAAAAAACAAATGAAATTAAATAAAAATGACATAGCCCAGCATAGAAAAAGCAAGTTTATGACGAAAAAAGTTGTTTTTCTTTTTATTCTTTTTCTTATAAAACAGGGAAATTTATCACTAAAACGGGTTCCGTTTCTTGAAAAACATGTCTTATTATTCAAAATCAATCAACATTTCCATAAAAAGAAAACGCGTCCATTTTAATTGCTGCACTCGCCGACAGATGGCGTTTATCGTATATGTGCATAATAATGCTTTTGTAGATCGTTACCCTGCCGAGTATATGCAAGCCAATAAGGGCATCGGGTTCTCATTATTCAATACGGGGATCGTCTTGATGGAAAATACGGGAATTTAAATTTTGGAGAAGGACAATTAAGTCAGTCGAAGGAAAAATGTCCCATATTGTAACCCGCAAATGTGGGCCTACTGTTACTATGTTCTACTTACTGAGTGTTTTGAGCACGTCGCTTAGTTTGCCCGACTTGCTCTGCTCAAGCTCGAGCAGTAGTTTTTGCAGCTCGTTGTCCACGACTGGCTCGGAAGGCTCGCGGCATCGCAGCCACGCTAATGCATCACGAGCTTCCTAAGGAAACGATTTATGGAATAGAGATTTGGCAAACGCTTTTTTAATTACTTAAATAAGGCACTATTGGAAGTACCTGCCTAGCTACCTTATTTCCTTCAAACAAAGAGACGGAGTCTGTTAGGTAGATATGGCTTTTATCGCTATGATGTGTAACTTATAAAGACAGCTACACATCAAGCCATACATTTCCAGTTTATGCTGATCTCGCATTGGATAGGATTTCCGTACATTGCAAGGTCAGCATATACTGGAAATGTATAGCTTGATGCTGTGTACCTGCGCTTTGTTGTTCTTGGGAAGCAAGCTATATTATTCTAAGCCTATATTATTGTTACACTATTAAACAAAGGTTTCCAAACACCTTTCACGCCTTTCTGTCTCAATTATAGCTAAAGGTCTTCCCCGAATTCTTCTAGGTCGATAGGTAGTCTTTTTCCTGAACCACTTTGAATCAGCCCTCGCAGGTTATTATCCCCAATACGAAACTACAATATAGGAATGTAATAGGTAGGTACGTGTGTAAAAAAAATATTCCTCACCTCAACCTTCCCGCATTTCAACAAATACGAAGGCGTCTCCGGCATCGCGGTAAACAGCACTAAATGTAGGATAGGCACGATCAGACACACCCACAGCATTGCGTTATAGCTCAGGTATTCCCCCATCACGTAGGCGAGCAGGTTGCCCAGGTTCTGAGATAGTACCACCAGGCTCCCAAGAGTTCCCCTGACGGAATCCTCGCTGATTTCTTTGATGTATAAAGGCGTGACCACGTAGGAGCCGCTCACGCCGAGACCGACTATCGCTCGGGCCGTTATTAGGGCCCATGTTTCTGTTGAGTAGAGCTTCAGACCCCAGCATGCCTGGAAAGATAGAAGTAACGTCAGTATAAGATTCTTCTAGTGTAACGATGTCAATAGACTCGCCCCCTATTACATGTGACTTAAACCTAACTGGCGAAATGATGGGTTTAGGAACCTACTATAGTTATACCACTGTCCAACCCTTCGGGGAAACAAGGCATGATTTTATGTTATGAGTTCTTCTAGCGTTTGCGAGAGAAGTTTTGGAAAGCCCAAAGAACTGTACCTACATGTTACATCTGCAATTTTCTAACATTAAATCTGATACGGCATAGCTTGACAACGGATTTGGATCGGACCCGGATGCGATCACACAGCCAAGTACCTATCGACAAGAGGTGATATATTTTGGCAGTGATGGTTTAGCGAATTTCGGTTACCTACTCCGTAATTAACACTGCATAATCATAATACACTTACAGCCATAGAAAATGACGTCAGCATCAAAGCTTTCTTCCTCCCATAGTTATCCACGATATACCCAAAGAAGAATACGGTGGGAGTCCCAACGAGGTACACCACTGATGCCATCCAAGATATGGTGTCTGGATGCACGGGGGCCGAGGCCGGGGTGTCCTCCGACATGAGCCGGGGGCCCATGGGGGAGATCCAGCCTATCGCCGTGCCGTATGAGAACACTGGGAGGACCACTGTAACAATAAAATGATTAATATACTTTTTAATCAGTGAATTATGTCAACTGCGTTTAAACACTTGTAATAGGTACCTAAATATGTGAAGTTAAAATGCCAGTACCACATATATTTAATAATCATGTAATTGAAGAAGATTATTTTTGAATGTTTTTGGTAAAATCTTTATGCAGTTTTTAATTGATGGTAGGTAAGTAAATTACTATAGGCTTTTTTATATTTTTCATTTGCATTTCCCCTGTTTCTACAGCACGATGTAGGTTTTTTCTCATTTAGTGGTATTCTGTAATTCTCACCGTGAAAACTTAGGTAGATTGAGCTTAAAGTGAGCTGTCACTCCCCCTGACGCTAGGGATTGATAGCTCACTTCACTTAACTTTTCACGGTGAGGTGTATATAGAATAGGTATCGATGACAATGGTGCCGATTCTGTTGTTCACAAACTAAACTAAATTTAAGTTCAGTGCATCTTTTTCTTTCTATTTCATTAAGAAAATGACAGAAGATACATTTTAGTTTAGTCCTGTCAAATTAATCAGCGCCTGTCACTACTCCATACAAGTATTTACTTCAGGCGCTGATTAATTACAAATTTTTTATTCACTTCACCTAAGTTTTCACGGTAAGATGGTTACAGAATAGCAATCCAGGAACAACGCTTGATCATCATTCATAATGCTTGCTGCTCATGTAGGTGATTGGTGATTTTAGACTATACCTAGTCTTAAAAATACATCAAAATTAATGCAAAAGCTAATAGATATATGTTAATGAACTTTACCAATTGCCTTTTGTTTAACTATTAGGTAGGTAATCAAGTAAAATAATAAACCAGTCTTCTACCTCCTAATTTATAATGGCAAATAGTGATTTTACGTATTTCTTGAATTTAAATTATTAAATAGCTGACCCGACAGACGTTTTCCTGTCCACGCAATGAATAGTTCATACAAAACTCTCATGGAAAAAAGGACTTTCAGTTGTTCCCGTTTTCCTAGTTTTCCAGGATTTTTTCCAATTTTTCTTCCACCGAAATCAGTAATGTGCTTACCAACGAACAGCATTTCATGTCTACCCGACTGCGGTGAAGCCAAAAAGGGAGGGATAATATTATGATAGAAGATAGGTAGGTGTCCTTTTCTCTACTATGCAAAAGTTGTAGTCGTGGTTCATTTTGTGTTAAATTATTTACCTACCGAAAGCTTTAAACGGCCGAAATATTTCTCTAATAGGTAATGACATGATGATTACTTATAAGTATTGTTTTATTGTGAATGTGAGGACTATGTGGATATGTATTTTTCGTTCTGTTAGTTTTAGCGAAGGTCTAGCAATTTGAGAACTTTATGCGACCTACTCAAACGTCCTTTCTTTGGTATTGTTCGTCGAGTCGTTGAGCTCCTTAAGTTCTGAGTTGAGCTCCACTATTACTGACAAATGCTTGCACTGACTGGACAGGTCCACTCAAATCTATGTGGTTCTTTCCTCAAAAGACCATTTCAGATTCTTATCTACATGGTCCTCATATGGCCTGACCAAGATTATGTCTGGACTTTAAAGGAGACGGTGACCTCTGAGTTAGCTTCGGCCTTTCTTCTCAGAGTAGTCAGATAGGAAACGCCGACCTCATCTAGCTTATTTTTACAACTTTTTAATATGACGTGTAAAAGTGATTCCAATATCCTATTTACAGAATAAACAATTTCATTTCATTTCACCTACCTAAATAAGATCAAATAAACATTGCTACAACATGCTTCTAGATGAAAACAAAAAACACTTTGATTAACTCCATTCATAACACATAATTTTCCATAGGTAGGTTCTATATACGCAATTGTCCAGATTACAAACAAAACAATTTATCTACCTACTAGTTAATCAATATTCAATTAGTTGGTAGTATCACGTTTGCCCCATCAATGGGACTACACGTGCAGTTGACTCGATGCCAGTACATCATGTTAACGAGATGCCTGACCCTGTTAGAGGAGTCAGGGTTACGGAAGTGGAAGGTGCGTTGAACACGAGCCAAGTTTCTGGATATCCTAGAATGCTCTAGACTCTAGATGAAGGGGAACGAAGATTTTGCAGATGGTGATGGAATTAACAGGTTGTATGTTGATCAAAATAAGATTCGATACCACTATCCATACTAATATTATTAATGCGAAAGTAACTCTGTCTGTGTGCCTGTATGTTACCTCCTCATGCCTAAACCACTGAACGGATTTCGACCAAATTTGGCAAGGAGATAGATGGCATCCTGGGGAAGGACGTAGGCTTCAACTTTTTATCGACATACCGCGCAGGCGAAGTCACGGGCGGAAGCTATTATGTATATACATAACTATTATGTATTAATTAATTATTGCTATTATGTATTTTTACAGAATTTTATGTAGGTAAGTACTTATTGGGTAACAAGGTTTTTTTAATTTTGGTAGTTGTCTATGATGGTCATTATTCGATATACTACCAAGCAATTGATGAATATTTTAGATCATAGAAGTGACGAGGTTCTCTATTTGTGAAAAAAAACGCCAATTTCATAGGTCACCTGATATAAAAAACATTATTCAAATTACCCTATTGAATGACTTTTTCATGACATCACGAAGCTTGAGGCTAATTAAAAATTTAAGAAAATTTAAATTTCACGAGCTACCTTAGCGCATACTCCATAGTTACGTACGAGCCTCACGATTGAAAATACTTTAGTCATTCCGCTGAACCCTGAGCATTCAGACCTGCTACGGTTGCTGGCGAGACATTATGACAGAATAGTTTAAGAAGTAAAGATAATGATGTAAAACGAAATTTCGATTTTTTAATATTATGGTTACTGAAGTTTATACCAAACGTGTTATGGATAATGATTTTCGGACAAAAAATTTTAGGAGAAGAAAAGGAATACCGAGCTAGCGACATGCAAAACTTTTCTATTTTACGAAAAAGTTCGGATCGACTTTGGATTTTGGCAATGCTTGTTGCCCAAAAAACATCGCGTGAGTAAAAAAAAATGTCGAAATCGGTGTACATCCTATGACAAAATTCTTGACTTCTTTCTACAATAGATTAGGTAGGTATCTCCATGAAATAAATACTACATGATGGTGAAATCAAGATCCTTCAGAGAGAGAAATCCCTCATTAAATCTTTAGAAGTGTATTTTACAAAAATCTGTCTCAAACTGACTGAGTGAACTTGGAACGTGAAGCGTACCGTCATCTCAAAGGACATGCTGGGTCATTAATTGTCCCGGATCAATTGTGCAGGGTAGATACATTGGCTCGTTGTTTCATTTGATACGTCGCCGTCGCCGGGCTGTCTCGACCATTCTAAATTGCGATTAATTTGCCATTACTTATATCACAAACAAGTAGCGTATCTGTGATTATTGTTTTGTTTTGAACTGAGAATTAGGTTAGCAATTTGTTGATGTTGATGAAATATCGTTGGAACTTTATAGCAGACTTGTTAAAACAATACACGTTATAAAACTAAACCCCAACTACGGCAGAAAAGTCAACTAAAAAGGTATAAACAATACATCACAGAGAGACAAATTAAAAATCCGGAGCTAATGTACTCTGTGATCCGGAACACGTGTGACTCCGGATTCCGGTGTCACACGTGTTATAAATCGAACAGATTATATTGGTCCCGGCTGCCATCCACCTCTTTAACAGTCACCGGCTGCCATTCACATCTTTGACATTCATTATATATTTTTGAAATATGCTAATTAAGCCCTTTTATTTGATACGCAACATGGCTCCATTAAAAAATAAAATTACTTATATATTTCTGGACATGCGCGAGAACGGACGAGACTTTAGACGCTTCCAACGATACCTTATTTGACAAATTATGATGAGTAGTTTAGAAGTTATGAGGGAACACATGAACATACATACACACATATGGACATGTACAGTCACGGACTTTAATTGAGGAGCCACCTGGTACTGTTCGCATTTTAGCCGTGTAATGCAAATCGGGTTTATTCGGTTCCCGACACGCAAAGTCATATGTCTTCGTATTAGAAGAAGAAAATTATATTTTATATCTTTACCGGTTGGCTAACCTGAGAGCAGAACTACAAACTTGACAGCAGTGACTACTCAAAGTCAACCAATTGCAGGTCTAGCAACAGTAACCTAGCAACGATAAACAATTGTTGCTAGGTTACTGCTGCATAGTAACGTTAGCGTACGGAGAAATTCTCTGACATCGATATTTCAACTGTCACTGTCTTCAGTTAAGTTTTCAGAATTATTGAGTTAATGAGCTATGATTCAAAGGAGGTCAGTATCAAATAGATTGGATAAACTTAATGCAACATTGTATTTATTTTTATCATTAAGAACTTATTAGTCAACCTCTATGGATAAGACTATTTCCGATTAAAAGTAATTTATTTGTCATCTTGATATTTCAACTGTCACTGTCTTCAGTTATGTTTTCATAATTATCGAGTTAATGAGCTACGATTCAAAGGAGGTCGGTATCAAATAGATTGAATAAACTTAACTCAACATTGTATTTATTTTTATCATTGAGAACTTATTAGTCAACCTCTATGGATATTTCCGATTAAAAGTAATTTATTTGTCATCTTGATATTTCAACTGTCACTTTCTTCAGTTATGTTTTCATAATTATCGATTTAATGAGCTATGATTCAAAGGAGGTCGGTATCAAATAGATTGGATAAATTTAATGCAACATTTTATTTATTTTTATCATTGAGAACTTATTAGTCAACCTCTATGGATATTTCCGATTAAAAGTAATTTATTTGTCATCTTGTTTACGAGCTTGCGATTTGAGTTCGTGTTTAATCGTGTAATCTCGTGAATGTATGAAAGTAAACAAGATGACAAATAAATTACTTTTAGTTGGAAATATCCATAGAGGTTAACTAATAAAGTCAACCTCTATGAATATATCCGATTAAAAGTAATTTATTTGTCATCTTGTTTACGAGCGTGCGATTTGAGTTCCTGTTTAATCGTGTAATCTCGTGAATGTATGAAACTGCAAAATTGAAAAGTTTGAAGGTGGCTCATCAATTAAAGTCCGTGACTGTACATACATACACACATATGTACATACACATACCTGTCAAAATTATCATTATGAAATATAAATGTTGATGAAGGGAGATGGATGATGTAGTGGGAGAGGAAAACCCAAGTAAAGATGGATGGATTGTGTGAGGAATGATATGAAAGAGAAGGGAGTGAATGATAGCGTGAAGATTGACAGGGGAGAGTATGGAAAAATAAAAAGGCGTTGCGTCGACCCCAAGTAACATGGACCAAGGGCGGGAAGATGTGATGAATTCGACCAAGAAAAATAACTTATCTACACTTCTACACTAACATTATAAAGAGGAAAGATTTGTATTTTTGTGTGTATGTTTGTAATGAATAAACTCAAAATCTACTGCGCCGATTTCAAAAATTCTTTCACCATTAGAAAGCTACATTCACCCTGAGTAACCTCTAACTAATATTATAAACGCGAAAGTTTGTAAGTATGGATGGATGGATCGATGGATGGATGGATGGACGGATGGACGGATGGATGTTTGTTAGGCACTCTTTCACGTAAAAACTACTGAATGGATTCGGATGAAATTTGGCAAACAGGTAGTTTATAACCTGGATTAACACATAGGATACTTTTATCCCAATACTCCCACGGGATCGAGACTTACGCGGGTGAAACCGCGGGGCGCGGCTAGTAGGCTATAATTTATAAAGATTACACGCGGGCGAAGCCGCTGGCGGCATCTAGTTACTTATAAATTACCTAACTAATACAACGCATATTGGTGTAAGTATAAATGGTGTGGTAGTACCTTCCCAGGTCGAACTGTTCACAAAGAAATGAGCTACCAGGTACTAAGAAATCACAATATTTACACACAAAAACACTTGTCCATATCGATAGCTAACGAAGTTATTGTAACCAACAAATTGTCATTATGATTTATTTTATGATTCTAAGTTTATTTGTTTTTTTCTTTGTTTATTGAGTCTGTCTATGACTTCGTGCTTGTGACGTCACAGTAACCCGAGTTAGTAACAAATCAATATTTAAGCCTGGTAGTAAATCAGGGCCGGATTTAAGGTGGGGCAACAGGGGCCATGGCCCCGGGCCTCCACAAAATAGGGGAATGGCCTCCACAATATGATTTTTTTTATTAAATAAAAAACAATATTAATTCCCAAGGAAGCTTTTTTAATTTTCTTTTCATGTCCTGTGTTGGTGGTCTTAAAAATGATACTTTCAATTACTTTGATACCAAAAACCGAATTAAATCCTTTTTTTTTTCGTCTTTTCCATCAAATTTTAGGGGCCTCCACTTTTTGGTTGCCCCAGGGCCTCCACACCTTTAAATCCGGCCCTGAGTAAAATTACCATCCGCAACGCAAACCCAAGAAACGAAACTGATATAACCACAGAAAGAGAAGGGGTAGTAACAAAAAACATATAGGTACTAGCTTCCGCCCGCGGCTTCGCCCGCGTGGTATGTCGATAAAAAGTAGCCTATGTTCTTCCCCGGGATACCATCTATCTCCTTGCCAAATTTTATCGAAATCCGTTCAGTGGTTTAGGCGTGAAAAGGTAACATACAGACAGACAGACAGAGTTACTTTCGAATTTATAATATTAGTATGGATGACCAAGATTAGGTATGTCTGGAGTTTCAAATAGAACTGTGAGCTTTGTTTCGATATTTCTTTTCCGATAGTCTGACCTTAGGCTATAGACAAAATCCAATTTCTGTAAGCGTTAACGCCAACGGAAAGATCAAATTGTATGGAGTTGACATTAGCCTTAGAGATGTCACGTGACTGCTGCTGTCAACTCCATACAATTTGATCTTTCCGTTGGCGTTAACGCTTACAGAAAAGGGATTTTGTCTAGGCCCCCTTATCTAGTTTTTCTGTTATAAAACAATTTATATAACTTAACATTACGCCTGTATTGAAGACAGACAGAGGTGCACCTATTGTACCTACACCCACATTTCGCCAGTTATGTTAAAGTCCCATGTAATAGAGGCCGAGCTTATGGCCGTTAACCAAGCATCAATGCAGATTCCGGGCTGCTACTGAGAAAATCTAGATGGAAAAGCCCAATAAAACGCCGCCCAACCCGAGAATCGAACCTGTGAAAGTGAGCTCAGCAGTAGCGCTTGCGACCACTAGATCACCGAGGCAGTCGACTTTCGAGAACTTGTTTTTCATTAATGCTGTTTTCATTGTGCAAAGAGAGAAGGTTTATTTTTATCACGCTATTATCATCCCCATATCAAAGTCAACTCTGGGTATTTGCCTAGTGTCACGGTGTCCTCAAACCTACGAACTAGAGTTACAAGTCAAGTGTTGACATGGAAAAACACGTCCATAAGTAAGCAAAAAAGTGAATATGTCACCGTAAGATTGTGAGAATAGTTAGTTTTTATTCTATCGGTTTATTTCCGTTAGATTATAAATTATTGTTAGAATTGTGACCAAATGCGCGCGAGCCGAGCGAGCGAAGCGAGCGGTGCCGCGGCAGAGGCCGGCGAGCCCTACTTCTAATAAAATATTTAGTCAAATCCAAAAGTAAATTGGTTTTTACGACATAACAAACAAAATATCGATATAAATCTTTTTAAGGAAGTCTAAAAAACTAGAAGTAAAAAACATAAACCTCCCAGAATACATTCTCTAAATTATGGTTATAACCATATCAAAGTCCGTTGCGTAATTTAAAAGAACAACGCGGACAGCATACTTCAGATAGATTATTAATTGTCACAAACAACGTGGCATGCATGTGTGTGACTGCGTTGGTCAAGCGAGCGAGATTGCTGAACGTCTAGTCTTGGGCTCAATTTCTGAGTTCGGCAAATACTATGACTTAGTTGTTCCATAAGGAATTTGTCAGTAGCAGCCCGTATCTGTACCCCCCAGTTTTTGGACTACTTATAGGATTCTACAATAACTGGGTAAATGTACACGTAGATAAAAATATACATCTGCCTACCCTTGGGATTACGTAAGTGGAAACTAAGCGACACTTAAATGAATGCCTAAAAAAAAAGTGCGCTGGTGGATTATGAACGCTCGACTCAGCTCCGAAGATTGGACACCCAACAGTGCAATAATATTTAAGCATTCATTTAGGTGTCATAGTGAAAACAGCCCTATGTAGGTATAATGAATTGATTTCGTGACAACTGCAAATAGGGAGCTTTATGAATATAAGTAAAATTTAAGGTCCCATTAAAATAGATGGACAAATCGTCTTACCAAATATATCCAATAAAAAAAAACACTAATTAAAGTGATTTTATTTTGAACTAAAAGTTTAAACACATCCATTATGGGTAGGTACACACGGCTACATATCAAGCTATACATTTCCAGTTTATGCTGATCTCGCGTTATATAGGATTTCCGTACAATACGAGGTCAGCTTATACTGGAAATGTATAGCTTGATGTGTAACCGTGTGTACTTGCACCCGCGCTTGTTATTTGTTATTTCTATCTGTTACGATAAATACGCTTCACCCCTAGTAACCAACAGTCTTTTGAGTGTATTTTCGTTAGCTGTTTTTTTTCTTATAGATATACAGGGTTATTGGTAAACACCAACAACCTCTTAAGGAGTCATTGTACTCATCATTATGAACAACTTTTACTATAGGAACAAATACGAAATCGCGAAAAAAAAAACAGCTGTTCCATACATTTTGACGAGTTATGCGAACATAAATGTATGGAACAGCTGTTTTTTTGTTCGCGATGGACTCCTTAATAAGATGTTGTTTGATGTTTTACTAATAACCCTGTATAATGCGTTTTTTTTTTTTTACCATTGTCCTTATTTTGGTGATCGCAATGATTTCTAAAAGTTTGTCCATGTATTTTAATAGGACTTTATTTATACGAAGCGCATATAAGGACAATAGTAAGTACTTAAGATGTAATTAAATTCTAATCAGGATATTTATATATCTCATAAATAGAGGAAATACCTAAGGGAAACCTGATTTTCCAGTAACGTTAATCTAACTACTTAATTAATGATAAAATACTTATTCTCATGTTCTACCTACCTATGGTAATTTCGCAATGGCATTCTTTAGGCCTGGTCCTATTTAAAAGCGATCGTCACTTTTTGTTCGATGCACCAGAACGCGTGGTGGCGCCGACAGACGGCATTTTCCGGTTTTCCGAACAAAAAGTGACATAAATGCACGCGAGCCGACGAATGGCGATGCGATCGCCTTTAAATATGACGTAGGGCTATAAATGCATCGACTATTATTTTTTTCGCAAACATCTCTATTACGCCGCGCGCCGTTGCTCTACTCTACTCTCAAATTTTTTTACCTGCTACTGAAGCTTGCTAATTCCACATGATATGACTAGGTGAAATTAAATTTTTTTTTTCGTATTAAGACTGAGAACGGGATTAGTTATACGCAGTTTAATTTATTGTGTCCACTCTGTATAATGTGTTTGAAGACTCATTTTAACACCAGTTATGTTCTGGTTAACTTTTTTGGCAGAAAATTTCATAAAACTGACCAAGTGAGGGGTTAAAACAGCCACTTTGACAGAATCTAGGAAAATATCATCGTAAAAATGTCACAAACTGAGAATTCATAATATGATCTGCGTGCGATTCTTGTTACGAAATAATTCATCTGTTTGACAGTTTTCTATGGAGATTCGTAAAATGACACATGTCATTATGAATTGCTTTTGTGTCTTAGAGGAATTGCTAATGACAGCTGGAAATTCAGGAAATGAATTGCGTTTACAAGAATAGCTAATGTGGCCATTTTAGGTTCCCTGTATTTTTTAATTTTCTTCTAAATAGAGCCAATCTAGACACTGAAAAAAATTAAAGCAATAAAAAGTAAAACCCAACTACCTACGACTACAAAATTATAAACAAGACACCAAAGACAGACAAATTAAAAATCCGGAGTCACACGTGTTAGGGCAAACAGAAATAAATCGAACAGATTACGTGTGACCCCGGATTTTTAATTTGTCTGTCTGTGGACTCTTTTTTATAACTTTTTAGTCGTTTTAGTTTTATATTCCTTTTTTTTTTCGGGGTTCTAGTACTATCTATATCTATTTATGAAATGTGCTCATTAAGCCCTTTCATTTGATACCCAACATGGTACGATTAAACAATTTTTTTTTTCGCCGTAGTCTGGTAAAAAGGTCCTGAGTTCCTATTTTAGAAACATCACAAGCGCTGACTCTTCCATAGAGGTCTTGGCACACTAACGCGTATATACATTAATGAGCCCCTACAGACATCCACAAGCCAAAGATTTTATAACTTATTGCTTTTGTTATTAAGCCCTCTAGGTGTTACGTTACCTATTTAAAAATAACTTCGTTAAGTACGTACACACTTAACGGAGTTATTTTTAAAATATTGTTTTTTTGTTTTATTGAACTACTGATCGATTAGGATAGTGCACTAATTTAGTAGCCCATTACCATACGCGAAGCGTTAGCTTGTGTTAAAAATCCAAAATGTAGAATCCATAAAGCTGCTACGATCACTTTAATTATAGAAACCCGTTATCTGACGATTGTAAGTAAGCGAAAACAATAATTATGATTGAAGGTATTGTTTTGTTCTTAGTATGCGTACAATGGGGATGTATGGTCTGCATTCGGTTTTTTCATTGAATTACTACACATTTGTGCGTCGTACAGATCATTCTTGGTTACATACATCTCGGTCTGACGATTGTTTCCAGTGACTACAATGTCATTGTTGCAAATCGTAAAGGAATTTAATGCTCATATAGACGAGAGGCACGTTGCCAACTGCATAGGCAACTGCAGTTGTCGCCGTCGACGCGTCTACGGCAGCCGCTAACCATTGTCGACGGCTGCAACTTATAATAGTACCTTTAATGTCGAAATTGTAACTATGCAATATTCATATTGAAAATAAGAGGAGTTAGCACTCTTCCCTGTGGCACGCCATTCAAAACTGCTCAATAAATTGACCTAAATAATGTCTTAATTCGTTTTGTTGCTTTTTAATTACCATGTTATTAGATGCCTTCACTGTAGCTTAATTCTTTTCACATAACCACAAACTTCTCATTATTTGATAGTGATGACAGTATGGTGATTTATGGTGTCAAAAGCTTGGTTCATTGACTATGCGGATTTAAATTGGAGGATTATTTTTTCTTTTTTAAAGCAATCCTTATATCTGTAAAGTGCGTTAATTGGTTTAGAAACTTTGTTCTACATCATTACTTGTATATAAAAATATATTCGAATTATGATAAGTAGGTAGGCGCTAAACATAATGTGGTTTTCTGTAACCATGGCACAAAAGTACAGTTCCTTACACAATTAAGATAAAACTTACATAAATATGGTCTATTTTGAAAACAATAGGCTTGTTTCCAATCAGTTTCTAGGGCAAACTAATAAATATCTGGGACGGTTATATCATGCATGTTAAGTTTTTCAGTAGAAACCCAATTATTAATGTTTATACAAGTGTGTTCTGGCAGGCCTAACTAATCGTTTGAACCTACGTACGTAATATAATACTAATTATGTAATAATTCGTTTCGCACTTTATAATTGTTTAATATATATATTTTATTTTGCAAAGTTTTCTCGGCTTGTTGATTTATAGAAAACTAGCTGCGCCCCGCGGTTTTACCCACATAAGTCGCGATCCCATAGGAATTTCGAGATAAAAATTATCCTATGTCCTAATCCAGGTCATGGTCTACCCAAGATTTATTGTAAATAAACTAGCTTTTGCCTGCAGCATTGTCAACTTGGGGGTTAAAACAAGTAGCCTATGTCCTAAAGTCCTAACCGCGGTCATGGTCTACCAAAGGACATCATCTATTTTGGTCCAAAAGAAAAAGAGCCGGCCAAAAAAAAATTGTGCTGCATTTGTCCCCCCAAGCATTTGTTATTATAGCACCAAAGCTGTGTGACATTGTTTTTGGCCGGCTCTTTTGCTTTTGCACCAAAAATGTATGAAACCTATCCTTACATCCAAATCCGTTCAGACGTTTTAGCGTGGAAGCGTTACAAACTAAAAAACTAAATCAACTAACTCAGTTTCGCATTTATAAATTAGGATTAGATTAGCTGATAAATTAGTATCTGACGCCAGTGCTTATGCCACAAGTGACCACGCTTGATATTAGCAAACCGATTCTTCGATGCAAATACGGAGTACCTACAGAGGGTACTCAACTGAACTTTTAAATAACCCATCAGCACATAAGCAAGTCCTCTTGATTAATTGAATACGAGCAATAAGAATAAGAATATTATACAGGGTTATTGGTTATATGCCGGCAATCCATTATGGGGATGTAGGAGAGCTCTTTTACAACCAAATTCCCTTTTTTGATTCCTATAGCCTATACAAATGTCAACAATTTTCAAGTAATTTGACATTTTATATTTGTATTTCATACATTTTAAAAATAATTATAAAATATCGAATGACTTGACAATGGTTCACATGGGCATAGGGGTCATCATGGGTCATTTGGTTGTAAATCACCTCTCCTACATTCCCTTAATGGACTACCGACGCATAACCAATAACCCTAGCTGTATATTAGTCCATTGTTACAAAATAAATTTCAAAAAAAGAATATTGTATTCTTACTGTAACTAGAGCATTCAACATAGCTATTAAAACAGTGGTCTCCAAACTAGGCAGCGCCTGTATCTTGGGGGCCTGAGTTAAATTTTAATTTGAGACATATTTCCGTTAGCTTAAATTTAATTTCAGGATGTTTGACAATGGACAGAATACATAATAATTATTTTTTCAAATCCGACAAGTTGGATTTGAAAAATTCCGGAGATTACCCCCTGCATACAAACTCACAAACAAGCTTTACCTCTTTATATAATATTAGTATAATATACGAATCCATATTGTTATTCTGTTCGTCTTCTTCATAATTAACACTACCTATAGGTAAAATCGCAGCTTGCCTCGCTCCTATATATGTACACACCGCTTACTTGCTCGTCACGTCATAAAATAAAAGACAGTTGTTCAAACATGTTACGTACCTATGCAACAAAAGTAACATAATCATTTTGCTATATTTCTATGAAAGATTTTTATATATTGGGGTAGGTACACACGGTTAAGGCAGGCTAAGGCTAAAGCAGTATAAGCTGACCTCGCATTGTACGGAAATCCTATACAATACGAGATCAGGATACACTGGAAATGTATAGCTTGATGTGTACCCGTGTGTACCTGCTGTTTGTCATCCTGTCACTAATGCTAATGCAGAATAGCCATAAAGTCCTTAGTGTAAGTAGGTTGGTAGTTTAAGCTAATTGCTTCTATGGATTTTTTACAATAGCAGCTGCATCCTTCTGTGCTCGAGTTAAAGTTGACATAGGTACAAACCTACTCATCTGCCAAGCCTTAGTTGGGAAAAGGCTGTTGGGGTCGACTTCCAGCCTAACCAAATGCAGCTGAATACCAGTATTTTTCATGGAGTGACTGCTTATCTGACCTCCACAACCCAGTTACTTGGTAGTACAATATCCCATGGTAAGAATGGTTGTCAGACTTTCGGGCTTCTGACGACGCGTAACGACTGTCAACGATCTACAAATGACAGTCGGGACCAACGTGTGCTTTCCGAGGCATGGAGGGATCTTTCGTATGTAAAGATGGTCATCCATCCACGGACCAACCGTGGAAAGCGTAGCTTAGTTGCAATATAAACTAACTACTTAACTAATTTCACGTGGAATACTTTATAGAATGGATCCACCTGGGGAAATTGAAGATGAAATCACACACTGTCCACCAATCCTACAGTCGTAAGTAGATAAAAAAAAAACTTCCACAACGCCAAAACCTTGCCAAGTTACGTGCCGGCGACATTGCAAATCATACAGAGGTACAGTACAGTACGGTTTTCTACAGTAACAGTGGATTTCTCCTAAAACACAAGGCAGCATCATGTGCTTGGTCTTTGGCTTTGGCCTCAAGCCCATGAAAGCTCGAAATTAAAAACAGCATTTCCCCATGGTTTTTATTGAACACTGTTTCTCTCTTAATACCACTAGGCATACATAAAAAACGAAAACTTTCTTATGTTCCTGGAACAGTCTTAAATTACAGGAAGCGTTCTAAGATTGCAGCCTACGAGTTACACCATAGTTATTATAAACACATTACGTCACCAGCAATTAATGGTAGACATTTTTAAACTCTGAGAAAGCTTTCATATATTTCCATTTGCAATGTGCCTTCATAGTATTTAGACATTTATGTGACATCTACCAACACGCACTGAGCCCGCGTGGTGGATGACGGTGTGCTCTCTCTTACAAAGAGTAGCTTGTGTCCCAGCAGTGGGAACGTATTTGATTAGCATCTGATCTACATAAGCTCTAAATGCTTGTGATACGTGCAACAGGCAGGGTTCGATCATGCATGTTAGTCATACTAATATTATAAACAGGAAAAATTTATGAGTTTGTATGTAGGATGTAGGGTAATCGGAACTACTGATCCAATTCTAAAAATTCGTTCACTATGGGAAGCTACATACGTACAGTATTGTTGAGATGTCATAGGAAATTCCTAGTTGAAATAGTCGAACATGTTTGTGTACATTGATGTAATCATCATTGTAGAGTCAAGGAGCACCCCTATTACTTTACAGATTACGCACTATTCGTTAGCCAAAGTTTTGTCTAGCTTTGTCTATACTACGTTCAACAATGGATGTTTAGGAGACTGTTTGACAAATGCTGTTTAAAAAAAAACATCGAATGAATAAAAGCGCTGAAAGGTAAAATGAAAACATTTAAAAGGAAACTGAACATCTGAGAGAATATTGAATCGAAAGATAATTTTCCAGATCACTATCGTGTTACAAGCAGTTTCAAAATATACGAGACTTTACTCTTGGGTATAATGAATCTAATACCTATGCGTCACACTTGAATTCCTTGAATGTGCACGTTATTACAGAAAGCTGTTTGGATCATTCAGTCATCCTTTTTCTGCCTGACATAATCAGCCTATAACGTTCCCACTGCTGGGACACAGGACACAGGCCTCCTCTCTGTGAGAGAGAGTGAGCCGTAATTCACGACAAGGGCGCAGTGCGGTATGGTGGAGGTCAGAGACTTATCCGAACTTTTGGTTCAAGGACTTCCTAACGATGTGAATTGAACTAGATAGCCGGTAGCAAATAATGAAAATAGCCGAGAGGGTCAGCAGTGGAACTTTTTGAAAATGAGTTAAATGAGATTCGAGATCTCACGAGATCTCGAGCCATTTTTCGACATTAAACCTCTTCGAATCTCGTTCTTGAAATACTCGCCTAAAGTTCGAAGGAAAGAAAAAAAAAAGAAAAGTTCGTTTTTTAAACTCGTAGACTACATAATTTGAAAAGTGCAAATGTCGAACTCCAAATTGAATAAATAAAAAATATCATTTTGGAACAAATTAGTCTACGGGATTAAAAAACGAACTTTACTTATGAACGGAAACCTTATACAACCTTAGCACACAGTACCTAATTTTGACTATGAGTTGATATGTCAGTCAGAGTCAGTCAGTCAGTTTCTTTCCTTTGTATGTGTAGGTATATCGATAGGAATATGAATTACTAGCTGCGCCCCGAGGTTTCACCCGCGTAAGTCTCAACCCCGTGGGAATATCGTGATAAAAAGTATCCTATGTGTTAATCCAGGTTATAAACTATCTGTTTGCCAAATTTCATCCAAATCCATCAGTAGTTTTTACGTGAAAGAGTAACAAACATCCATCCATCCATCCATCCATCCATATTACAAACTTTCGCGTTTATAATATTAGTTAGATTAGATTAGAAGTTAGATGATTAGATTCGCAAGAGCAACCGAAACTATTGGTGCTGCAAGTACATAGCTAATCGGCAATCTATTCCATGGGATGAGTACCTATTGAACAAGCCGGTCTAAATAGGTTTTCACAGAAAATACGATTAAGTTTCTTTCAGTCGATTGTTTCATTAATAGGTTATCTACCTATCATAGCGCGGTTGTATGATGCTTTGTCTCTGTTCCGTTTCTTTACCTACACATGTGGTAACGCGGCGCCTTCATTTTTAAGGCTTTTACATACTGGCGCGACTGGCGAAAACTTCACGGCGAACAATGCGGCGGCGTCGCGCCAATATGTAAGAGCCTTTATGTCGTAGGGTTATTTGATAATTCGACTTTTCACGAAAATCCTAGGGATATTGCGAAAACCCGCTTATCTCGCTTATCCCGCTCTAGACGGTGAAAACATTTCTGCGACAGATTGTACGATTCGTCATTTTGAACTGGGTGAAGTAGTAGGTTAGGTTAGAATTGTGACAAACTGCGCGTGAGCCGAGCGAGCGTAGCTAGCGGTGCCGCGGCAGCGGCTGGCGAGCGCTAATTCCAAGTTGCTCACAGAATTTTTTTCACCATATTCTAACCGGGTTTATCGCAATATCCGTAGTTTTTTCGCGAAAACTCGAATGATCAAATCACCCTGCGAGTTATACACTGACGAGCAATATACAAAAGCCACTTGTAAAGTGCCAAAAAATCTAAATAGGTACCTATCTCCTAAACCACACAAGTTAGCTACATGAAGAAAAAAAAATCTTGAATACAGTTTTTTTATGCGCTAATACACCTAAATGTTGCTATTTACTTCAAGAAGCTATCGTGGGTGGTTTCAAAAATATTTCTAAAAAAGTTAGTGACTTTTTTAAATTGTTCGTCAGTTTAGTTTTCAAGTTTGCTTTTCTTATTACAACAAGACTTGTTACATTGCAAGTTAGCTAATGCTTGAAGCGACCAAGTTGGATACCGGAAAAACCTATACAACGCTGCAATACCTAACTGAAATTTGTATAACTCAATGCAATGCCTAAGTTCTTATACATATAAATTTCTTTATTAGGTACGTAAATGTTTATATACAAAAATAACAACTTATATCACGACGACATGGTGCTGCTGAGCCCGTCGATCAGTGCCATGCGCAGATTGTTGGATATTTGTGAAAAGTATGCACGAGCCCATGGACTCAGATATAATGTGAAGAAGAGTGAAGTGATGGTGTTTAAGGCTGGTAATAAATCCCTCGCTAATGTGCCACCTTTGTATCTTTGCGGTACCAGCTTAAACAGAGTGTCGAATTTTAAATATCTGGGTCACTGGGTTTCGGAGAATCTATGTGATAACATTGATATGGAGAGGGAGCGCAGGGCGCTGTCTGTGCGCTGTAACATGCTGGCCCGCAGGTTTGCACGGTGTACCGAGCAGGTCAAAGTGACATTATTTAAGGCCTTCTGTCAATCTTTTTACACCTGCAGCCTGTGGACTAAGTACACGCAGCGTACATATAGTGCTCTGCGAGTACAGTACAACAACGCGTTCAGGGTACTGTTCGGGCTGCCGCGCCACTGCAGCGCTTCAACAATGTTTGCGATGAAAAGCGTGGATGGTTTCCATGCCATCATGCGGAAGCGCTGTGCGTCTATCATGAGGCGCATGCGGGCCAGCTCAAACAGCCTTCTGAGCGTGTTCGTGGGCCGCTGGGACTCGCCGATGTGGCGGCACTGGATGCGACTACACACTGTGGGTGGACGTGTCTAGGGCTTGGCATAAACTGGCACTCCTGTGTGGTGCCACTCTGTGATTTTTATCTCTTCCTGGTGTACATACTAGCAATAGTTTTATAAGGTATTTGTGTTACTAACAGTATATGGACTACGTCTGAAATAAATGTCTTAAATAAAAAAATAAAAAAATATATCGAATTAATGGATAACAACTACCTAAGTATTTAGTATGCGATGCAAAGCCATGCTGCTGGATTTTATACAGGGTGTGTTTGTAATTTGACGAACCTTTTCATTCCTAGTGTGACCCATTTGCAACGATTGAGCAACCCTAAAGCTTAGGCGAAAACTCATGGGATTCGAGAATACCTAATTGTTATGTATTTTTGAGAGGACATGGATAAACTCAGCCCCGCACGGACAAAGACTTGATATTATTTTTAAAAAACGTATAATATTTAAATTTCCATCATGGCTTTCATTTGTACAATATCATAACAATATGGGAAAATATCAATTTAAAAGAGTACAGAGGCTGCTGGCCTCATATAATGTAAATTACCTACTTGACACACGTCTTTCAAAGCTGCAAACTTGGTTTTACACTATCCGAACGCCGAACAACATCAGTGCAGTGCAATTTTTTGCAACCCACGACCGGAATACCCGCGAGATTTCGAGAAATTATACATATGTGTTTTAGATTTTTAATTCATATTCTTTATGGCACCTCTTCAAGTCATGAGCTATAATATTTGGCCTAGGTCAATTGTGAGGAATGTGGAGTCGTCGAGGACCTACAACATTTATTGATGGAATGTGTCCAATATCGGTCCAGTAGAAATAATTTAGTAAAGTCCCTGAATTTGAACAGAACTGATGTAGGTATGTTCTATACATTTCTATCCCAACCAAATGGCGACGATGCGAAGGGTTTGTTCAAATTCATGGCCCACGTCTTGTGAAAGTATAGTTGTTTAGGATACGATGGGACTGACATAAGCTATGCGTAAATGCTATAAACAAATAAAGAAAAAAAAATATATATTTGGCCTAGGTCTTAAGGGCGAGGCTTGAAAATTGATAAATCGCTCCCACAGATTGCAGGAAAGTGAGAGGTAAGATATCATAATAACATATCATAAAAGTATAACCCAATGGTAACTGTGTAAACGAAGTTTTTGTAGCGATGCTGTCGCGCGTTTTGTAAACGCGCTTCTTTGATTGCGTTATTTAAATAATAAGTTTTTGAACAGACGAATGTAAATAACGCAGTTAAAGAAGCGCGTTTATAAAACGCGCGACAGCATCGTCAAGAACTGACAAACGAATGAGTAGTACGTACTCAAAATCAATATCAAAAATAATTTACTCAAATTAGGCTGAGAATGAGCAGTTTTTCAAAATCAAAATCAAAAGTCATTTATTCAAACTAGGCTGAGAATCAGCACTTTTCGAACGTCAAAATCACATAAGACAGTCCCCCAAAAACGCCCACCCTTCACCACTTCCTAGTGCTTTAGCTGGGAAGAAGAAGTGGCGCAACAAACTCCCCAGCAGCACAGCTGTCTGTTCAGTTAGAAAAATTTGATTCTATACAAAAGTATGCAAAATCATTTACATTATGCAACACAAAACATAAATCTATTATTAGCCATATGTCGGCTAGCACACGCTAATATACCAACCAAAAAAAAAACGAGAATTATATGTACTCAAGCAGAAATAAAAAGTAAATGTAAACATAAATTAACTAAATAAAAGCCTCCAGGCACAAAGGGCGTGCCCGCCTACATATAGCTATTTTTAGATGTAACTGGAAGTTATAAATGATAAACTAGGACCATTGAAGTAAAATAAATAATATTTATCAATTTTAGAGGTCGCTAGCTAACCACATATTGCAATACAACACATATAGTAAACATTGTAATGAGTAGATTATGTCAATAATAAATTAAATTAGAAATTAAAAATAAATTGATTATACAGTCAAATAAAAAAAATATATATATGAACTCATATAACCTGTCAGTGGGTAAGCTAATGCTGGAGAAAGAACATAAACATTGTCTTGAGTTAATCACAGCGACCAATTATTCTTATCATTTAAGTAGTCGTTAATAGAGTAGTACGCCTTTGAACAAAGCTCGCATTTTACTTTAGCTTTAAACGCATTATAAGGCAAATCTAGCAAAGAAGAGGGTAGCTTGTTATAAAATGTTATACCAAGCCCAACAAATGAGTTATGAACCTTATGATGCCGGTGAAAGGGAACTCGTAGTTTGTCTTTATTCCTAGTGTTAACATTGTGGATATCACTGTTTTTAGTGTATATTTTGCCTAATATATAAGATGTTGGCGAAGATGAATTGTGATGCCACCGTGAGAATACCAATATCTTTAAAAAAATCGCTCAGAGAAACTCTGGCACCTAGCTGGTAAATTGCTCGAACAGCTCGTTTTTGAAGGACAAATATATTTTGAATGTCAGCAGCTTTGCCCCGCAGCAGAATACCGTAGGACATAACACTATGAAAATAACTAAAATAGACTAACCGAGCAGTATCAACGTCAGTGTATTATATATCTTACTTTCCTGACGGCGTAAGCGGCCGAACTGAGTCTCCCCGCTAGGCTCGATTTATGTAGGCCCCACTGAAGTTTGGCATCTACTGTTATCCCCAGAAAAACTGCCGAGTTTACAGTTTCAATCACCTCTTTATCTAAGACGATGTTGGGTCCTAGATTTCTAACATTCGGTAAGGCAAACTTTATACATTTCGTTTTCTTGGCATTAAGAACTAAGTTATTTGACGTAAACCAATCCGTTAACATCGAGAGTGCACTGTTTACATCGTCAAAATCTTGTCTATTCGTGTCTACTTTAAAAATAAGAGAGGTATCATCTGCAAACAGTACAACTTCACAGACACCCTTTAAATAGAATGGTAAGTCATTGATATAAACTAAGAACAAGAATGGACCCAATATAGAGCCTTGAGGTACACCTAACTGAACTGGTAGCCCGGAAGATTTAACACCATTAATATCTACACATTGGAACCTATTCTGTAAATAAAAAATTAAAACGTTGAGAGCTTCGTTTTGCACACCGTAATGACGTAGTTTACGCAAAAGCGTGTCATGGTGCACGCAATCAAAGGCTTTGGAGAGATCACAGAAAACCCCAATAGCATTTTGCGAGTTGAACGTCAAAATTACTTAGACAGTCCCCCAAAACGCCCACCCTTCACCACTTCTTCAAATTTTCATAATGATGTTTTCATGCATAAACGACCACCCTTCACCACTTCCTAGTGCTTTAGCTGGGAAGAAGTGGCGCAACAAACTCCCGGGTCACACAGGTCTTTTTATACGTCCATCTCCAAATGTATCGCGAAAATATCAACAATTACTTAAACAAAGTTGGAGAGTTATCTAAAAATAACTTTCCCAGTTTGATATTTACAAAACATTATACGTAATGTAGTGTATACGATTGTCCGTTTATGTAGTGTTAAACAAATTTTCATAATGATGTTTTCATGCATAATGTGTTTCATAAGAACTTTTTTATGTAGGCACATTTTTGTGTTTACTGGCAGTACATAGTTTTAAAATGGTAAGATTTATTACAGACTAGCTGCGCACCGCGGTTTCAACCGCGTAAGTCTCGATCCCGTAGGAATATCGGGATAAAAAGTATTCTATGTCCTATTCAAGGTCATGGTCTACCCCTGTGCCAAATTTCATCCAAATCGGTTGATCCGTTTTAGCGTGAAAGCGTAACAAACAAACAAACTCAATTTCGCATCTATAATATTAGTTAGGAGGATTCAATTTGTAAATGACCAAATAATCCGTTTTGTTTTTAGGAATGAGATAGTAGAGTTATATCAATCGGAACAGTAAATCATATTAGCGACCCGCTCTCGCTTCGCACGGTTTTTACGACTTTACAAAACATCTAGATTTCTTACTTAAATGTAACTTTAAATTAACTTATTACCCACAAAAAACCTTCCGGAATAAATTCCCTAAACGATGGTGAAAACCTCATCAAAATCTGTTGCGTGGCTTAGAAGAAACGCGGACATACAGACAAACACGAAAAGCGACTTTAATTTATAATACGTATAGATGACGCGGGCGAAGCCTCTGGTGGAAGCTAGGCTAAAGTTTGTTTTTTAATCTCGTAGACTTGACTCTCGTTGACATTTTAAGTGATTGTTTTTTCAATTTGGAGTTTGACATTTGCACCTGTCAAATTAGTCTTCGAGTTAACAAACAGACTTTAGTTATGTATCTACCTAAAAACTAAAAATAAATCTATCTAAAATAGTAGGTAGGTAGGAAACTATATGATAAAGTTTTAGAAACCCCAGGATTTCAATTAAACCCTGAACACTGTTGATGACATTTTGAAGGAGCCAATTATTTAGCTGGGTATTATTTTATTATCTTCTTAGATTTTTTTTTTCTTTTCCTGAAATGCCTAACTATTAAGAAAACTTACATTTATTTATTTATTATTAACAAAATGACCTACTTAAGCCCCTTATATTGATTAGCTACCTCAAGTTGCGTAATTATTTTAAATTTTTAGGGGAGGCTTTCTCTGCAAAGGGGCTGTAAGGAGCTTTGGGCTAACAAAAAATTAAAAAGAAAAAGAAAATATACTAGGTAAAACTAAAACTTACTCAAACTAGCAATCACAATTTGGTTGAATTTACTCCCTTCCGCACAATACTTCTTCATTGTATATTTCAACATTTTTACTTTTTTTTCAACTAGGCACTATGTCTTACGAAAATGCACAGATTATAAAAAAAGCGCGGGCCACCGCTCGTCGCCCGATACTGAAGCCGAATGGCCGACGACTGCCTTCCCGCCAAACGGCCTGTATTTGTTTAAAACTGTAATCTCAAGTTGAAGCTACATACAGTCGTACCTATAGTTGAGGCATTGCTTGTGAGGCAATAAAAATCGATAAAGTTATAGGAAAATAGAAAAAAAATAATAGAAAATGGATTTTTCGGTAGAGCAGTACCTAAAGCTGAAGAGCTTTTACGTTTTATTCTTCCAAGTTCTTTGTCTGTAGTAAGTAGGTTACCTGTGAAAATCGATAAAGTTATAGGAAAATAGAAAAGAATTAATAGAAAATGGATTTTTTGGTAGAGCAGTATCGAGAGTAGTATAGTATAGTGGGTAGATAAGTACTAAGTAGGAAGCTCAGAGAGATTTTTTATTTGGTCTGAGGTAGGAAGATACAAGATGAGTTTCCTGGGCCCGTTCGCACTGATTTAATTTATTTTAAGTCCATGATAGCAGATGATTAACATTAGCACACCACCAGTCTACAGTTATGGAAGAGCTTGACAGTTTGAGCTATATAAGAATTTCAGATGCTAAAATAACTTACCAATGTATATACTTAGGTACGCCAAGTAAGGCTCAGTCTTTTAAGATGGCTTATTGTTCTACATTAGTATTCACTTGCAGTTACCCGAATCAGGAGGTCAGATAGGCAGTCGCTCCATATAAAGTCCTCGTATTCATCTGCATCCGGTTAGACTGGAAGCCGACCCCAACAGAGTTGGGAAAAGGCTAGGCAGATTTAATAAGTGCTAAAAATCATGTCAACAGGGGAGGTAGCAAGCCTGGTTGCCCAGTGTGCCCCAGGTCCAAAGGGCTAAGGCTCTGGTAACTTTCACCACAATTTGCGATGCTGGATAACCAGATTTTATGTATACAACATTCAACCCCGAATTCTGCTGCTGCAAAAATAATATTCATGCAAAATATATTATACTAGCTGCGCCCCGCGGTTTCACCCGCATAAATCCCGATCCCGTGGGAATATCGGGATAAAAAGTGTCCTATCTCCTAATCCAGGTCATGGTCTACCCATGTGCCAAATTTCATCCAAATCTGTTCAGCCGTTTTAGCGTGAAAGCGTAACAAACAAACAAACTCACTTTCGCATTTATAATATTAAGTTAGGTTTAGGATAAAGTTAGGATTACGATGTACGGTAATCTAATAAAAATATGCCCAACATACGACTCAAACCAAGGACTGCAGCTCAGTGGCCCTAGACAAAGTGACATTCTATTAGTGATAACGATGATGGAATATAGGCCCTCAGAGGGCCTAGACAAGTGACAATCGCTTCGAAAGCGTTTCGTATTTCTACGATTTTCAACAGGATTGACTTAAGCTTTTCGATAGCATAAGTCAGTCCTACACATTTTTGCCTTTTCCTACCTATTCATGCTTGGCGCCAATAAATTATAACAGAGATTTCACATAACTTACAACAGATGGCACTTTGTAGCGGTACCAAAGTGCCAACGGTACTTTTATCATAGATTTATGTGTAAGTGATAAATGAAAATGTGGTACTACTTTTTGTGAGAGGGTCAGCTAGTTTAATCTCGGTTATTAAGAATTTATTTCTTCTTCTTTCTTCCTAACTTGAATGACTCGTCTAGTAATGTTTCAAGATAGTACACACGGCTACACATTGAGCTATACATTTCCAGTATAAGCTGACCTCGCATTGTACGGAAATCCTATACAATGCGAGATCAGCATAAACTGGAAATATATATAGCCTGATGTGTAGCCGTGTGTACCAAGTTATATATTTTTGTATTTTATTTATCTGGAATACTTAACAAGAGTTCCAACAGTTAGTTGCGTGCTATTAAAAAACCATGCTTGTTTGCTGGAGCAAGTAGCATGCTTTTATAGCATTATCGCCGTGTATGTAAAATCACTTTTTCGTAGACACAATGGTTATTATGTATTCGCATGCTTTTATGCTCCTCATAGCATGTGTTTTCCAGGATTTAGGCTCACAGAGGTGTTCCGAGCCCACATTGCAAATTTTTCCAGATGCTGTCACTCCGTCTACAGAATGCCAAAGATTCTTAAAGTTAAAAGCCCCAAATCAACCGGCCACGAATACGTATCCTTTGAAAAGCTCATGCTCCTAAAGGGAATGTCAATCCGTCTTGTATCCTCCCGTTAGAAGTGAGAGGTGTTAACACTTAGTTAACTTAGTCACCAGTTCTAAAAAAAGAACCTCTATTTCCGTTCCTGGAATCTGTTTTAACCTCAGTGTATGCCTTAGCCTATGTAGATAAGGTAGCCTCACAGATATAGAGAATAGGGATGTTGACTGAGTAAAAAATAATATAGTCGGTACTATTTAGTCCGTCAGTCATATAATTAAAAAAATATACATATAGTCCGTACTATTAAGTCCGTCAGTCAGATGATAAAAAAATATTAGACGCGTATGTTTTGGTTTATCATAATTATTAATACATTACACTCCTTTTTGGGCAGTTGTGTAAAAATGATTTAGATAAAACGCATTCTAGTTGGGGAGTGGGGGCTCGCTACGTCACAAGCCAGTAGGTATATAATCTACCGGCCAGTGACGTCATACCACATTTTAACTCAATGCATTGCCGTAATTTAATTTCTTTGATTAAGTACGTAAAAAAAGAAAAAATGCTTGTCCAATATTTTTTAATAATCTGGCGGACTAAAAACTATTTTTTTGCCAACATCCTTATTGTAGGTAAGGCAGACTGTAAAAAATATCATAAGTACTTGTAGCCTTGTATTTAGATAATAAACTGGGGACCTAAAACGACCGCATTAGCAATTCCTCTAAAAGTAATTAATTTCCTGAATTCCCAGTTGTCATTAGCAATTCATAAAATGGACCAATTTACGAATCTCCATAGAAAACTGTCAAACAGATGAATTATTTCGTAATAAGAATTGAACGCAGATCATATTATGAATTGTCAGTTTGTGAAATTTTACGATGATTCATAATATTTTCCTAATAAGATTCTGCCAAAGTGGCCGTTAAAAGCCCCCTGTACCTTTAAAAAACCTCGGACACGAATCATTAGCTATATCTAAATAGGTACCTACACTCTTACAGAACCACCAAAACGCCAAACGTTTTACTTCACAAAAGGTAGAGAAGGGACAAGGAAACAGCCCTTCGAAAAGTAAAATATCTGAAAAAAAAAAAAACGAATAAAAAAAAATTAAATAATAAAAACTAAAACCCAACTACGACTGAAAAGATATAAACAAGACACCACAGACAGACAAATTAAAAATCCGGAGTCACACGTGTTAGGGCATAAATTGAACAGATTACGTGTGACTCCGGATTTCTTTTTACAACACAAATTAAAAATCCGGAGTCACACGTAATCTGTAAGTGGCGGCATAAATCGAACAGATTACGTGTGACTCCGGATTTTTAATTTTTTTTTTTTTTTTAGATTTTTTTATTTCTTAATTTTTTTTAAATTATTTTGGGGTTGTAATATATATATTTTTGAAATGTGCTCATTAAGCCCTTTCATTTGATACCCAACATAGTACGATTAAACAATATTTTTTTTTTAGTTCCTGACTTTATTTCCTCTAGAGGGCGCCATTTTTAATTTAATGTGACGTCACATCAAGACGCTTCTAACGATACCTTATTTGTCAAATTGTGATGAGTGGTTTAGAAGATACAAGGGAATAGATGAACATACATACATACATACATACATACCGGTCAAAATCATAACCCTCCTTTTTCTTTGCCGTAGTCGGGTAAAAAACACACGCTTGCTACACATGTCCTTGTACGATCCACGTTTATACATCTGTGGGCAACCTATATCCGATGCTGGGCTCAGCCTGCTTGTCATTAGCAGCCTGTCGCTCTAATGTTCGTCACACGACGGAGCTTCGGCGTAAGAGAGCTTACCATACTTTACGTGAGCTAATTACTTTATATATAGTTAGCGCCAACAAGGGAATAGGGCTATATGATTTTGACGTGGGTTTGTCTCTTTTATTTGGTGAAAGTAGAAATGGATGTTTGGGGAAAATTGGTTTTGATTAGATAGGCTACCCAACAGTTTCTAAACACTAACTTTTTAAATTATAGGTACAATAATGATAAATGATAAATTATATCTGTTTCTGTAAAATGTATTAAAACTAAATGATTTCGGTGATTACAACTGACTACTCTGAGAAGACCTTAAAAAGAGGAGTATCCAAAAAAACCCCTGAAAACTCATCAAATTAACTCCTTTTTCGTTTTATTATGTTTCAAACTTTCGATAAAGTCAGTCGGTAAGTCGTATAAACACGACAAAAAAAAAAAAAAAATCTTTTTGTTGTGTGAATTATAGATATCGATCACGTCCGGAGTTTCGCTAGCTAATTTAATTTGACTCTGTATATTAATAGACAAATAGGTAGAATTGTAATTTGCGTTTACTCATTATTGATATAAGGTACCTACCTATCTTGGATCCACACGTGTATGATCGTAGTATTATCATTATCAATCACATTAATTAAAGGCAATATAAACAGCATGATTGTTCAATGAAGCAATCATGAACGGAAATTATAATATGCTCTAGGGCATAATAAATACAAAAATAATATTGGATTTTCTTATGGCATAATAAAGACGAAAATAATATTATATTTGTTGAAAAAGGATCCCGAATGAGAGAAAACTTTAAGAATATAATATATTGGAACTATACTCTTTAAAAAAAAAACTTATTTATATTAGACACACTATTTATACACAAAATGGTATACACCATTTTAAAATTATAGATAGAATACTCTTTATTATGTACACCACAAAAATTACAGACAGACATTTTAGAAATATATATAAATTAATATAATTATTATTATCCATACTAATATTATAAATTCGAAAGTACTCTGTCTGTATGTTACCTTTTCACGCCTAAACCACTGAACGGATTTCGATAAAATTTGGACAGGAGATAGATGGCATCCCGGGGAAGGACATAGGCTACTTTTTGTCGACATACCATGCGGACGAAGCCGCGGGTGGAAGCTAGTTATATATTTGTGCTATATATTTTAATTAAAATAATATTTTCTTTTGTACGATGTACGAGTAGTACCTACCTACGCAAATTTAATAAGGCTGTGCTGTCGTAGGGCAGATATCTATAATTTAGATACAAGCGATATTTATAATTATGACAAAGCTGAGGGCTATTGCTGTGTATATATTCAGTAGGTAAGCTTTTATATACTTAGATAAATATATAGTAAAACAGAAAGCATTTCTCTATCTTTTTAAAATTAATCACCTTCAAAAATTCACCTTCTTTTGACCGTTAGGTACGTACGAAACTCTAATTTCGGATTTATTGATTACGTAATCCCATCTCAATCACTCTGTACATAAGTAAATAATTAATTATCATTAGAATTTAAAACTAGTTTTTAATAGCCATGTGCAACACAAACAGACGCACATGTCCATCACTTACACTATAAAGCGAAGACAGGTTTATTTAAACAGAATTTAATTACTTATTATTCAAATTATACGAGGCTGCCGCCATGAAAATAGCAATTGAATAATACAATGTGGATACAAAATGGCTCAATTAGGTCGTTAGTAACTTTACAGGGGTAATTGAAGTGTTAAGTGTAGGTACATTTTAATTTGTTACGCGCTCCTCTAAAGGTACCTCAAAAACCGACCAAGTGCGAGTCGGACTCACGCACGAAGGGTTCCGTACCATCCTAATCCTAACTAATATTATAAATGCGAAAGTGAGTTTGTTTGATTATTTGTTTGTAACGCTTTCACGCTAAAACGGCTGAACGGATTTTGATGAAATTTGGCATATGGGTAGAACTTTACCTGGAATAGGACATTGAATTGTAAGTGACTGTGCTGTTGGTGTACTTATCATAAATAAATAAATAGGATACTTTTTATCCCGATCCCAGGGGATCGAGACTTACGTTGGTGAAACCGCGGGGCGCAGCTAGTTAAGTATTACATAATTAATTTTAAGTTAGTTTTAATTATGAGATTTAGACAGCCTCTAATCGCATTCCTGGCATAAATAGCATGATATTCTCGACCAATATTCTTAAAGGCATTGAAATCTGGGCATTAGGGAAACCTAGAGTCAGCCATCCCGTCAAAGAACTCAAACTCAAAGCATTTATTTCAAATAAACCAATTACAGGCACTTTTGAATTGTCAAGGGGTCGGTCAGTCAGAAAGATGAAGCTAGTTGCCCATTCCAAAGCGTAGTAGGTTCCTATTGAGACGAACGGGCAAGAAACTCCACGGACACTCTTTTAAATCAGAATATTGTTACAATACTTAAACTGGACAAAAAGACAGAAATGTGGAGGTGAATGGCAGTTCCACTCCAATTTCAACTTCCAAACTGCATTCTAGGAAACTCATAACATCATTTTGTGAGACCACAGAAATAATATCTGTGGATTTCCCTTAGGAATTAGGTATAATATTGTAATTAGGTAGGTAAATATAGTTTAATCTATATTTATGTATATGAATTCCTATATCCCTTGGTCACGCCATCACGCGTGAACGGTTAGACCGATTTCGCTAATTCTTTTTCTGTTGTGTTTGTTATTGTCAGGAGAAGGTTCTTATGAAAGAAAAAAATAAGAAAATCGCGCGGAAAAATAGAAAAATTAAGACAGGACAACGTCTGTCGAGTCAGCTAGTAAGTTATAAAGTGCGTTTCATCAAATAGTTCCTATGCCTCAATGTTGGCTCCACGTTTACATGATGGGGTCATGCGTCGGCTTATATAAAAAAGTCAGAACCTGTCTAATCAGAGGGCCTAGACAAATTGTGTGTGTGGTAGTTTTGGGGGGTCAATTCATGAAAAATTCTAAAAAGGTTCTAAACTACTCAATAAAACTTTTCAGACACCAAAGAGTCCACCAAGAAAAGCTAAACACCTGTCATACTGACGGACAATCAACATAACCCGACATAAACAAATATTTTGGAAATGGTTTAGGGAAGGTGAAATTTAAAATTGTATGCCATGGCCTCTATGCTGCTGGTCAGTGCCTGTCTGCTCATTACAGTGACCGGAGTGGAAATTACAGCCCTGCATCATACGATCTGCAGTGCGTATGGCTACCAGCTCTTAGAAGCCAAGTTCGGTAGCGAAGTCCATGTGCTGTGCTTGAAGTTACAGCCTATTGGTAAGCTGAAGCTCATGTTGACGATTTTCATGCCATTCTGTGGAAGAGATCAGCGTCCATAATGGGTAGATAGGTTACCAGAAAGTTCTAACAGCATCCTAAAAACATTATTTGACGTTTTACAAAACAATTATCTACTTAATAAAATTTTCGAGCCGTTTGGGGATGTACCCTAGAGCCGTGGGGTCCGAGTACTCATAGTTTGTTCTCCAAACGGCTGTTTGACACTTCCCATGACCCAAGGGCTGGCTTTTACCTTGGTCAGAGGCTAAAGTCAGAGGCATTGCCATACAACGTGGCAATGCCGCCAGTCTCTTGGGTACATTACCAACCGACAGCGATGCGGAGGAATTTTTCGACGCCATGTTTTAGTCAAAGTCAAAGTCAAATAATTTACTTCAAGTAGGCACATTAACGGCATTTTTGAACGTCAAATACATAGCAATAGAACTGATTCTAGTTGCCCCTTCCAAAAGGTAAGTTTTCGTATGGAGAAGAATGGGCAAGAAACTCCACCGTTACTCTTTAATTTTTTTTTAGTTAATTGTGTATTTATATAGTTAGTTTTAATTAATATTAGTTAGGATTTCATTAGTTATGTAATAGTTAGTTGTATATTTTATTTATAGTTTCTTATTAAAAAGAATATTACCTATATTCATTCACTGACAGACAAACCGCTCGGTTCTAAAAGCATGAAATTTTTCACAAGAGTTCGTTAATTAACGAAAGTGAGCACTAAGGAACGATGTTTGTTTTAATTTAATTAATCCCCTAAAGGGTTTAAATAGGGGATGAAAGTTTGAATGAAAGTTTGTCATTTTTGCTGATTGGATATCTTATCGGGCACATGGTTAGAGTAGTAATAGGCGCGGGTCGACGGCGCGTTGTGTTCCACGCGCGCCTCAAAGAGATGTCAGCACAATTGACGGGGTCCGCTAGGACCGATGTATGCCAGGGTTGCGGGAAAGTCCGAAAGGGATACCGGGACCCTTGGCAACAGGCAACTGAAGGAACACGGGTGGGTTTTAGACAGTAAAAACCTGGCACGCCTGGGGAAGTCATTTGATGATTACCCACGCTCAAAATAAAAAAGGCTACAGTAATAGTGCATTATAATATTTACTATTCATTTCGCCAATTCCAGGCGCTTCGCACCTAACAACGCGTACCTCTACGCTTTACCTGACGCCTATAGAAGACCCTGACGAAGACCTCCAGACTGCTGATAGTGACATTCAGACACTCGTCGCGAGTAACTCGTTGGCTGACATCACCCTGGCGTATGGCTACCCAGTCATGGACCCGTCGTCAGGCTCCGCTGAAGGATACATCGGCGAAGATCATCAGTTCTATGGAGTTCTACATATGGGTTGTTATTTATTTTATTTGAAAGAGATTCTTTTTTGCTTTATTGAAAGCGTCAGGGTATATTTAAATTTTCTCCTGTTTTTTGAAATTTGCAGGTCAATGTCAGATTAGAGAGTTGTACCTATTCAAGATTCTAATGTTTATAAATAAACTAGCAGCGCCCCGCAGTTTCACCCGCATAATGTCCTGATCCGGTGGGAATATCGGGTTAAAAAGTATCCTATGTGTTAATCCAGGTTATAAACTATCTGTGTGCCAAATTTCATCCAAATCTGTTTTCTAGTTTTTGCGTGAAAGAGTAACAAACATCCATCCATCCATCCTCCTTTCGCGTTTATATAGTAGGAAGGATATTCGTAGTTAAGTCGTAAGTAACGTTGTTCTTGAAACTGAAGCACGTTCGGAACTGACCTTGAGAACATTTTCCACAGAAGCCTAAACTGTATGATAACATAAAGTTTTTGGATCTGTATTTTCAAACTCCCACTTATGAATTCGTTGATTGTTTTATGGAACATCCCGAACATCATTATTAAGTTGAAGGAGTCTATAGGTATTTGCATAATTATCCACAATCCCCTTAACGACAGTCATATCGGCTCAGTAAGGACAAAACTGTCCCACATAATACAAAAAAGAGACGACTTTAGAGATTCGATAATTCGACTGCTGTCTGTATGATAACAGCCGCACATGTCGATCGAAGTTTAAGCTACGGTCGCCACGGTCGGTTTTTGGATGGGTAACCGTCCATTTCATATCGAGACCCCTCGGTCGTTCGGACAGCACGACAGCACGTTGGTCCCGGCTGTCATTCCTAGATCTTTGACAGTCGTTACGGGTCGTCAGAAGCCCGAAAGTCCCAACTAGTCTTACCAAGGGGTATCGTGTTATTCAATAACTGGGTTGTGGAGGTCAGGTAGGCAGTCGCTCCATGTAAATACCGGTATTCAGCTGCATCAGGTTAGACTGGAAACTGAACCCAACATAGGAAAAAGCTAGGCAGATTGATTGAATATAACTCGTTCTTAATAAGGTTCTGTGACCAAAATCAATTTTAATTCTGGCAGGTAACCGCACTCTTCACGCGGATCCATATGGAAACGATGACCCGCACAAGTTCTTCGGCGCGTTCGAGAACGACAACATGGCGGCGCCCCGGTCTCGACGCGAACATGCTCAGGTGATCAGGTGAAGATGATGGCTTATTATAGTGATTGCACTGCCTGTAGCAGAGCTGCCAGAACTCTATTAAGGTACACGTCAGAAGGCGACAACAGACCGCATCGACGGCGTTGCGGTTGGCAATAACTGCAAGCGACAACGCCGCTGCGGTCATTAAACAAACAAAAAATTTCATACGTCCGGTGACGGCACTACCTACTGGTCTACGGCCTACGGTTTGCGTTCACCGCCGGACCGCAACGTCAAGCGGCAATGCGTTTTCATTGATGTAGGTACAAAGAAACCAGTCGTGTCGCGTTTTTGCGGTTACAGTTGCCTTCGAACGAGCCCCTTTAAACTATTTTCTAGCGCATTCTTGATCATCCTCCTGTGGGTTCAGTTAAAGATAACGGTCTTAGACAAAAATCTCCATAAAAAAATTAATATATCACTCCACATACACCTACCCTAGTAATTATCTCAATGTCAGCCTTCCATGACATCGTAAACAAGGTATTAGACGTTATTTGAGTTATTCACTCGAGATTATTATGGGTCACAGAACTACACTCCCAAAAATCTAAGCGCTCATCTTCTCTTCCAGTACAACGTCTTAGAACGCGTCCCTTACTTCCCCTTCCGGATAGAAGAACGAAAGAGAGTCCCCGGGGTAGCCCGTGCGAGGATCTGTGACCTTCTGCTCCTGGCTGATAAGGAGTTCTTCGAGAAAGACGCCAACTCTAGCCTGAACCATGTGGTGCGACGAATGATGCACGCTGTTGCTCAAGCTGATATTATATTTAGGAACGCGGATTTTAATGAAGATGGGATTCCTGATAACATTGGTTAGTTTCAAGTAAAATCTTTAAAATTTTTCGTAGTCTTGAAAGTAAACCATCACCTCGGCTAGCTTGAATAAGAACAAAGAAATAATATTTATCTAATATGTTACGATCTGGGCCCTGTTTATCAAAAGTTACAAGTCTACACTTTCACAAGTTATCTAAAATATTAATTTTCGTTAAATTCATAGCTCATCTCCATATTCATAATCAGCCTTAATGTTCCCACTGCTAGGACACGGGCTCTCTTTTGACTACATTTTAAAAAAGAAAATCGAATTTAAATATTTATTGCGGTACATTTAAGCATGACACTTGTAAACTTGTAAGACGGAATAGAGAGTCGCCGGACACTCTCAGGATTTGCTATAATTTTCTACAAGTTAAAATTACAAAGAATTTTTTGATAAACAAAATCACCAATAAAAGTGTAAAAATATAAGTACTGGTGAACTAAATAATGACACTTGGTAATAAAAGGCTTGTAAGTTTTGATAAACAGGGCACTGGAGTCTTAAGTCCCTAGACAGTACGCTATTATAAAACACTAGCTGCGCCCCGCGGTTTTACCCGCGTAAGTCTCGATCCCGTGGGAAAATCGGGATAAAAAGTATCCTATGTGTGAATCCAGGTTATAAACTATCTGTGTGCCAAATTTCATCCAAATACATTCAGTAGTTTTTACGTGAAAGAGTAAAAAACATCCATCCATCCATACTTACAAACTTTCGCGTTTATAATTTTAGTTAGTAGATTGCAGGACAAATTAGTTATCTTGATAAATAGAAAATTTTCTTGGTCGCTTTAAAGATATTGAACAGGAGCTTCTTTCTGTAGGTTTCTCAGTGAAGTACATACTGGTGCTGACATCGGAGGATACAAACAAGCGCGTGTTCGGGGACCTCCTGACACAGAAGGCGATCGATGGACGCGCCTACCTCATGCGGTTCGCGAGACTGCGCCGCCTGGCCGAGGTCTGCCTTGGAGTGGCATTTTCTGGGCACGCGTTCCATAATAGGACTTTGGGTTTAAGGTAAAACGATCGTTTAAACTTTACTGATCAGCAGGTCCGAAGCAAATAGTTATGGTCCCATAAATAACAACTATGACTTATTTGTAGGTTTTCATAACCAAACCATCAGGCGCGGTCGCAGCCCAAGATGTTGGGGGGTCACCACTGGTGCCGAAAAATATTTTTAGGGAAATGGTTACCTAATTGATAAGTAGGTACTCTAAAAACGTTTTTTTGTATATGCCTATCAGGGTCACTGTGGCTCAAGTACCTACCTACAGTTTTTAGTTAGTAAAGAACGTATATCATTCAGTCTCTCGACAGCTTGAATGATTTTTGGGGGGGCTCATGACCCCCAGGACCCCCCACCCGTCGGACCGCGCCTGCAAACCATGTAAGTGCTTTATTAGGTATGTGCTCTGTTAAGAATCATCATATCATTCAAATGATATGGTCAACCAATCATAACAGCCATGCAGATGAAGAAATACGATTTACTGACGAAAAAATAATCATAACTCTACTTTTTTTCATATCTACCTCAGTTTTACATCTCTCGGTGGAGGCATGGGTGGCGCAGCGGGCGGTTTATGCGACAGACGTGCGTACGGCCGGTCTTTCAACACCCTGGCTATAGCGCACGCCACCACTGAGGAGTCGAGCAGGGTTCCTGAGAGGATCGCTGCTCTTACGCTTGCTCATGAGATGGGTAACGACTTTTTAGTTTCATATTTTTTGACAGCATTATTATAAACCAGAGAATTACAGCAGTGGTGGCCCAGTGGTAACGGCCGCGAATTACGAGTTGTAGGTCGTAGGTACGAACCCCGACAGGCGCTTTACTTTGTGTAAATAATTTCATCACCACTGCTCTCAAAACGGTGAAGGAAAACATCGTGAGGAAACCGGCATGTCTTAGAACCAAAAATTCGAAGACATGTGACATCTACCAACCCGCACTGGGCCCGCGTGGTGGATTACGGCCCACTCCCTCTCATAGAGAGGAGGCCTGTGTCCCAGCAGTGGGAACATTATAGGCTGATTATGTTATGTATGTATTATAAACCTGTAAAACCTCCACGATATTAAAGAATAGGATCGATACTCATAGCACCAAACTTGGCCCAGGGATTGAATACCGCACAATATAATTATGATGATATTTTTCAACCATAACATTGCGCCTTGTTTTCCCTAAGGGTTGGGCAGAGGTGTAGGTACACCTATAGTATACCCACATTTTTTGACATATAGGGAAAAAATACTGCCTTTTGATCTCTTGACATGATCGTTTTTACCCAAGACTTTTAATGGCTTCCTTTTCTCCGTCACAACGATTTACAGGTAGAAATCTGGGGTAAACAAAGTTATTTGGCTACTATTATTTGTGTTGTGTTGTGGAGGTCATTTAAGCAATCGCTTCATGTAAAATACTGGTATTCAGCTAGGTCTGGTTAGACTGGAAGCCGACTCGAACATAGTTATATTCTATGCCAACATAGTTGGGAAAAGGCTAGGCAGATTGGTTTATTTTCTCCAGGTCACAGTTTCGGCGCTCACCACGATGACAACTTCCCCAACCCTGAGTGTCACGGCTACCTCATGGGCTCGCAGTCCTCAACGGCTGTCAACGGCTTGAATTTCGAGTTCTCGGTGTGCAGCAAACGACTGATCGCTGCCACACTGAGCAGTATGAGCTACTGTTTGATGGACGAGGATCGGCCGTATTGTGGGAATGGTAGGTTTATTCAAGATTCCAGCATTCCAGGATTCGTACTTAGCAAAAGATGTGGCTATAGGCCTTACTATATTGCAGGGAATTTTCCTGGTTTCACTAGAAGTACAGGGCATACCGATACTCCTCCGTGCCTCGGAAAGCACGTTAAGCTGTTGGTCCCGGCTGTCATTTGTGGATCTTTGACAGTCGTTACGGATCGACAGAAGCCCGAAAGTCTGACAACCAGTCTTCCCAAGGGGTATCGAAGTCCCTAGTTACTGGGTTGTAGAGGTCAGATAGGCAGTCGCTCCATGTAAAATACTGGTAATCAGCTGCATCCGGTTAGACTGGAAGCCGACCCTAACATAGTTGGGAAAAGGCTAGGCAGAAGATAATGATGACTAGAAACAGGGCATGATTTTACCTATATAAAATTATAGGTAAAATCATGCCCTGTTTCTAGTCATCATTATCTTCTGCCTAGCCTTTTCCCAACTATGTTAGGGTCGGCTTCCAGTCTAACCGGATGCAGCTGATTACCAGCTCTCTGAATCTGTGGTTTTTCCTTAATTATAGTGGAAAAGTAGTATAATTAGTAAATCTTCATCCAGAGAAAAGGTCAAATTTTATACACGAAATTCACGCATTCGCATTACCGCATGAACAAAATTTAAACTTTTTATAGGAATAGTAGAAGAAGGTGAATCCTGTGACTGCGGTCTGCCATCACGGTGTATCCACAAGGATCCCTGCTGCACCCCTCGAAGTGGAGGAGCTCTGGTCATTCAAGAAGGGTAGTTACCTACTTATTTGACCTTTGTTCCCAAGGTTTAAAATAGCCTTCCATTCACTCCATTCGCTTGGCCATTGTTGGTTGCATTTTATTTTTAATATGGAATTCAAGAAGTATTTACGTAATTAGTCAATGCGCTTCTCCATAGTCTTCATGATTTTAAAGACATCGACAAAAATTGGTTGTCTGTAAAATCGGTTTACGGACGATAGTTTAACGTGACTTGTCACGTTAAACTTAGACTGCCAGACTTGTCTGAAAACGTCATAACAAGTGCCTTTCAATCGCTCGTGTAGCGCTCTCGCTCCGATCGTAACGTTACAATGAGCGTAACGGGACAATGCGCGTAACGGGACAATGAGTCATCCTTTTTCGTGCGTGCAGCCGGCGTTCATCGATTTATTAGACGTGGCACGTCAAAAAGCCAAAATGTTTTTACCAATACAAGATACATCTCATATGCTTTGATGGAAGTCAGCTGGACTTGTGTTGGTCATGTCAAAATTCTGTGCATTGAGTTAATAGAAGAGTCACAATCGTTCCTCGTATCTACCTGTACTGAAAGGCATCCATGTCCAGTAGTAATCCTAACTTACTATTATAAACGTGTGGCTGAACGGATTTGGATGAAATTTGGCACATGGGTAGACCCTAACCTGGAATAGGACATAGGATACATTTTATCTCAATATTCCTACGGGATAGAGACTTACGCGAGTGAAACCGCGGGGTGCAGCCAGTTACCTATACGATTGCGAACTTATGGAGCAGACCCATAACATATGATAGGTTACATTTGGATTTCAGGACACTTCACAAAGAAGGGTGTTCAGTGGCGCCTTCAGCAATGTGTCACCCATCCCAGGGGCTGTGCTGTACCGCCAAGTGCCAGCTAGCAGACCTTCTAAAGAGTGGTATTGTTAGTAGTATAATCCTCATATCAATCGTCCTTGTTATCTATGTAAAATGTTATTTTTGACATCCATTGTATTTTTTAATTTATATTTTTTTCTTTTTCTTTTTCAAATTTTACATAATTTGTTTGCTTCGATTCTGTTTTTGATAAAGCAAGATAGAAAGTGAATCTCATTGTAATTTATAGTTATAATAAATTCATTCATTCATTTGTAGTTTTATTGTACTTACCTACTTAGTTAGTTTTAGTAAGTAGATTTGAGCTTGGCTTAAAAGTAGGTAATGATTAAATGTAACATAAAGATGCGGAAGTTCGGTATCAAACCGATCTGGGGCCTACCACCACCGCACCGCTTACAGCAGTATTATTTTAATCTTACTTCGTGGGGGAAAGAGATGGAGCTATACGTTCTGTAGAGCTTCATCTCTTTCCTACACTGAAGTAATATAGAAGTAATAAGGGGTGATGGTAGGCCCCCCCTTTTTTTTAGGATGCTAAATCTTCCAATGACTTCTCTCGCTCTGGGGCGGAGACTTTTACAGACCAACCCGTGTTCCTTCAGTTGCCTATTGCCAAGGTCCCGGTATCCATTTCGGAGTTTCCCGCAACGCTGGCAGGGTGGTAGCCCCCCTGCCACTACAAAAGTGAAAGGATCGGTATTAGGGCTGACTGAGAACTTAGAGCTATCACCTACCGGGCTGGGGCATATATAACTACGTTGCCTAAACAGCACGGGCTGCGTCTTAGAAAAAGAGGACCTTTCCCGGACCCTGACAAACCGTGTTAATTGTTAGCATAGCAACAACGGGCACAATTATTCATAGGATCACCTGACAGTCCTGATAGTGTTAAGTGAGCTCCTCATTAGAGCAGACTCATCATAATTAAGTGTTATTTAAACAAGGAGTAGGTATGATGAAATGCAGTTCTCAAATGCCCAAACCAACGGGTACCGTGCATAACTAGGTAGGTAATAGGGAGCTGTTGAAAATGTTCACCGACATCCCCTAAGTTTAGGGATCCCCTAAGAATGGTTAGAGGCTGTTAGGGGGTTTCTGTTTCACCACCTGTCACCTTCTAACAGGCCTCTAACCATGCGCGCAAACATAGGGCATGTCGGTGAAAACGGGCATAAGAATCAGTGTCGCAATTCAATTTCCTAATTATTGTAAGTAAGTAGGTAGTAACTCTGTTAAAACAGGCTCGTTTCCGCTAATATTCAGGGCCACTCAAGAGCAAATAATGGCAGGCGGATTCTAACTTGTTGCATTTTCCGGCACATTAGGACTCTATCTACTACAACTGTATGTGTATCCATGTTCTATAGTATACATTACCGATCGACAAAGTTATTTTTACAATTAACTATTAATGTTACGATGAATGTTATCCAAGCTTGAAGCTGTGATCGCATTAGTGTAGGGAACACGATTCCCAACTCGTAAATTGAATCAGTTGCCATGCTCAAACTCAATTAAAAAAACAAAAACCACTGTTTACATAAAATAATGTTAGTATTAAAAAGATAAAAAATATATCACATCTGCATTTTTGAAATAAGTAGGTAAGTATCTAGTTCAAAATTGGAAAATAGAAACTGGATTTTTCTTTCGTCGTAAATATCCTTCCCTGCCCCAAATATCGGTAGTCCTTCGCAAACAGCCTAGACTTCGTGCCGATCCTAAAGCCCCAAAAACATTACAGACACAATTTCTCGATATTATTTGACGTAGACTCAACCCAAATATTCTTCATCCCTTTAATTCCGAAGCGTGCCAGCTATATGATTGTAAGCATCTCCCGCCATCTGCGAATTCTGTTTGAGTAAAAGCAGCCATCTTGAATCAACATCGGAACTAAGCCCGAATGGCGTAGCGACCCTTATTGGAATAATTCAAATCTAAAATGAACCTTGGCCTTCGATTTCGGTGTTTATTTTTGTTATTGCCGCAGATGTATAGCCTTTATGTTGGGTAGAAACGGTGGTGTTAACTGTGTCAGAATCTACCTACTTTCCTTAACGAGTGGGGTATCTAATTACGTAACACACTTACAGTAGATACCTAGCAATGGCTTTCATTTTCACATCCTTGCGTTATTTAAGTTGTTGAGCAGACAAATTTTTCGAACATATGAAACAATGGATTAGCAATATCCTTCAAAATGATTTAGATTGTGATTGAAAGTGTGTTAATCATTATGAGTGCTGTTAATGAATGCGTATTCTGGAATTAGCTTGATAGGTAGGTACTGTCAGGATAGGTACCTACTGTTTAGCTAAAGCTGCGTACCGCTGTTACCATACCATCTCTGAACACTGACTGACATTTTTGCAGTTGAAACACATGTTCCAACTGACCCTATGCCCCTTGGTGTTAGGTACTTTAACTGCTTCATTCCACCCCGCCTTGTGTGCGTTACCCCTTAATTTCGAAAATAGTCATTTATATCTTACTCCAGTGTAAGTGCAACTTTAAAAACGTGCGCAACAATTAAGGAACCTGGGCAACTAGTTATCTATAAGATTAAATGAAAATTTTTCGTTTTCGAAATTATTTTGCTGGGGTAAAGCACACCCCCGCCGGATGTAAACCCCAAAATAATGTCCGGGAGGCTGAATCACATTAACCGTTCAAACACACCCCCTTTACATAGGTAGGTAACCCATACCGGTTCCAAGATGGCGTTATTTTAAGCAACCAGCTCATTCTACAAAATAGATCTATCTCTTTACCCTAGTGCATCCTCACGTCAATGCTACCATTATTAGTGAGGCCATACTGATATGGACGCTTCCTTTCCAGGACTGCAGAACCCAAGACCAAGAGTGTACGTGTTCAGTGCTATCGGCGAGCTGTCGGTGCGGTTTGAACGGCCGATGTCTGTCAGATGGCTCCTGCCACGCGGCTGAGTGCGCCACCTTGGGGCTGAAGGAGTGCCAATGTGTCAAAAAGGTCAAGAGCCAACTATCTCGTGGACTATTACAGGTAAGAGCGACAATTTGGGTCTATAACACGAAACTATCAGTGCCGCGGACACAGCGTGTTAGTTAATTTCGGTATCGGGTGCCGCTAAGCCGCGAGTCACGTTTATCGCATTCTTATGGGGGATAAGCTCTGCGGGAAAGTCCGAACTGCGGGAAACTCCGAGCTGCGGGAAAAACCGAAAGGGATACCGTGGCCCTTGGCACCAGGCAACTGAAAGAACACGGGTGGGGTTTAGTCAGTAAAAGTCTGACACGCCCTCCCGCTCCGCCCAGAGCGGGAGAAGTCATCAAATGACTTCCCAAACACAAAAAAAAAGGGGGGGATGCGCTACGTAAGAAAATTTCATTTTCACAGGCTACCCTGGCGCTTCATAAAAATAGAGGTAGCAATGAAAGTGAGGAATGCATATCATGTGATATTCAACTGGTGAGAAGACGTTACCTATGTTTTTCCTTATATGACTGGGTAGGTACCTAATTCGTGAAGGAGTAGTTGTGCAACATCAATTCCCGCATCATACTTGTTGCATTAAAATTGTGGAAACAATGTTGGAAATCTTTTTTTTTTACATTTAACCAGAAAAATTGCAACATTCCATTTTGCCAGTGAGTGAGAGTGTTTGTTAAAACAATAATTTGCTACTTTGTTTCCAAATGCCATTGCGATCGATGACACCGACCGTTCAGATCGATCCAGTTTGGTGCATGGCAGCAATAATACGGTCTTCGATCGACTATCGATCATTATGTTCTGAACTGATCAATATCGACTGATCGCCGTCGATCGACAGCTTCATCTTCTAAATAAGAATTATTTTCCTGAATTTCAGGGTTCCCTGCTAGGCGAGATGAACATGTGTGGCATTTGCTGCGAGGTCCCAGTGAGAGGCGGTCGTAAACACTGCATACCAGCCGAGGAGGCTGCGCGGGATAAACTGGCCAACAATAGTCCGCTGCCGGACTACTGGCCTGATGAAGACTATATAGGACGTTAGTACAACGTAACATTACAGAAAATTACACCTGTATTCCTCGAAGGAACCACATTTCGCTAGTTGTGTTTTGAGTCCGTAATAGGGGCGAGCCTGTTGCCACTATCGGGGCATGAATCCGAGCTGCTACTGAGAATTTCCAGATGAATAGCCCAATAACACGTTGCCTAGTGCAAATAATGTAAGTTATATTTCAAAATAATAGGTTTACCTATGAAATTGCCGTTCTGCAGTACTGGCCATTTCAAATCAAAATAATTTTTGTTTGGCTCTAAGAATTCTAATTTCAAATTAATTTTATTTTAAAAACATGGAATTCTTTTTTCAAAAGTAGTCATTTGTTTAATGATTAGTGTAACATTTTCATCTCATTTCAATCTTTTTCGTCATCATGGCTACGTTAAAAATTCGAGTAATTATGGAATATGAGTACCGTCGTGGCAGCAACGCGGCACAAGCGGCACGCAACATCAACGACGTTTACGGAGCTAACACTACAAACCAACGCACCACCTGTTATTGTTTTGCTCGCTTCCGTTCTGGAAATTTCGACCTGAAAAATGAACCTCGCGGTCGTCCGAAGACTTTGGTCGACAATGACGAATTAAAGGCGATTGTGGAAGCTGATGATAATCTACGGTTGAATTAGCAGCAGCTTTCGACGTTAGCGTCAAAACAATATTGGTCCATTTGCGTCAAATTGGCAAGGTAAAAAAGCTTGACAAATGGGTGCCCCACGATGATCGCCAGCGCGAAGTACGTGTCGAGGCGTGGCTTGCACTGCTCAACAGACACACAAATGAAGGAATTTTGAACCGCATTGTTACCTGCGATGAAAAATGGATTCTGTTTGATAACCGCAAGCGCTCAGCAAGTTGGTTGGATCCTGGTTCAGTACCTAAACAATGCTCTAAACGAAAACTTACCCCTAGAAAAGTGATGGTCACTGTTTGGTGGTCTAGCGCCGGTGTGATTCATCACAGCTTCTTACCAAACGGGGTGAGCATTACTGCAGATGTGTACTGTGAAGAACTGAACACAATGATGGAGAAGCTGGCACATCTCCAACCAGCATTGGTCAATCGCTCGTCTCCGCTGCTCCTGCACGACAACGCGCGACCTCATACTGCACAGCAGACGGTCTCCAAGTTGCAGGAACTGGGTTTGGAAGCTCTCCGTCATCCACCCTACTCACCAGACCTTGCGCCTACTACTTTTTCTACTACTACTTTTTCCAGAATTTGGATAACTTCTTGGCGGGAAAAAAATTCAATACCCGAGAGGCAGTACAAAATGCCTTTGAAGAATTTGTTGCCTCCTGTCCAGCTGATTTCTTTAAGAAGGGCATCAATAAACTGCCACTGCGTTGGCAAAGATGCATTGATTGCATGGGTGATTACTTCGATTAATACAAATAAAAAATACATGAAAAAAATTCGTTTAAATTTTTTCATACAAAACGGCAATTTCATAGGTAAAGACCTAATATTTAGAATTATATTTTGAGAACAATTTTGCAAGCAACCAACGGTTAGTCTGTGAGCCCTCCGAAACAAAATATTTTATATTATAGTGATTGAAAAGATGATAAGTCTACCGAATTTTCTTCAAGAAATCTGTTCATAAACTTCATTCATTTATTTCAGCAAACGTGACAGTACGTCTGTGTGAGGGCTACGCGTGCAACGAGACAACGTTGCGCGCATGGCCGCCGGGCAGTGTGTGCGTGTCACAGAACGTGGTGGGGATTTGTTCGCACCGCGGACTCTGCAAGTTGGACTACATCACGCCGAGGTCCAACGTGTACCCAGATATAATGGTAATGTCACTTCGAGATCCAACGTGTACCCGGATATAATGTAATGTCACTTCGAGGTCCAACGTGCACCCAAATATAATGGTAATGTCACTTCGAAGTCCAACGTGTACCCAGAACTATTGGTAACGTCAATTCCCAAGTTGAAGTAGGTAAACCGTAGGTTTAGTGATTGAGGTCACCGTGCGATCGGAATTTCAAAAACAGGATCGGCTCCCTTTTATGGGGGCGTAGAATAGGTTTATAGTTGATGGTTTTTGAAAAACTAATTAGTAATGTAGCTTGTAATTACGTCAAAATATGAATATTCCAACAAAACAGCAATTTTTTCATATTTTTTACGTAATTTCTATTTTGTCAATTGTGTCGTTTTGGTGGTATACGGATCCCTTAATGTATAGATTCATCAGCACCATCATCACTGGCAGCCTTGCTCCATCAACGGCTGAGTTATAGGCCTCCGCTTTTATGCCATGCTTCCCTTTTTCTTGTTTTTTTTTTGCGGGTGGATATCATCCAATGACTTCTCTCGCTCTGGGCGGAGCAGGAGGGCTTGTCAGACTTTTACTGACTAAATCCACCCGTGTTCCTTCATGCCTATGGCATTAAGTCCGCCTCTGTACATTTGTGTGCTTAAAGTATTAAATAAATAAATAAACCCACCCGTGTTCCTTCAGTTGCTTATTGCCAAGGTCCCGGTATCCCTTTCGGACTTTTCCGCAATGCCATGCTTCCCTGGACTGTGTACAGTTTACTTTCTATATTTACACGTACAACCACGGTTTATGAGTCAATCAAGCTTTTTGCAACAATGTTGGGGCCGCCTTCCAGCCTAACCAGATGCAGCTGAATACCAATATTTTACATGGAGCGACTGCATATCTGACCTCCACAATCCAGTTACTGGGTAACACGATACCTCTTGGTAAGACTGGTTGTCAGACTTTTTGGGCCTCGGACTACCCGTAACGACTGTCAAAGATCTACGAATGACAGCCGGGGCTAGCTTGACGTGCTTTCCGAGTCACGGAGGGTCCCCGATTATGTACCTAATAGATGGTCACCCATCCACGAACCAACCGCGGTAAGCGTAGATTAACTCTTCGATCGACCCGTGCGGCTGTTATTACACCCCTGTAGCCACAAGCCCCTATAACGATTCTGTGGGTCAAGATATATGAGGAAGATAGTCAGATAGATAGATAAGATAGGAAGATAGCCTTGCTAGTCGAGCGCGAAGTGGAAGGCCGGTGCTAATTTACGAGGACGAGTGACGTCACATGGTGATTGAATATGAAACAAATGGTTTCATATTCAATAAATTCATACCAACGAGACATTTTGCTAAATTATTTTAATTATAAGTACCTAAAAGTATAATAATGTTCATTTCAGAACATACACATGACGGGCCAGAAGAAGGCGTCAAGAAGAATAAAACCAGCCTCAATATTAAATATTTCTTGTTTGGTTTTGTTATGTTTAATAAAATAATGTACAATGTCATTTTAATCGTTTTTATTAACAACTTAAAAAATATATTTAAATACCTAAGTCTTATCCTGCGAATTAATTTTGAATTGTTGACAGTTTTTCCATACAAAAACTGTCAGACGCCATTTTTATTCCACGGATAAAAGATATCTGACTTTGATAAAATCAGCCCTTAATATTATAACTAAATAACCTTTAATAACGTTCAGTTTTTGTCATTATATTAATAGGTGAGGGATGCTATGCAAATGTTCGGGGCGGCATGATTCGTATAGCCGGGCTGCAAAATAGAACAGATGTTCGGGAAACGCCGCTCATCATAGCTCTTATTCTGCCGAGCCGACCCGAGCATGAATTAAAACCAGGTAGATGCCAAACGAAGTTTGCCGATCCGCACATGTCCGAGTCGGCTTTATTATTCACAAATCGATTTGCTGACCCGAACATTGTGTGCAGCACTCCTCACCTCAATATCATAATGAGGGTTTCCTGAAATGTTCGTTCGAACGTTCACTAGATGGCAGCACTGAGACGTCAGGTCTGGCCACCTATCAAAATTGTCAAAGCGCTTATATTCTAGTGCGTTTCATCAAATAGTTCTTTAGCCGTAATGTTGGCTCCACTGTTAAATTTAAAAAATAGACCAATAAGTACGAATACTCTGCGCCGCTTACAGCAGTATTATTTTAATGTTACTCAGTGTAGGAAAGAGATGAAGCTCTATAGGACGTATAGCTCCATCTCTTTCCCCCACTGAAGTAAGTCCTGCAACAGTGGAGCCAACATTACGGCATAGGAACTATTTGATGAAACGCACTCTAGTGACTCAATTGAACGAATGAATGAAACGAATGTTGAACGTCATCATATATTTTATAGTAAGTGTCGAAACCTTTTGTCAAAGTGGCGCCAACTGGTGGCGTGAATTTTCATGAAAACCCCTCATTGTCACAGGATATGAGATGACAACACTTCTTTCTGTCCTTCAATACTTCTCACAGAGTTTCTCAAGCATCTTGAAATAACAGTACTTAATATCAAAGTCCATATCATACCAGTAGTTGACGGCTATACATCCATGGCTCTGCCTAACGTGGTGAAACCATAGACTAGGCAGGTATAGACAATCTCCTTTGTTGAGCCTGACGGAGTATACGTGAGCCTTTTTGTATTCTGGGTACTTTGTAAGGTTGGGGGCTAGAGGGTCTGAAAGTAAGAGAATTTTGATTGTGTTATTGATTGGTATAAATCGAGGCGGATTAAATGTCGAGAGCGCCCTAGGCAAGCACTTCATCGAAGTCCCCCAGCGGCCATATAAGTTCTTTTTTTTACGGCTATCTCCCTGTCACGTTTCATCACAATCGAATCAGTATTTTTTTACATGAAGAGGAAGATATATCTGTACACACACACACACATACTTTCGTAGTTGTTTGAATCGGGGTGTAATGGCGTGGAAAAAGAAATAATATACGTATTGAAGCGTAACTGGGCGTATCATATGTCTCGAAACTATAAAGTTTATAGTTCTATTTTGAAATATTGCTCTTATTATTCAAAGTTCTTTTGTTCTATGGTAAACAAAGCAAAAATCTCACCTATACTAATCCAGGGCAATCCTCCAGAATTATTCAACTGCTCATCACATACAGATTCTACCCCTGAGTCCTCCCACTTCACTCTATTAGGTATCACAGGTACTATGTCCCACTTGTCGTCCTTATGTGTGAACTCGGCCTGTGGGTATCGCATGTAGGGAACGAAGGGCAGGTCTGAGGGAGGGATCAGTATGAAGTCCTTGTGTCCGTCTATCACGCAGTAGATGTTCTCGTAGGGATCTTTGTGCACTGGAATTGAAAGACAAGTATTAATGTAATGTGTTGCTGCATAGAGGCAGGCTTATTCGTGTTACTGGGAAAATACAAAATTAACCCTATTGCTAATAGAAATTAAGTTCATTTTGTATTAACGAAATAATGCGGATATTTGCATTGCGCAAAACACCAAGCTTAGTGTAGTGACAATACTGACAATGTTAGGGGATGGACCACCAATCAGTACAATTCAAGACCCAGTTGAAATGTCTGAAATTGTGACGCGCACCTTGAGATCATTCTATCAGCTTGTAAAAATTCAAAGTGTTTGTGTAAAATCCATATTTCCAATTGATGTTATTTCCACTAGAAACGAATATCAACTTTATGCTAGTCTTAATTAAGTTGATTTCAGAACGACTAGTACTATTAAAGAAGTAATTAAAATGTTTGAAGTGCAAACTGAACTTTAAGAGTAGGCTTTAAAGTTGTTTTTCTAAAAACACATGTTTGGAACCTAATTCGCGAATAAAGTATAGGTATATTAACTGTGCTTACTTGAGGTAACGGCTCTCTCATCCCCCATCCAGAAGTTAACAGCATCTGGCTTCTTGTCAAAGGCTTCACTAGCAAACGGTATGTCTGTGAACACATCCGACAGCAGTTCAGGGAAGTCCATTGTTAAGTTGGAGTTCTGCTTCTGAATGTACTGGATGTAGTTCTGTCTGGAAAATAATATTATGAAGTATAGAGAAAGATGAAGTTATTGAACATGATTTAAAGTCATTTTATCCAATGGTGATGAGGATGACACCTATTATAGTCATTTATCATCCTAACTAATATTATAAATGCGAAATAGAGTTTGTTTGTTGGTTTGTTACGGTTTCACGCTAAAACAGCTAAACAGATTTAGATGAAATTTAAATTTAACATGGGTAGACCATAATCTGGGTGAGGGCATAGGAATTTTTTTATCGCTGCAGTACATTCTTATTGGATAATTTTCAACGATCATGTGGGAAAAGCCACAGGCAAAAGTTAGTTTATAATAATTTGCTTGAAAGGAAACACATACTTTTTCTGTTCCAAGCCATCTAAAAATGCTGACATAGTCATATCAACTTCAAAAGGAGTAACAAAGCACTCTTCCCCTTTCTCATTTCTAGTAATACCATCTGCCAAGCCATTCGGTGTAACTGCTACTGTCACCGTCTTGTTTGGAATTGTTTTTCTGAAAACAGAAGTAGATAATTACAAATAGTGTTAAAAAACTACTAAAAAACTTGAAGACATCATCTATCTAACTCAAAAACTACTGCACTGATTTTCATGCTATTTTCACCAATGGATAGTGGTTCTCGAGGAAGGTTTTAGTGTATAATTTGTCAAGCAGACGAAGCCGCGGGCATCAGCTAGTTTTATATAATAGTGCATACAGTAAGGCGAATGTGGATAATCAGTTTGACCTTTTTTTTAGCCTAGAATATCCCACTGCTGAGTAATGATTTGGAAGTTCTCCAGGCAATTTTGAAGGTCCCAACATGTTTTGAAAGTTACACACCTGCCTTAAGATTATATTCTTTTTTACCTGAAATAATCAGCATTCCACTTGGTCACAGCCGGCCAGTGAGAACAACGGCCACGTAAGACTACTGGGATATTTTTCGACACATAATCTCTGTAGAACTGCAGAGGCTCTAAATCATTTGTTTCTGCTATGCTACTGCCCAAATAAAAAGCTAGAATTGTAAAACAAAGTTAAGCACCGTTGTTGACATTTTAATCTGACGATTTAAGGCTTTATAAGTTACTATTTACCTGATGATTCTTCATTTAAAATTTGGTAAGCTGCAGTGAGTGGGTTATTCATGGTTTCTATTTTAATTTTATAGTTTTTTCTTAACTTTTTGTGTTTTTGTACGCAAACATTTTTGTAAACCACTTTGTAAACATAACCTCTAGTATAAAATATAAAAATAGTGAAGAGTTGACGTGACATTGACACTGACATAATTAATCAGACAATGGAAGCAAAATGGTGCGTCCAGTTTTTGTACTGAAAGCTGACTGCTAAAAAGGCGGTATCTTGGAATTGGTAAGTAGTGTTATTTTAGGGTAGCATCAAAAGCTACTTGAGTGGTACATAAATTATTATTGGTACCGGCAAAGAATCTTAAGATCACCAATAACATCTGCTATATAAACTATAAAATTAATTAAATCGATTCACGATTCATCCCCTTTTCACTCGAGGACTTCGAGGAGACAAGTTTTACACTTGGGCAAAGTATGGTAAAACTTTTGTAAGTGTAAAAGTTACACGCTAGTGCTAATGCGATAGTGAATAATATTATATTATCAGCAGAGTACACACTACATACAGCAAACTGGCCTGACATGAACAAACCAGTCACAACCAATTATATTGAGGTCCCAATATTCTATCAATAGTCCGCAGTATAATAAAGTTTAAAAAATCTACTTTTGGAAAGCAAATGCCACTATTTGAAAAGTCATACATCATTTTATCAAGAAATATTTTATACATATGTGATTTTGTGAAATAAATACTAGTTACAAAATTTGAATAAATATGATTATTTTAAATGAATTTCATAGGCATGGGTTTCTTCAATATTCCCTTAATCGGTGGGCCTTCATTTTCAGGCGGGGGCTGTTTCGGTGGTGGCGGTGGTTCCAATGGCGGCGCTACGCCCTCACGGGGAGAGGGCGTAGTTCGATTTCGCCAGAACGCACGAGGCATAAACGTATAGGTAGAATCGAATGCTGTCACGCCTGTTACTGTAACAAAAACATGTAGCTCAAGCAAACAGTAGGATCAATAATAATACCACACGTAGCCTTCTTTGCAACACATGAAGTTTCATGTTGGCCTATGAATGTCGTGAAACATAACTTTTGGAGAATACTAAAGTGATAAGACGTCATACCCGAAAAGAAGGGCCAAAGTCAAATGGAAATTCGGCCGACAAATCATTACCAGACATGGGATTAGTAGACCAAAGCGCGACTATTAGTTCCTCTTTAAAACGGGTGATAGACGTACGAGCAAGTACCGTACATAAGGCTTGGCGAGCTTACTCGCCCGTCTGTCATCGCCGCGAGCCGCGAGCCAATTTGACAATTTAACAATGAAATTCTGAGAAAGCTTCACGTGTGTTACCGACGGCGAGCCGAGTAAGGTCGCGTACTTTAAGTACGCACGTTTATCACCCACTTTACGGCTACAAGGATTGGACATATGTACTCACTTATAGGCTTCTGATTAGAAAACTCAGAAATAGAAAGAGCGCTGTGGGCCCTCGGTCCGGGCAGCATATTAAGATCGAAGAACTCGTCGACCCCCTTGCGAGTCGTCTCAATTTTGTTCTTTTCATGAAGTTGACGCAGTCGGACTACCTTGTCAAAGTTCTGCATAAAGGTTTTTGACGTATTGTGAATGACTATGGTATCCAGCACGCCTGCAATAAATGTAGGTCGCGTCATGTGGGTAGAAATATTTCTGCATTAAAATTTACGGAGATGTAAATACAAAAAGGCCAGAATGCAACAAAATTAAATACTTAAGTTTACATACGTAGCTGCGAACACCTCGCGATGATTGTCTCTTTATACCGATGCTTTCTATTCATAGGATTTCCCAGAAAATTGATGTCCACTAAATTCGACAGTGTGCACAAGTTATCAGCAACGGTCTGAAGTGCATAGAAGCATTAGATGTCAAACAGGCTCTTTGAATGTAAAATTATAATATGACTGTTTTGCATTCCAACAAAACAGGTATTATGTGTTGAATAAAACACACAGTGTTGAGGTGAAGAAAGCTGATGTAAATTTGCCTTAAATTGGTTATCTATGGTTAAAACTTACCAAATGATCCATGGTTTTATACCTGTCTCTCTCATTCACCAGCGTGCATCCCTTTCTAATCTAGAAGGATGCTTGTCACGAAGCTGTCAATGTCATAGAGTCTTCAACTCACCAGCAAGAGGCTTGCTGCAACACTGTGTGTTTTATTCAACACATAATACCTGTTTTGTTGGAATGCAAAACAGTCATATTATGTGCTTTCCTAAAACACACAGTGTTGAGGTGAAGACCTGTTTGGTATCTGCTGGTGATAAACACAAACGCTATGATGAATGAATTATAACACTGTTCTGGAATATAAATCAGTTTTATTAGAACTCAATGTAACAAAAATTATAACATTCCTTACATGATTGTAAAATTCTTTAAAAATCAATTGCAAACAAATGGTGCCCATTTGCATACATAATAATAATAGTTATAAGAAAAGAATTCTAAATTAGACCTATATCAAGGGCTAGGTTATTAAGATCTTGCAAAAAGATATGATTTCTTTAATTTGTTCATTATATAAATTTAATCAATATTAGAAAAGTTTGAATGCAATAAGTCAACATTGGAGTTGGCATTATTAACTTGGTTAACTGGACGACAGTAAAATTTTTGAAACGTTTTAATACTCTTCCAGTTTCCTCTGTCAAGTATTTCTTGTACAGGTCTATTCTCCAACCAACTTCTAGAGGCTACAGCTGACCTGATACTGCCCGGTGGGGCATCAATATTAGCATCTTTAGAAATACTACGAATCCAACCTGCAATCATTGTTCTTGAAGCAGGTTTTAATTTACCTGATAGAGAAATAAATAAACTTGTGACAGTCCTATCTGTGCTTCTTCTATTTTTAGACATGTCTATAAGACTATTAATGTGTTTTATAGGGCAGACACGATGGTCTGGGTGTCTCCGCAACAACCAACCTGACTGTCTGTGTGTCTTTGAATCTGTCTTTGAACCAAACTTTGGCCAAAGATTAATCTCATCTTCCGTAGAAATAAGATTTTCTGGGCTATTTTCTAATAATGTTAGATCATGGATTCTACGACCCGAGGCTAGCAAGAGTATTAAAGCTGTTCGCCTAGCTATTTCAAATAAAGAACCTGAATTTGCTGAAGTCTTTAGCCAATTAAATAATATTGCAGTGTCCCATATTGGTAGTTTTTGTACAGTTGGCTTAGCAAGTGAAATGGCTTTTAAAACTTGATGAATGAAAAAATGTTTTGAGATATCTACTTCTGATGTTGCACAGTAAGTTGAGACAGCTGATTTATGCAGGAGAATAGTTCTATAAGCTAGTTTGTCTTCTAAAAATAATTTTGCCAAAAATCTAGCAACTTGTTGGCCTTCAGGTGCTTTTGGGTTAATTTTATTAGTGTTACACCAGGATAACCATCTTTTAATTGGGGCATTATAGGTTGTTAAAGTAGATGTCCGCCAACTACTTTTTAACAAGTTTTGCTCCTCTATGGTCCAGTGAGCAACTTGGTCGGCCCACCCCCAATTTTCCAGGCAAAGAGAGTCAACTTGTCCACTTGTGCAGGGCAGTTGCCTGTAGTCCGATCTATTAAGACCTTCCGCAGGTTCTTTATCGGAAGTGGCTCTGCTATGGCTCTCGCTCGCAGGTCGGGTAGCCAGAAACATTTGGTCCACCTCGGTGCTATTAGGATGTAAGTTCCTTTTGCACTGTTCAAATGAGTTAGTACTCTTGGTATTAAGCTTGGTGGGGGAAATGCCCAGCCCAGCTGATAGTCCCATTGTCGGCTGAAAGCGTCGCAGAAATCTGCGTAACAGTCTCTGGAATCCAATGTTACGTACCTTGGTACGATAGCTGTTTCTCTTGACGCGAATAGATCCACGTCCGGGACGCCCCACACTTTGAATACAGCCTCCGTGGCTTGGGGCAGAAGATGCCACTCTGGTACTTTGCGACCCCTTGATAGGCGATCCGCAATTCCGTTTAGCCTCCCCGGGAGGTAAGTGGCTGAGAGAGTTAAATGTAACTGCTCTGCAAGTTTTAGGAGCCTGGTTGTCAGCCTTAGTAGTGCGAGGGAATGTGTCCCCCCCTCGTTTCTGAGGTATGCAACAAGAGTCCTGTTGTCGGACTGAATGAGTATGTGTGCACCTTGAAGAGTCATCCGCTGACTGTTTATGGCTGCAAATACAGCATACATTTCTTTCATATTTGAATGCCAGGGTTTTTGGAATGGAGTCCACTTTCCTGACAGGTAAGTGCTGTTTAATTGAGCTCCCCACCCTGATTCCGCTGCATCCGTGGTCAAGAAGTGAGTCACACTTTTCTTGACTATTGGTGTTGAGCTGTGCTCTATGACTTTTAACCACCATTTTAGGTCTTGCTGAACAGGCAGAGGAAGATTTCTTCTTTCTCGTAGTCTGTTTTGATTGAATAGTTTTAGAAACAGTTGCATTCTGCGACAGTGAAGTCGACTCCCAGATACTGCGTAATTTGCAAAGTTCAGCAAACCTAATAAACTCTGAGCTTCTCGCAGAGAACTGTTTCCATTGCTCAACATTTTGGAAATGATTAGTTTTATTTTTATTATCTTCTTGGAAGGAAGTTTCACCCAGTTTTGCTGAGTGTTCCATACTAGGCCAAGATATTCTACCTCCTGAGAGGGTTCCAGAGCAGACTTGTGGTAATTTATGTGCCATCCCAAGGTATCCAATGTTCTCAGTGTTTCCGCAACCTGAGAAACTAGTATTGTACGATCCTGATTGACCAGGAAAAAATCGTCCAAATATACAATTATGCGGAAACCTTGTGCACGTAGGATTTCCGCAATCCAATTTGTTACTGTGGCAAACATTTTTGGAGCCGATGACAGGCCAAATGGTAAGGCTGTTAATTGCAGCACTTCGTTGTTGTAAATCACACGGAGGAACCTCCTGTGTGTTTCCGCAATTGGTAAATGAAAGTAGGCTTTGTGAATATCTATTTTCACTAACCAATCGTTTGTCTGCAAGAAATTGGCTACATCTGTTTGTGAAATTAACTGGAAATGTTTCACGGACACATATGAGTTGAGACCTCTGAGGTCGAATATGGGACGTAGCCCTCCGTCTGATTTTTTTACTAAGAACATTCGACATAGAAAGCCCGGATTGAGGATTGGCGGTGTCTCTAATATTTTGTTTTGTTTTAAGTGATAGATCATGTCTGTCATGTCTTTTGTTGTCCTGGTTGCAAACTTTTTTAACACACGGTTGTCTAGATACCGAAGCGGGGGTTTCTTTATAAATGGAATGCGGCCACCTGTTATTAAGTTCAAAATAAAATTGTTTGCTCCCTGTTGTTGCCATAAATGGGCATGGTCCTTTAGACAACCCCCTTTGAAGGCTTTTGTTTGATAGTCAGATTTGTTTATTATTGGTGTTGGGTGTGTTATTTGTTGTTTGATTTTTTCGAAAGGGCTGATTCTTTTTAAATTTTAGGTTATGTTTCTTATCTACCTTGTAGTCTTTGTTATGAGTTTTATAAGCTCCGTGATGTCTTTTTTGAACATGAGTTGTGTTAAAAGCTTTTTTCTCCCTAATGTAACCTGGAGTGTTAAGCCAAACCTGAGATCCACCTAAAGAAGCTATGATAGGATGCAAAGCTTCTCGGCTAAACAGATATTCCTGACTTGGTGGAACATTATACAATGTAGCTTTTAAATTTGGATTTGAAATTTCTTTTAAAATACGGTCCCGTCTCACTTCAATGCACTCTGCTCTTTTACCACACACAATCTGCATTGCAGTCTCTGAATTTTTATATGACGGGGACCCTGGACCAAAAGTACCAGAAATCTTTTCAAACATTGTGTTGGTATTTAAATTATTAGGGTTTGCTGATGCCCAGTCAAGCAAATCTTGTAATCCTGACCTTAATAGTTGTCGTTGTTCCAAAATATTGTTAGACAAGCCTGCTAATAACTGCTCAGTTGGAGCTAAATAGTCCTTGTTTTTGTTGAAATGACACAACTCTTCATTAAGTTTAAGACCTACAAAACCAGGACTGGCAATGCAAGATTGTAGAGCTTTTTTGTAACGAATGCCCTTCCAAGAAGGGGTATCAAATTTTTGAAGGTTAGCTAATTCTTGTAATCGTTCTTTGTCAGCATGTGGAATAATTGTTTTCTCGTCAAACTCTGTACCAAGTTCACCTAAAGAGAGTTTACAAATAGAAGTTGTCGGATTTCTCAAAAAAGTAGATGTGGATGGAGTTGGATCACTCTCTCGTTGTTCGAGGAATTGCCCTGATTGACTAGGATTAGTCGGTAGAAGAGGTAAGCTAGTTAAGTAACTAGATATAAACCCCACTTGTTGAATAAGAGTTTCTACACGCGGGTCAGTACATGCCTGAACTTGTTTGTACTTACGTGAAACTTTTCGTCTTTTGTTGGGCGGAGGTGAAGCTATGCCTTCCTCCTCCTCCGAGGAAGAGGAAGATGAAGAAGATGATGATGAGTCATCAGGTCTCCTTCTATTCGATTGCTGACCTCCATCCGAAGCGTCAACCTTCGAACTTTGTTCACCTTCGACACTTACCCGCACAATTTCATCCGGATCCTCCGGGTCCGGATTCATCATAAAAACACTAATTCACAATGGAGAAACACGACACAACACTAAATAAACGCTGTGTGCTAATTTATAACAATAAATTATTGTATTTCAACACTTTTTTAACTTTGGAAAAATTTTTCGGTGTTTTACCGGCAAAATTTACAAACGCTATGACATTGACAGCTTCGTGACAAGCATCCTTCTAGATTAGAAAGGGATGCACGCTGGTGAATGAGAGAGACAGGTATAAAACCATGGATCATTTGGTAAGTTTTAACCATAGATAACCAATTTAAGGCAAATTTACATCAGCTTTCTTCACCTCAACACTGTGTGTTTTAGGAAAGCACATAATGCATGATTTTCGGTTTATGGAAAATGTTTTTTTTTACACATGTTTGTTATTGCGCATGCTAGAAGTCCTAGTTTTAAGTTCTCATTAAGTCAGATACCTATAGCTTATTACTTACTTGGTGATCATGCAGCATATTCTTCTTGGCCACAAGAACCTCCAATCTTCTCAGAGGCTTCGCCCATGCCATATCAGAGAGTTTGTTCTCAGATACATTCAATACTCTAAGGGAGGCCTAGAAAACAAACCATTGCAGTTTTACGAAAATTGACGTAGAAAACGTACTTACTACAGTTTGATTAAAGATAGGTCATACTTACACCAATATAAATGAGGGTCCTTGGATCAAAGCACAGGGCATCTGGATTCTCCAAGTTCTGCTTTTCTATGTGTAATTCTTCCAAATACTTCAACCCTTCCAAATTTTCGACAACGCTGATCCTATTGTTACCGAGATACAGCTTTTTTAAACAATGCAACGAGTCCAGACCTTCCATTTTGGTAATTTTGTTCCATTGCAAGTGTAGATGGGTAACGTTGTATAAATGTTCAAGATTCTCGATTTTTGATAGTAAGTTATTGTGATAGTAGGCGTATATTACGTGGTTTGGATTCCTAGGGATAGGCTGAAAAAGAGTAATTATGAAGATACCATTTACTTATGTAATACTTCAAGCACGGAAATGTACAGACGCGGACTTTAATGCCATAGGTATTTTCTCCCAGTCATCTTTGGATGATGCAGAGAAAAATCTAGGAAAAAGATTTATTTAAATACAGGTTGAAATTTCATTCGTTTTAATCCTCTTAAGGGGTCATTGTACTCATCATTATGATCAACTTTCACTATGGGACCAACCGTCACAGTTGAACCAGCTGAACCCACATGAAATCGCGAAAAAAAAATCATCTGTTTCCTAAATTTTATCGAACTATACGAAATTAAGAACATAAATGTAGGGGATAGCTGATTATTTTTTTAAAAACGCGTTCTGTTTTTTTTAAATTTGTGTCTGTCTGTGGCGTCTTGTAAACAAGAAACCTTTAACCTTTTTAGGGTTTTTTATTTGGTCTGAGCTTTTTAGTTGACTTTCGCGACTTTACTCGGCTCGCCGTCAGTGACACACACGTGAAGCTTGCTTAAAAATGTCATTGTCAAATTGGCTCGCGGCGATGACAGACGGGCGAGTCTTGCTCGTACGTCTATCACCCCTTTTACGTATCGCGTCTCTTCGAAGTATGCAAACACGCGGTCGCGGTAGCTACATGAGCGACGCTAAACGAACTTAGCTACGTTCCGTTCCTAGTGAGGCCTGCGCTTTATAAATGATTGTGTTCGTACATTACCATCGCCAACTGAACAGAAAACGGAGAATGAGATGATTATGAACCCGAAATATTATTATGTCGCCAACTCGCCAACAGGGTGGCCCGGTACACACCGGCGAATCGTATACGAGCCTGTAGGTTCACATTCGTGGTAACAATTTGACATCGGCAGTGTCCTTGCGTTAAGGGCTATTTTCGAAGTCCAAGCGTTACCACTAATGTTCTGACCTGATTGTAAGTACCTATAGTCACAATGCTATCTGCTCCTATAATAGGATTAGCTTGTTGGGGATTAAAGTCAATAGGATAATATGATTGGAACTTACTATTTTAGGTAATCCCTTCTCATGCATAAACAAATGCGTTTGTTTTTTCAAGATATCCGAGGTTTTTTGTCGAACTAGTGTTTTTGCTTGTTTACGCAATTTTTCTTCACTCTCTTTTAAATCGGTTAGTTTCGGTGGTTTATTCATGTTTGAATCTATTTAAAAATACATATTTCTAAAGTAAAATTCTTCTCGCAACTGCAGAATAATCGATCAAACAGATTTGAAAATGGCGCCTGGCAGTCATAGTAACATTTTTTTTATACCTTCATTTGGAAAACTCCGTTCGGATATATTTGGGTCAAAAAAAGCTGTTGCCAGCATTTTTTAGAAGTAGGTAACGGTTTCGTTCTGTTTTTCATTCATTTTTTATCTATTCTTTTTGCATGTCATAATAACAGAACTGAACAGAGATTGACTGTTTGAGGTTGTTCCTTTGCTTGCTAACAAAAAATAACAGAATGACAGTATTGACAGCTATGCTATGAGCTATGTATTGTTTTCATTCATTCAAAATCAATCTTTCTTTGAAGTTTGACATGTCATTGGGCTAGCTTGCTATATATTAGTAATCTGTGCATTGGGCTTTGCTTTGATTGGAATGATTGGTTTGTAAACATTTACCACCACAAAACCAAATCCATAGTGCTCTGTGACCAAATCCATTGAGGTACTATAATTTGTGTAAGCAGTAACAACTATAAGTAAATAATATATTTTCAGAACATGGAGTGTAAAAACCGAAGTGTGAATTACTGCAACATGTACGAAAAATAACCTCAAAACTTGTTTTGCAGTTAAAATGGGTGAAAGATACAACATCCACAGTCAACTTGAGCATCTTCAGAGCAAATACATCGGTACAGGACACGCAGACACTACGAAATATGAATGGTTAACCAATCAACACCGAGATTCGTGCTGCAGTTACATGGGACACCCTGACCTGCTCAGTTACTTTGCTATTGTTGAAAACGAGTCAAAGGCTAGAGTGAAATTCAACCTCATGGAAAGAATGCTTCAACCTTGCGGTCCTCCTCCAGAGAAGCCTGAAGATTAAAATATGTTCTTGCTTATTTAATTAGTTATCTTTTGTAACGGAAGCTTGTGATTATCTCTCTACTAAGCAATATTGTATGATGTTGCAAAATATTTCCCATTAAAGTAATACTAAGTCAAAATTATGGTTATTTCAATATTTGTATGAGCTTCTTCCCCTACTTAGCTTTGTTTCTTAAATATATTTTATGTTTACAACAAATATTGTTGTTGATAACTTTCTTTTCAAAAATACTCCTATTTTAAAATTTCTTAACTGGAAAATGAAAGTTTTGCTACTTCATGACTTTTCATGAGTTAATTGTCATGCCAACATAAAGCATGATAAACTTCATTTGTGAAATAAAATAAAACACAGACATTAAATCTCATGCAAAATTTAATAATTTTTTCCACTCCTCCATCTTGGCGTTTAAAAGCTGCTCCCTTTCGTTTGCCTCCTCCTCTAACCTCTTCCGTTGCTCGAAACACTTTAAAACATTAGCAACAAGCACTTTCTGCATCATAGGCACAAGTCTTGCACACTCTTGTTCTAAAATATCCATGGCTTTCGCAATACACTCAACGTCCATGGACCCTACTTGTGTGAAGTCCGATATTTGTTTCAATTCTGATAACATTGATAGTGTTAGCACTCCATGATTAGTAGCGGTCTTTGGGCTAGTTATGGCAAAATTTTCTTCAGCTTCTGTTGGGTCTACAAACATCCTGTCGCCAACTATGGCAATGGAACAGGATGTTATTACATCATACATTGGGACGGCAGCATCTGCTAAGGCCAGGCCAGCAGCGTTGATTGCGGCTGACAGACATGCTCCATCGTTTTCTAGAATGTATATGAAGACATCAACCTGTGTAAGAGAAGATGACATTTTAGTTTTAACTGTAAAGTTAACCCTGATTAAGAAAATGTTCTTAATTCTAGTAATGGTTTAATTAGTGTTAGACATTAATACACATGACTCATGAATGAGTACCTAATAAACATAGCACTGGGTGATATCCTACTAATTAATTTCTTATAAATATGAAATTTGTGAAATTTTGTATGTTCGTTACTCAATCATGTAAAAACTGCTGAACAAATTTGGATGAAATTTGGCACACACATAGTTTATAATACTTTTTTCTGACATCTATGTTGTGCAGCTGGGGCAAAAGCTAGTAAAGTAATATTTGAATCTGCGCCATGAGCATCATTAAGCTTGCTAATTACTATTTTGAAAGCACTTTGTTCTTTATCACTTAGTTCTCTCATGCAAAAATACTTTGTTCATAGAATAAAAATTATCCTAATTAATTAATTAAAGATAGGAAAATATTGTTACAGTATTCAAATTCTATTGTGTTAATCATATAATAATGTTAATTATGCTGACTGTATTACTACAGTATATTTTATTTAACTGGAGCTATAGGGAAATCCCTAATCAAAGAGGTTGAAGAAAAACTTACTTTGGTGGATTGCCAAAAATTGGTGAAAAGTGAAATTCATAACAATGGTTTGGAATTTTTCATTGAATTTAGAATTTTGTTCTACTGGCATAGTTTAAAAAAAACAGTCTATAAAGGTAATCCAAAAGTGGCATTGAGATGAACATTTTTTTGCATGCACTGCATAATTTAGTACAGGTGTCATATCAATTTGATCTAAACAAATGAATAGCTCTTATGTTAGTTTGGTAGAATAGCAGGGCTGAATGTGTGGACTGAACCGTACATTTTCGTCTATTATCACATAGAAAGATTACATGCATCCCATAATACTGGCAGTCACATTCATGTTCCAAAGGACCATGGGCACAGATGTATGGAGTCTGGACCAAATGCCCAACAGTGATGAAACATATGCCATATGAAAGCTTTTGGGGTATTATTTAATTCATCCTATGGCAGCTAAGTCGAAATCAAAGGCGAACATGGTGTTTTTGAACATTCAAAAAATAGGTTAGGTTAGGATAGATTACCTTCAACAGTGGGGTAACTTATGCCATGTGAAAGCTTTTGGGGTACTATTTAATTCATACTATGGCAGCTAAGTCGAAATCGAGAGTGAACATGGTGTTTTTGAACATTCAAAAATTGGGTTAGGTTTGCTTCAACAGTGGTGTAACCTATGCCATGTGAAAGCTTTTGGGGTATTATTTAATTCATACTATGGCAGCTAAGTCAATATCGAGCGCGAACATGGTGTTTTTGAACATTCAAAAATATATTGGCAGTAGCTTAGATTAGGTTCAACAGTGATGTAACTTATGTCATGTGAAAGCTTTTGGGGTATTATTTAATTAATACTATGGTCGCTAATTCAAAATCAAGCGCGAACATAGTGTTTTTGAACATTCAAAAATATATTGCCATAAGGTTAGGTTAGTTTCACCAGTGATGAAACTTATGCCAAGTGGAAGCTTTTGGGGTATTATTTAATTTATACTATGGCAGTTATGTTGAAATCGAGCATGAAACTCATTTTGAACCAGTTTGGTTCAAAATGAGTTTCATGCTCTCAGTAGCAGCCAGGAGTCTACACTTGTGCCCAATTGATTGCAAAACAAAAAAACTAGCAAAGTGTGGGTGTACTGGTACATCTCTGCCTAACCTTTGAGGGATTACAGGCGTGATGTTATGTTATCATTAAATATTAGCTAACCACTTATAGAAATGATTTTGATTTTAATTTTAATTAAAAAAAAAAACAGATAATTCATATTCTAACACACCCATGCGAAGCAGCGGGGGGATTGCTAGTTAATAATAAACAGAGTACCTACCTACCTAGATGGGCATAATCTGGTTAGATTAGATTAACATAACCTAACGTGCCTATCCTAGCCTAACATAACCTAACCTACTTTTTGCATTTTTGAACGTTCAAAAACACCATGTTCGCCTTCAATTTCGACTTAGCTGCCATAGGATGAATTAAATAATACACCAAAAGCTTTCATAATGCCATAATTATGTTACATCACTGTTGAGCATTTGGTCCAAAATGTTGCATGGTCCTTTAAAATAATGCCTATACCTGATAGTTAGGGAACATGTGTCTACACACAGTAGGCTCCAGGGCTTTCCTCAGAGCAACAGACAAAGCTTTCTCTTCAGCATCAGGCACGTGCGGCCGCCGTCTGCGTGGACACGAAAATGGCGCGAATTTCACCTCACAGAATATTTGGCCAAGTTGACTGAAAATAAGAATTTGATAATGAGGGTAGGATTACAAAGCACTTGTCATGGACAGTTTTAGAGTTATTCTATAGATTTAACGTAAAATAAAAAGTATTTTAGATACATAAAGCTGAATATAAGAACTTTGTAAAAGTTACAAAACTTTAATTCAACAGTGTGATTTACTCCTTAATGCTAGATAGATTTTATCAGTTAGATAATTGTTATTTATTACCTGAACTCATTCTGATGGGGGATTTCCCGTGGATCGAACACTGAGCAAACGACCTTTGTTTTTCTCAGTTCAACGTAAGACGATCCCTTTGCCTGCGACACCATATCCGTCCTAGCGACTGAAATACAATATCTAAGTTAAATCCACAGTTCTCATACACAAAAGGTCATAACAATCAAACCAGTACATACAAAACATACACATGCTACGCGCTTCGGATAAAGCGCGCCCATCTTTACGAACTCCTTTATCATCCAGCAACTCTTTGCAAAGTTCATCGTAGGTCTTCAAATAGTCTTTAGTGAAACGCTTGTATGATATACTGTCTTCAGGTCCGTTGAATCTTCGGTAATCAAGAGGCATTTTGATCGTATTTTGATTTTTGTTATGAATACATTGACCCCCGCTTCACATAACCTCAAACTTCATCTGACAGATGTCTGACACTGATTGATTGCTGTGTTGCGTTTTGTTAATCTGTATGGCTCTCATTTTAGCATGCTAAACGCAAAATTTCGTTCTGAAATAAGAGACGGATTTAGTGTGGTGGAAATTGAGCCTTATTCTTATCGCGCAGTGGCGTATTTTATAGCTTCTGTCTAAAATTCTATTTTCTATCGTAAGGAGTTTGGGCTGTGCGAGATCTTGTAATTAAATACATAAAGTCGTATTTCATTAAGTCAAGCTTGAATTGTAATTTCATGGAAAATTTTAAAAGTTTCCCGCGGTTCCAGGACAAGCCTAGCCTTGAGTGAAATTCCAAGAAAATCATCATTCTATTCTTTAGTTTCTGAACAGAGTGAAAGTACGTGACAACATTACGCCAAGTGTCAGTCGGTCGGTCAATGTGTCACTGTCAACTGGACTGGAACTACTGGAACGTCAGTTCGATCAAGTTTAATTCGATTTTGGTTAACGAAAATGTTGAATTTATTATAGAAAAAGTGTATTGAAATACAATTAATTGGCACCGCTATGAAATAAGGATTACTGCTCGTTATTTTTATTGTAACTTCTGCGTATCGCCTTCGCATATTAGTAGGAATATAATGTAAGTATTTTTGTCTGACTCTGTCATTCACGTCGACGGTCGAACGCTCAGAGGATGACGTTTCAAAGCGTGTTACACAAATTCTAATAATGTGTGGAAGAATTCAAATCGATTAATATGATTTAGGTACTCGATAGCAAAATGTTATGCATGTTCGTATAGTCGTTAAGCGTGTTGGCAATGAACATTAAAAGTTGACTACATTCAATAGATATCTAACTCGCGCTCCGTGATTCATGTGAGCGGTGTTCATTAGTGGTTATCTGTATATTATTAATTGTTATCTCATTATTGTGAGGCTAAAATCACGGTGGTTGTTAGTGTTTATGTTAAAATTGTTTATAATTAGAAACAATTTGATACACCTCTCCTATCACAACATAATTTGCCTATTGTTTCAAGAAATTATTGTAAGAATTTTAGCTGTGATTTTCCAGTTGGTAAGAAATTTAGATAACATAATCAGTAATACACTTTTTATTTTCATCTTTTATGAAGATGTTTCATACAAAATACTGCATTAAAAACCATATCTGGTTGTCTACAGTTAACATCAAATAGTAATGACCAATTCATAAAAACACCTGTCGAAGCCATTACCACGTAAAGAGGCAATTATTATTACCTTATAATGTTACTAATTTTATCAGTTACTCATTAACACAAATGGAAAATTATCAATTAACATTATGAATTCATTAATCTCACATCACTGTTGGCAATTAAAAACTATTTAAGTATACACTTATTTTTTCTAGTCTCTATGGTAACAATATTTTAGTAACTGATACTGTGTAAACAGTCGCTTTTGGAGTGTTGGCCTTGCAAGCAACAAGTGTCCAATTAATATAAAATGTATGTTTACAGTAAAGTCATCATGTTTTCATTCTACTAATTAATGGGGGTTAAATCTATTATTGGTAAACTAGCTTCTTCCCGTGACTACGCCTGCGTGGTAGCATTCAGCGAAAGTGTAGCTTTGTGCCAGTGAAAGAATTTATGAAATGGGATCAGTACTTCCAGAGATTACCTCCTAAATCTAAATGAACAAACTTTACCTCTTTATAATAATTATGTGGACATAAAATAACATCACACATTATGTCTCCAAAAGGTAGGCAGAGGATCATAGTAAAGTGCTATAGCTTATTCAGACCTGGCTTTAATTGAAACTAACAAAATTAGTATGAAAAATAACAAGGGCCTATAGGACTACAACTACTACATTTCATAGACAATAGAATAGTAGTTCAAGTATGAAACTCTTTTGATGACTTGTTCACAACTGTTTTCATAGACAATTTTTAAAGTGTAGTTTAGCTAACTTAACCCTTTTGAAGACTTCAACCAAGTTTGTAATTTGCCTTATTTCTTAGTATTTATTTATTTATTTATTATTGAGTAGCCAATCTTTGTATGCAACAGTATGCAAAGTGCACTCACAATGCAGGAAAAACTTGAACTTGCAGCACCAATAAGTTAAATAAAAAAGATGATTCATTGCTTTTCAAATACCCTTGAAAATTGTCAGATTCAAACATTAATGTACTTCTAGCTATAAACCTGTTTTCAACATATTTTTATTTCCTTATCTTTGGCTGTAATAAGTTTGTCTAATATTACAAACTTGTTTTGTTAAATTTGATTTAACATCACTTTTCATAAGTCAGCAGTGTTTACAATTTAATGTTATTCTGTTATTGAAAACACAAGTTGTAAAAAATATAAATTCTTTTTCATCAAGCTTGAGTGATTTTAGCATTGCATACATTGTAATTTATTCATTGCATTACTGATATTTTTAAATAAAATGTGTTGAATAGTCTATGAAAATCATAAGTAAAACTTGTGGATTGTGTAGTGCGGCATTGCAGGATATCAAATACTGTCTTAGAAAAAATACAAGTACTTGGTATGTAAAATATATTATTTTTATTTAAATGATACCTATTGTGGGTTATTTAGTATTTACATACATACACTCACGCCTTCTTTCTATGGGGGTAAACCTTTAATATTTAATTATCCTAAAATGATTACCTACTCCATAAAACATCAGCTATCTGCCAGTGAAAGTCCCGTCAAAATCGGTTCAGCCGTTACGGAGATAAGCTGGAATGAACAGACGGACAGATACATTTTTTATAAATTGTTTTTTTGTTAAGTTTAAGTACTGTACATACTTTCATATACATTTAGTAAAAAGCTGTGTTTTGACATTACATTACAATTGGAATTTTATTTATTTGTAAATTAAAGACTTATTTGTTCTCATGCACTTTACACCTTTTACAATTGTCCGTTTTTATACATTATGTGCATCAGGCAAAACACAATGTTGGTTTTCTGTTGAGTTAGAGAACATTACATTAACATAATTGAGATAAAACATAATCAAAAACAATAAATTTCAGAAAAATATTTTTTCTGAAATTCATTGTTTTCTGAAATTTATTGTGTCTAGATGTCGTTATGATGTCCATTTAACAGTAATAAATAATATACAATAAGGGCCGGCGCACACCTGGTGAGGCGCTGCGCGGCCCGGTTGTCACTGTCAAATAAATATTATTAACGTTGCGTGCCTAAAAATAAAGTTGAGAATAAATAACCTTAGACTCACGCCTTTTTCCGCTTAGACGCGCTCTCGAGCTAATGGAAGTTTATTTATTTTCAACTTTATTTCAACTGTAGCAAGGTTGATATTTGTTTGGCAGTTACGAAGCCAGGTGTGCGCCGGCCCTAAGACAGATAAAGACACACACAGAACACTGTATATCAGATGGTGTTAGTAGGTACAGGAGAATGGAACCTTACACCTGTCTCGCTCTCAGTTGGACAATTTCTAGTCGTAACGTCGTACGGATCAAATTCGCAAAAGACATATTCGTTAGTATGAAACTGACAGTTATCAAGAACGCATTCTTTCAACGGCCGGACTGTAGTAAAAAAAAATCAAGTAATAAAAACTAAAACCCAACTACGATTTAAAAGGTATAAACAAGACACCACAGACAGACAAATTAAAAATCCGGAGTCACACGTGTTAGGGCATAAATCGAACAGATTACGTGTGACTCCGGATTTTTAATTTGTCTGTCTGTGGTGTTTTGTTTATACCTTTTAAATCGTAGTTGGGTTTTAGTTTTTATTTTAAAATTCTTTTGGGTTTGTAATATTTGAAATGTGCTCATTAAGCCCTTTCATTTGATACCCAACATGGTACGATTAAACCATTTTTTTTTTTAAGTTCCTCACTTTATGTCCTCTAGAGGGCGCCATTTTTAATTTAATGTGACTTCACATAGCCAATAACCAGCGGACAATCACGACGCTTCTAACGATACTTCATTGTGGTTTGGAAGATAGGAGGGAACAGATGAACATACATACATACATACCGGTCAAAATCATAACCCTCCTTTTTTCTTCGCCGTAGTCGGGTAAAAATAAAACAAAACACGCCTGTCAAGTGTTAGTAATCAAATTGAATTATTGTATATGTTGCTGTTAGTTCACTAGGGATAATCTTTTAGTCATCTCCTACAACATTTGAATATGGAAAGATAGTGTTCATAATCCTAATCCTAATTAAGAACTATACAATACCTACTTAGTTATAAAGGCATAATTAAATCTATAATAATCTGGATAAAATACAGCTAATAGAGATGGGAAAAGTGTATCATTTTTGCGATTGGATCATTTGCATCTGGATCACTGAAATGATCCGATATACAGATATGTTTCATTTGGATCATCGGCTCAAAAGATATAAAATACAGAATCTTACGTATATATTAAGTTGCGTCGCGGGCGTTTACTACTGAGTCAGAGAAATGTTATGTGGCAACAATGCTCAAAGTTTTATGTGTAGAAATTTATTGTGTTTTAGTCTTAGCTCTAACTTTATTAATAAAAAGGAAGAAAGTAAGTCACATTAATACCTACACTACGCAAAAAAATCATAAAATAAACAGAACTATGTTTTCGTAAAATCAACGTAAAAAACTCTGTGGTATGGTAAAACGTAAAATGATATCATGTTAGTGCAAACATTTTAAGCAAAAAACAACCCTAGTATTTGATACGTAAGCGCCTTAGTGGTCATTTTTACGTGCATGGATAACGACAATGAATGAACGAAAATCTGTGATTGTATGAGTGATACACATCTCATTTGGTATCTCTTTCTGACTTGTATAGATTGTAATTATGTCGCCCGCTCACTCGCGACTCGCGAGTCAAATAACTCAGTGTGACTTGTGTTGTGTATCACTCAGTCTCCCTATCTCACTCGCTCATTGCTCAGTCGCTTCGCGAGTGACGCGACGCGCGCAATGAGCCAGAGCAAAGTAATGTTTCAGATCCAAATGATACGTTTGAAATGTTGTTACTGAACCAATCTTTTGAATCACTTAAATGATTCGGATCAGTGAGTCGGTTCCGTAAAGAGTTACACACGCCTAACAGCTAAGCATAAACTAGATAATCCATCAAATCCACAGTTCTAAGTCATGATGTTTATGGTATGTCATGCAGTTTAATAATGCTATCAACTTGACAATGCAGATTGCTTAGTTCTAGTGATTACAGTACACCATGCAATAAAAACATAATTCCCTTGCATTGTATGATAAATAGTTCATGCTGCAATCAAGGTGGCGGTAGTTATTCTAAATAATATTATATATATTTCTTAAATACTTATATATTTCTAAACTAATATTATAAAGAGAAAAGATTTTTTGCGATCAATTTGCAAAAATATAGCATGGACTTTCATTTCATTCATCAAGATTTTATATAAAAGAGCAGGCGAAATTATCCCTAGAAACTGGTTTTTATAATCTGCCAGTTAAGCTACAAAAACGCTACTTTGAATTTAAAACAAAAGATTAGACTAAATTAACACCTTTATCTAGACTAGTTTTTGTGTTATACCCTCAGGTGTTACATTACAACTGTTTCACAATATTATGCTACATATTTTAAACGCACCTGTTCTTGCCTGTATAACGCAATTAACAGCTCTAAAACAAAAATAGTAACATAAATATTATGGGCAAAGGCCTATCCGAAGTCCAACAAGCAAAAAAAAATCGAAAAGAAATCTTATGAGAAAAAATACTAATTAGCCATAAACAAAATTTACAGAGTCAAGATGCTGAAGAAAAGGACGGTCTGCTTAGCGGTGGCGGTGTTCGTGGGGACAGTAGCAGTCTCTATGGCGCAGGGGCATGCCCCCTTGCCGCCTTCGCCTGATCCCTCCCCGGTTTCTTCTACACCGGTATGTACATTTTTTTAGAGGTAGAGTTTATTTTTTTACTGTAAAGTTGCCAGCAGCCAATTAAAAAACTACATGGGTTTTGCTAATGAAAAAAAGCGGTATAACGACGGTGCGCATCGAAGTGTGTCGGAAAAGACGTACGCGCATAATAATATGTGTGGTATTCGGCTGCTTCAATCTATATGGAATACTCGTTGCGCATACTAGATCATTTTCGTCATCGTCTGTAGGCACATAGTATTGATTGTGAAACTGTGGAAGGGGTGACAAAGAACTGTGCGAGAGCTGTACAGTAAAGCGAATCCTCACAGCTGCTTGCGCAATCTGTTGCGAGGATTCGTTAATGAAATATAAACCTTAATTGTCATGGCCATAAACATCAATATCCTCTATTGCATTGAAAATGCAGTCTGCACCGATGAGCTCCTTCTGAATCATATTTTACGCGAATAACGTTGCATTTAGAATAATTTTGATAACGCTTAAAAATGGGCATGCATAATGATTACCCGTAAACATTTTTCCTCAACGTCTCTCTAAATACATGTAGATGAAGGTAAGTAGGTTTCAAATCTGATGTTGTTACTAAAATAAAACATAAATGTGTCTGTTTTATATTAGGAGTAAGTTGTGATAGCTGATCAGCTCGAGAGACAGATGGGACTTTTTTAACGCAATGTAATATAGTGGCTGAGAGTTCAAAGAGGTTTTACTGATTTTTTTGGGATACACTGACTAATCAATTCATGGATTTTATGTAAAAGGAAGTCCGAAAGTGGCAGCGGTGACTGAAAAGTTGTGTGGAAATCGGTTGTCATGGCGTGGTAAAGACGTGATGCGGAAGAATGAGGAAAATGTCGTGAGGAAAGTGTTAAGTATGAATGTAGATGGCCATAAGGTTAGGCGAAGACGAAAGAAACGATAGATGGACAGTGTGAAAGATGGTATGGCTAGAAAGGGACTACCGAGATGACGGCTAATAGAGAAGTATGGAAGAAAGGGACATGTTGCGCCGACCCCAAATAAATTGGGGTAATGGCAGGAGAGTAGTGAGGTAATAAGGTTGCATTTCGAGTGGCGAGTCAGGCATTTGGTGTGGTCGCCATTGATATTCTAGCTTTGTAAACTGAAGTCCAAATGGTTAGACAAATACTGAATGAAACAAGCACTTTGTTTAAATGGTTATCGATAAATTAATTTCGTCTACATTGATAACAATTAATTCAAAACTGTTGTAGGTTAATATCGTTTGAATCAATGTAGATAACAATAATTTTATACGAGTTTCAAGCCTAAACTGTAGATAATTTCATTCACTTAGACACGTTGAAATAAATAAATTAAATATCTGTTATATTTTTACGACTTATTGGAGATAAACTGGACGTTATTAAAATTGATAGGAACACTCGATTCCGTATCACATCTGTTGTTATTTTGAATCGCCAATGAGATAACGTTTTTTTTTTTGTTGCAACTTGCAAGGTTGTGTCAAGAAACTCATAAAAAGGTCGAAGACCTAGACAAAACTTGTATTGTTTTTGTAAGTGAAAGTTTAACTGTAACTTGAGGTCAGTTAATATTGTAAAAAAGATACGATTATTATTGAGGCTTTATGTACACGAATGGGTACTGTTGACTTGACATACAAAAAATTACTTGATTAAATATTTTTGGTGGGTTAAAAAAAAAGATTACTGTCGGAAAAGATATTCCTATAATACGGCGGATATAACTTGGCAGGTCTAACCATAGGCTCTGCGAACTTTCGCGCGTGTTCTCTCACTCACACTCGCCTCATGTCACCATTTGGTTCCTAAAAAATGTTACTGCGCAACCCTCTGCGCGAAGTTCGGAACTGCCAAGTTATATTTATGTATTGTTCTTGACTTGACTACATCGTTTTACCTCAACCTTATATAAAAATATGATTCTATTTTTAGACGCAGTCAGTCTTATAGATTGTAAGGTCACAACTGTAATAACTTGACCCAGTTGAACTGTTATCGTTAACTTAGTTACTTAGGTTGGTACTTTTGTCTATGTTGGGCCCGTGGGCCCAATTCTCTGCCATGAAAAGTTAAAGAGTTGTGGTGGCACTTCTATTTTCAAAAACTAATGTAAAAGTCCTCAGTGGTTGACAAGAGAACGATTGTAGGAACTCCAGGAAAACACTTCCTCTCTTGAGTTATGGGATATACCGCGGAAAAAATGCCTTATCCAAATATCACCAAAAGCCTGTTTGCGCAAACACTTGTCATGTAAAAACTAATTTTACCACGGATTAGAATAATTACTTTCGTCGTGAATTTGACTCAAAACTACACAGACATAACACCCCCCGTTTTACTCTTCTGTCGCAGGTTTACATTTCTGTTCAAATAAGCAGTACCTTTGTGCTCGCGTATGTTTATTCATTTCTGCCTATTAAGTAGTGTGTATATATGAGTAGATAAATAAATAATAAGTCAGTACAGTAAGCCCAGAGTGTTAAAAGAACCCCGTTCTAAAAATAAAAAATAGTTCTATAAATCGGATGGCGCTTTTGTCGTCAACGACGCGGTAAAAAATGCGAGTGGCAATATTTGGAACTACATAGTACGCGTTCGCTACGTGTGACTACAGAGCTACAGTCACTGCTTCGTTGTACGGATAACTCTGTAAACATGATTTAAAAGTTTACGTAAAAACCAACAGATGGCGCTAGTGGTAGTCTCAGAGAACGAACACTTAAAAATAAAAAACATACCTACCAATTTTTTTCACTGTATGATAAGTAGATTTAGACGACCCTTTGTGTCCTTCAGAAAGTTCTCATTGCATTTTCATCGGTACTATTGGATTTTCAGCGGCCCGAGTCGAGTAGTAGGTTGGAGTTAAAAACTGCCCAGCGATAAGTCCACCTGGAAAAAAGAGTTTTCTTCATCATCATCTGCCCTCATCATCTGCCTAGCCTATTCCCAACTATATTGGGGTCGGCTTCCAGTCTAACCGGCTGCAGCTGAATTCCAGTATTTTACATGGAGCGACTGCCTATCTGACCTCCACAACCCAGTAACTGGGTAATACGATACCCCTTGGTAAGACTGGTTGTCTGACTTTCGAGCTTCTGACGACCCGTAATGACTGTCAAAGATCCACAAATGACAGCCGGGACCAACGGCTTAACGTGCTTTCCGAGGCACGAAGGAGTCTCGGTATGTAAAGATTCACGGACCAACCCATCCACGGATCCACCCAGGCAAGCGTAGCTTAACCTGATGGATCGACCCGTGCGGCTGTTATTACTTTTTTCTTCATAACTTTATTTATAGGCAATGTTCGAATAGCCTTTATGGCTGTAGTCATTGTGCTATAAGGCCAGTTTTCCTTGATACAATTTACTTTACTTGATACAAAAAAAAACCAACATTGATCGTTTATCTCGAAATAGAGGAAAACTCTTCACCTTGACAAAACTCATTAAAGTCATTAGCAATTCCATAAACTGAGTAATGAATGACACAAACCTGTAGACGGAAAATGTTCTGACGAAAATAACTTGTCTTTTTACACGATGTTTCGCATTACTTTGAACGCAGCATTAGCCTACGTTTTTAGGGATCCGTACACAAAGGGTAAAACGGGACCCTATTACTAAGACACCTATGTCTGTCTGTCTGTCCGTCTGTCACCAGGCTGTATCTCATGAACCGTGACAGTTAGAAAGTTGAAATTTTAAAAACCTTAAAATGGCTATAATAGGTGATGAAAGTTTGTATGGAAGTTCGTTATTTTTGCTGATGTGAAATCCGATCGGGCACACGGGCCACAGCTTGTCTTCAAAGAAATTGATCTGTCGTCGTTCGTGAGCGGTGTATTTATCTACACCCTAATCAATAGCAGATAGATTGGCAATAGCAACTCGATGCTATTAATAGATGGGACGGCGCTGCTGATCACTTTTAGGAAACTCACTTTTAGGAAACTCAAGTTTAGGAGTGGCCAGTGGTCTTTAAACTCATTCATTCATGACAGATAACGCACAGCCTAAAAGGTTGTCCAGGTGACGCGATTTACGCACGAGTCATGCGTAGCCAATCGCGCGATTGTGAGGTTCATATTATTATACTAGCTGTGCCCGCGACTTCGTTCGCATGGATGTCGGAAAACAATAATATGTCGCTTAGAAACGTTGTACCTTCATTTAAAAAGGGGGAATCTTTCGACCAGGGCTGGTGATTTTTCCTAGTAAGAAACTGCCAAAAAACTTGTGTTTTTATTTAAGAAAATGCTTCTCTTTATAAAATATTAGCGGTGGAACCACCTGGAGCGTACACAAAAAAGTTGCTAGGGTTGCTCACACGCGAAAGAGCTACATAAAGTTGGCCGTGGGAAAAGCAACCAATACTAAGATCCACCCCCGCACCGGATAATGTCTGGCCCTGAGCTTTGTTAATGGTCATGGCGTAACACAGGCTGACGGGGAATTGCACACGCTTAAAACTAAACGGGAAATTATTGGGAATGAGAGGAATTCTTGGAATAAAAACAACATCACCGGCGCCGCAACCTGTTAAGATTTCGGCTTCGATGACGTTTTGTTGGTGATTGGTGACTATGAGCCGAGTGCCGTTGCAAAGTTTGGGAGGACTTAAATTTCTGAGAAGAATTATTGGCACTCCGACTTTTAAACAAATTTTGTGTGCTGAAAGACCGGGTGTGTTAAGGGATTCTAAGAACTCTACTGGATAGTGTGTGGCATCTTCTTCTTCGGGAACCGTATTTATCGATGTATATTGTTGACTTTCTCCAGAAACATGTGCCAATATTTGTGTATTTATTGCTGTCCGATAGTCGAACAAATCGAATCAACCATAAGGCCTCTGCCTCGAACCTTGCGGGCAGCGGGGCGGCGGCGGCGGCGGCGGCGGCGCGGGCGCAGCAGGATCTTATGCGTAAAATCAAATGGACCGGTTCTCGAAAACAGCGGCGCGGCAGCGGCGAGGCGGCGGGCAGCGAGCGGTGCACTCCATTCAAGCGGTGACCGCCCGCGCGTCTGCATTGCAGTGTTGTTGCCCACAATAAATTGAGCGTTAGGAATAAATTTGAATCAAAAAGATGTTGCCGCCATTGTTCAGCCATTTCTTTCGCGAATAAAAACAAATATCTCGACGACAAAATCGTGAACACAACACTACGCGGCTATAGTGACGCGCGATCTGCCCGCTAGTTTCGAGAACGGGTCTTTGATGCCCGCCCCGCTCCCGCGCCGCCGCCGCCGCCGCCCCGCTGCCCCCAAGATTCGAGGCCGAGGCCTTACACATGCCAACAACGATCGAATCGAATGAGCGATGGTCACGAATCATACGAACAAATTACGAAGTATAATACAGTTCGATTCAAACTTAATGGCGGCTCGGAACATGAGGCGAGTCGCTGCGCAGTAACAATTTCATGTGACAGCGGGGGTGAGGGGTGGGGTACTGCGCAGCTAAAAGTTAACTTCCGAGCCGCCATCCGCCCCGCTGCCCGCAAGATTCAAGGCCGAGGCCTTACACACGCCAACAACGATCGAATCGAATGAGCGGCGGTCACGAATCATACGAACAAATTACGAAGTATAGTACAGTTCGATTCAAACTTAATGGCGGCTCGGAACATGAGGCGAGTCGCTGCGCAGTAACAATTTCATGTGACAGCGGGGGTGAGGGGTGGGGTACTGCGCAGCTAAAAGCTAACTTCCGAGCCGCCATTAAGTTTGAATCGATCTGTAACGACTCGTTTCTTGACTTCTTAATTTGAACCTAATGAACGAAACCAACCAAAATACCAAATCAAAACCAATCAGATCAATTAGGAGTGAGGCGTATTTATCATCACAGATAGAAATCACAGATATTATAAAATAGCAGATAGCAATTGCTCCTAACGATAAAAAATATCTGTTACTTAAAATCACAGATCCTCAAGACTGTTACTGTTAAAACTTCGGATACGATTTTCGACTTTAACGAAAAGAAATAAAGAAGATATTCAATTGAGTCAATACGTATTTATCGTCTGTACAAAAATCACAGGCTGTGATTTTATAACAGATAGATACGATTTTCGACTTTAAATCAAAAGAAATAAAGATGATATTCGATTGAGATACGTATTTATCAAAAATCACAGGCTGTGATTTAATAACAGATATTTGGATCTGTTATTTTTTGTCACAGTCACAGTGATCACAGATATCGTGTTTCACCTGTTACAACCCATCTCTAAGATCAATACTTTCAACGAATGACAACCCAACCCAACCAACAATTTATTATTTATTTATTTATTATATTATATTATATTATTATATTATCAACACTAACTAACGAAGTCAAAAACAAAGATACCTATACTAAAAATTATTTGGAATATCTGGGCGAAAGTCATTCTAAGACGGAGAGTCTTAACACCGCGATTCAGAAAATGACATTAAACGAACAACGCCATCTATCGAGCACGAAATGATACTGTCAAAATATATGGGAAAACGTTCGAACACTCTGTAAGCTAAATAAACTATGTAGAAAAGTGAAAAATTAAAGAATAAATACCTATATTTTTTAAGAAATTAACATTTGTCACTATTCTTTCATGATTATCAAGATTTGAAAGATAGGTAGCGCCACCTATCGCACTAATACTAAACTAATAAATAAACAACGCATCTGGAAAATTTTAATTAATCTAACTTTAGAGTTATATTCTATACACAAATACACAATGTATCGCGTTAAGTTTCCGCGCAAAGAAAATGACGGTCATATAACAACACACGATCTCACAAACCTAGTAATTAAGAAGTAAGTATCATTTCGCGTCAATAGATGTCGTTACGTGGATGTACATTACGTAATGAAAATTCCTTCTTGAACACTTTAAATTCATATATCTTTTGATATTTTGAAGCGATTGCGATGAAACAAAAACTAATTGAAACATCGAGTTACACACAATATTTGAGTATAAAAGTTAACCATATTGATTTCGTACTTTTTACGTGATAGTGGAACAATCAAACAACACAACATACAAACAGACAAACAGACAAAAATTCCAAAAATGGTAGAAATGGAATCTGTTGGTTATTCTTGGACAACCAACCAATTTTTTTTTTTTTTTTTTTCATTGTACAGAAACGCCTCGTCTACAGATTTATTATATGTATTATTATATGTATAGATTCCGTCTAAATGCAGTCGCGCGTTTTGCTACTCGCGCGTAACTAACGCCGCCATAAAACGAGCACACGATCACACTCGCGCGTAAATCGCGTCATCTGGACAATCTCTAAGCCGCTTGGTCTAGAAGCATGAAATTTTGCAAATGAGTTCATTTTTAGGGTTCCGTACCCAAAGGGTAAAACGGGACCTTATTACTAAGACTGCGCTGTATGTCTGTCCGCTTGTCACCACTTCACCAGGCTGTATATCATGAACCGTGATAGACAGTTGAAATTTTCAGAGATGTATATCTGTTGCCGCTATAACAACAAATACTAAAAAACAGAATAAAATAAATATTTAAGGTGGCTCGCCCATACAAGAGACATGATTTTCTTGCCGTTTTTATAGATGGGCGAGTCCGACTCGCACTTGTGAGCAATAAGGAAGGATGTTTGAAAATTCATCTCGAAATGGGGTTTAATAGGGGATGAAAATTTGTATGGAAGGTTGTCATTTTTGACTATGGGAAATTCCATCGCGCAAATGGCTTGTGAATACCTACCTAATTCGAAATAACAATATTTGGAGATCATCATTAGCCTTTGGTGCCTACGTGAGAATATTTTTATAGCTCAGCTCCGGTCAAATAGGACATAAACAAAAGTAGGTACAAAGTTACATAAATAAAAATATGATGTCACTTCTAACACTTATCTACGTTTTTTACAAAGACACCGTATTGTTATGTGTTTCTTTGCCGCGGTACAGTCATGTGCAAAAATATATTCAAGTGCTCAGGTCGGCAATAATATCTGATTTCGTAATTCATCCATTAATCTCTAGTCATCGTCAATCAATCTGCCTAGCCTTTTCCCAACTAAGTCGGGGTCGGCTTCCAGTCTAATCGGATGCAGCTGAATACCAGTATTTTACATGGAGCGACTGCCTATCTGACCTCCAAAACCCAGTAACTGGGTAATACGATACCCCTTGGTAAGCCTGGTTGTCAGACTTCTGACGACCCGTAACGACTGTCAAAGATCCACGAATGACAGCCGGGACCAACGGCTTAACGTGATTTCCGTGGCCCAGAGGAGTCTCGGTATATAAAGATAGTCACTCATCCACGGACCAACCCCGGCAAGCGAAGCTTAACCAGATGGATCGACCCGTGCGGCTGTTAGTACGTAGCCACGACCTCTCCCCGTCATTGTCAATATGTCGGCAAATATATGTGATCATTTGTGGCAGACATATACTAGTGGCAGCACAAATATGACATCGAAGGAACACCAAAACTATCTGACGAGACGAGAGACGCCAAAATATAGAAAGCTGCATCGGGTTCAAAAAAAGATGTGTCATCTCAAGAAGATATTATTGCCGAGGTGTCCATAAGTATTTGTGCTTATGCCTGTATCTAAATTATTATTTATTCAGTACAAAGCCATTGCATTCATTGTTGTATGTTTTATAGGTTCTTTACCGTATTAAGGAAAACCGCAGGAAAATTGTTTGATATAATTTTACCACGGTTTTTAACCGTGAGTCTTTGGAAAATGCTGCACAAAGATAATAAGAACAAGATTATCTTAGGCTGCTATAAAAGAAAATGAGGCTCTGCGGGTGGTGACTGGTGATACTTGAGTACGTCTGGCGCACCCTGGTAGTTAGCCTTGACTGGCAAAATTTTTCGCCCTGGTACTTTATGTACTATATTCGTTTAGCTCGTAAACTAGAATGATACAGGCACGTATAAGTAGACGTAAGTACTTATAGTTTGACCGGGACCGCTGTTACGCGCCTGTGGTATGTGGACGTCGAGACGGGGGAGCAGTGCAGGCTGCTCATTCGTCAATGATCACGGAGCGCAGCGATCCGCCCGCCGCTCATTGGTCAACGCTGCCCCCTGCCTCGCCGCGGAACAGCGGTCCCGGTCAAACTAGTTCACGCAGCGATAACAAAAGAAAAGTTGCTTCAAAAGTGACCAACATTATGCCTATTGGCTGCCAGGCTATTAGTTACTTACATAATTAAATAATGTCCCTTCTATTAATGCCATTGTTATCTTAGACTCTGATGCCCGCGGCTTGGCCCCCGTGGACATTAAATTCTTTTTCTAAATAAAATAGTAAGTTTCTCCTTATAACATCAGCTATCTGCCAGTGAAAGTCCCGACAAAATCGGTACAGCCCTTTCGGAGATTAGCCGGAACAAACAGACAGTCCAATTTTTTTTAAATGTGCCTTTTGGTTTTTCTTATTCCTTTAGTAAAAAGATTTTATTTTGATATTACAAATTTGTATGTGGGTATATGTATTTATAGAATACTCAATATCTTTATTGCTTTACCATAATGTGTACTTAGGTGGTAACTATATAATTTAGATCATTATGGACCCTGTAGGGCACAGCAAAAGGGCAGAAAATATTATAATAAAGAAATTGAAAAATAATGTAGATAAAGATTAGAAAAATGCGAATCCGGGCCAATAAATCTAGCTCAGTAGCTCTTACCAATACTTCAGGCAGTCACTGACTTCGTCACTGCACTTGCTTACGTACTTTCCCGGTGTAGTCAATTAGTCATGTCTGAGTCTTCGGGAAATCCTTTTTTTCAACATTTTGAGAAACAATTTTATTTTGATTGCTGATTCAAACTTCGAATTTGAAAAGGCTCCCACGTAACCGTTATTTAGAACATTTTCAGCGGACATCGTATCCTGAATTTGAATACATTTTTAAAGGCTTTCATTCTAAAATTCTTTCCAAAATGGCAGAGATGCTAATCTTTAAGTTATAAAATCCGTGAGTGAAAGTGATAAGGTTAATGCATTTTGTCAAGCTATAGGTTGGTGACCCGAGCTTGGAACCTGCAACTACATCGTTCAGTGTTATCAATTTAAACGTACTATGATTCTATGATAGGTGTGGGTTCAAATCAAGCATTGATACTTGATTTAGGGGTAGGAGGAGGGTGTAAAGTTCACTCATCAACCATAGAAACGGGAGGATCCTCCTACCAGACGGGTGTTGTGTCTGGCGGGCAACTGCCCAACGATTGAAGTCGGGTTCTTGTATATATGTCCATTGCACGGTAAACTTTAATTGCGCGATGCAGGATGTATGTGACGTCAGGATTTTTGTGTGACGTCAGGTCTTTGATGCGTAGTTCGCATGTGGCGGTGTAGATTTCCGCCACAGGCACTTCAAAGGACAATATTGTTCAAATATACACCCTCTGTACGCGCACACATGGCCCTTTACAAAGCAAAACACAATTTTTGGCGCATTCTAAAAGTGCTTTAGTAAAACGTGGCGTATGCGTTCTTCAAAACTATTTCCAAAAAAAACTACTAAAAAAAAATCTTACTAAAAATAATATTGATTCTCACAGACGATAGGTACAGCAAGATTGAAGAAATGACTCGCAAAAACCAGTGGTAGAATATTTATTTAATAACAGATACAATTATAATAAAAAACACGTGATACTACATCCTTCTATGACACGCTGCTTTTTGTGGCAGTTTCGCCTAAGCTCAATGTCTGATATTTATTTATATCTATAATCGCGTAGGTTGTATTCTGTAATGATGGTTACCTATGAAGTGAGGTTGTTGACTTTGCCGTAAATAGATAACCATTACAAAAACCTTGTGAAAAACTTGAGGAGCTCGTGGCTAAGTAATAACAGCCGCACGGGTCAATCATATGCTTACCGGGGTTGGTCCGTGGACCATCTTTATACCGAGACTCCTCCGTGCCTCGGTAAGCACGTTAAGCAGTTGGTCCCGGTTGTCATTCGTGGATCTTTGACAGTCTTTACGGGTCGTCAGAAGCTCGAAAGTCCGACAACCAGTCATACCAAGGGGTATCGCATTACCCAGTTACTGGGTTGTAGAGGTCAGATAGGCAGTCGCTCCATGTAAAATACTGGTATTCAGCTGTATCCGGACTGGAAGCCGACACCAACATAGTTGGGAAAAGGCTAGGCAGATTGATTTTTACAAAAACCTTGTGAAAAAGTTAAACTCTTACTAAAACTGCGGGGTAACTGCGTAACACATTATTAACAACTGACATTTCAACAAAATTCATTGCGTGATTTACGTTCGAGCGTACAAATTGTAATAAAAATAAAATGTAGCAATGGATTAGGGATTTCTTTCAAAATCTTTCGATTTGTGAAAGAAAGTATGTTCCGCCCGAAAAAAAAACCCGAAAATTCTAAGAGAAAAAGAAATTAAAAAGTTTCTTTGCTGTCAAGGTCAAAGGTCAAAGGTACAGAAAACCTACTATACATTCATTTGATGATTATTGTTCCAGTTAGTGATGTAAAAAAAATATTATGTGAACTTTAGCTTAGAACAAAAACATTTAATTAAGGCTCCCGGAGACAGGCGCAACGCGACTCTAGTAGAACATGTAGTTTTCATAAAAATTGTTTTAGTAGTGGAGTCGCGTCGCGCCAATTTTCGGGTGCCTTAAGGGCAGGACTCTCAGAATCGACCTGTTTTTGATTCAACATTAAACAATCAAATATTATTTGTTTTGATCTGATAAAAATACATGTTGTAGTTTAATAAATATTCTTGATTATTCTATGGTTCAAAACACGATTTATACAACTTCACTCGATCAAAAAAAAACGAGAAAACTCCCTTTTTTCGCGATTTTTTGATCGTTTTTTAATTCTTACTTGTAGTAGAACCAACTTTTACTCCCGAAAAACATGTCAAAAAATAGGCAATGAAATTACGAAGAATATTCTATGGTTCATTTTTCTCAAAACAGTTTTTTATTGTTTTAACAAGATATTATATAACAAGGTGACTAAACACTCGAAACATTAACATGAATTCCGTAAAACAAAGTTAATTGTACTTACTGTTACTATTTTATACTGTGACGCAAAATTTTTGCACAGCGGGTCAGCGAGTTCATTTGAACTACGTGTTCGCGCGACTGGCTCGCAGGGATTGAGGTAGCGCTAAATGCCTACTACGCTCGAATATGGTGGCCTTAAATTAGGTACGATCAGATTTATAATTTGACATAAATAATTTATACTGGAAAAACTCCTTTGAAAAAAGTTTCGTCCTAGGAATCAGCTATAACAATTATGGAATCAGTCGAGGCAAGGTAGTGATTATAGATGATTTATTTGCAAATAGAAAACTAGCTCACCTAATTAAAATGCAATAATGAGTGTCCATAATTATGTCACTGTTGATATGGCCGATTGTTTTAAGTGGAATTGTAGGTGCATACTACAGTATGACATGACAAGGACTATAGTCCATTCGCGTTAAGAAAATCGTGAGTCATCGTTGTTCGCCGGCCTTCGGCAAATCGGGTCGCAACAAAGGTGCATCGTCTTCACATAATTATAATTTACTAGCTGCGCCCCGCGGTTTCACCCGCGTAAGTCTCGATCCCGTGGGAATATCGGGATAAAAGTATCTTATGTGTTAATCCAGGTTTTAAACTATCTGTTTGCCAATCCATTCAGTAGTTTTTACGTGAAAGAGTAACAAACATCCATCCATCCATCCATACATCCACACTTACAAACTTTCGCGTTTATAATATTAGTAAGGGTGTATTACAAAATTGTAATTTATTTTAGAAGAGTAACGTTGGAGTAAGGATGTATACAAAATATTGTATTTTTTTTTAGAAGAGTAACGGTGGAGTTTCTTGCTCGTTCTTCTCCAAAGGCAAACTACGTTTGGAAGAGGCGATTAGAATCAATTAATTTTTTTTTGTTAATTTTGACGTTCAAAAGTGCCTTTTATTGAAGTAAATGAAGCACTTTTAATAAATTAAGTTAATAGTTTGTTAATAAATTAAGATTTTGACAAATTAGAAAGCTAAGTTTACAGTGACAAATAGACGACTGTGAAAACACCTTTACCCTGATGACTCACTATTTTTCTTAACGCGAATGGACTATAATTCGAAATTAATAAGATACCACAAATCACGTTATCTTTAGAGAAATTAATTCATACTGCTATTGTTTCTTAGTTCATTCAGGAATGACATTATTATTGTCCCCCAAGAGACATGCCTTTTGGGGTCAGCTCTCAGACGATCCGATATAATTGGCTATCGTTATTTAGCGGTTAGCCTGTTGACGATAGGCCCATTTAATTATTTAAACTTTTCGCACTCAAAAAAGAGGTACAAAGGCGGACTTAATGCCTTAGGCATTCTCTACCAGTCAACCTAGGGTGGTGAAGAGCCCATTCCAGCAAATGAAAAATCTAAAAATTCTGGCTTATGTAGAGTCACGGACTTTAATTGATGAGCCACCTGGCACTGTTTGTATTTTAGCCGTTTAATGCAAATCGGGTTTATTCGGGTCCCGACACGCAAAGTCATATGTCTTCGTATTAGAAGAAGAAAATTATATTTCATATCTTTACCGGTTGGCTAACCTGAGAGCCAGATCTACAAACTTGACAGCAGAGTGACTACCCAAAGTCAACCAATAGGGAATATGCATGTATTTTTTTAATATTTTTATTCGATAGTTTACATCGTCAAATAATAGTTAAAAAAAATTCGACGGCAAAAAAGCAATTTAAAGTAGTTAAAAAAATGTTTAAAAATATCCAACCGATCCGGGCTATTTAAACGCCCTCCATTTGGCGCGCTTGGTGTGGTGACGTCACAGTTCGTGAAAACAGACAACTGTCAAGTCAACGTCAAACACTCCTTTTTCTATGAGCGTTTGACATTGACTTGACACTTGTTGATTGACTTGACATTGACATTTTGATTGTTAGCCCGGATTGTTACGTCACATCCGCTCTTAGCCTTTTCAAGTATTTGAATTACCCACAGTTTTTTGGGACTTTTTAAAAATTAATTTCTCGCTCAAAAAGAAATTTTATTCAAAAATATTGATGGAGGCTTAATTCTGAAGTAACATAGTTTATAGAAAAAAATATTTGACCCATATTTGAATCACATGCATATTCCCTATTGCAGGTCTAGCAACAGTAACCTAGCAACGATTGTTTATCGTTGCTAGGTTACTGTTGCGATAGTAACGTTAGCGTACGGATAAATATTAAAAGTCATTTCGACACGTTCGAAAGTAACGTCTCTGACATCGATATTTCAACTGTCACAGTCTTCAGGTAAGTTTTCAGAATTATCGAGTTAATGAGCTATGATTCAAAGGAGGTCGGTATCAAATAGATTGGATAAACTTAATGCAACATTGTATTTATTTTTATCATTGAGAACTTATTAGTCAACCTCTATGGATAAGACTATTTCCGATTAAAAGTAATTTATTTGTTCGCTCGTAAACAAGATGTGTTTACGAGCGTGCGATTTGAGTTCGTGTTTAATCGTGTAATCTCGTGAATGTATGAAACTGCAAAATTGAAAAGTTTGAACGTGGCTCATCAATTAAAGTCCGTGACTGTACATGTAAAATCTACCACGCTTTACCATAGGATAATAAAACCTGCAGTCGAAATCCGAAACAATAAAATACGTTGTGAAAATAGAAAATAGTTTTGCTTGCCACGTCAACATATTTTAAACGTTGTGCTATAAAAAAAATGATGAATCGGTTCTTGGGTGATTAGAAAAATAATAAAGAGGCAATAAAAACTTAGGATTACGGTTTATTTTTAAAGCTAACCTATGGTCAAAGTCAAGGTTTACTTTTTACACGAAGCTAAATTTGTATGTGATTAATATCATAATATATGCACGAATATTCGTTTCTGTCAAAGGTTGTGCGGGTTGTGCCCGAGCAATGATCTAACCCTAAGATACAGTGACTAAACTTAGCGTAAGCTTAATTCAGACAGCGACGTGAAGCGACGACGCTGCGCGCACTTTTTAACAATTAGCGAACTTATTTTCTTCACGAAAAGGTATCATTTCAGTGCGAACGTGTACGCGTGTCAAAGTACACTGAGATGCGCGATGCAGCGCTGTGCGTGTACCCTATTGTGTAGTAAATAAATTCGATATTGTATCGGATCATAATAAAGTGCGCGTCACGTCGCGTCTCGGTCTTACGCTTCGATATGTCAAAAGAACAGGCTCTTACATACTGGCGCGATTCGTCGCGCGACGCGAATTCTAACAAAACAATTTCTGAGAAAACTTCACGGCGAACAATGCGGCGGCGTCGCGTCGTGCGTCGAATCACGCCAGTATGTAAGAGCCTTTAGTTTAGGCTCTGTCTCACGAAAGAAGTCTTGCAGACGCCGCGCGGCGCCACAGGCAAGCGATGGAATCATAAATTCTTATTTATTTATTAATCTAAACATCATAATTATTACAGGCACTGGTTAATGAAAAGTAAAGACTTAAATAGAGAAAGGTGTCTGACAAATAAAATGAATGTTGTTACCTATACAGTCAGGGACATCAACGCGCAAACTGTTACCATGAACTCAGCATACGATTCTAGACCAACCAGAGCAGCCATTTTTCGTCGGATACTTAATTTAAATAAAAACAACTGCTTTTTCATACATTCGAGCGTGTAGGTGGTTTTGTAAGAAAAAGCAGGTCTGTATCTTTTTAATAACCGACGAAAAATTTCAACGCTGGAGTGTCTAGAGTCGTGCTGAATGTCCCTTTTTTTTTATTGTGGGAAATCATCCAATGACTTCTCCCGCTCTGGGTGGAGCGGAAGGGCGTGTCAGACTTTTACTGACTAAAACCCACCCGTGTTCCTTCAGTTGCCTATTGCCAAGGTTCCGGTTTCCCTTTTGGACTAACCCGCAACCCTGGCAGAATGTCAACACCATGAATGAATTAATGAAATGCACCGATCCCCACAATGGCTTAACCAGACTCGATAAATCGAATGAACCCCAAGATTTGCACTAGCCCCTGGAGCCTCATGTTTCATGGGGCTACAGAGGTCATTGCATATTAAGGAGTAGACCGGCGTCGATGTCCCAAACCTTATGTATTTTAATAATTCGTTCAACTTATTACCGCGGGACTTCTATAATAAGACTTTATAATAAGACTCTACGCTAGTTTTCGTTAGTGATTACCCTCAGTAACTTCACAGCCACCTCCATTCAGTCACAGGCGGTAAGGGAAAAATGAGTAAGTAATATATCAAAATATTCGCATTTACAAAAACAGTGAGATAGCAACAACGCTTTGCATTTATTTGCACAAAAAGGTAATTAATGCAACCTTGCTGAGATAATGAGGCGATTTTTTTAAAATAAATTGAGAACAAGGTCTAAACTGTAGCAAGTTTAAAGGGTTTATTTAAGGCAACTGCGTTTACATGGCCTACTTGTTAAAAATAAATATATAGAGGTTAATTCGTGCCAAAACCGAATATGTTATTATTTGAAACAGCAGACTTGTGTAATTTTTGAGACAGCCGTTAGAATAAGTACCTACACAAACACCCGGTTTCTGAATTAAGAATTTGTCGTGTTAGCATAACTTGGGTGAAAGCCCGCGTAATTCAAAATGTCTTTGCTATAACGTTCGTTTTGAATTTCGTGCTACCTTAGCGCATCACCCTTAAGTATCGCTAAAGTAGAGTTAGAAAAGTCGTCAACGTCAAGTTCTCTATTCAGAATAAGCGGGCGTGGCCATCACTAGTTGCTTTTACATGCAGCAAAACATTATAGTGTGTAGGTATACAAATAAACATCTGTGAGTGCAGACGAGCAATAACAAAGCCTCGGTAGTTCAACATGCGCAACCAGAATTAGGTGGACATAGATCACGTCTACCTATTATTATGCTTCATTATTTTCCGAACTATTCATGTAGGTACATAAGTAGGTACTACGTTATTATCTTTTAAGGTGAAATGGTTCCAAAGCAGATGTTTTGACGTGTTTCGACTTCACGCAAAATCAATGTTTTTCTCAAAAGAGAAGAGTGTCTTAAGTGAAGTATGAGGCCCGAAACACGATTGACAAAACTTTCCTCGATAAAAAACCCCGCAATGTTTCCTTAAAATCTGTTTTTTTTTTAAGAAAAAGACCTATTCCATTCGATTGTTATCAAAGCAGTATTTTAATATCTGTGTCAAAGCAATTGTAATAAAATTTTGTGTACGTGTTCACTATTAAATACTTTAAGGGATTATGGCCTTATTTTTCTATATAAACACAAATAAAAATTTAAAATTAAATATTTGTAAACATAGTGCAATAGAATACCGCCCCCCCCCCGGCTGCCGTCAGTCCCACTTCACCTTAAAATACCCGCGTTTCGCGGATTTATATAAGAATAGTTAAGCGGAATAGTTTACTAAATATAATATCTACGTCCATTGTATATTTTTTTTCCGATTGTCTGAATTAACGCGGTGCTCGGAAAAATAACCTTTATGAAGGTGGAGAAATAATCACCGGTACAGTTTTCAAGATATTTTTGCTTTGGTTGTTTTATCGTTGCCAGGAAACAAAAAGCCAATTAAGTAAACCGTAACACTCGAGAGAAGAAATTATGATATCCGAGTCACGTAACTGATATAATTCGATAAAACTAAATAAGTATATTCTTAATCGAATCGATATTGAAATTATCGATTATGAAATCGACGGGAACCAAGTGAAAGTCAACGTTACGTCATAGAGTTTTTGTTTTAAAATTCTGGCTAAGGTTTTCTGTAACTGTGATATCAGTATTTTTAACCCCCGACGGAAAAAGAGGGGTGTTATAAGTAACGTGTGTCTGTCTGCGCCATCGTAGCTGCCAACGGCTGAACCGATTATGATTTTTTTGGTTTTGTTTGAAAGGTGACGACTTAGATCGAGAGTGTTCTTAGCAATAAAAAAAAAAATCTTTTATTAGATGCTTTGTTTTTGTCGGGGGTTTTTTAAATTTTTAGTTTAATTAGCTTGTTATAGATAATGTTTTAGCGAAATTACACGTCATATAAACGCACAGTCTAAAGTTTAGACTGCGTTTATTTGATGTGTAATTTTGTAAATAGTGATTTAGTTTAGACTCGAAACTAAATCAGACACAACAGAGAATTTTGGCCTTTATATACTAGACAATTATCCACACAGGAAGGATTTTTGGAAACTCCACCCCCAATAGTAGCAAGTTAGCAACCTAGTTAGCGTGGGAAATTCCGAGGTTCACGCACTTAAGCTAGGGGGAAATATAAACTATCTCCTTTTTTCGAAAAATAGTAAAGTAAATATTTCGACATAATGCTAAACGTGTGAATATCTAACAGATAACTTGTTTAAAAACAGCTGGGAACCTAGGACGTCTAGTAGGTAATGTAAGGACGAGGCACCGACCGCTCTGGTAAAAGATGACCGCGTTACGTGCCTCTACCTCTCAATTTGTTTTCATATGCAGAAACTGCTGTGGATATTTTGAAACCGCGTACTTTAGGCCTTTAATAGAAAAGGGGTTAATTTGATACTACGAGTATGTCTTATGTATTCATAAGACATACTCGTAGTTTTGTCCGTGTCTGGAAATTATTAAATTGAGTAGCAATGGTAGCTTCTGCTGCCGTAGAAGCCCTCTGCAGGTTCTGTCTCTTCTGCCAGGGTTGCGGGAAAGTCCGAAAGGGATACCGGGACCCTTGGCAACAGGCAACTACAACTGAAGGAACACGGGTGGGTTTTAGTCTGTAAAAGTCTGACACGCCCTCCCGCTCCGCCCAGAGCGAGAGAAGTAATTTGATGATTATCCAACATCAAAAAAAAAAAGGTACTGTCTCTTCAGCGTAAGCAGCAAAAGTCTGTGACTGCGTCGTATAAAATTAGTATTTTGAAGACCTCTCTTTCTTAAGCAGTTTTTACGAAAACTCTTGTTCCACCATACAGGTGTTCGTGTATTATTTTCATGGAGTAAGCTGGGCAGCTAGCCGCCTTTTTCGCTAATTGTAATACGATATGTGTTCTTTACAAGCTCATTAAGTGAAAGCTAAATGGCGAGACTGGGCTAGAAGTAGGTAGGTAGTTATGTTCGAAATATTATGAACGATAACAAGTTATAGCCAATATCGTGGTGTCTGGGCTATTGTGCGCGGAAACCTAGAATATGAAAGGTTAAGTTGGGTCTAAATTTATGACGGACTATGATAAGTAGAAGATAAACTGACAGACATTTGGGGCGACCTATTCAGAAATCAAAAAATAAAATTCGTCGTCCTGATCAAAATATAAATTTGAAGCACTTAAATAGGTACATTCATAAAACTGAAATATTTGTAAGCAGTTAGATTTATGTCTAGACAGTAGCTACTTTTGCGATAGCGCACGCACGCACATTGTTAGGCAATTGGTCCGAAATAGTCTGAATAAGCAGTTATGCCTAAAACGCCACAAAACCTTGGACTGACCGCTCTGAATTATAGTCAAGATAGCCCAAAAGTCGTCGACGTTAAAGTCTATAATTTTGGGCTATTTTGGTACTGTTAACCATGTCGCAGTTTACCATATTGTGTTGGCTATTATTTTCACTTGGATATCGTAAAATATTAATAAATTACATCAAGCGAATGTGATAATAAGAGAGGGATTACCAATCGCTTTGCGAAGCGTGGTTCCTTGTAGCCGTTTATTCCAGCAGTCTTTTGTCATATTACGGTACATAAATATTATGTATTAGTCTACAGACTTGAATGAAAAAGTAAAGTTTTTTTTAATTGATTTGAATTGAATTTCTTCCTGTATCGTGGGTGCGTTTACAAACATAGAAACTCACATACACTAACACCCAGACCCGGAACAACTACTTGCAGATCATACAAATATTTGTTCCATGCGGGGATCGAACCCGCGACACGTTGCGCAGCAGTCCATCGCTCAGCCACTGCGCCAACCGTGTCGTCAAGTTATATGTAGGTGCCTGTCGTAAAAGCTATTAAAAAATTCCTGTGTGGACTGATATAATTTGTAGGCTTGTCAAAATTTTAATATGGCCTTGAGTTCATACAACAATCCTAGAAAAGCACTTTCAGTTTTTCCCGAAATTTCCAATTTTCCGGGCAACTTTTCTAGATTTTCTTTTACGAACATTTTGAAACAAAAATAGCCAAATCGGTCCAGCCGTTCTCCAGCGATGTGCTATCAAGCAACACCATTTAATATTGTAGTATACGATATAGTGGTCTTAAAACAAATTGGTCCTTTGAGCCGTATCGATATTATGTAATTGAGATAGACATAGGTATAGCAATTTAGATTTGCAGCACGCGGTTGTATCTGATGTTAGTATTTCGAAGGTAACCGGGCTTTTCACCTTGGTGGTGTACGTGCAAAAATAGAGAGATGAGGGACAGACTTGTAACACGCTTCACGTGTGTGGGAAGGTTATCTTACGTTATACAGACGATACTAAGCCCACTTTATATTTTGATGGTAGATAAAATATTTGTTTTAATGCAACAATTTAGTCTGACGTAAATACAATGCTTTTTATGTTCCAGAAATATTTCAAAAGTAAATGAAATAGGTATCGTGCAAATTGTTATTTATCAAGTATATTTAACAAAACCACGCACAATACGGTTAAAAAGTATTGTTTAAAAATCGTGCTGAAAACAATGGCGCATTGAAAACTAACACTTAGATTCAAAAGCATGCACAATGAAAACAAACTGGTATTTCGCGATACTTTGTCTTTATCACGACAACCTTGAACTTGAAGGTACTGTGGACTGTGGGTACACTAGTACCAAACCATCACCATGGTAACAAATGACCTTGGTGGGGTAAAGTAATAAGTTACACTTAGAGTGACCGCTGAATAATGCCTTTGTATAGGACGTTTCTGAGTGTCCAAAATTAAAGGTTTCGAGTAAAGTAATGACTGCTACAACGAGTTGCGTGAAGCGGCGTGATTATGGCAATGATACTATACATATAAGTAGGTATAATTCAGAACCCACGTCCAGAAATATACTTTTATGTGCTGTATATCATCCAAAACTGCTCCTTTGCTTTGAGAAAAATCATGGAACAGTTTTGAATTTATGATATTGGCAAGATAAAGCATTGGTATAGCATACATAATTATATATATTTATATATACAGGGTGTAAGGGAGAGGCCCTCCGCAAATTAACAGGGGGCATTCAGCTCCTTATTCTGGAAATTTTCTCAGGAAATTTTTCATTTTTTCAAATGGTTTTTTCAGTTACTATTCCTTTATTTCAATAGAAAATTACATTCTCTGTACTCAGCACTCTATTTATGTAAATAAAACAGCTAAAATAAAAAAACCGGCAATGGATGTTAAAATAGTCGAGCGCGCGCTCCCCGACACGGGGAGTGCGGCTACGTGGGTTTTGCCACGGTAACGATAGATTGCGCGTGAGGTAATAATACAAATCAAGTTTTTTGGATTCCCATAACGTTCCTGAAATAATTTCATGTACCGGTCGTCTTAGTATGATATGGCTATCCCTTACATCATCATCATCTGCCTAGCCTTTTCCCAACTATGTTGGGGTCGGCTTCCAGTCTAACCGGATGCAGCTGAATACCAGTATTTTACATGGAGCGGCTGCCTATCGGACCTCCACAACCCAGTAACTGGGTAAAACGATACCCCTTGGTAAGACTGGTTGTCAGACTTGACGACCCGTAACATCTGTCAAAGATCCACAAATGACAACCGGGACCAACGGCTTAACGTGCTGTTCGAGGCACGGAGGAGTCTCGATATGTAAAGATGGTCACCCATCCAAGGACCAACTCCGGCAAGCGTAGCTTAACCTGACGAATCTATCCGTGCGGCTGTTATTACTTAGCCACGTGCTCCTCCCTTACACCCTATATAAATATATACTGAAACTAAAGTTAAACAAAGTTTAGTTATTACTGTAGTTATGAAAAGATACTCCTACCCATTCTTCAGGCATAGATCATTAATGGAGACGGTGCCTCGAAACCTTTTCAACCCGAGACATTTTGATATTGCTGACTCACAATATGTGTCATGAATATCCAACTAAAAGCTGTCGCATCATCCTGTTAGCATCATTTGCAAAAAGCGTAAGAATTACTAATTCATGTTGGCCCTTCGTGTCGGCGATTCATTTATTAACTTCGCGAAACAACGATCAGGAGTTAATTTTTGAGGGTTGTAAAGGTATTTTGATTAGCAATTGTATTGAGTTGAGTGACGCATAATTGAAGGTGACCTTTATTAAGGGGTGCCTCATGTGGGAGGTAGTTTATATCTAAGAGCGGTAGCACACGGCGTATTTTAAACGCACAGACGACGCGCGTTTCAATGTTTTTCTTCGCCGTCCGAAGTCAAGTTTCAAATAAAGTTCTTAAAATACGCCGTGTGCTACCGCTCTTAGAAAGCTGAACGTCATTTATTGTGACAGTAAAATCTTCTTAGAAGCTTTTTTTGCCTTTAATGTTCAGTCTCTAGTTCATCAGGATAAGTATACAGATAAAAATATTTAGAATATTGTTACTTCATTATTGGGCACCTACACAGGAATCCCTCAGTGGTTATAAATGCAATGGGTTGACTTTAAAACGTGTTTCACCACGGGTGAATTTTGTTTTTTTTTGTTCAAAACCTATGCCAATAGTTATCAATGCGGCGGCAAATAGTTCTATTGTTCAACCGTGAAAACGTAGTAAACATCTGTTTACTAGACTGACTCACATTTGTATTAATATACATTGCATTGTGCCACATTTGGTCCGGTTATCAATTGGGTTTCTAATCAGTTTTATTTATATATGTAAGAACTTCAGGACAACAGACAGCTAACTCTTATCATTAGATAAAACTGATAATTTGTCAACTAGACAGGACTTAGTAAGGCAGGGTGCATACATTTTGATGCAACGTTAAAACCCAAATAATGCTTTACGCCAAACAAAAAAAAAAAGGTTCTTCGAGCCGGATATTATTCATTAGTACCGTATTAGATAACACATTGTCGGCCTTGATAAATGTTAATTAACATATTTGTGTTTACGCGTGTAATTGACGACGACTGTGACTCCCATTTAAAAAGACAATCGTACACTAATTACTAAAGAAAACTTCCATTTTGGCTTTTATACCGCCTACACAGTGAGAATCCTCATTGATTCTACTTTTTCAATTACTTTTTGTCAAGACAAGTTCCAAAGTTTAGATTTCCATGGCGAAGACCCGTTCTTCCTCGGATTCTTATCAAAGAGTTACCGCGTTACGAGTTTTCAAACTATTGTGTACTTGAGACAGACCTTGGCAAAAGTAATGATTCTATTATGGTAAACTGAAACTTCATCAATATGAAACAGCCCTAATACTTACCGACCCTTTTTTTGAGGGTGGAAAATCATCCAATTACTTCTCCCGCTCTGGGTGGAACGGAAGGGCGTGTCAGACTTTTACTGACTAAAACCCACCCGTGTTCCTTCAGTTGCCTGTTGCCAAGGTCCCGGTATCCCTTTCGGACTAACCCGCAACCCTGGCAGGCATCGGTCCTAGCGGACCCCGCCAATTGTGCTGACATCTCTTTGAGGCGCGCGTGGAACACGACGCGCCATCGACCCGGGCCTGGTCCTGATCGGACGGCGAGCTACCCATTGCTCGCCGTCCGCAAGCCCGCGCCTATGGTGGCCGGGAATCCGTCTGGGATTCCCGACGCCCAGGGCGTCTCCAGCGGCGGCGGCGGTTAGGGGCGTGAGGGCGCAAACTTTGCCTCTCCCTCACGCGTTCCGCCTCCTCCTTCGCGAGCATTACTGCTTCGCAGAAGGAGGTGACTGCTTCCCATGCCCTCTCGCTCCGTACCATGGCCTGGACCAGAGCCGGACGCGAGAGGTCACCGCCGCCAATCGCCTCCACACACAGCGCACACAGTGGTGACACCCGGGCGTTTCCTCCCGCCTTATACGAAACAGTAACCTCCCGAAGCAACCGTGTCCGGTGAGGACCTGCGTCAGGCGGAAGGTGAGGACGCCGTGGCGCCTCTCTAGCCACTCCTCAAAGAGGGGACTTATCGCCGCAATTGTGGCGTGCCCAGCACTGGGTTGCGACAATCGCACTCTCCATGCCGCCATGAGATCCTGCCGGAGCTCTGACCGCTGAGCCGCGATTTCTCGCGGCAGCGGAGTTACGTTAATACTTACCGACCCTGAGCTGTTAATAAAACAGACTGGCGGATGGAACAACCAAACTGACGGATTTAGCCTTAACTAAACTTAGCACGTGGGAAAAGCCGCGGGCTCAGGTAGAACTTAAATATTTCTAAGTAGGTAGATAGAATACTCTTTATTATGTAGGTACACCATAAAAATCTATACTTAACAAATAAATTTGTAATGTCAAAATTACAGCGTTTTACTAAATGCATATGATACAGATATATACGGTTCTTATAACAAAATACAATTTAAAAAAAGTGTCTGTTTGTTCCGGCTTATCTCCGAAACGGCTGGACCGATTTTGACAGAACTTTCACTGGCAGATAGCTGATGTTATAAGGCTACTTTTATTTTGGAAAAAGAATTATGATCGATCGTTAAAAGTGATATTTTAAGACGAAGTATTTTTTTGTAGCCAATTAACGAAAAGAAAAATAATCTTAGATGGATTCGTCGTAAAAGTTGCAAATATTTACAACAATCTCTGCTGTATCTTAGACGAAAATAGCCCGAAGCAGGTTAAATATACTGTTATGAGTATATTAACGATCTGTTTCACATAAATCATCCTATTTTGGGACACTAACATAATTTATTTTATTAAAATATCGTTTATATATACTGAATAGCCAAATAGTTGTTTATTCGCAAAAATATGTTAATTTTGTTGTTTTTTTTTTCTTTTGCATTTCCTGTGCGTGTCCCAATTTTTTTTTCTTTCTTTATAAAATATGATTGAATTAATTAAAATAAGGTAAAGCACGCCGCCGCATGTCATTGCTAATAAAAGCAGTAACTCCGTACAACTAACACAGGATAAACGAAAAAAAAATTGATGGGAATAAACAAAAGCGGTATGACTCAATATAGTCAGCGAAACCATTGTCTATGACAGGCCTGAAGAAAAGTGACTGTAAGCTAGAGACGGCCACAAGGTAAAGAAAAGTTGGTAAATGTTTGGGCAGTCAGGAATGACATTAACCGTACCTAGTGAGCGGTCGATTGTTCATGTCTGTCCGTACGAGTTCCCCAAAAAACTGACGGAGTATAGAGTTTACTTACGGTATAGTTTACATCCTTCGACGTCTCCTCAAAGGAAAACTATACTAACTGACACTTTTTTAAATGGCTTTCTTGTTACATAAGATAGCATAGATTCTCAATTAGTTGATAAAGGCGTTACCGTTAAAAAAATATCAAAGCGGTGCTATATTTGGCACATGAAAGAGCCACGTGCCAAATATAGTACGTACGGCTGTATCTTTAGAATTACTTTCAGAAATTAATAAATTATTATCGCCAGTCAGACAGGACATAGTCTGATATGTTATTAGAATCTATTTTCAGAATTTCCTCTCCACCTTCGCAGACAGTCTGACGTCAACCCTCGCGCAAAATATTATGGACAAAAATAATGTTTGCTCACGCCAACTTTTATCAAAACATTGACAAAATTAACCCATAGGCAGAGAGTTTAAAATCCTCCAAAAATATTATATTCTGGCAGTGACTCAATTTGATTTCGTTAAAAATATTATAAGTGTGTGTGTACTTACTTATTTATTCCTGTGTACTTTTCTGCTAGTTGGTTTATATTGTGGTAGTCGCCGCGCGAAGCACGATCCGCGCGGTCGCGTGTTATCGCCGCGCAACACTCGAACTACTGGCTCCGTCCATGACGAATGTCTTTATGAAATATTTTATATTATCTAGATGTTTAAATGAAACTTTTATCAGTTTTTATTAACACTCTTACTTCGGCGCGCTATGTGACAGTGCGTACTTTTGGCGGGAACCATACAGTGTGTTAATTTGTGCAAAGAAATTTAGGCGAACAGCCTAATAAATAAATAAAAAATGAATATTACCGATATGATGGAGTTTTCAACCACCATGATGCCTGAGGTTTCAACCGCGGCCCCTGATGTCAGGACGTGGTTGACGGATTTAATAGTTCAGGTTTGTTTACTAATATTGTAGTACGATACAAATAGTTTAGTAATGCCGCAATATGTTTCTATAACAAAATTGTATAATGGTTCGTTGAATGACTTGTTGTCGTAATGTATTATGATAGTAATATCAGTGAATAATTATCAAATAATACTGCAAGGTATTATTATCGCCATTGTGGAAATATAGGTAAACTAATGACGTTTTAAATGTTGCACTTCAAGTTTACCAGTGATTTCGACAAGGTTTTCTATAGGTACATAATAAGTTTGTTTACATTCATGGCATAATTATTACATGACGTTTTGCCATACATTATGTGATGCGTTTTAGTTTAAATGGAAGGTCATTTTTGCGATTTTTTTGAGAATAAATTAAATACCATGTCTATATACACAGATAAAAAAATAAACAAACTTTTACCATTCAGTTCCAGTCTAGCTAAGCCTATCTAATTGCGTAACTTATTTTTCGTAACCGATTAAGACTAATTTGTTTTATTTTGACAGTTCAACAATATTCATTGCGTTTTTACGTTATTAAGCATTTTTTTTTCTAACTTATGAAGCAATGGATTAGACATTTCAAACCGATTCTAATTCCGATTAATCGTGTATTACGCAATTAGGGTGTAGGACTGAACTGAATCCCCTCAAATCTCGATCCTGGGGTAGTATTATGAAGTATTAATGCCATCATTATTCCACTGCGAAAACGGGATGGTGCTAGTGGCCTTGTCTAGCTCCGTCTTTCACACTGGAAAAATGGTGCTATTGATACTTCATACCGACCTGCAAATCCTGGTTTGGGATATATTATTATATAACTACCTACCTTCATATCTTTGTGATACTTACGAAAATGCCAATGAAACTTGAAGAATAGGTCGGTGGGTCAATAGCCTAGCGTGTAGTAAATAATAAAGCGATAGGCCGGTACATAAATTATGAATGAAGTGAGTTGACAATCAAATCATTCATTGTTTTTTAAAAGCGCTTCAGTTTTGGCATAACGCAAACTTGATTTATCTTTACGATTTCTTTTTACATTCATATCTCGTGTGCATCTACGGTTAGGGTAGCCAACCTCTATGATTTTTTGTCGATAGAGCGCGATGTTGCCGAAATAAAGATGTAGTAACGTTTTGCGGGCTTCATCAACATAATAGCTCTTAGCTAAGTTGCTAGAGTGGGAAAAAATACCTGATAGCTTTTGCCAAATTATGCTGCTAGTTTCCACGACTCGATGCGACTAAATATACCTAATATTACTAGCTGCACCCATCGGTTTCACCCGCGTAAGTCTCGATCCGGTGGGAATATCGGAATAACAAGTATCCTATGTCTTATTCCAGTTCCTGGTCTACCCCTGCGCCAAATTTCATCAGAACATAACAAACAAACAGAAACACTTTCGCATTTATATTATTAAGTCAGACATTTTGATTAAAGGTTAAAATCTCTATATTGGAATTCTTAATACCTACCCGTTTCATAGAAAATTATGTTTTATCGAATTCCAGTGCATTTGAGGATAAGCACAAGGCCGTAATAATTACATGCCTGGGATGTTGTGTGCTCGTTACAACGCATTAGCATTTGGCATGCGCCGGCGCAGCTTGAAGAGATTTTAATTGTAAATGTATACTCAATCATAATTGCAGTAATAAGGAGGAAAACTGGTAGTTTTCATTGTAATTAAAGACATAGAATCTAGTTTCTTATCAGATAAAAGACTTTCGCTATCGGATAACCAATATTGTCCTAGATTGTATAGGGTTAGCGTAACTTCAAGGTATTAGAATGAGTCGCGTCGAATAAAGAGACGGCTTAGTGTAACTCTCATAAAAATAAAAGTTAAAAAATTAAAAACACGTAGATAATCTGTTTAATGAATTTATTAATACGTGTGACTCCGGATTTTGAATTTGTCTGTGATGTCTTGTTTATACCTTTTTAGTTGACTTTTTTTTGCCATATTTGGGTTTGAGTTTTTTAACTTTTATTTTTATTAAAAGATTTTTGGGGTTATAATATATAATTAATTATATTTTTGAAATATGCTAATTAGGCCCTTTCATTTGATACCCAACATGGCCTAATTATATTTTTTTGTTTTTTTAGTTCATGACTTTATATGTCCTCTAGGGGGCGCCATATAGCCTTTACCCAGTGTACGATCAATACGCTCCCAACGATACCTCATTTGTCAAATAGTGATGAGTAGTTTACAAGATATGAGGGAACAGATGAACATGCATACATACCAGTCAAAATCATAACCCTCCTTTTTGCTTCCCCGTAGTCGGGTAAAACCGGTGAATTGTGGTCTCATGCCGGTTTTCTCACGATATAGAATACATCGTGAGGAAACCGGCATGACCTAGAACCAGAAATTCGAAGACATGGTGACATCTACCAACCCGCACTGGGCCCGCGTGGTAGATTACAGCCCAATCGTTCTCGGAGAGACGAGGTCTGTATCCCAGCAATGGGAAAATTATAGGCTGATTAATGCTTATGCTAGTGTAAGTATATCATCGGCATAAATATTATCTTTAGTCTGAAGTAGCTAGTCAGTCGAGTTAGTACCTATTGGTACACAAGGTCAGTATGATCGCAGCAGCCCGCAAATTCGAATACCTTGAATTTATCTGAATTTTCCACATACTTAAAATAAAAAGGAAAGGAACTCAGGTCTCTTGGTCCCTACCAAGAGACCTGAGTTCCTATACTCTATAGTCTATACTGCCCACTAGGTAAGGCACTCTCTAGAATTGGAATTCTAGAGAAAGCGTACGAAACTCAAACCGCAAGATGACCGTCCTCAGAGATGCTCAAATTGCTCAAAACCTGCTAAATACCTACTGTTCAATTAATGAAAAGTCATGAAAACAATAATAGGTGAAAAAATGCAACCTGGCAGAACTAGAGGGTTTTCTTAGAAATATAGACTAAAAACATTAGGGCTCCCGCAGACAGGCGCGACGCGACACCGCGACGAAGCCTAGTAGAACTTCTATAAAAACTTCTTGGGAATTCTTCTGCCAGAGTCGCGTCGCACCATCGTCGCCTGTCTGCAGGAGCCTTTACTCTGCTAAATAAATTACCCAAGGTCAGTAAAGGTAGGTGATTGTTTAAAATCAACCTGAAAATACGTATTGTTTAATTATTACATACACAAAAAGGTACCGACATTCATTGAAGAATGTCGGTATAATATTATTGTAAACTAATTGTGAATCATAAAGGCTGACTGAACCGTGACTTGATGGTGACGGTATGCTTGGCTGAAAAAGGTGTACCATTGTTCAAAGTAAATTGGTGTTTTTCATCAAGATCTTTGTAGTCATGGAGTGCTACAGCACATGTATGGTACAAGTTCTACGAAATGGTACATAAGTTATTTGTTCGTCAAACATAAGCTCCGCACCCTAATTGCGTAATACACGATCAATTACAATCTGAATCGGTTTGAAACAAATGACTAATCCACTGCATAATAAGTTCGAAAAAAAAATCTGCTCAACAACGTAAATAACGCAATGAATCTTGTTGAACTATCAAAATGAAAGAGATTACGAAAATGAGTTACGCAATTAGATAGCAGTTTCGCATTTTTAAAGCGACAATTTTTTATCATACACTGGATTTTCAACTCTTAGTGTTGAGCCGAGCATTGAGAATCCAAAAGAGTTAACACAAGCGCGTTAAAAAAAAATTGGCTTTTAAACTCTCGGCGCTAAACTGCGTTGAAATTGAGTGCGCGATTAAAAATCGCCGAGTTAAAAAATCGTCCATGGATACGAGGGCTACGTATAACAACCATTTTTGAAAGCTGTAAAAACAATTTTATAAGTATGTAATTGGGTTATAGGTAGTTATGACTTAATGAGTTAATGACTAAGGCTGTAAATTGTAATCATGCGGTTAAGGTACGTGCGTTTCACGAATAATCTGTGTCATCGAAAATCTTCGGAAAAACTTTTGTTGGTTCGAAGTTCTTTAACGCGGCTTGCTGTAGGATTAAACTGATAGAAATAGTCCATCACGTAACGAAAAAGCGTTATGTCCTCTACATGCGACTTTCTCTCTCTCTCTGTCTCTTTCTATTGTTCTTAATTCAATTGGTAAATATGTCCATCCCAGTGCTAGACAAGGACGTTCCAAAATCTTCAGTAAAAGTAAAAGCCACTAAATAAAGTATGTGCATTGCATTTAAATACGACGTGCATTGAATTAACACACAAAAACCTCAAACCATTGTGCAAAACGCATTCAAATCCACACGGCAGTTTTAAGGCACCCGCAGACAGGCGCGACGCGACGGGCGTGGAAAGATTTCTATAAAAACTTCACGGAAATAGTTCTACCGGTTTAGCGTCGCGCCTGTGCAGGGGAGCCTTTAAAGTTGGTCCTAATCATACAGATACAACAATGGCTTACAAAAACGTTTGCCCATTATCCTATTGTAAGACAAAATGTACTTGTAATTGTCATTATTATTTCAAAGTATTCTTGAGTCATTAAGAAGTACTTACTTACCTTATTTACGTGGTAGGTGTATTACTAATTACATTATCAACAGTTTAAAAACATTTCAATCTTATAATGGGACGACTTATACATAGTATGGAGAATCGTCAAGTGAACGCTAATACGCGTGCTGAAATTGTATTGTAATTATAATTTTTCTCAAAGGAACAGAAGCTGAACGAACTTATTTAGGTGCAGAAATTAAGAACGTAAAACCATTTTCATAGTTTTGAAGGCCCAATCGGAAAAAGTCAGTATTTCCCATCCCTTAGGACTTAGGGCCGGCGCGGCGCTCACTTGGCGAGGCGCAGCGCATCGCGGTTGTCACTTCCAAACAAATATCGAACTTGCAGCAGTTGAAATATAGTTGAGTATACATAAACTTCCATTAGCTCGAGAGCGTATCTAAGCAGAAAAGAGTGCAGGTCTCAGGTTATTTATTTTCGACTTTATTTTAAGATACGAAATGTAGATATTTGTTTGGTACTGCTCTGCGACAAGCGCGCTGCTCTGCGCCAGCCCTTAGGTGTCATATCAAAGACACTGAAAATTAAAACAGAAATCCTATCATACCTTATCTTATTAGGGTTCCGTACATCAAAAGGAAGAAATGGAACCCTGACGAGTGCGTCCGTCAATAGTCTGGGAGAATATTTGTCCAACTATAGAGTTAAGTTTGTCTTTGGGATAAATTCATCCCAACTACGGAACTCTTCATAATGCGTGGTCCGACGCGCACTTGCCGGATTTTTAATTTTGTGACATCAGACAAGATTTGCGTTGCACTTAATCGCGAAAAAATCATCAGAAGTTGTGCCATAGTGATGAAAAGGTTTCACAATAGGTATATTTAGTTTAGCTTGCCTGTTGTCATGACAGATCCCGCGACATTTGCCACATCTAAAGTTGCTATAAAATAAACCAGTGATGTTTAAAAAGTGTTTGGAAATGCAAATAATAACACACTATCTCTATTTGCCGCTACACAATTAGAATAATGTTACTTGTAAACGTCTGCAGTGGCGTCATGTCGGTTGAGCTTAAAGGATTTGTCTGTGTTTGTGCAACCCACTGCAATGTCTATATTTTCATCTGAGGGATTTGATGAGATATCCTTTACGTTTAATTGTATTTATTAGCACAAAAAATGTTGAGGAAGGTTTAATGGGGACTCCCATTGAGTGTCCCAAGATAGGGACTGGGGACTGGGGTAGCCTGGATGCGATTATTAAAGAAAACCAAAAGCCGTTGAACTGTCAAAAATGAAAGCTGTTGCAAGCTGTTGAATGGAACTACTGAGGGCTTTCTGAAATCACATTCACTAGGTGGCAGCACTGAGACGTCAGGTCCGGACACCTGTCAAAAGTGTCAAAGCACCTTTATATTCTTTAGCCGCCACTGAATGATGAACGAATGAATGAAATAAATGACGAATGTCATCATTATTTTATATGTCCCTGTTCTATTCTAATTTAATAATATAATTTTAATTATAATCTTAAATTCATTTGGATTTAGTTTAATTAGACTAACGATATAATTATGTTTTAATTATTTTTGTTTTAATCTTAACTTTTTGTTACCACTTATTTATTTTATTTTATTTCATAATTATTTTTGTTACCTTATCTGCGAATATTTTATTATAATTTTGTATTATGGTAAAATTTTTCTCAGGCAGTGACACAAAATTTAGGTATTTATTTTTATTTTGTAATTTGATTTTAATTCGCAATTTAAAAAAGTATCTAATTAATGATATAACAAATATTTTAATGATTTAAAAAATATCGAACAAATTGTTCACCTTTCAATAAGAATGTTGTGCATGATTGAAGATTCGTGATTACCTAATTATAATTACAATATCCTTATAAATTGTCGTTGGTGTGCCTTGCTTAATCCTTACAAATATTATAAATGCGAAAGTAACTCTGTCTGTCTGTCGCGCTTTCACGCCAAAACTACTGAACTGATTTAAATGAAATTTGGTACACAGATAGTCTAGAGCCTGCCTGAGAAAGGACATAAGTAGGCTACTTTTATCGACATACCACGCGGGCGAAGCCGTGTTCGGAAGCTAGTGATAAATAAACGAGAGATACAACAGACATGAAGGTATGTCTATGGATGACACGATAACTGCATATTTGATTGACGGCAGTTTGGCGGCCTGCGCGCATACGGATACGGTACGCATTTAGGCTAGCATGTAGTTATGAGCCAAAATATGAATAAGTATGACGTTATATATGATAGGTGAACGAAACACCTTGTTTAGTAAGACTTTCTACTTATCAAGAGACAAAAACAATACATATATCAATAGATGCATTGAAAGTCAAAATTACAATTTGTTTGTATGTTATGAATACCTACGGATTTATCTTGTTGACGGATTACAATTGTTTAAAGCAGTGGTGGCCCAGTGGTATCGGGCACCGCACGATTTACGAGTTTTAGGTCGTGAGTTCGAACCCATGCAGGCACTTTGTGTATCTAATTTTATCACCATTGCCTCAAAACGGTGATAGAAAATATCACGAGGAAAATGTCCTAGCACCAAAAAATTCGAAGACAAGTGAGTATGTGACGTCAACCAAGCCGCATTGGGCTCGCGTGAATTATGACTCACTCCCTCTCACAGAGAGGAGGCCTGTGTCTCAGCAGGCGTAGCATGAGCACCGTTTTGTCGACGGAAGAGTAGACAAAAATTACGTTTCCTGTAGACAGTACGACGGCAGCAAGTTAGAAAGAGTCAACTGCACCTTTCACGAAATTCACTCTTTTACATATTCGTCTCAGAATTCTTTGTTTTGTCGGTTTTATCATAGGATTTATCGGTTGTCAGTGTGATTTTGACAGTAAGGATAGAAAACTTTCTTCCGAAATAGTCTACCTACAAAGAGACGTAGACAAAGATCGTTAGAAATGAAAGACAAAATGACAGATTGTAGAAACATTTCTACGGTGGATGTCAAAAATGAAGAAACGAACTGTCACTTTGTATAGAAAAAGCTATGTCTATTCTTCGTAGAGATAAAAAGCGCCATGCTACGCCTACAGGAGTAGGAACATTCTATGCTGATTATAATGTGCATTGTTTAAAAACCTAATATTTTATTGATGAAAAACCAACACTGAACTTCGCGTTCACTAAACCCTTCACTGCTCCCTACTGTTACTAATTCAATTACAAATAGTATTTTATGTTTAATACGTGAGGTAGCTACCTACTCACACTACCTCAACCCGTAAGCGTAAAACACATGCAAACGCGATAGTCTAATCTCAAAGTACCTGTCATTGACGTAAAAGAGAGCTTTAACTATATTTAAACGCACCATTCGACCTTGCGAAAACACTCTTTCGAAACATCATTTTATGAGGCTACAACAAAAAATTGCTCGTATTTTTCATTACGTATTGATTTTCAAAGAGAAATATTTCCGCTCTCAAAAACATTTTTCGCTTCTAATGATGCACACTTTTTAAATAATTGAGCTTTTTAAGTTTCTGGCCATTTCTCACAATTGGTCGCAGTAACTAAGCTAAGAGTATATAGGGAACTCTGACTAAACGGGTTAGGTTAGTTTGGAACTGTCCAACTACGCGCGAGCCGTATTGGTAGCAGTAAGTAACCTAGGGCACCCAGACCAAATGGGTTAGGTTAGAACTGTGACTAACCGTGCGCGAGCAGAGCCGCGGAAGTCAAGAACAGTCATGCCATTATGAAATATAAAAAAGAACCTTGAGCTGCTGAAAGTTAAGGAAGATTATTGAATGTATGCTGTATATTATGTAGTCTATAGTGTAGTCTTGAAGCCAATGAAGTTCCTAGCGTTAGTGAAATGTCGGCGAATAATGCTTACACGTGTCTATTCCATTTACTCGTGATCTGTCAAACTCTTATTTCAGTTGAGCAAATAAGTTCGTAGCGTTAGGTAATGAAATGTATGGGAATGATGTTACACGTGTCCATTACATTTAGGTACTCGTGATCTTGTGATCTTATGTCCGTTCTGGAAATGCCTTTGGTAATGACTTAATGATAGATTATCGACAGCTTGGTATCCTATCAGATAAAACACACATGTAGGTACAAGTCTCTTTACAAGTCATAGAAGATATTCGATTCTGAAAACCAATTTATTTATCTTGCTAGCTAATGCGTTGCAATACCTTTTTCATATTTTACAACAACTTAAGTATTAAAGTTTGATCACAATCGGTCGAGCCATTTTCAAGTTTTTGCGAGACTTAACGCAAGGCCATTGATTTTTATTATATGTCTTAGATCAAAACCTGACAGCGGATTTAATATTTAATCTGATTCTGAAACAGGCTTTCAGAAACCGGAGAAAGCTATTCAGATTACCTACATGTATAACTCATCTGGAAAATACGTAGTAGGTAGTTTAAATGGAATTTGTGGTCGTTTTATTTGCGAACCAAACACATAAAATTCACACAAAAATACACACAGAAAAATGGCTCATTGACGTGATTAAAAAGGATGGACCAATAAAAATTACACTAAAGTACAGTGCGGACCAAACTTATGAGTCTATCTCGGATATATCGGGCCATGAACTTGACTGTTATCGATCTCAGCTGATTTGTTTGCACGCCTACTACACGTTGTTACTTCGATGATACACCGACTCGAATGCCAGAATACTAGATAGTTAGGTAACAGTTTTAATGCGTTTGCGCTTTTTTTTCTGTGAAATCCATTCATAATAAAAATTTATCGGGATACTGAAGGATACTGAAAGACACAATAGAATTATTGTTATTACGCATATGGGCGTTTAGTGTTCGTGAATCCGTTAAAATCACTTTTCGTGTCCGTCAATATGACCGCGTTGTTCTTCTAAATTACGCAGCGGATGTTGATGCGGTCACCATCATTTAGAGAATTTAGTCAGGATGGTTTATTTTGTATAATACATTAATATTTAGGTAACTTACATTATAATAAAGAAATATCGATGTTTTGTCAAGTCGTAAAAACCGTGTGAAGCATGGGCGGGTCGCTGGTACACACGGCTACACATCAAGCTATGTATACACTTCCAGTTTATGCTGATCTCCCATTGTACAGGATTTCCGTACAATGCGAGTTCAGCTTATACTGGAAATGTATAGCTTGATGTGTAGCCGTGTGTACACAGTAGGCAGCAAGAAATCATCAAACACCATTGATGCTCTTTAAATAAACATGTTTACAATGTTTGTGAGAAACAATAAAATCTGAAATGCAAATTATGTTTTGAGAACTCTTGGGTCAACGACCAGAAACTTATAAAATATTTAAAAAATCACAGATCTCATGCACCACATGACCTTCAAATAACATTGAAAATGAACTTAATAAAAAAAGAAAACAAACATGTTGAAATATTTATTTACTTATATTTTTTTAAACATGTTATTTCGCGCCCCAACAGGTGAACATAGGGTGCGCGCCGCCTAGTAATAAAATATATTTATTTATTGAAATAACATTATGATTATTATTTATTTAATAATTGTAAACCTTATCATTTTCTTAAAAATTGGTTTCATAAGTGACATTTAATTAAAAAAAAAAATTGTTAATATTATTATTTGCAAAAAAACCGGCCAAGTGACCACATACAATGAAGGGTTTCATAGTTGGGATGAATTTTATCCCAAGAAGAAACTTAAAATTGTAGTTGAAAAACATGTTCTTCCATACCTACATTCCAATTACAAATGTAAGATTGTACGCACAATATGGCGAGATTTACCATGTTATTTTAAAACCGTAGACTTCACAGGTTTCTTGTATTCTCTGTATTTTTTTTGTAGGCTCTGTAGTTTCGGAGATAAGAGGGCCGGGAATGGTCAATTTTCATATATATCTTTAAAAGTAAGTCTATATTTTAAAATTATAAAACCTATCTCTCACGGTACAGTTAGCAAAACGTTTCCTTTCTAATTTTCCAATTTACCCCCGAATAAGACTAGATGTAGAGTACACAAGGTACTTACCCCAAAACATGACATCATAGAGCCATATTTTAAAAAAAATTAAAAAATTATATTTCCAATTCTATTTAACTTTTTTTGCATTGGAGATCTCGTCAAACATTTTGACACCTCAATTAACTAAGTATATTGACAAAGGGGCCCCTACCAGAGCGACCGAAACAGCATTCCTAATGTTACAAAAAAAACAGACCAATACCATAATAAAAATAATATGCATATCGTCCATTTAATTTTACCTTTGCCGAATACACCGAATTACGATCGTTTCACTAACAATATTTGAAGCTGTCACGAATCCACGAACAATGCCATCGCCATTCCACTGGCTTTTTCCAAACCATTATCTTTTATCTTTAATCGGACGAATTTCACTGCTCACGTGACCTCGACTAAAGGTCATTTAATGGTTCAATCTAAAGTCGTAGTATACTGAATTACAGCGGAAATTATGTCAGATTCATACAGCTCTTTTGCATATTTTCGGCGAATTATAACAGTTCTAAACGACAGTGACGTAGATTTTGCTTTTGTTTAGGTCTTTATGCAAATTCCCATGCGTCACTGTCAGAGTTCCATTTAGTATACATAGTGTCGGTACGGTACACACGGCTACACATCAAGCTATACATTTCCAGTTTATGCTGATCTCGCATTGTACAGGATTTCCGTACAATGCGAGGTCAGCTTATACTGGAAATGTATAGCTTGATGTGTAGCCGTGTGTACCCCTTTAGACATCAAACTCCTATCGAAGGAATTGACGTCAGTGAAATGTTCTGCCATTCCTATAGCATCTTGCTTTATTCAGTCTTGACATTGGTGCGATGGACCTATTAATACAAATAGTGGAACTGGTCATATGCGTAGGAATGGGCACGTTATACTACATTTCTCTGATATTCGTATAGCCTTTGGATGTCTCTCGAGACTCTCGTCTCATTCATCAGCTTCACCATTCCATACTGAAGTCTATTTTCGCAACGTACGTTGTGTTTATGTTCCGCGATTATTCCACCAAATATGAATCGATTTTGATGATTCTTTTTTGTTTGGTAGGTCATGCTTCAGAGGTGATCCCATATAAATTTTATTAACTTGGCTTGCGTAGTTTTTGAGTTAGCTTCAAGATTTGTCTGGGGTAGGTACCACAACTAAAAAGTGAAAACGCCGTTTTTACGCCTCATATTATCCTTGAGGACGCCCGTCTTTGGTCTTTTGATACTTGTTGGACAGTAACCGGTTGACGTCTATCGTAGCTTGATAACGTGCATGTTCTCTAATAGCGTCTGCGAATTTCAAACCTTCTGTGGATATGTCCATCGTACATTATTTCTTTAGACTTTCGGCCCCATGGCGACACGACATGCATTCATAGAGTGACAAGATGTTTATCATTCGCGGATGCTTGATAAATATCTTTTTGACGTCCTAAAGAGTATCTCTATACGTGAAAAGATACAGTTTTAGGAGATATGATACTCTTACGATAGGTATCTATCGTCGAAACTACAATCGGGCAATAACGCAGGGTCGATAAGGCAATGAAATCGATATCTTCATAATGTTAGAGGGTAAAATCGCTTAGTTGCTAACTAATATCTAAAAGTGAATGGCCAACACTAAATCTTGTTTAGCTTGGGTTAGCTTCTTCATTATACGCGATATTTCATCATCGCTGTGAAGGAATTAGATTTTTCTCAAACATGCTTGGAAATTTGAGCATTATTTTGACAACCTTCTTCGAGATAAATCGAAATTGCCGTACTGTTGCTTGGAAATTTGAGCATTATTTTGACAACCTTCTTCGAGATAAATCGAAATTGCCGTACTGTTAAAAAACAAATTTCGATGCGGCCGGCAAAGTAAGTATGAAAATCCATATCTGTCGTGTTTAGCGGCCAAATAAATTACTTTGAAAACTCATATCTGTTGTGTTATTTGAAAATGGAACTAACTTTTTACTTCAGCGCATCAAAGATTTTATTTGAATTTCGATTTGGCTTGCAAATTGAGCTGTTTAAAATAAAGAAGAAACAAATGAACGTATTGGCGCGTGAAAAATTATCGTTGTTCGTCATTGATTATGGAAATTATAATTAATTTACTTAGTTTGAATTTCCGCGCATTGTTTGAGAAAAGTACTATACAAGCCTTGGCCGCAACCAGCCAATTTCATGATCGTCCATCAATAGCCCAGTTGCAGGCCGCGACAGTAATGTACTATAGTTCACAAATTAACTTAACCACTACAAAGTGTCTGAAGTTAAAGCAGTCATCATGAGAACAAGACTAAGTTCCTTATCAAAGAAGATAATAATGTAATCTTGTATCTAAGAATAGGAGCTTTCAGATAACAATTAATTCTACGTCGTTTCACAGGTCCTGAGAGTCTTAAAAAAAAAAGCTACAAATGGCTTTTCTTCGAAATGAAGGTTTAAGGCGGATGTGCTAAGGTTATAAGGCCAAAAAAATTTGCTTACGATTTTTTCAATTTGCAGGTCAGTGTCTGGTTGTATATTGATTAAAATATGATTCGCGACTGACAAGTACATATGTATTTACATAATTATTTCGTTTATTTATTTTCTTTCTTATTTATTTACATTTTTAAATATTTTTATAAAATCATTAAAAAAAAATCATTTAAAAATATAAAAAATAGGAGCCCACCGGTATCGGGAACAGGATCCAAGCTACCGGTGGTCAGGGCTCCTGAGAGAGGAATCTCCTAACGATACGCGCCGTGTCCAGGAGTACCGCTTTCTGGATCATAATTATTATCATTAGAATCGGCAATAAAACTCCTGTCCCGAATCTTAGCGAGATTATCATACAACCTGGTACTGAGCTGCGAATTACAAAAAAAACGTAAGAATCTTTGCATTTCGGGCTACTCTGGCGGTCGCCTTAAGGAGTGCCCACGCTTGGCTGAACAGATACGTTTGCGGAGTTTTCCTGAATATATAACTATTTATTCCGCTACGTACAAGTTGCGAATCCGTATTCGGTGATCCGTGATCTGGGTCTATAAATAAATAATTTTGGCGACATTTTCCGATGTCAATGTTGCATGAAATTATTTAAATACGCGGATATGGCTTTTTTACAAGCCACGAACATGCAATGGCGGTGAACAATATAATAAATTATAATAATATTTACCAACATGAGTTTATGGCATGAATGCGCCGTGGAAATACCACTTTATACAAACTGAAACGTTTTAAGTGTTTGCGTACTTTTTAAAGTACACATTTGTTACTTACTTACGGATCTACGTAACGTCATTATCGCTAGCCGCCGGCACACGGTTGGTTCTTGCTTGTTTGCTTGATATTCGATACAGGAGTTAGCTACGGAAAATGACTTAAGCTTTCGAAAATGAAACGCGTTGTCGCTTCTGCTCGCAATTGAGTGACATCATGACATGACACGATGTCTCACGTTAATTGTCGAATTTTATATTCGGGTTTTCCAAAATGTCCGTGACACATAATCTTGTCATTTTAGGTCAGAACCCAGATAAAGTAAATATGTTATTGCATTTTTCGGATCTCTGATTGTTTATCACGCAATACCGGCGGAGATTCAGTAGGATCTGCTCCTGATTCATACTTTTCAAGAACTTCAAAAGATATTTAGACCAAACGAGTGAATGCACATTCTATCCCAACTCCACCAAATTCTTTTTCTAAACAGGGACAGAACATTCCTTCGTTGGTCTCCTAAAAACAAAAAAATGCTCTAGCTCTCGCTCTGGATCGTTTAGTCTAAACCCACCTTTAGTTGAAGCATTGTTATGTTGTGTGCTAATGTAAATATAAAAAAAGATACATCAGATCAATATTTAACATTCCAGGCCAGACCTAGAATGTTAAATATAAATCTGTTTTTTTTTTAAATTATTGTTTACATGGACACACAACATAACAATATTTTACCGTTGAAATGAAATGAAATTGTTTATTCTGTAAATAGGATATTGGAATCACTTTTACACGTCATATTAAAAAGTTGTAAAAATAAGCTAGATGAGGTCGGCGTTTCCTATCTGACTACTCTGAGAAGAAAGGCCGAAACAAACTCAGAGGTCACAGTCTCTTTTAAAGTCCAGACATAATCTTGGTCACGCCATATGAGGACCATGTAGATTAGAGTCCGAAATGGTCTTTTGAGGAAAGAACCACACAGATTTGAGTGGACCTGTCCAGTCAGTGCAAGCATTTGTCAGTAATAGTGGAGCTCAACTCAGAACTTAAGGAGCTCAACGACTCGACGAACAATACCAAAGAAAGGACATTTAGGTAGGCCGCATAAAGTTCTCAAATTGCCAGACCTTCGTTAAATCTAACTGAGAACGAAAAAAATAAAATAAAAATAAATATCCACATAGTTCTCACATTCACAATAAAACAATACTTTACAAAGTAATCATCATGTCATTTTGTATATAATATTCAATAATGTCAATTTTTACATAAAACTGGTACGTATATTTTGATGATTTTCCATAATATTCAAAATGTCACAATGCTTAGCAGAGCGAGCAGCTCAATCCCATGCTTTTTTGTCTTCTAAATAATCAGAAATTTTGTAGTACCCTTTTTTACAAAGTTTGGTTTTATTATAGCTTTTAAATCGTTTAATGGGTAAGTTCCGAATGTCAATGGGAAGTTTGTTATAAAAGCGTATACATTGTTATTAGTTATATATGTAGCACTGGTATTTTTCCACCATTCTGACCACTGTAATTTTAAGTGTGTATTTAAATACTATGTAAAATTCTTGACAATAGATGGTTCCAAAAATGATTATCATTTTACTATTGTTAACAAAAATACTATTAATTTATATTCTTATCTCATTTTTTCTACAGTAATATAATAACACGTTTTGTAATTATTTGGGTAAGTAAATTTATTTTATTTTTCCACTACAAATGATTATATACAGCGTGTAAGGAACAGCCCTCCGCAGACTGATGGACTGAATTCAGTATAACATACCAAGTAGACTGGTACATGAAATTATTTCAGGAACGTTATGGGAATCCAATTAACCTGATTTGTTTATTACCTCACACGCAATGTATCGTTACGGTGGCAAAACGCACGCGGCAGCGCAGCGAGCCTTCAGTCGCGCACCGCACTCCCCGCTACGGGGCGCCGGCGGCGGCGGCGGAGGGGAGAGCGTGCTCGCACCACGTGATTCAAAATCACGTGGCGCGACTAGTGATGGTAAATTCCCGAGAATATTCTCCTTGCGAGAACTTTGCTGTTAAGTTCTCGAGATTATTCTTTTGGAAGGGAATTTACGAGAATTTAATAATTGGATATTTCTATTGAATCGATCTATTTTTAGAGTAATAGTTTTGAGTGCATTTGAACGTTTTATGAAGCTTACGTCAAAATAAACTACTCACCAACAAAAATTCTCAGTAAATTCTTCTGAGCGAGAACATTCTCGAGACTATTTCCGAGAAACTTCCCATAAATTCTCTTAAATTTTGAATGGTATTAATGATAAATAAGGATTTCTGTATTAAAACAAACTTTAAGAGATACAAATAATCAGCTTTCATATAATTAAAAACAAAATAAAAATCACAATCTCAACAATTCTTGACATAAAATCAAATTGCTTATTCGCCCATTGATAACAATTGTTCATCTAAGTTGATGTGGTCTGTTTCAATCAAGACGACCGGTTCATCCTTTGCATCTTCTTCAGATGTGCTCTCTTCAGATTCGTTGTCTAAATTGATAGGCTCTTCTCTTTCTCTTGTGGCAGAGGTACTTGGATTTGGTTCTTCGGACTCTTTGTTTAATGGTTTTGGTTTGTTCATAATTTTCCAATTGTGAGCAATCAGACAAATTTTTCCTGCTCTTTCGGTGTTCAATTTATTACGTTTTTTAGTATGTATGTTTGAAAATGTGGAAAAAGAGCGTTCCACAGAAGCAGAAGTTGCTGGAGCAGTCAAAATTTTCAGCGCGATTGCTCCTAATTCTGTTTTTGAATATAATGTTTGCCACCACGCAACTGGCTTGACTTTTTTAGCTGTTTCCCAAATAAACTCTTTGCTCCACAAACCAGTGCCACATTTATATTCAGTTCACTTCTTCGAACAGTTGTTGAACTGAAATACTGTGTCTTTCAGCCAAGTTAAGAACGAACTCCCATCCGTCTATGTTTTCAGTTGATGTCATTGTTGTACCACGATTTTGCGGGTTTAATAAAACCGCAGCATAGTGAATTGGCTTAAGCGCTGTAGCTTTCCTATCGCTGAATTTCTCTATTAAATGATTGTGTGCTTCTTCGCCTAAAATTTCAGCGACTATATGCTTATCTACTAGTTCTTTTAATTCGCCAAATGCCGTATGTATCAAATGGATAGAACAGTAATCTCCTTCCAACTTTGTTATCCAATCTACGATTGGTTTTAATAATAACTTTATTTTTTCAAATTTCGTCCACTCGTCTTCATTTAAAAGTAAATTTTTGTATTTCTGTACACCTGGTGAGTTTAACGCCATGTTTTGAAGAATCGATTTGCATTCTAACAGACTTTGAACGCAGTTCAGGTGACTTCCCCATCTTGTTTTCACTGGTAACTGTAATGATTTCGTTACTCCCTTGTCCCGTGCAATTGATTTAAAATCTGCTGAGAGAATATGAGAACGCTGAATACACTTGATAACATCTGTGATATCAGAAAACAGTTTCGTAACTTGTTGGTTTTTTAATATATCTCCAATTATTAGATGCAATGTGTGAGCTAAGCAGCCTGCCCACTTTACATGGGGATATTTTCTTTCCAGCATCTTACCACATTTTACCATGTTGGTAGCATTATCTGTTACAATCAGCATAATTTTGTCGCTTCCGATTTTGTCAATGATTTTGCATGCTTCTTGAAATAAATAGTCAGCTGTATGTTTATTTTGTTTAGTCTCTATGAAATCATAGAAGTATGGTGTCGGTGTGTACAAAATTATGTTCACTATGGGCTCGTTTCTTATATTAGTCCATCCATCCAAAGCAATGTGAATGACTTGAGCTTCATTAATTTTCTTATCAATTTCCTCTTTGATTTTTGAATATTCCTCATCTAGAAGTTTCGTTCCAAGTGTTTTTCTAGTAGGCAGACTAAAATCTGGTTTTAGTAATTTGAAGAAATCTCTCCATAAAGGGTGTTCTACTAGTGCTAGGGGTTGCCCAGATACATAAATCGCTCTAGCCAGCGCCCGTTGCACGTTTTCCTGTGAAGACAAAGGGGAAAAAGCTATTGAATGAGTAATTTTCCTAGTTCAGTAGTAAGAATGCCGATATGCCTCGTCGAATAAACCGGTTAATTTAGGTTAAAATAATTCTTGCTTGATTCCTACTACCATCAACAAAAATACTAGTTTTCACTATAAATTATTTACCTGATCAAAATTGGTTTGTGGTTCAATGTTCTCTGCATTGGATTGTTCTTGACGTCTTTCTTGTAGTGATGTATTACTTTCGGAACTATCACTAGGTAATCTCCTTAAATTCGTAATGTCTGACATAGATGTTTTTTTAATCAATATTGTTTTTAACACTTCAGGAGCTCGAGAACAGTTTTTAACCAGATGAGTAGTCATTCTAGTCGCGTTACGAGATTTGTAACGTTGGCCACAAAATTCACATACATACACTGTTATCCCATTCTCTGATTTCTCTTTATAGTAATTGTACACTTTTCCTTTTGGTTTCATTGTGAAAATACTAGGAAGCGATTACAAATTGCACTATTATTTTAAAGCGTTGTTGTACACATCTGCACAGGCGGACAGGCGACAAGTAACTGATCGAATAGACAAAATGGCGGCGCAGGGACAGCGCAGTGTGCGAACAGCGCGGGCGCGGACCGGTTTTCTTGTGTGTGTCTTCACACAATAAGGTGTGATTTTAGCCAAACGGGCAAGAAAGGCGAAGCGCGCGACGATAGCCGCAACGAATATCTCTTAACTAAAGAAATATTCGCAATTCCCTCTTTAAAGTTTAAAATAACAACAAAAAAAGTTGACTTTAGACCTTGAAATCAACTTATATTGTATTAAAATTTAGCAATTTTACTTCCAATTTTAAATTCTCGTAAATTCTCCGTCAAAAAGAATATTGCAGAATATTCTCGATCGGAGAACATTCTCCGTGCGAGAATATTTCCCCGACCCATCACTAGGCGCGACTAGCCCAGTACCTATTTCGTCAACTCGTTCTACATGCCTACGGCCCATTTAGGACGTTTTTTTGATTTTCTGCAAGTCGTCTTTGATGGGCCGTAGGCATGTAGGACGAGTTGACGAATTACCCAACGAGCGATAGCGACCAGTTCAGCAGATAGCCGCGTGACGTGCAAATAAAGAACACAAACCGTAAAAGGTTCACAAAGTCCTTCCGCGGGCGAGGGGCGAAGCCCCGACCCCGATCCCCACGGGCCCTGACGGGGCATCGCGATATCCGAGTGTGCAGTAAAGAACATGTCACAACGTTCACAGATAAAAAAAAAAAGTTAATTTAATCCTACCTTAGAATCGCTCCGGACTAAGTCTAAAATTTGTTCTTGAGTTTCACCGCGTAGTGCTGATCCGGCGCCTTCCTGATTGGGAACTATGGGCCGATTTTCTAGTAAACGTTGATAGGCATTGGTAATTATCGGGGCGTCTGATGGATGCCGACGGTCAGGATACCTATCAATGTACAGTCGGAGCGCTTCCCTAGCATTTCCCCGAGCTTCCCCGTAACACATAATCATCGGTCCATACTCAAGAGCACTAAATAAAACCATTTCGAACACTAGAACACCACAAAACACAAATCCAAAAGCGTACACTAACGAAGACGAGCGTAAGCGTAACTTCACATCGCGACTGCGCGAGCGAACCCTACCGACATGCGCTCGCGGCTCAACAACAGCGACACTGCCGCACGGCGCCGCAAACCAACTGCTGTTGCCAACTAAAATAAACATTTTGCACGAGTTTTTGCACGAGATTTTGTGCAATGCATTAATAAATTAGGTACGTGTCACGAATACTTAACACATTATGTGCCTTTTTCCTTTAGAAATTAATTGCACAAAAAGATTTCCTATTATCAATAACGGAGTTTTAGGTTTAAGGTGAATCATGTTAGTTCTAACATTTTCGTTCACAAATTGAGGTTTTATAAGTTTGCAATACTGTTGTGATTGTGCAAACGCCGACCATCCGAGCGAAAGGGACGCAGCTATACACAAATCGGAGCGTCTGTTTGGAGTAGTTTGGGAATAGTATCTACGCGCTTAGTCCGATGAACTCTGTAGCTAGGCAGAAAGTGAACAGCTGATTTCATGCGTCGTTCGTTAGAGTATTTCAACATACATTGCTGTTTTTTTTTATTTTAGCTGTTTTGTTTACATAAATGGAGTGCTACGTACAGAGAATGTAATTTTACATTAAAATAAAGGAATAGTAACTGAAAAACCGATAAAAAAAATGAAAATTTTCCTGAGAAAATTTCCCCCTGTTAATTTATGGAGGGCTGTCCCTTACACGCTGTATTATACAAATGATTATATATTATTAATATTAATTGTATATTGTAGTAAAACGATGTGTAACATTTTTACGCATAAGACAATACAAGTACTAGCAACACGCCCGTGAAAAGTGTAAGGTTTATTTCTTTTGCACAATGTGCAAACGTACGGACCAGAGTGTTAGCCCAAGTACGCACGGACGTAAAAATATCGCGGTGGGATTTTATCGCGCACTGGATTTTCAACTCTCGGTGTTAAAGCCGAGCATTGGGAATCCAACAAAGTGCATCCCAGGGCGTCGAAGAATAATCCCGGGGATACCGCACGGTCTCCCGTGAGGCGGCGAGCCTCCTTGCCGGATTACCGCCATGGGATCTGGAGGCGAAAGTCCTCGCGCACATCTGGGAGTCAGCTGTCGCGAGAAATCGCGGCACAGCGGACAGAGCTCCGGCAGGATCTCATGGCGGCATGGAGAGTGCGATTGTCGCAACGCAGTGCTGGGCACGCCACAATTGCGGCGATAAGTCCCCTCTTTGAGGAGTGGCTAGAGAGGCGCCACGGCGTCCTCACCTTCCGCCTGACACAGGTCCTCACCGGACACAGTTGCTTCGAGAGGTTCCTGTTTCGGATAAGGCGGGAGAAAAAGCCCCGGTGGCACCACTGTGTAGATCGCCCGGAGGACACGGTGGAGCATACGGTGGAGGTATGCCCTGCTTGGGCGGAGCCCTGCCGTGTCCTCTTGGAGGCGATTGGCGGCAGTGACCTCTCGCGTCCGGCCCTGGTCCAGGCCGTGGTACGGAGCGAGAGGGCATGGGAAGCAGTCACCTCCTTCTGCGAAGCAGTAATGCTCGCGAAGGAGGAGGCGGAACGCGTGAGGGAGAGGCAAAGTTTTCGCCCTCACGCCCCCAACCGCCGCCGTTGGAGACGCCCTGGGGAATCCCAGGCGGATTTCCGGCCACCATAGGCGCGGGGTTGCGGACGGCGAGCAATGGGTACCTCGCTCGACCGATGCCTGCCAGGGTTGCGGGTTAGTCCGAAAGGGATACCGGGACCTAGGCAACAGGCAACTGAAGGAACACGGGTGGGTTTTATTCAGTAAAAGTCTGACACGCCCTTCCGCTCCGCCCAGAGCGGGAGTAGTCATTGGATGATTTCCGTCATTTAAAAAAAAGGGCGTCGAAGAAACACACTGTTGGATTTTCAGCTAAGCAAAACAGAGTGATGAAATCCAGTGTGCGAAAAAAATCGTTCGTTCGTACCCTGGGCTTACACCTAGCTGCCCAAGGTCTGCGTTCCCTGACCAAATTCGTATCACTGTCATTGGGAAAAACATTTCGGCGATGCGACTAAACAACTCAGCACATGCACAATATGGGTTCAAAAGTACGAGTTGTAGCAAGCTGCCTACTGCCTGCCTACTTATCTCTTTTGTTGACTGTATAAACAATGACAGCGCTGTCATCTGTTGCTATGATATTTAATTTTGTGCTGGACCGTATTATACCGAATTCGCCATTCACGCGTATTTAATTTTTCACGTGACTACCAATCAAGTAGACTGCACTACAGCGTGACGTCACATATATCGGTGCTTGAAGATTTATTAGTGCTGTTACCCTCATGAAGATTGTCGAGAGTTGCCATAAACAGTAGCTGCAATTTACACTTAGACCATACGGCAACATGCATAGAACAGCGATGATAATTTTAAAATAAAATCAACTCCATTGTTGTACCAGTAAAGATTGCGCTATTTATATCCCATATAAGCTGGGCTGCCAACAGACAATACCTCTAAAAATAGTACACGTGCAAATTAAAGAAAAGGTACGGTTTGGTGTAGTATCCCAATTTGCATGAACGATTGTGCACATAGGATTCGAACTTGACTTGTATAACGGCTATAATCATAGATCGAGTACCGACTTTTCTCGGGTGTTCTTCCTTAGATTACAAACGCTCCAATACATTTAAAAACAAGTGCGAGACGCGAAGGGTTCCGTGAAATATTGTACGGTAGCGTGTGGGTACAATATTTAACACTACATATTTCTTTAACACGTTTCTTGTATGGGACCCATCCCATTAATTTTCAACTTTATTTTATTTTTATTATTTGTTGTTATAGCGGCCATAGTAGTACACACTCTGTAAATTACAAGTGTCTACCAATGACGGTGCAAAAGATACAGCCCTGTGACCTGTGACAGATGGACAGCGGAGCCTTATTAATGGGGTCTAGTTACACCCTTTGGGTCGGACCCCTAAGAAGCCTCTTACTGCGTTTCCTTTCATTTCCAGAACGGTGCATTATATGCTTAATTCTGGTCTTAATTATATTAATTTATTGTGCAAAATTTTATTGCACGGCAATTTAAATCTTATCAACCATAAAGTTATAACCAGTACGTGCAAATATAACGTAAGATTATTTAGAATTTGTGTAACCTCGTATTGTTTTCAGAGATATAAAATATTTGATGTCCGGTAGTTTTCCGCGTCCGTTTTTAGTTTAAACTGAGATTGGCCTTAAAAATGCTGAAACTAATTTGGGCTCTCATGCATAACTAGGTTCCGTCCGGGTGTAGTTAGATCAAGCTGGTAGAAAAAGGTTTATTTACGCTTCAGCGGTTCTAGCATTGATAGGGTTATGATTATCAAGAACAGGAAATCTCTATTTGGAAACCCTATAAGCGTAAAGACTTTCGGTTGTAACTTTGGTGTTGACCAAAACACACCGTGTTGCCGTGTATTGTTTTTACCAAGACAATGGTGAGTTTATTAAGTTTCCGTATCACTGACAACCTACCAAGCCAAAGCCTCATGCTCAGTCTTCAGGCCCGTCGCGCTTATCGGTCACCAAGCCCTTATGCATTTTGGCACGACTACGGAATTCATTGGATACTTTTACGGAAGTGTCTGAGGAATCTGTACAGTTTAATAATAAGCAATATGGCTTAATCATATACACACGGCTACACACCAAGCTATAGGTACTCTTCCAGTTTATGCTGATCTCGCATTGTATAGGATTTCCGTACAATGCGAGGTCAGCTTATACTGGAAATGTATAGCTTGATGTGTAGCCGTGTGTACACGGAACACACCGGCGTTTATATGAATAAACGAAGAAGTTGTTGAAGAAAGCCATTATAATGTGTAGGTATTATCAAACAATGTGCAGTTTATATATATATATATTATGCTTATGTAACAACAAAGGTGAGATGAAATCAGTTTACGTTGTCTGAAACAATCACATATAAACATGGACAGGTGTAGTAGTAGTAGTAGATATTGTGTGTCAATATTATATCATGTAATATGGTTACTGCACAAGAACTCTGTTGTCTAGTATCTTTAGCTCATACAAATCACTCCGTTGCTTGACTTGAACCTTTGGAGAAATTTGAACACATTCTGCAAGACTGCTTCCGAATCCAGTTCAACCCAACTTGATCCTCCTTCAGACTTGGTTGTTATTTGGGGTATTTTCGCTTACTTTAATACCAGGTGTCTATTCAATGCAACAATAATGGTGATGGTTTAATTAGTGCTGAACTCCCAAGTTCCCATAGCTGCCCGAGTGCCCGTTTTTACGACACCCAAGAGTCCTATTGATCGTAAATGAAATCAATAAATTCAATTGTGCCACCAACTTTACTTGATATATTTATATCGATATCTACATTGGCATGATTCGATAGAATTGCGTCACTGCACTTATATGATTGGTGAATTAATTAGTGTCGTAACGGAAAGCCTTAGGACTTCCCTGGCCTTTAATATATTTTCTATCAACGTATTTTGCTCGGCACGTGGTCTTGTATGACAAGTGGTTGCCTGCAGCTTTCTCTACGCTAATTTTAAACCTACATTATTCTATAGGTATTATGTCTTGTTTTTATTAATTACATTGATTTGTTGCTTTTGGGAAGGAGTCTTCGCATTTTCATCACCAATGTAACATTGAGGAGTCCCCGACATTTTTGCCAATGTTACATTATAACAAATTCCCCAAAACACTCGTTTCACTTGGCCCAAATAGTTATGTTTAGTCCCCAAAAAAGGCTCCAAAGCCTCAAACAGTTAGTTTTTTTTAGGAGATAGCTCATTTGCTTAATAAAATCTCATTGCATCAGGTTTTTATAAAAAAAGGTTAAAATTAGATCATTGTCATAAACCGATAACTTTCTAATGCACTGCAAATTCTTCGCCAAAGTCTTCTGACGGCCCACGTACACCCTTTTATGCCAATGAGTCTACATTATACGCTGATAAAAAGGGAGGGTTTACATAACTTGTTATACATACCTATCTATGGCTCGTTTTCAATAAAAGTGTTGTTGTCCAAACATAAAGCGGCAAGAAACTCTTCTGTCTATCTGCCGCGTACAAACAGACCTTTTATCTCACTAGAGCGCGGCAGAAATGTGTCCTGCAAACGCCGCGTGTTGTTGCCGCGCTCTTGCCGGTCAATGTTTGGACACATCTTTAGGCTTGCTTGCACCTCAAATCACTAATTATGCGCTTAACGCGTATGTAAGTAATTTTTGGTGCAAGCAGGCCATATTTGTTTTTGACTTAGACTCTTAGGACCAACTAGAACGATTCTTAAGCGTGGACCTCGATTCAGATTTTCATGCATGTTGTACTCAAATCTAGTTTTAAATCGAGTTTCAAGCTTGTTCATCATTCAAGACTAAGGACCAAAGGTTACATTATCTTTTGGGACATGTTTTATGTCTGCCTACCATAAATGTGTTTAAAACTGTAACAACTAAGAAATGTATTTGTTTTTGTGTGTAAAATATATCACCTACTTGTCCAAATACTTATGTCCCATTTCTTCCTTTCCAGCGAGCTGCCGTCCAGGGCAGTTTCCTGCAAGGTTTCCTCGCGTCACTCTCCGTGGTCATAGTCTCGGAGTTGGGCGACAAAACCTTCTTCATAGCTGCAATCATGGCCATGAAACACCCTAGAATCATAGTCTTTGCCGGAGCCATATCAGCTCTGATCTTCATGACAATATTGTCGGCAGCATTTGGATGGATAGCGACCGTAATACCTCGAGTGTATACGCACTACGCGAGTGCTGTCCTCTTTGCGATATTTGGTATTAAAATGTTAAGAGACGGATGGAAAATGGACCCCAATGAGGGACAAGAAGAATTGGAAGAAGTACAGAGTGAATTGAAAAGAAGAGAAGATCAGGTATGTGTTTTTTTTTTAAGGAAATAGAGGTGAGGTTCGGTGAAGCGACCAATTATCTCGTAAGAATATCGATTAGTTGAGCGAAATAAGAAATCTAGCAGAGTTGTTATACTTATTACAAATAGAATTATTTTTTTAAGTAGTTGATATAATTATCTTCTTTAGGTATACAGTACCTACCAAAGTAGGTACGATTCATAAATATTAGTTATTTTCAATTATTTATCTTCACTGAAATCTCCTTCCCCTTTTTCGTTCGAATTTAATTTTATAGCAATAACTCCGCTACCAAAAATGGCCCAAGAATTGAATAAACAAAATGTTTTTTTATACTTATAAAAATAAATATTATGTGCGTATTTTTTCTTTACTCGCGATGTGCTAAAGACCTCGATAGATAGCAAGGTATTTATCAAAAAAATGTAACCACCGGCACCGTATTAATCCTTTTGGACGCCTAATTAGTCCTGCTACACTTTGCGGACTACCAAACATAATATTAACATAACATAACATCACGCCTATATATTCCCCGAGGGGTTACAGAGGTGTACAATACACCCACATTTCGCCAGATATATTTAAAAGTCCCATCTAATAGGGGGCGAACCTGTTGCCATCAACCCGGTACAAATCTAGACTCAGGTTTGCTACTGAGAAATTCCATATGGAAAAACTTGGGGTTTTTCCATATGGAATTTCTCACACATAATAATTATTACGATAAGTAATTAAAATGTGCATACAACCAGGTACCATCATCTTTTCAAACTCAAACCATTTACAGGCACTTTTGAATTGTCAAACAGTCGGTCAGTTAGTCAAAAAGTTGAAGCTAGTTGCCCATTCGAAATCGTAGATCTCTATGGAGAAGAACGGGCAAGAAACTCCAAGGACACTCTTTTAAAAACGGATATAGATATTACAAAATCCTGGGTACAGTATTCTTGGTGCTTCTATATGTGAGAACAATTTCAAACGAAAAATAATCAAAAAACAAATATACAAAATATAAGATTAAAAATAAGCCCTGGCAGATAAGAGATGACCAGTCTCAACTGACGGCGGCCGTTCACGAACATGACACGTGGATCAGCACCATCCAGCTCAACCATTTTGTAGGGAAAAGAATGATCCAACACACGCGCCATCTTTTTATCCACTATTTATTTTCGACTGACGAGTATTGCCAATTCACTCTGACTGCTGCAAATACTTGGTGCTCAGTCCCTATTTTACCGGATACCAATGTTGATATCTGGTAAAATAGGGACTTCATAGACATAATAGGGACTTTTATTTGAAAAGTATAAAGTACTTACATAAGTATGTACTTATGTAGCCTACTTTAGCCTGTATAAAATTAAATAACGATTGTATGTACTTATGTAGGTACTTTATACTTTTCAAATACCTACAATTATTTCAATTAAAAAATTAAACAATTAGGGAAATCTAAAATCAAAATGTTCGATTCACACGCTTATCGAATTTGCGGCTTTCATTAAGTCTACCCTCCTATCGGACATGCCGATAATTATTATAATCGTTGATTAATCGTTATTTAATTATTTCATTTTATACAAGCTGCCATTTAATTATAGATTTATTTACACAACGCTTATTGTTGTGAAATTATTAAAGTTTATAAAAAATTTAGTAGTAGTAAGAATATTAGAAAAATAACTGACAAAATCATGGCATGTTTTTAGAATGAATAGAAACATTTTGTATTACGTACCATTCCAAAGGTTTCAAAAGTTAATAATTTGAGATAATTTTAGTTCATTCAGCTTTCATTGCGTAGGATAGCCAAGTTACCGTTACCATTTGCGATTATAATGGATTATAGGAATTAGAAATAATAACCACAGGTTACCAATAGTTGCTATTCGCTGTGGTCATGGCAATTATACCTTCACTGTTTTACACTTTCAATTTCACAACTTCAGTTTTTTTTTCAATGTTTGCGAATTAGACCGTTCTCGTGGTTACAACAAAAAAGCAGAAACGTCATTTTAACTTCTTGACGACCCGGCTAGGCGTTAAAATGACGCTACTGCTTTTTTGAATTTTATTGGTACCTAACAGCATCAAGAAGACTCATGCAACCAGCACCCTAATTGCGTAATACACGATCGATCACAGACTGATTTTCTTAACAACGTAAATAACGCAGTGAATGTTGTTAAACTGTCAAAATGAAACAGACAAAAATATGTTGCCCAATTAAATAGCTGAAGTAATAACTTTACCCCACACAACAAACTCGAGTTACCAAAATAATGAAAATGAATGAATGTTTCTGTGTTTAATTTATTAATTTCAAAGGGTCTAAGTCTATATTTGCCCTTTCAAAATTCTTCAAATGTCATTGGCACATAAAAATAAACTCGTTACTAATTGTTTTTACCTACTGTTTTTATCTATGCACTAAAATCTCAGATACGTCACTTTTTGAAAACCATGTTATCGCCTTAAGACACACTGTAAAATTTTATCCTTTAATCAAACTTAATATCTTTGCTATCTAACATGATCTGTTTCAAAATAAAATGATATTGTTTATCTAGGTATCTACCAAAGTTATCTTAAATAATGGTACCTACATTTTTTATTGCCACATTTAATAAAAACCCATGCAAACTAGTTAGTTAAATCCAGCACCCTTTTTTTTTTTTTTTTTTTTTTTTGAGGGTGGGAAATCATCCAATGACTTCTCCCGCTCTGGGTGGAGCGGAAGGGCGTGTCAGACTTTTACTGACTAAAACCCACCCGTGTTCCTTCAGTTGCCTGTTGCCAAGGTCCCGGTATCCCTTTCGGACTAACCCGCAACCCTGGCAGAAATCCAGCACCCTAATTGCACGATCAATCACAATCTAGATCGGTTTGAAACAAATTCCTAATCCATAGCTTCATAAGTTAAGGTTGATGCGCTAGGGTGGCCCGCGAAATTCCAATTTTCTTACGTTTTTTGCAATTTGCAGGTCAGTATCAGGTTGTATGTTGATCTAAATATTATTAGCGCTCGTAACAAATATGGATTTACAGAATTATAAACATTAAAATCAGCAATACAACTCTCTAAGCTCATGCAAGTGTATTGAATGACTATTTCATGAAATCACGACATTTGGCTGTAAATCCATATTTGTTACGAGCGCTAATAATATTTAGATCAATATACAACCTGATACTGACCTGCAAATTGCAAAAAACGTAAGAAAATTGGAATTTCGCGGGCCACCCTAGAACATCAACCATAAAAAAAAAACTGCTCAAGAAGGTTAATAACGCAATGAATGTTGTTGAACTGTTAAAATGAAGCCGATTATTCTTAATCGGTTACGAACATAAGTTACGCGATAGAAGACTTACTAGACTGCCAACATTTCATGGGTACTATGATCGAGTGGTTGCATTGCAAGTAATCATCGGCATTGATGCGAATAATTATTATTTATTATCAGTTCAAAGTCATTCCTCTTCAGATTACGCTGAAACGGGTGGGTCTAAAAAACAATAGAATGACGGTAGCAAAGGAGGTCGAATACTAACATACTAATCGTTATTTAAATAAAGGTCAATTTAGTCGAATCAACTATTAATCACCGACGAAATCTTACTTTAAACAGGACTGTGTTTATTAGATAAGATAGTGTTTTGAGATCTTGTGAGTATTTGTAGATTCTTTTCAGTCTTAACCTAGCTGCAAATGTTGAATTCCTTTCGTTATTTTATTATATTGACCTAGTTTTCACTGGCACACACGAAGCGCCATTTTGTGTGTGTACAAAGGGGAAGGGGATTTTTGAAAATCGATCCAAAAATGTTGCCAGTACTACTTTTAAAAGATAATTCGGTTTTACATGCCAATGCTGTTTATTTTTTAATCTGTCGATGTGAATATAACGGTTTAGATTTGAACATCGAGATTAATTTCGATCTTAAGTTGCCAGTTCGAGATTCAAAAGTATGACACTGCAGGACTCGCTAAAAGAGCGATCGAAGTCGCCTGACTCGACGTCGGTCGCGACCGCTGATTCCCAAAGCCCGGGGCCTTCGGTCCCCAGAGAAACGGAGAGTGCCCCACAGTCCCCAGGGGAGCCCGTAGCGGGCAGCTCGGCGCAATCAGAATCGCTGAGGGTGATCTTACGTCATTATGCCTGGCAGTACGAATGACACCTAGTTATTTTTTTCTTTTAGCCTTAGCTTTTTTTTCGTTCTGTTACGCACAGACCATATCATTATTTCGTTTGAGAAAGGCTTCGATAGATGAATTGAATCGATTATGCAAAGGAATTCAGCATTTGATTAGAATGTTGTTTAGGCAGCCGTTACACCATCAAATAGTAAACGATTGAATTAGCTAACCTTTGATTGTGTAATATCTGCTCTATAGCACGCGTATTGGTATTCATTCATACTTTTCGTTAACTTATCTGACCAGAAAAATGTAGATTTCGATTCTGAAACTTTTAAGGTTACCTCTTATGCTAATACGAAAAGTGATTTTATTTTTCTGGGAAAGATTTTTTGCTTTGGGCTTCAAATATTTATGCATAAAGTCTATAATCTAAAATAGGGAAAATATTGTATCTTACGTTAGTGAAAAAAAAACGAGATTTTTTTTTAAAAATTTTCACCCAATAATTATGTCAAAGTAATTGCCCAGAAACTAATTTTAAATAAATTAGGAATTCCTAAAAAAAAAACTGCCACTATTGCATAACAATGTGCTGCATATTTGAAGCCTGGAATGTATAAATTATTCATGCATTTTGATTCTTAATTTCACCTCATCCCTATATTTGTGAATATTTGACTGTAGTGTAAAGTCACACTTGAAGGCTGAAATACACCATTTTTTCACTATATATAATCCAATGCCACATTATAAATATTTTTGAATAAATTTTTATTCAAAAATATTTATATATTTATGAGCATATTTATGCTCGAAGAACTAGTCACCATAGTCACTGCAACATTTTATTTGCAAGCAAACCTTTGTTTTTTTAAATAAATCCGTTCATAAATATTGTTGTTTATGCCGTTTCAGCCTTTTGTCTTGCTTAGCATGTACTTATCTGTATTTACATATCTGTAATTCCAGTTAGTCTGTACTTGTGGACTAATTTTAGAATAGTATGAATAACTACTGTCGACATAATTATTTGTCTTCTGTGATTCAAGATTGTTAAGAGATGCACTCTTAAGATTGACGACAAATTATCGCATTTTGAACCTTATTTTGTATGACATAGAGTATAAAAGTCGATAAAGAAAAAGAGGTCCCTTTACAGAAAACGAAGACTAAGTTACATTTTATATACCTTTCCCATAAAATATATCGTAAAAAGCGACAAAGTGGTGACAGACAGATCTAGCATGAGTTACCGTGACACCGATACTGGAGGGCCAGATGGTCGATGGCAGTAGATTGACACATAAATATTATTGTTTAAATTAAATAGCCTTGCTTCATACTTATTATTAAAAGTATCACGATTAAAGGTTCGTCGAAACTGGCGCGATATCACGGGCGCGACCATTGTCGCGCTGCCTGTCGCGCACGCGATATCGCCCTAGTCTGTACGAGCCATAACATGCCTTGGTTGTAACCAAACTGCCAATAAAAACCTCAAAATTCTTCCACACTTAGGCCCCAATCTTTCCACCTTTGCAACACAATTTCGCCCCATTAAACCAACTTCTAAAATTGCAGGAAGAAAAAGAAGAAACCCTAGACATGTTAGAACAAGGACAGGTCGAAAACCGGCGGCGGAAACGAAACGCTGTCCTCAAGATTCTTCTTCAAGCGGCTTCGCTGACCTTCCTCGCTGAGTGGGGGGATCGGTCGCAGTTGGCCACGGTCGTGCTTGCGACCAGGGAGAATGCGTTCGGCGTGGTCGTTGGTGGCTCGCTAGGCCATGCTCTGTGTACGGGACTGGCTGTGATAGGCGGCAGGATGGTTGCCGCCAAGATTTCTGTTAGGACTGGTAAGATGATTTTAAAATCTTTATTGTCTTATAAATTTGAATTGCAGAGGTCAATGTTTCATTGGGGTAGGTTATTATAGGATTTTGTTGACTCTTAAGGCTCATTTATTCAATTATATAGGCTACATTTTGTAGGCTCTTAAGGCTCATGCAAAAATGGTCCTTTGGTCCTCAGAAAAAAAAAACTTAGGGAAAGTCAACATATTTTCTTCTGGATTCCATGTTGATGGAAATAAAAATGTCAACGAAAAACAGTACAAAGAAATGGACACCTATGACGCATTTGACGCATTTCTGCGTCATTGGCAAATGTCTGGGCGCCATGAAAGTTATTTTGGATCCTTACAGACGATGAGTTACGCGAATATTTTGTTTACTTCCCCAGTTTGCGTTATTGGTCATCTAACGCATTCACATATTTCACATTCATCCCAGTAAAATTTTTATGCTGACCCTTGGGAACTATAAGACATGTTCATGAACCTGTCTTTGGCATGGGAAGCTGATTTTATTTTTGTAACAAATTAAATAATTATGAGAAGGCCATATCTGCCAACTTGTAAAGGAGAGCACGCTAAGTTAGCCCGAGAAGTTAAAATTTCCTCACGTTTTTTGCAACTTGCATGTCAGAGCAGTGGTGGCCCAGTGGTAACGGCCACGACTTACGAGTTGTACGTCGTAGGTTCGAACCCTGAGAGGCGCTTTACTTTGTGTAAATTATTTCATCGCCACTGCTCTCAAAACGGTGAAGGAAAACATCGTAAGGAAACCGGCATGTCCTAGAACCAAAAATTCGAAGACATGTGACATCTACCAACCCGCACTGGGCCCGCGTGGTGGATTACGGTCCACTCCCTCTCACAGAGAGGAGGCCTGTGTCCCAGCAGTGGGAACATTATAGGCTGATTATGCTATGTCAGTATCAGAAAAACATTCAAGTCGCAATCTGTCAAACTTGTGAAAAAATGTTTGTAAATTGATGGTGTTTTTTGACAGATTGCGAATGAGATGCTAAAGTGAAGAGTATTGCCCCGCTGGTTGTATGTTGATCAAATTAAATTCGATTTGCGACCGTAACTGCATACATATTTATTAGATACAGAATTACAATCATTGCAACTCTCTAAGTTAGAATTGGCCTAAAATGCCATGATTTCATGAAAATACATTTAATAGGGTAATTTTAACATAGAGTGATTAGAAGAGACTTATTGGTTCTGTAAATATTCATCTTTTACGGTCGCGAATAATATTTTGATCATATACATATAATATTATACATACAATGTAAAAAACAAATTGCCCAGCAAATTGCAAAAAACTTAAGATAATTTGAGTTTCGCGGTCTACGCCGGCTTTCGCCTTAAAAACTTTGTAATAAAATTGTTGTTATTACAAACCACCTAATACCATTTCGCCAAGTATGTATTGTTTTTTTTTTTCGTATATTAATTTTAACCTATATTTTCTCTCTTCCACAGTAACCATAATCGGTGGAATAGTGTTCCTGTTCTTCGCAATCAGCGCGCTTGTTATGGGTCCCGGTGAATAAACGCTTAGTTATATACCTATGTGTAAGTGACAATATGTACTGTACATTGTTATGTTATCCTAGACAATCTCACTTGTTTATATGTATTTAAAGATGAAGCATTGGGAATTTATGGAACAACACTAGCTTAACTGATGATTCACAGATGTCGTATTTTGCGCAAGCGTCGTCTTAGACAGAACACATAAATATAAAATAGGGATTTATCATATATTTTGTTGTGTGAAACAAATATAAAGGATAATCCACCCTTTACGGGTAGATAAAATAAACTACTTATTTTGGACGTATAGGTCAAGTGAAACTCGACACCCCAATCGAGAATTTTGTATGTGAAGATACTCTTTATATTTTCCAAAATCGTGATAACTCATGTTTTATTTTCTCAGTACCTGCAATATAAGTGACTCCAAAGTTACTTTTACTGCGGTTGTGATGTGGGTACAAAAATGCCTCCTAAAGAGAAGGATGTTACATTGGCATGGTGCATTTAGTAAATACAGTTACAAAAAAACAAAGTTGTTAATATCCAAGTTATCGTGAACGTGTGAAACGTTCATTGATAACCGATTTTCCTACAGATAGTGTTAAGATAGTGTTGTTCGACGATATTGGGATTACTACGGATTAAATTGTATGTCTTCTTCAATTGCGGGTACTTTCCTTTTACTAGTACATAGTTAAACAATACGGCCGATATAGCTTGGCAGTTTCGAACTTCGCCCAGAGGGCTGCGCAGTAACATTTTTTAGGAACCAAATGGTGAAATGAGGCGAGTGTGAGTGAGAGAACATGCGCGATAGTTATATGCGCCTATGTTCAGACCTGCCAAGTTATAACGGCCGTATTGTACTTAGGTTTTCTTGTCTTGTGCGCAAGAGAGAATGAAATTATATTAATTCTATTAAGAATCTCTTACGTTAGTGACTCGGTGACGTAAATTCTAAGAACGTCAAATAGACGCTGTAACTTGGCAAGTATTTTATTTCAAACATTGTATTTCTTGTTTATGCTCAACTCTACAGGGTCAAATTAAATTACGCTAATTATATCGATATCTAAACAATTCTGCCTTTCCCTTCGAGGATTACAGGCGTGAAGTTATGTTATGTTTGTGTCGAAATGTAAACACATTTTATGATTATCTTCTATTGTTTGTTTCTCGTGAGGATATTTCTGACTGCATCAATCAAATTAACTCAGCCTATCGCAGTCCACTGCTGGACATAGGCCTCTCCCAACCTGCGCCACAGCACCCTGTCCTCCGCCTTCCGCATCCAGTCTGACTGCATGTCATAATAAAAAGTGGTCTTATCTTAATCTTTCCGATATTTACTTGGTAACTAGTTATCTATGCCGATATCGTAAACATCTTACAAACTCAAGTGTCTATAAAGGTAATTTAATTCACAAGACAAGAAAACACGTCATTACTTTTGAAGATGGCATACAATTTATATTCCTTTGTGTCTCTAAAAGATAAACATATTTTGCAAACTACGTAATATGTGATACATTGCTTTGTTTGAATCTCTTGTTAAGAGTAAACGTAAAAAAAAAAGTAGGCCTAATAACAAAAAATTGGGACACGGCAGTGGTACTCATACATTATATCGTAAAAAACTATTTGGAGTATAGTTTAACTGATACCGCTGTACTGCGTTTTAGGTATGTGCGCGGTGAGACCGGCAGTGCAGGCCGCTCATTCGTCAACGCTGCCGCCCCCTCACCACGCATTCCTAAAGCGCGGTGCAGCGGTATCGGTCAAACTATATTATCATTAACCAGGGAGAAAATAAACGCCATCGACCACGTGACCGCGTTTCCTCTTAAAAGAGAAATTACTCACAGAAAAGCAATGAAAGCAAATTCAATGTTATTTTTTTAACTTCGCCTTGTATGTGTGTATAAATATGGAGATAATGTACGAAAGATGAAATTGTTCTTCATCGGTGAGGAATGTTTCAAAAATCGAATTTAATTATGAGATTTTTTATCGGCCTGCAAACGTAATTATGATTATTATGATAATGAATGTTTGAACTTAAATGTATCGAAATTAATTTGAAACGGAAACACGATACGGCTCAATAATTCAGTGTAAAGATTATGCATAGTATGTTTATAACAAAAACGGTTAAAATATAGTTTACCAGAAAGAACAAAGCTTGCATGTATGATCAGCCTATAATGTTCCCACTGCTGCGACACAGGCCTCCTCTCTGTGAGAGGGAGTGGGCCATAATCCACCACTCGGGGTCAGTGCGGGATGTCACATGTCTTCGAATTTTTGGTTCTAGGATATGTCGGTTTCCTTTTTCCTTCATCGTTTCGAGAGCAGTGGTAATGAAATAATTTACACAAAGATTTGTTTTTGTTTTTTGGTTCGAACCCAAGCAGGCACTTTGCCTGCTTGGGTTCGAACCAAAAAACAACTCGTACCTAAGTCGCGGCCGTTACCATTGGGCCACCGCTGCTCTTGAACAAAGCTTGATAAAAACCACATTTTTGGTCCAAAAAGGAAAAATAAAATAAATAAATAAGTATGACTTTTAAAATAACGGTATCAAGATGATTTTGGTAACTTGGGTGCCTAACATAAAAGATCTTTTTCTAAAGAGCGGTCTGGTTGAAAACTGCTGGTAAATTTTATTAGAGGATCATTTAGAAATATATAACAAACAAAAAAATACTACATTCGACTGAATCATAATGATGCACCAAAATGTTAATATTTGACGAGTTCTTTGGTCCAAAGACATTTTTTTGGTGAAAATGTAGTGTTCATTTGGAAATGATTCGCAAAAAAAAGAAAACAAAAAACCGTTATGGGCCATAAAAATAGTGGCGCCCTCTATGTTGTTAGTTGAAATTTTGTGGTCAGTTCAGAACAAAGGAGAACAAAGGAACAAGGGAGATCGAGTGAGGAATAATCAGTTTGGATATACTCATTAATTTGTATTTGTATGAGGGTAAGAATCTGAACTGATTCAAAAAGTATGCAAGAAATAGGGAGGTGATTATTTTGGATTACAATAATTATGGAACTTACAATAACATTTTTTATATAATTTTTGCCTTCCATGATTGGCTGTTATGAAAGTTTCAGAAATTAGGCCAGAAATTAGATTTCCTGACTTTTATTTTCCTAGCCTAGTGTGAATGTTATAGATAAAATTATATAAATATATTAGCTAAATATATATTTTAAACGCTTCTAAATAACGCCTGGTGCGTTTAAATATAATCATTTATACTAATATTTTTGTACTTCTTGTCTGTGATCTTGTATGAATTTGAAGAATTTGTATGTATGCTGAATAACTTTTTATTACACAGTACTGTACATTAAACTAAAATGGTAAAATAAAATAATCTGCATTTAAAAAGCTTTATTTATGTAAAAAAAAACCATTTGGAATGAAAATAATTAGAAAAAAATAAAATTTTCGTTTCGTCGTTCTTATTTTGTATTTTGGCGGTTAATTGAAATTTAAATTATTAAATATTGTGCTGCGAAATGCGCGGGCCTGCGCATTTAGTGTAGAACTTACAATAAAATACTTTTAGTTTTGAATAATTTTAAGGAAAATAATGCATGTCATTAAGTGTTGAAATTGTAGAAAATAATAAATGTTCACTTTGTGGTCGTCTGTGTCAGCCATTTTGCCTTATGTAATTTATAATAATGGTCGATATAGGATCATCATTTTATTTAGAAACGTTGTTGATGAAAATCATCTAACATCTATGAGCGTAATAATTACGCTTAATCGAAATTAAATGTTTTGTTTCATACAACCTACATATGTTTGGAGTAATTAAACTAAGGGTAATTTTAAAGACTTGATTATTCTGAAGTTTAAACTTAAACTGTGGACAAGGAATATTGGAATAACGTCCTTCTCTTTGGTCCCTTTGAGCCTTATGTCAATCGAAGTTTATTCAGGCTTTAAGCATTACCTACAAGTAGAAAATTATGTCGTGTCAATACCTCTTATATACTTATGAAAAGTTTTACACAGTAATCTGGAGCATATTGGTTCATACATTAACATCGAGTGGGCTATTTCGGTCATACATATTAGGAATTCAAAATCAGTGTCAATTTCTTAGAAAAGTTTACAAATAAAAATCCTTACCCTGTAACCAACGAAGTAGTTTCAAAATCATAATCCCATGGTCGTAGGTAAATTAGTGTACAGACGAACTTGATTTCAACTGCGTGTAAAATTAAAAAAGTAAAAAAAAAAAATACTAAGGTAAGGAGACGACATTGACAACGGAAAACATAAATTCTATGGTGCAATATAGTTCGTCTGTACACACCCTAAGTGACGTTAGTTGTTGAAATTAGAGTATGAAAAAATTAGCTTAACTTTGTTCATTTTTTTATACAGCCACGATTATCTACTTATACTATATTCATAAAAGGAACAAGTAAGAATGTGTTACTTGAGTATGCATACACGTAAAATCAACTGACGGACATCTTCAGACACGGTATCGAACGTCAACCGCTCGATTGCCGACGTCTAAACAGGTCGTACTACCATGAGATGTGTCACGTTCTGTCGTACTGTAGCGTGATTCTTATATGGAGATGCCGTGCAATTCACTTTTAGTGCGAATTTCACCAATGAAACTGAACGCGATCACTAAATCTAAACTAAGTTCAAGAGCTGTCAGTGTCAATATTACAAAGAAAATAATGACACTGACACGTGGTTTATGTGCAGATCGCGTTCAGTTTTATTGGTGAAATTCGCCCTTAGAGATGATATAGAGATGCAATAAATAGGTTTATGTAGGGAAACAAGAACAATGATTATGAATACCGGTACCTTTGTAAAGTTTCGTCACCTCTCCATACAAAATATTGAGATTTAAAAAAAAAAAAAATTGTATGGTGACGAAAATAATAATACGGAACGGTATCACCTCTATAAACTATTTTTACTCTGTGCTAATCTTAGTAACTGTTATAAAAATTAGTACTCTATCCGCCGCATTCAGAATCGTTTAATTTACGACGAAGGAAAATTAAGCCTCTCTGGGTGCGGCATTATGTATGTAATAGTGTTGAAAATATAATTTTATAAGTACAAAACATTGTCAACTGGAAATCACATAGATGTTGCTTCGAACTTGTTGATTAAAAAAAAGTATTATTTTGTAAAAACGATGAATAAAATGTGTAAATAATGTATTTTTTGTTTTTTATTTATCTACGAATCGCTCACGTGACGTGTGAGTATTTTTTGGCATTAGTTATGATGTGTAAGTCATTGTACACGTGAAGTCATGGTAAGCAGACGTATGGCTGACACTGGTATGGCCTACCATCAGGGATTTTAATTTTGATAACACAAAAAGTTTGTCGCCAAATATCAGAATTAGTCGGTTACTGGTTCAAAAGTTATTAGGGCTTATAGGTTCCCGATCTGGATAGCATCTCCCCAGTTTGGCCCCATTAAGCTGGAGCACCTAGCGAATATTTGTTTTCTCCCAAATTTAGTCGCTAATTAGTCGGAATCAGTCGCCAAGTCACAGATTTAGTCGGGGCTTAGTTTAGAAGATAAAACGATATCAGTCCAAGAGCTAGATCGCAGAGTTTACGCGTAAACTCTTTGATTTAGCTCTTAGAATATACCTAGAAAAATTGATCTCATTATATCTTATAGACTTACACCTGACTAAATCTGTGACTTGGGTACTGAAATATCATGTAGGTAGTAACTCATATAATTTTTATTTCGTACCTAAATCTTATCAATTTCATGAAAAAAATAATTTGCGATAGGCAATTTTGCTTACGGCCCGCTCTTAGCGTTGGGTATAAACTAATTGAGTAATTCCAAGTGAATCATGACATTCCCAAACTGATAAAATATTATCAACGTAAGTAGGTAGGGGAAAATAAAAACCTAGTTTATATAATTAAGATTTATCACTACTTTATTGATAATATAAAAACAAAATTACACTTTCATCTGTATCTAAATTTTAAAGATAATAAAATTATAATGATTTTATTCCTCAGTTGTAAATGAAGCGAAAATTATCATAAGCTCCTGTCAAAATATGATTGATCGATTTTTAAACGTTTTTTTGTAATCTTTTTTGTCACAATTATTTATCATGAATTTTAATTTATTGATAATAAAATGCCATCATACCTACTTATGTAGGTAGATAGGCAAAATTAAAGTCACTTTGATAAGAAACGTGCCCACGCCCACGTATACCTACTATTAAACTATTAAAAAAAAATCTATTCTCCGTTCGCAATTTATTTGCCAAACATGTAAACAAACACGAGTTTTAGGGAAAACAACTGTCATGTCTACACATAAGGTTCAGTTTGCGCTACAACTTCAACTTTCACTTCTTCAACTTCGCTTTTTCAACGGTACTAGTCAGTCTAAAATCAACTTTATTTAAACTTGCATAAAGTTGATGTTTGTTTAAGTGGACATAACATCAATATTGTAAAGAAGGATTTAAATAGACTTTACAGTGTTCGTTCATAATGCGATTTGCCAGCGTGTTTCTAGCGGGGCGATCTGTGAACGTGTTCTACGCGGGTGCGACGCGACGATCTAGCCGCGACTATACGCGACGTGTTGTCCGTGTTCTCACAATATTTTATACTCGCTTGTCTACAACTCTCTCTTGTACACACGGCTACACATCAAGCTATACATTTCCAGTATAAGCTGTCATCGCATTGTAATTTGTACCGAAATCCTATACAATGCATGAATCCTACACTCACGTCAACCGCTCTCGTTACGTAAACGCGGCGAATACGTTGCGCGCGCGATTCGCGCTCGCTACGCACACGTTGAACAATCACCTCGCTGATTACTCGGTCGCAAATCGTCATTGTGTTATGGCCCTTAGACTGCAGGGATCACCAATTAGTTTTCTTGGGGTTCCGTTTTAAAAAACATATGACTGTCGCGGTCCGTTTGGTACACGATTACTAGCAACCAAGATTAAAAACATCAATTGAGAAATAAAACGATTATTAAGTAATATTATGTAGGTAATTAACAAAACAAAGTCATTTGGTATTATTAACGTGAAAAAACACATTTTTTACTTTGAATTATCTGTCTGAAGTCTGGAGTAAAGTTGATGCAAGCTTAATTAAATAAATATATTTTTTATTTTAATATTTTTTTATAAATTTTACTGTTTGCGGAAGGTCCGCCATTCCTAGACTACAGCATAAAACTACAATTATCTCAGTCTTTTGAAGATATAAAACCAGATTAAAACTTATTTTATAAAATTTATTGTCATATTACTAGTAACTTTATTTGTACTGAACAGTCACTAATGGACGTGTTTATTATCTAGTAGTAGTCTTACTATAATCTTTGGTAAAACTTAAAATAACTAATTATTTTGATAAATAATAATTATAAAATATAGGAATACAAGTACCATTGGGTACGAGAATCTAGTTAAATCAACAATGTAAGTGGTAAATCTTCAAGATAAAAACAATTTTATTGTGCGACGCCAGAAACATATTCTGGCGTCGCACAATAAAATTGTATTTTTTTAACTCTCATTAAATAAAAACTGCCAGTCTCAATAGCCCAGTTTTGGCCAATTCAAAGGAAACGCGAGTTTGTGACCATTTTACATTCATAAACTCACGCCACAGATCATATTATTAAAAAATCAATTTTCAAGTAATCCGAGTGGCTTTTTAACCAAACCAAGACTCCGATCAAGACACCCACCTGTTTAGCGCCTGAAGACAAACGTCATATATTTGTTGATGATATTATCGCAACTAAATGTTGCCTAATTATCTTGGTCGGTCAGAGTACTTATTTAAAAAAAAACACTACATTAAAACCATTCGAATAACCTCACGACTAACAGCTGCAGTATTACAAATAAACTGGTCGGCTAGTAAAACAATAGCAACTGATTTGCAACTTTTCAGAAACCAAGGTGAACAAAACATGCACGTCAACTTTATAAAAATTGGCCAAGTGCGAGCCAGACTCGTAGATGGAGGGTTCCGTTACACCGTACAGTATTTAACACTAATTTTTTTAATTTAGTAAAAAAAAAACACGGTTCTTGTATGTACCTTCAATGACCTTTAACTTTTAACATTTTTTAAATTTTTATTATTTGTTGTGATAGCAGAAATAGAAATACACAATCTGTGATTTCAACTGTTTACCTATTACGGTTCATGAGAGACAGACGGACAAACAGCGGAGGCTTAGTAATAGGGTTCCGTACCCGAAGGGTGCCAAACGGAACCCTAAAAGACAGTAAAGTACTTACTAAGTAAGATATACAGAGATATAGTCGTCACAGGCATCTAACATCGCTTTGGCGAGCATTTCATCCCGTGGTGCTGTGTCCGCATGAGATGGTAGGAAGAGGCTTATGCGGGAGGCTTCGCCCCATGAGTGGTTGAGTGTACCTGAAGAAATGAAATGCCTCTCGTAAGAATTGTATCATCATCATCTGCCTAAGCCTTTTCTCAACTATGTTGGGGTCGGCTTCCAGTCTAACCGGATACAGTTGAATACCAGTATTTTACATGAAGTGACTGCCTATTGGACCTCCACAACCCAGTTACTGGGTAATACGATACCCCTTGTTGAGACTGGTTGTCAAACTTTTGAGCTTCTGATGACTCGTAACAACTGTCAAAGATCTATAAATGACAGCCGGGACCCACGGCTTAACGGGCTTTCCAAGAAACGGAGGGGTTTTGGTATGTAAAGATGGTCACCCATCTTCAGCCGAACCGTGGCAAGCGCAGCTTAACCTAATGGATCGACCCGTATGGCTGTTATTACTTAGCCACAAGCCCCTCTTACATGTTTGTCACTGGCTAAAGGTTTGATGTTATAAAATATTGAATACTAACAGTAGCCCGCAACTTCGTCTGTGATTCTGAATGAAAAGTTGCCTATTTCCTTCTCAAGATCATGGACTACCAATTTCATCTAACTCTGTTCAGCCGTTTTAGCGTGAACGCGTAACAAACAAACAAACTGACTTTCGCATGTATAATATTAGTTAGGATTAAGATAATTACCGTAGTACTTGAGCGGCCAGTGGTGCGGCGAGTGTCGCGCGGCCAGTAGACAAGATGGCGTCGCGCCCGGAGTGAGAACGCGCGCCGGCCACCACGGACACGAGCCTAGCTTGTGCCATACTACATCGTCATAGCTGGAATGAGGAAATAAAGGTTTTTAAAGTGAAAACAGTTATTTCAAAGTGTCCCCATGACTGTGTGTCTCGGGTTAGGGCGTCGCTGAAGTTGGACAGCAAGGGACAGGCTGGATCGGATTTATTAGGGGAATTTAAAGCTATAGGCTCAGCTGTGTGGGTTGGCTCGAGTAAAGAGTCGGGGCGTGGGACATGGTTGTAGGTTGGATTAATAAGTTTATTAGTGAAATTAAGATGTTCTCAGGAATTTTATAAGTATTCTACGACTTCAAAAGTGTCTAGTATTTTTTCTCAACTTTAATTGGGGCACTATTGGCAATTACCAGTCAGAAATTAGTTGTTGTAGAAAGTACTTGTCAAAAAAATAAAAAAAACGTACTTCGTCTAAGAAAAGTACGGCTCAAAATGCTCAAAATGGTGTCAACTATCACCCCCTTCCGACTTTGCACCTAGCTTCCGATCACCCTGAATATAGAAAGATTATCATCCTTACCCAACCCTAGGTCCCCACATGCAACTGGGACACAGTTCGACATTCTCCTTGTCTTTCCGCACAGAACTAATAGTGCGGGTGCTGGACAAGATCTTCTCTATTAGGGTCACCGGCTTTGTTTTTGTCTTCGGCGGGTTTTTACGATCTGTAAGTGTTATAAGAGTGTGTCATTGCTATGCTTAAATGTTAAGGCGTCAATCAATTTAAGTTTTTATTGTATAAAATGATAATGCAAAATGATAAATGCATGCATAGATAAGGTTACAGGAATTCGGACCCTTCCTTTGGGAGTCTGAGAAAAGCTGGGCGCGCCTTATGAAAGGAGAAAAACGACTAAATTTTTCTTTTATCTTGTTACTAGCGGCGCCCCGCTGATTCACTTTCGAATTTATAATATTAGTTAAGATTTGTGACGTCCAAAAGTGGTCTATTTGAAATGCACGATTTGAGTTAGATTTTGACTCGCCTGCTGCTGTAGCGGCAAATACTTACCTACCAAGAGAGTGGAAAGAATGTGTAAGTCTCTTGTTCTGTCCACAAAAAGTAGGTTGGAGAAACATTACAGGGATTTTAAGTCATCCATGGAGATAACACACGCCAAAATAGCACGGTAGCACACGTTACCTACAACTTTGGTATAGTTTGTTTCAAACTTAATGGCGACTCGGATAATGACGCGAGTCGCTGCGCAGTAGCAATTTCATGTGTGGGAGAGGTGTGGGTACTGCGCAACGAGTAGCTAACCTCCGAGCCACCATTAAGTTTGAATCAAACTGTAATTTTAAAAGGAGTAATTAAAATATACATACGGAATATAGTCACCAGCCACTCCCTCCTACAAGCGGGGTGGAAGGCAGAGGGACAATTGGGACACTCGCGGAGTCGCTCCCCCTTCCCGCAGACAAGGCACCAAGGAGTATGCAACGTTATAACTGCCTTCTCTGGTGAGGTTGAGTTCTGTAATTGAGAAAAATTTCTATCAAGTCACGTAAATACAGGCGTGATTAACAGTATTATGTAGATAGTCTTGGTCTTCAATAGTACTAGAAGAAGACATAGCAACAAATCATTTAGTTAAGTATTTTTTCTAATCATATTTAGAAGGAAGAAAGAAGAAGAAGAAGAAAGAAAATATGTTTATTTGCGGCAAACATTTAGATAAGTAGGGAGGAGCTCGTGGCTAAGTAATAACAGCCGCACGGATCGATCCATCAGGTTAAGCGACGCTTGGCAGGGTTGGTCCGTGGATGGGTGACCATCTTTACATATCGAGATTCCTCCGTGCCTCGGAAAGCACGTTAAGCCGTTGGTCCCGGCTGCCACTTGTGGGTCTTTGACAGCCGTTACGGGTCATCTGAAGCCCGAAAGTCTGACAACCAGTCTTGCCAAGGAGTATCGTATTACCCAGTTATTGGGTTGTGGAGGTCAGATAGGCAGTCGCTCCATGTAAAATACTGGTATTCAGCTGCATCCGGTTAAACTGGTAGCCGACCCCAACATAGTTGGGAAACGGCTAGGCAGATTGATTTTGATAAACAGGATGAAATTGGATGGGTATCCTCTTAGAGGGATTTGGGATATTGTAGGTACTCATCATTATGTTCATGAATTAAATTTCACCCTGTATAATGCCCACACACCACAATAAAGTGCAATTCAGGTTGCAAAGCAGTAATTACCTACAGTTATATTCACATAGACGTTGCCTCTCTTTCTATCGCGTAACTTTTATATGTTCTCACTACGTTACACTCACTGAATTGGCCCGACAAGGCGAGCCCGCTGCGTACTTGTAGCTTCATACCTAAAATGCTGAGTGCAGCATAGTCTGCTTGCCAGGGTTGCGAGAAAGTCCGAAAGGGATTACCCTGGCAACAGGCAACTGAAGGAACACGGGTGGGTTTTAGTCAGTAAAAGTCTGACACGCCCTCCCGCTCCGCCCAGAGCGGAAGAAGTCATTTAATGATTACCGACAATAAAAAAAGGCTGTCCGTCTGCCTTATTATGGTCTGTTTGGTAGATTAAGGCCTAACTACAAAACTGCTTTTGACATCGTTTTTTTATGATGATTATAGGATAAGTTTCCATCATGTTAAATTAAAATACTGATATTATAATCTTCATTAGGAAAAAGACAGCTGTAGTTATTTACTTCACACGCAATCCCTAACTCCTTAAGTTAAATTATAAAATTATACTTACAGAACTATCCAAAGCCTCTTTCCTAGTATCCATCTGCTTACGAACAAAGTTATATCTCCAGCACTGATGCAAATAGCTATCAATTTCCTTCTCCGAAACTATAGTTTTGATGACCATCTCAAATTTATCCTCCGTACTTGCATCAACGTTCATCAAATAGTCCAGACAGTCTTTGTTTGTGTCTATATCACGTTGTAAATACTCATAGTATTCATCAAAGAGGGATTCTTTGCCTCTGCGGATGAATTCTTTGAAGGCATTCTGGTATTTGCCTTGTTGTAGGGGAATGTGTATTAAGTCATAGGTTGCGTTGAGGTCAGGCTCTTTCTGTGGGTTTAGTTTTACATTTAGAGGTACTGTAAGGTCTTCTTTTATCTTCCTCTGAAATGTTATAAAACAAATTTTAAACAAATGTAATTAGAAAGTACAAAATGTAATTAGAATGTATTCATAAAATTAGTAGAGATAAATAACATTGTTTGCCAGCTGGTTTTCACCAGACAAAAATCAATAAAACTTAGATTTACTTTTATATTAATGTACACACAATAAAATACATAGAGAAATGACATTGAGAAGTTTCTTATAAAAACAAGCCCATAAAAATACCACAACCTAGCACTTTTTACCATTAGTAACACATTTTTCCCATGACTGGCAATACCCTTATTTGAAATAGGAACCAATAACAAACTTTTTGAATACCTTTCTGGGAACCGAAGGGGTCTTAGGAGGAGAAATCTTGGGAGCTTTGTGTGCGGGTCCGTAGAAAGGTCTGGACCTTTCAGCAAGATACAGGCTGGTGTATGGCAGCCAGAACCTATTCTTACTGTTACAGGTCTCCACATAGTAGCATAACTCTTTTGTGACTGTGATAGAGCCATCTTCATTGCCTGATATGCCTAGAACTGAAAAATATTGAGCTTTTAGTAGGTAGCCATAAAAGTAGGAAGAACTGTCTGTGTCTGACACATTGGATATAAGTCCCACTGATCAATTCTTTGAGTTGGGATGTGGTAGGTAAGCCATGAATCATGAGTTCGCGAATATCAGCATCTAAGGTGGACGACGATGGACGACGAAGATGAAAGAAGGACAAACAATGAATCGTTTGTGAGTTTACACGTATAAATACCACCAGGGCGATAAGTGATCAGTAAATATATCTATAGTTATTTGACATGATCCAAAGGAGAATGTTTTCTGTTACGTTTAGCAATATTTAGGTACCCAGGACAATTTCTATTCAAGCTATTCCAAGAAATCGGCGAGTATTCATAAATTACACCTGAGAGAGATAATGCTAGGGAATCCCATGTGATCGAGCGCCATTCTTAACTAGGAAAATATAAACATACCGTTTGTTTTACATATTTTGTCTAAATCGAAACAATTGAATGTTTACCTTTGTCGTCATAAAACAATCCATCTTCGTTTTTCACAACTTGTACGTTTGAGTAAACTTTTTTACAAAGTCGTGCAAGAGCTATGTCGCCCAACTTCCAATGATAAATTCCTGTTTTTTCCGTCGTCATGATGAATTGTTTTTTAACCATAATCCATAATATTTTGGAACATTTTAGCCAGAAAACTATTGAATGAAAAGTTTGAAAAAAGAAGATTGCGTGCTTGATCATTCATTCAAATATCCGCGCCTAAAAGTCCTTTTTATGTTTACGTATAATTTGACGATATATTTTGATGTTATTGTCATTTTAATTGTTAACTAAAATTATTTAAATTAATTTGAGTGTCGGGAAGAATAGATTGATTGAAAAAATACAAATTCAATTTTAAAACATTTATAAAAAGCTGCCATCTAGTGTCGAGTAGCAGAACTAAATTTTAAACCACGTACAGTGGGTACTGTAGTAGCAGTGCCACCTGTGGTGTACTTGTGAACATTTCGTGATAACGTCACTAGATGGCAGTAAGAGTATCATTTTCTGGAAGCAAGCGGGTGATAAACAGGTTGATTCGCAATAGAGAGCGGCGAAGATATCCAACCTCTTTCCTATAGCCGCTCTTATTGCCTGAGAAGATACGAGAACCGACACATTTTAGAATGGACCGATAGCATCCGAGGGTAAAAAAAATATCGTAAGCGTTGTTATTAACAGAGAAGGAGATTGTAATGTTGTTGCACAACACAACCCTGTGAGTTATGATGACACTATCCGTTAGTCACCATTTCTCGAGAACTCCGGGGATAGGGTGGACTTGTTTCCAAGAAATCATTCCTCGTTATTGTAGTAAAAATATAAATGAAGATGAGGGTGAATAATTAATATTAGGTACCTAGGCAAATTAGCATTTTTATTCATTTGGGTAAAGAATTCCAAAGGCACGGGCCACACAGAAGAGACGTGAGACGGGACGCAGACTTCATTTGACCTACCTACGTAGGTACTTAATTGAGCATCAATAATATTTTCGATAGGTGTCGAAGCGACTTCAAGTGATCTACCAACTTAGTACGGTCAACCATGCGTCAGTAAGTATTAAGTACGGACCTAACACTTGGTATCCCAAGTGTTAGGTCCGTACTTAGTACGCCCAAGGGGTAGATATGTAGGTACCTTTTAGAAAAATTCTACAAAAATAACACTCCTTTCTGACGTAGTCGGAAAAGTAAAAAGCGCTTGGCGGTCGCGTACGTCAGTCGCGCGTGCGTTTATACATTTCAAGCTCAAACTCAAAGCATTTATTTCAAATAAACCAATTACAGGCACTTTTGAATTGTCAAAGGGTCGGTCAGTCAGAAAATATGAAGCTAGTTGCCCATTCCAAAGCGTAGTAGGTTCCTATGGAGAAGAACGGGCAAGAAACTCCACGGACACTCTTTTAAATCATAATATTGTTACAATATGTTGTTTACATCATTCATGTTGGAATCATACATGTGAGTACAATGTAGATAAACGTGCGGGTTAAAAGCGTCCGTAAATAAAAGATAAAAAGATACAAAACAATTCAAAAATTAAAATAAATCAAAATAAGCCGTGGCAGCTAAGAGATGACCAGTCCCTGATGGCGCCCGTTCACGAACATGACGCATGGATCAGCACCATTCAGCTCAACCATTTTGAAGGGAACTTAATGATCCAACACACACGCCACCACATTCAAGTGAGCATGATATACTCTCAGCCTCCAGGGCACATTCAAGTCAATGAAAGACGTACCTAATAAATGGTAGCTTTAAAGTACTTAGGTAAGTAGGTACATAGTGCTCACACACATGTGCTTTTCAGTTATACAATACTAGGAGATTGAATTTATACAATGTAAAGATAGTTTTTACAATCTTCAGCAGCTCCAACAATATTTTCGTATGCTAATCAATTAGTTATTGCGCCCTGTGGAGCTGGACCAGCGCTGAGCCAAGCATTTTTGTCAGTGATGTAATCCCCCAATTATTCTGTATAGCTACATACTGCGACGCTGACGTCCGCGTACTATGTTGCTACGCGTACTCGACCGAGCGTACGCGTCCGACATCAGCGTAAGAGGAATTCAGGCCTCCTACTTAGTTATTTAGTAGGTACATTTAATAATTTAACTACACTATCTATATCTACCTAGACACTGTAAAATGTATCAACTAAAAAATACCTACCTACTAAGTTGGTATGGATGGTTTTCTAAGACTGCGTTTGCCTCCACATAGCGTCCGCAATTTACTGTCGTCACTGAAAAGTTAAAAGTAAGTATTATGAAAGCAAGTTGGTATGTTTCCCTGAAGAGCGTTTTTTCACACCGTAATGTGAAACTCCGGTGCCGTCAATATTATTTCCATCACGGCCGTCACTACGGGCGTTTACATCCAAACTTAGTACCTTATTATGTAACATCCAACTCCCATTTTCACACCTCTCTCTCTCTCTCTCACCCCTATAATTTCTCCTCTCTCCCTAACTCACTGCATATCTACCTACAATTTTCCCCTCTCATACATTTGACAGATTCTATTGACAAGCACACCGTACATAAGTACTCACATCGTCAAGCGAGATGCTGGCTCCTGATTGGTCGATCTCGCGAGGGGCGTGGCTCGAGATCGCAGCATCCACTCCCCTCTACCGAGCGAGAATGACATAAGTATATTATGTACAGTTGAGATTACAGACTTATCTTGTGTTATTTATTACATTAGTAAATGGGTATTTTTGATAGAAAGAGGAAAAACTAATGGGTTATTGAGGAAAAGATAATTGGAATAAGTGAACTGGTAATACCTAAGTACCTAAGATTATCTTAAGAAGTTATAAAGATAAAAAAAATAAAAATAAAAATATTTGGGTTGGATATTATGTGGATTTTGATTTTTGTGATACCTACTAGATTGTTGACAATATTTTAATGATATTTTGATTGATTTATGCGCTTAAGGGTCGCGAACTCGCGACTCGTAGGTTCGACCCCCAATAAAACAAAACATCTAACTCTGTAGTGTAAAGGATCTCTGAAGATCATATCAGTTCCAGGTGTGGGCTATTTTTGTACAAATCAGAACTCTGTGTGAACGCAACCGATATTTTTATTTTTTATGTTAGTTTTTCCAATAAGAAATTGGAACACAGAAGTCCAGTATTACCTACTACTGTTAATCTTACGAAAACTGTACTGCTGACTGTCCGTTAGTAATTTGATATACCTACCTATGGCAAGAGGATTTTTTTTCCCAATAGGGTCTTTCTCCTGTAGGGCAAAGTTATTTAAGTATATGTATCTTATTGGAATAATACGTGCTATCTACCTGTACCAGGGAGATCTGTAGGTACTATCTGATGCAGGGTACCAATTTGTAAAAATACTTACATATAGGCATACCTTTTAGTAGGTAGATAGATTCCTAAACACATTTAAATACTTGCATAGGTATACACAGTGATTTTTTATTCCCTGTTATCCTTCAAGGTCGTGAAATTATAGGTAAATCATGAATAAGAGCAACTTTCATTAAGAGACCAACTCTGAAATATAGAAAAAAATATCAGCTGCTTCATACAAAAATGCAATGAAAAATGTAAGAAACTTTTTTTTTTTGCTATTTCGTAGTTGGTAAAACGGTGAATTAAAAATCTTGGCCAAATTCATCTAATTAAGCAATTATCTTTCAAGGTACGTAAATAAGAGTTACGTACCTTGAAATTACATTTACTTCTTCTTTTATTTTACGGTACCCTAGGCTAAAGGTGGAAACTGGAAGGGATATCCGAGGTCTTAATAAAATTGACAAAAACACAAAAACCACTCCTTCCGAACGCAAGATTTATTCTTCATTTTTAGAATTGGAAAGAGCTTGCCGTTATATGTTTCCCTTCTTGAATGTCTCACTGGTGGTTGTGGAGGCTCTTTAAATGCACCCAAAAAAACCTAGAATTTCTGTCATGCAGAGGTACAAAACGTCTTATTAAACGTCTTATTTCCGGCCAGCTCGTGGCCAAATTTTATGCGTATTTATATTATTTATGTTCTTAACAAGGGAAAGTGTCCCGACAGATGCGCAACTCTCTCCCAATTACTTATTGTGTGGCCGGTCTGTCGGCCGCCATTAATTCTACTTGTTAATTTTGGCAATAATTGTAGGATTCAACTTATATGTCGTCTTTATTAGGTATGTTGATACTGTACTTCCCGTCACTTGTCCCTAAGGCTGCCATCAGACGGACTGCATTCTTGCAGTTTGAATGCAGTTTAGTACGTCTGCAATACTTGTAATGTACTGGGAACTGCATTCAAACTGCAAATTTGCAGTTGAAGTGCAGTTGAAATGCAGTCCGTCTGATGGCAGCCTAAAGGTTCATTAGAAAACCAGCGTCAGACAGTATCTGCCTGGCATTAATGCTGAAATGCACCTTGCGGCTGCACTAAAAAGGTTAATTTCTATGTTTTAACAATAGGTAATAGTGGCATCAGCAGCACACACTATTACCTATTATTAACATTATTTTTCACTTTTTATTTTGTTATTTGTATTTTGTGTTTCAGGAACTCTTTTAAAATGTCTTGTATCGTTTTTTAATTACGGTCGCTAAGTATATTAATAGATTAATAGCGCTCCGCGGATTCACCCGCATATGTCTCGATCCCGTGGGAATATCAGGATAAAAAGTATCCTATGTGTTAATCCAGGTGTGTGCCAAATTTCATCCAAATCGGTTCAGTAGTTTTTGCGTGAAAGAGTGACAAACATCTATCCATCCATCAATACTTACTTACAAACTTTCGCGTTTATAATATTAGTGAAGTGAAGTGATGATGAAGTGATGATGAAGTGATGATGATGATCCTATCTACTCGTACCTACGCAATGACGCATTTAAAAACTTCTTCAAATTAGTAGCAAGAAAACTCGCAGACTAAATAAGTACCTACACCAAACAGTTTTGATTTTGATCATCGACAGTAGGTAACTAATTCATAAAACCGCCGCCTAAGATCTGGCTATTAGAGTCCGACCGAATTTCGTTTTCGGCTATCGGCGATTTTCTGCCGAAATAACCGTTATCGGCTGAAAAAAAGCCTTTTCAATTGGACTCTACAGATCACTGATCACCAATAGATGCTCATAATCGGATATGACCAGCCATCCTAAGTTCACCTTACCACTAGAGAATAGAGATATGTTCTGGCTTTAAACCTCTCCAATTTGTTAATCCCTGCTTACTTAGTAACGCTTTAAGATGTAACAATGAGAAGTGTCGATAGTCTATGGTGCTCGTCGATCGAAGTAATACAATCGACTACTTTTTACCGCTCCGTAGCTCGTGCCGACACCGACTGGCTTCCGGTACTGGGGATAACACAAGTGTTTATAGAGGTTTTATTAATTATACAATGAAAAACTGTATAAAATGCTTGATACATTTATGTTTTCTGTTTTTGCATTGGTTTGTAATACGAAACCAGTGGTAAGAATGATTAACCTCGAATTTGGGTTAAGAGGTATGGATCGTGTCATGGAGGCTTTGTATGCAATATCTTTTGAAGGATTAATGTTCTACCATATCGATGTGAATGCGGCCATCCTAATGGTCGGTCCGTAATCAATCAGACAAACTTGGGAATTTGGAAAAATGCTGCAAAAGTCGTGAATATATTTTATTTTAAAGGCTCATTTTTGTTGAAGTGTAGTGGGTTCCGTATCCCGCTAGTATCCTTCCTACTGAATATCCTGATGCTAATGAATAAAACAATGATGAAAGTTAATGAAACTTCAACGTAATCTACACTAATAATATAAAGAGGAAAGATTTGTATTTTTGTGTGTATGTTTGTAATGAATAAACTCAAAAAATTAAATTAAAAATTTAAAAAAACCCCGACAAAAACAAAGCGTCTAAAAAGTAAAAAAATAATATCATAAAAGTTGTAGGTAATATTTTGATCCAAGCGTCGTCGTGTCGGGGGACGGCTAATGCAAACGCCAACACACACTAGGCATAATGAATGTATGCTGTTGTAGAAAGGATAGCTGCTGTTAACTTCCTATTTTCATTAGCCGTCCCCCGACACGACGACGCTTGGATCAAAATATTACCTACAACTTTTATGATATAATTTTTTTACTTTTTAGACGCTTTGTTTTTGTCGGGGGTTTTTTAAATTTTTAATTTAATTTTATTTCCAGCTTTTTAAATTTTATATTATATCACTAGTAGAAACGCTACGATCAAGACGCAGCTCGCCGAAATCTGCGTAGCTGTACGTTTTTTGCCACAGTGAAGCTTGTTACCTACTAATTCACTCTCATTCATCTTTCCTACTCCATCATCAGACTTTGATCACCATCTATCTGTAACCCATTTGTTGAGACCTTTCCAATGAGTACAAACACGATACCTCTGCTCTAAGTTCTTGAGGGAGTTGGGTATCCTGCAAATTCCAGGTGATGCTGCAGCATCAGCTCAAGGTTACTACATATATTCTTTTCATATCATTGAAATAAGAGAATTCTAAATTTCCAATCGATTAGACCTGTGGAAGATCACATCCATTCATCAACTAGAAAAGAGCTGATAATTTTCAAACGGCTGAACCGATTTTCTTGAATCATAGCTAAGAACACTCTCGATTAAGTCACCTTTTAAACAAAACCAAAAAAATCAAAATCGGTTCAGCCGTTTGGCAGCTACGATGGCACAGACAGACACACAGATACACACGTTAAACTTATAACACCCCTCTTTTTCCGTCAGGGGTTAATTTTTTACTTTTTAGACGCTTTGTTTTTGTCGGGGGTTTTTTAAATTTTTAATTTAATTTTATTTCCAGCTTTTTAAATTTTATATTATATCACTAGTAGAAACGCTACGATCAAGACGCAGCTCGCCGAAATCTGCATAGCTGTACGTTTTTTGCCACAGTGAAGCTTGTTACCTACTAATTCACTCTCATTCATCTTTCCTACTCCATCATCAGACTTTGATCACCATCTATCTGTAACCTATTTGTTGAGACCTTTCCAATGAGTACAAACACGATACCTCTGCTGTAAGTTCTTGAGGGAGTTGGGTATCCTGCAAATTCCAGGTGATGCTGCAGCATCAGCTCAAGGTTACTACATATATTCTTTTCATATCATTGAAATAAGAGAATTCTAAATTTCCAATCGATTAGACCTGTGGAAGATGCTCACATCCATTCATCAACTAGAAAAGAGCTGATAATTTTCAAACGGCTGAACCGATTTTCTTGAATCATAGCTAAGAACACTCTCGATTAAGTCACCTTTCAAACAAAACCAAAAATATCAAAATCGGTTCAGCCGTTTGGCAGCTACGATGGCGCAGACAGACACACAGATACACAGATACACAGATACACACGTTAAACTTATAACACCCCTCTTTTTCCGTCGGGGGTTAAAAACTTATAACACCCCTCTTTTTCCGTCGGGGGTTAAAAACTACTGCGCTGATTTCAAAAATTCTTTCACCATTAGAAAGCTACATTCACCCAGAGTAACATAGGCTATAATTTATAAAGATTACACGCGGGCGAAGCCGCTGGCGGCAGCTAGTAATTAAATATGCATGAAAATCTACAAGCTATCCGCCGCGCCGCCGTTGAAAAAAAAGCTCTTATTTTTGAAACACTTCAGTGCTCGCCTGTACACCCTTTGTCAGCATCTGTCGCCAGAGTTTTTGTGTGGTTCCGTTAATTTCTCCAGTTTTTTGTAGCATCACATTGTTCTCTCCATGCTGACGGACGGACGGATGGACAGACAGACAGACGAACTGTGGCAGGCGTTAGATGCGGTCAAACGATGACCTGTCATAGAAATAGGTTTGAAAATAGAACTTTGAGTCACATATCTGTCTAGACGACGCTGTGTTCGACGTTATTTTGTTTTCATAAAATCAAAATGGCTGAATTTAAATGTCAATATTGTAAATGTCTATTTAAAAATCTCACACACAAACTCCTATTAGAATTATGTAAGGTGTCCCCCAATTAATTATTCATTGATTAATAACCCGCGACCTTTGTATAATGCTGGCTCTTTTTAGCAGAATCCATACTAATAATATAAATTCGAAAGTAACTCTGTCTGTCTGTCTGTCTGTAGGTATGTTACCTTTTCACGCCTAAAACCAGTGAACGGATTTCGATAAAATTTGGCAAGGAGATAGATGACATCCCGGGGAGGACATAGGCTACTTTTATCGACATACCACGCGGGCGAAGCCGCGGGCGGAAGCTAGTCAATAAATAAATAAACGCAGACTGTCAGACAAATAAACTTTTTATTAATCTTTACGAGGTATTAAACACCTGTCAAAAGCGTCAGGGCTAACGCTACTAAAGAAGGATTATGGAAATAGGGTACCATCCTTGTAATCAACTAGAACCTGCATCTAATCTTACAATTGGAATAAAAAGTAAAATAAATATAACCATAGATCCTAGGGAAACGCAACTGGCCATAACCTCACTTTTTCTCTATGGCACGGGCCAACAGGATATCGACTATTTGAGATACTTTTTGTTACTTCCTACAATTAATTTATAAATGTTCTTTTAGTTAGAAACAGGATCTAGTTAATGTTTTGTTCGTTTTTTAAAGTTGAATAATAAAAGAACATCTCACTTCCCAGTTTAGGGGTAGGTAAAGTCTTGCATACTTTTCAGGATTTAGCCGTTCTTATGATAGAAAACGTCGACCATTTTCGGCAAGATTCAGTTTATTTTGTATATGAATAGCCATTGAGATAGGTAATATCAAAGCAGCCTATATGAAACACACTGGTGCCACGTTTCCTCAACAGTTTCTTCCGAGAGTAGGAATCAGAAAATATCAAAATTGAAAAATTATTTTACAAAATCAGTCCTCAATAGTCGAAAATACATTTAAAAAATTACATACCTAAAGACGAACATACCCTCCTCCTATTATAAGTCGATAAAAAAATCAAAATCAGTATTTTATTGTTAAATGGTCCATCCATATGGCCATAGGCCCATAGCGCTTGATCAAACCAGAGTCATGGAGTTCATACACATAAATATAAGTAGGAACAAGACGATAGGTACTACAGAGGTTGGAATGTCCTTATTTTCCTATTTCTCAGTTGCCTAGCAGGTAGCAGCTGACTTCTCCGCTATCCACTATCACAGAATACCAGCTATCTAAGACTAGTTAATATCGCTTATCGTTGACATAACAGCGGTAAGCGGTAACGTAAAGGTGGAGAGTGACGCACGCGCTCGAGATGTAATGTTGTAATTATAAAGACTGCGCGGTCAATGTCGCGGTGAGTCACAGCTGTGTAAGTTGTGAGAGGTAGCGGGTGAGATCCTTTGTTAATTACTGTACTGGGTGTTTGTCCAGTTTCTTCATCAAAAGTAACAGCCAAAGTAACAGTCAGTTCTTTTGCACTGTTGTATTTTCAATCCTTGGCGCTGAGGCGAGTGTTGCTGTTGACTTTTGAAGAGGCCGTTTATCTGCAACGACCGACACCTAAAAGGTAGAGTGCGTTTCATCATATAGTTCCCTTGCCGTAATGTTGGCTCCAGAGTTAATTTTTTTAAGCGGAACTATTAGGTTACGCCGCAGCTGCGTAGTGCATTCGTAGTGGTCGTACAACAGTGGAGCCAACATTACGGCATAGGAACTATTTGATGAAACGCACTCTAACGCTAAAAGATTATTTTGGTGCGTGGCCGAAATCGGAACTAAAGCCGCCATCTTGTTTTTATCTGTGACAGTTCACAAAACAATTGCACAAAATAAATGTTTCACATTACTTTATGTGGATCCCCGCTATCCTCTCATCCCGTGTCCAGTGCCGTGCAGCCTCACCGACACACAGACAGACAGACGCGAGATGCGCGCGCTGCCTGCGAAGCAGCTGACCAATGAGCGACCGCGACGCAGTAGTCTTGATACTTGCATATTTTACGAGGAGGTACCAACTGATTGGAGTGTTCCAAAATTTGTATTAAACAAATTAGTAAGTTGTCAATTTCAATAATTAAAATTATTTTTGTGTTCAAAAATTATATTTTAATTGAAGTGTTTCAAAGGACCAGCCATATAAATGGGAGTTGGACCAAGTGCTGCCCAGAATGGAAACACTGCAATATGTTTCTTGTGATATCCTACTAGTCTGTAATTTTCTGTTATTCATGGAACTTTCTCTCTCGCAATAAAATGTATCTTTTATGGAAATAAAGACAAGGAAGCATAGTACGGGGGTACTTCGTTCACAGCTCTTAAAAATATATTTCATATTTGCAACGTGTCAGATCTGTCAGTTATCATAGCCTCAAGAATTGTAGAACTGTGTCATTGGGTGGGGCATATGATTTTCGACGAGATGTTTCCATTGGTTTATATCCAAAGTGGACGAGATTTCACTGTGACGCTGAGATCATGATGAAGACTAAGGAACCGAGCCACTCTATTTCTGATAGATACCAGTAGGAATCTAGTAAGTAGCTGCTATGCTTCATAATATTTGTTTAAGAAATTCTTTATCCTCCAGTATTCCAAGTATCAAAACTCTTTCCTACTTCAACCAGCGCACGCGCCGCGGCAGATGTTCGCAGCATCTGTCGGCGCACACAGACGCGGCGCTCATCTCGTCGCACGCACACGTCCACAACAACCTGCTGCCCAGCTGATCGCTACCTGGCGGCTTTTTGTAGTTTTTTGTTGCGCTTGCGAAGGATTTGTTTGTCCAAATCGGGGAGTCAATGAATTTAATGAGGTTTTTTATGTTCTTATCAGACAATGAAGACAGTATTCTATAATATTTTAACGTAATTTTGTGGGGATCGTGACAAAAACATTCTTGTAAGAACCCTGAGGTATATGCAATGTGTAAGCGAAGATATCAGCATTCAAGGATTCATACATTCTTGCTTGTGTAATTACAAAAAAAAAAAACAACCGACGCAAAAAAAAACACTAAAAAGTGAAAAATTAGTTTAATTTCGGAAGTAAAACATACAGTCGAAATGAGAACCTCCTCCTTTTAGAATTCGGTTAAAAAAACTGTACTGAAAAATGTTACTATTATGTTAAAGATTTTTTAAATGATAGTTTCTAATCTATTTGTGTTATATTTTAATTTTGTTGTGCTTTTTTATTTTTCTCTTTCTTGATTTTGCTATATTTCAAGTGGCTATAATTTATTTTGTACGCCAATGGATGCAAAACATGTTGAAACTTACAGATTTTCACTTTTACATCCACATTTGCATTTATACGTATACCTAATGTTACACATGTTTACAAATAAATATATCTTTATCTTTATCTTTAAAAAGCTTCTCATGAATCCAAGCATTCTGTATCTGTAACAAAATTTGGTTTCGTTCGGTAGGTCGATACACTTGTTTAGAGAAGTCCAACACCCTATTAATTATCACACTTTCAGTTACAATCTGAATGATTTTGAAGGATAAGCGAATCCATTGCTACATAATTATGTTCGAAAAAGTCTTCTCTACAACGTAAATAATACAACAAAAATGTTATTGAATTGTCAAAATGAAAACCATTGCTGCTGTAAGTGTGTTACGAAAACTACACCTCAGTTTTTCATGACATGACAAATTGCATCAATAGTGTGGCATTTCGATATCCCCTGATAATGAATTCTACTGGATACCAGGATACCCACAGAACTGGCAAAGGGCTTATGCTGGTTGAGTCATCCTAAATTATGCAATACACCTTAGCCTTCCAACCCTTTATCGAAACCCAGCTTACAGATAATCATTAAGTTAAAATCGACGTTAAACATGTCAATGTTTTCGTTAATTTTACACCTGGAAGGCACCTGTTGTTTGTCAAAAACTACCGTACTCGTATTGACCCAGAGACCTAATTTGACTTAAATGTCTCCAAACTTACAATGTCCTTCATTTTTATTTTTATCAGTTAATTTTTAATATTATGTATTTTTAAAGGACGATGTTTAATTTTTATTGCATTTAATATGTATTTTTGATGCAGTAGATATTTTATTAAGTGTTTTTTTCGCGAATGAACGGAAATGGCAGTAAAGGCTAATAAGGTTTCATTAACAATAATGATATTATCATTTTTATTACTTACTAGCTGTGCCCCGCGGTTTCACCCGCATAAAGCCACGTGCAAATTGGCGCGATATCGCGGGCGCGACAGGCAGCGCAAGCGCCTGCGATATCGCGCCTGTTTCTTGGGAGCCTTAAGTCTCGATCCCGTGGGAATATCGGCATAAAAAATATACTATGTCCTTTTCCAGGTCATGGTCTACCCCTGTGCCAAATTTCATCCAAATCCGTTCAGCCGTTAAACAAACCAACCAACAAACAAAACTCACTTTCGCATTTATAATGTTAGTAGGGATAGGATATCGATTATCGATAGGTACGATATTATAATTGTTCGCGCTTCAGTAAAATGTTCTTTGTGATAGTAACAATTGCATGCAAGCTGTTGATTCCATGTCTGGAAACAAAGAATTATCGAGAGATGGATATCACGTTTTTCTGGATTAAGTTTTAGTTTCTTAGGAAATCGGTGAACGGTCACACATTAACGGCTTTCTGTTGCCCGTTTACAGGGCGTTTTTGACACCATAATGTTGAAATTTAAATAAAAATAAATATTAAATAAATATTATACGTTTAGCATTAAATTCAATACATTGTAATTTTTTGCATGTCATATGTCTGACTATGTATTAGGAACTTATTACTGACTTTAAGACCAACACTGTACCAATACTTATTGCTTAATAAATGATTATGATTATGATTATGATCATTAAGGTGTCAAAAACGGTCTGTATACTGGTGAAAATGACAGATTTTTATGAGGGCCGTTATAATATGTCGGAACCGCTTCTAAGGAAACCAAAGCTTTAGCATTAGGTACCTAATCCAGGTCTTGCCAAAAAATATCTGGTTTAAAAAAACCAAAGGGCGAAAAATACTATCGTTTTAAATACTTATTTATACGAATTGCTTACGAAGATTTTGTTACCATGTACCAGTACAAAGAACACTTTTCAAATTCATTGAGAAAAACTGTCAAAAATCAAAGTAGAAAGAAAAAAAAACACTATCGATATTGAAGTCCCAACACACAAAATCCAATAATCTCAATACGCGACTCCCTAGTTCCTAGTGTTGGGTCATCGCCCGGGAAATCCGTATGAGCGGCAGGTGGCGGCTCGGGGCACACGGCAGCTGTGGGATTTAACTGCCCATCACTATCTGCTTGTATCTAGCCGATGGGGGATCGCCCTTGGAGGCACGGCGGTTACAACCAGGAATCTTGTTCAAATGTCAAAGTTTATTGGACGATTTTTTTCCCATTGAAACGGAGGTTATGGATTGGTTCACAGGTGTTTTACTCGGATGACGATAGTGCCCAAAAATAGTATGCCTATTTTGGTTGCACCATCAATGCTTCGTCGTCCATAAATTATCATATTGTCAATTTTATTAAGTGTGTAAAGAGAATTGAAATAATATGGGAGACCTTTATCACAGCAGTAGGAAAAAATATTTTGATTAAAAAAAATACTTCCTAATTTTATGTAGGTTTCGACGAGAGCAGTAGTGGCCCAGTGGAAACAGCCCCGACTTACGGAGTTGTAGGTCATGGATATGATTCCCGGGAGGGGCAAAGTGGTATTGGGTTTTTCCAACTAGAATTGCTCAGTATCAGTCCGGAGTCTGGATTTATGCCCGGTTTAATGGCAATAGGCTCGCCCCTTTTTACATGGGACTTAAAAATAACTGGCGAAATGTGGGTGCTCTAATAGGTACACCTCTGCCTAACCGTTAGGAGAATACAGGCGTGATGTATGTTATGTATTAACAATAACATACATAAAGTCTGCCAAACTACATGACATTCAAAACATAATACTTACCTACATTGTTATGATACACCATTGAGGAATAAAATAAAATAAAATAAACAGTGAAATAAGAAGAAAGAAATAGGTCATGGTAATCATTGTCTATGAGTACTTCCTTATCCACAGAGCGAGAGCAAAGTTCTCAAGTTGACGCAATCCATGCATTTGAGCTCTGACGGCTATATGTGACTACGACTTTATGTACAGAACAAAAATTATTATTTTGCATTCCATTCAAGAAGTTCCTACATTAAGCTCTAAGGATAAGGATAAGGCTCTAAGGATAAGGATAAGCTTCTTGTCACAGTCATGACGTGAAGCAAAAAAAAAAAAAAAAGCTCTTAAGGATTTTGTATGAAATATGAAAGGAGCGGCGCAACGCCCGCGCCGTACCGTCGCCACGCCCTCGCCTCTTGTGTATGTCCCGTGCCTAAGGCAACTCAAACTTACTCTACCTATAAGTCAAATAAAGGAATGACGAAGCAGAAAGTCTTCACGATCACCGCACACCTACGTTACGTAGTTCCATTCAACCTCACCAACGCAAACTACTTTTCATAACAACTCCAATCATACGATGACCTGTAAACCACAACAAATTAATTACTAAATTCGTATTGAAGTGCGTACGCGCATGACTCAGAGTCTGCGAAGGGGAGATTAATACAAAAATATTCAAAACATTCCGACCGCTGTGACAGACAGACGTGTGACTCACGAGTACGTTGAATCATTTTATTGTCTGCAGTTTATGTTTAATTACAATGTACAAACTATTATGTGTGTAAAAAAATGGCAAATTGATTGTAGTTTTTTCATCTTTTATGAATTGACTGTTTCTATTGATGGATCTCTTTATCTGCGTTCTTCTTTACCTAACGATTAAATACATACTCATATAGGCCAGTCATACTGTTTCTTTGGGTGTCCTTTTAGCAGACTGAGCGTGTAAGGAATTATAGTTAGTAGATAATGCAGTTAAGAAAGAGCAGTGGTGGCCCAGTGGTAACGGCCACGACTTACGAGTTGTAGGTCGTAGGTTCGAACCGTGACAGGCGCTTTACTTTGTGTAAATTATTTCAACGCCACTGCTCTCAAAACGGTGAAGGAAAACATCGTGAGGAAACCGGCATGTCCTAGAACCAAAAATTCAAAGACATGCGACATCTACCAACCCGCACTGGGCCCGCGAGGTGGATTACGGCCCACTCCCTTTCACAGAGAGGAGGCCTGTGTCCCAGCAGTGGGAACATTATAGGCTGATTATGCAGTTTAGAAGCCTATCTACTGTCCTGCACGGGGCTCACCACTACTACGGGGTTCATTGTCTCGTTACTTTTATGCGGTGGCCAATGTAGATTCTGGCTTTCAGGAGTTATTTGTGCCTGTCCCATTAAAAAAATTGGGTATTGGTATGTATGTGGCGGTATCTACACCGCCACATGCGAACTACGCATCGAAGACCTGACGTCACACAAAAATCCTGATGGCACAAAAATCCTGTTAGAGTTTACCGTGCAGTGGACATATACAAGAATCCAATATCAATCATTGGGCAGTTGCCCGCCAGATACGAGTACAACACCCGGACGATCCTCCCTTTTCTATGGTGGATGAGTGAACTTTACACCCTGTTCCTCATACTCCTAAAGGTACGCTGATATCAGAAATATCAGACGAGGTCAGAAAAATCCCTGTTAGTTATTATGCTAATCACTCAATGAAAAATCAATCAACTAAGGCGTGCTATCGATTGAAAATTCAAATCGCCTCACAATAAAAAGTCTCAGCATGTATAATATTCGCGTATCGATTTCAATAAAAACTAGAGGTTTAGTATGAAAAAACGTGAGACAATGGTGATTGAATCTTATTAGATTCTTATTGATCCATGACAGCGATCAGAGCCGAAGAATGTTATAGATTTGCATTGGGCATCACATCCAATGCAAGGCATATTATTAAATGCAAACTGTATAAGATGCCTTGAGAGTTTTAATTTCTTGTTCAGTTTTTTTTTATTTGCCCTCAGTCAGCCCAATATTTTCACTACAGCATGAGCTAATGAAATATTCTTCTTTTGGCACGAACTAGCACTGTTCGTGCCAAAAGAAGAATATTTAGAATAATCAGTTAGGTAGATATGCTGGAAGGCTTGTGGCTAAGTAACAACAGCCGCACAGGTCGATCGATCAGTGGGCCTAAAACAGCCACTTTGACAGAATCATAATAGGAAAATATTATGAATCATCGTAAAATGTCACAAACTGACAATTCATAATATGGTCTGCGTGCGATTCATATTACGAAATAATTCATCTATTTGACAGTTTTCTATGGAGATAATGGTGAATCATCACCACCATGACCATTTTACGAATCTCCATACCATCAGGTATGGAGATTCGTAAAATGGTCATGGTGGATTCGTAAAATGGTATGGAGATTCGTAAAATGGTCCACACATTATGAATTGTAATGTTTTTGTGTCAAATTAGAGGTTTTCATTGTGAATGTCAGCTGGAAATTCAGGAAATGAACTGCTTTTAGAGGAATTGCTAATGTGGCCGTTTTAGGCCCCCTGGTTAAGCTACGCTTCCCCGTGCGTGACTTAGCATACCCTGGCGTACCGTGCCTCGGAAAACACGTTAAGCCGTTGCTTGCTCCCGGCTGTCATTTGTAGATCTTTGACAGTCGTTACGGGTCGTCAGAAGCCCAAAAGTCTAACAACTGGTCTTACCAAGGGGTATCGTATTACCCAGGTACTGGATGTGGAGGTTAGTTAGGCAGTCACTCTATGTAGAATACTGGTATTCAGCTGCATCCGGTTAGACTGGAAGCCGACCTCAACATAGTTGGGAAAAGGCTAGGCAGATGATGAGGAATACTAGAAGGAAGTAATTTGCTGTGGCTTACCAATAAATCTTTATATCTAAAATCGATTAGCGACTATTGTAGGAACTATACTAGCTATTAAGTATATAGATTAAATGATGCGCATGGTTAGGTTCAAAAGAAGCACTTCTGTCAAACTTGACTACGTATTCTTTGTCACAATTTAATAGTAAATAAAATATAAAAGAATGGCGTCATCCTATCAAAGGCACAACACCAAATTATAATCGATTTAAGTTAGTCGATTATACGAGTGTTTAACTCACATAATCGACTAACTTATCGATTATTTTACCGATTATACCATAAAACATTCAATAAAAAGTCCGAGACTCCGAGACACCGAGAATCGAGACAATACAATCTCATTTGAATCTCATAAGTGAACGCAAGGTGCTTGCGCACGCGTCGCACCTGCGTCGTGTCAATGCACCTCGTTACATCGAGAGATTGATATTATAAGGATTATTTCATTGAAGCAGGTTTTTTAAAGGTATTTTTTGTTAATTACATATACTGGATATTGCGTAAAGGTTCATTGATGGAAAGCTGTATCTACCTGACTGAATGGCGTAACCACATCCATTGCATTGTATGTTTGGATGATTCGTCTTCTTGGTGACTAGATTCTCTCTAACTGAAGATCATTGCAATATTGTTGATTTGTCGAATTAAATCTATTGCAAATTTTTCAGGACTTTTATTTAATAAACTATGTCATACTGTTATCGTCACACACCTATAAGTAGAGGTGCATTTACAGACAAAAATAGTACTTAGAAGGACATTGCTAATACGAGTGTGTTACGTAATTAGGCAGCTGGATTAAATAAATGACCCAATGAGGTAAGCAAGCTTCGTGATAATCAAACGATCCTTCTTTGTAAGAAAGAGGTCTTACCTACAGTAAAAGAGTGTGTATGAAGGTTCTTGCCCGTTCTTCTCCATAGGAACCTACTACGCTTTGGAATGGGCAACTAGCTTTATCTTTCTGACCGACTCCTTGTCAGTTCAAAATTTCCTATATTTAATTTGGTTTAATTGAAATAAATGCTTTGAATTTGAGTTGAATGTATCACTTTTTCAAAGTGAAGTACAGAACCGGTCGAAGTGGCGGTGCTTGTGAGCGGCTTTTGTCCAGCAGCAGAAGTCCTTCAGCTGAAAATGAAAAAAAAAAAAGTGTCTTTCTGGCAGATATTTTGAGAGAGCTGCCTATTTCATAGATTCTAGTTCACGCTCAAAGTTACTGTAACTCCTATACTTAGTTACATCAGTACAAATTCATGAAATCCAAACCACTACTTTCAGTACCATTGCTTAAGAAATACACAAATGAGATGTCACAGTATGATAGTCATATATAGGTATTCAGGTGATCTGTGATGCGTTACAGATTGGCACCCAGTGTGGCGACAAATTGCTATGCTAACTGTCAGAGGGTGCAGCTTGGTAGGCGAGCTGTGCATCTCACTTAACACGGGCAGTCTCGGGGAAAACTACGGTGGACACAGCTTTCGATATTGTAACTGTTTCGAGGTATTTGCGACAAATATGTTGGACCATGTATTTGTACATGGTCTAACAGAGTGACAATAATGACTCGGTCATTATTGTCACTCTGTTAGACCATGAACGTGCAATTTGTTTGAGGGGGACGCGCTAGGGTGGCCCGCGAAATTCAAATTTGCTTACGTTTTTTGCAATTTGCAGGTCAGTATCAGGTAGTGTGTTGATCTAAATATTATTAGCGCTCGTAACAAATATGGATTTACAGAATTATAAACATTAAAATAAGCAATACAACTCTCTAAGCTCATGTAAGTGTATTGAATGACTATTTCATGTCAAAAAGTCAAATAATTTATTTCAAATAGGCACATACAAGGCACTTTTGAACGTCAAAAAAAACAAAGAAATAGAACTGATTCTAGTTGCCTGATGAAATCATGACATTTGGCACTTTCATGAACTTAGAGAGTTGTATTGCTGATTCTAAAGTTTATACTTCTGTAAATCCATATTTGTTACGAGCGCTAATAATATTTAGATCAACATACAACCTGATACTGACCTGCAAATTGCAAAAAACGTAAGAAAAATTGAATTTCGCGGCATACCCTAGCGCATCAACCTTCATGCTGTGCGTTAGTCCCCACGTGGAAATGTCACAGATAATAATATGTGAGATGGATTGCATTTGATATGATTGGCGATCGCATTATCTACAAGTTCGATTGTGATTTATTTTTTAAATAATAACCGTGGAGTTTCTTTACGGCTCTTCTTCATATGTAGTGACCAATTGGAACCGTGCACCTAGTTTCTGACGTTTGACGTTTCATACGCCCATGTAGGTTTATGTGAAATTAATTATTTTATTTTGAGTTTGTTACCGACTTCCAAAGAAATAAGAGGTTTAGAAATCTATTTATTCGTTTCGAAAAAGTCCACTGTTGGTGCATAAAAAGACATGGGCAAAGGCAACCGGCAGCTTATCTTGGCAAAAAGAAACAATAAAACAGAGCCAAGAAAAAAAAAGCAAAGGAATAATGGCAATAGCTTTCAATCAGAAGCATGTCTTGTAACTCATTTGTATTGGCTCATTAGCCAAGAGGAAGAAAAAAAAAAACGAATTTGTATCTATGAAGTTCAATTATACAAATGAGCTCTTTCGCTCTCTTTTTTCAAAGACGAGGCGTGGACACATAAAGGAAAAAAAAATGTGTAGCGGTAGCATCAATCTCATAAAAAAAGTCCAAATTATTGATAAAAGAAATGGTTTAACAATTCGACAGCCATTAGTAATAGTTTTTATTGAAAGTTTAGTCGATTGAAATCACAACTTCCGGCGTTTTGTCCAACATGCCATTTTAAATGCATTTAATGGAAATCCAATGTAAATGGCGGAATATAAGCCTTCCTTTTACCTGTTTTAAGGAAATTAAGATTTTTGTCAATTATTTATTTTTGTGTTTTTGAATTACGATTGAAATGCTTTTGCTAAGAGCCTATAACGTTTTTCAAAAACCTAGGTTAGATGAAAAATATAGTGAATGGTTACCGTGGTTGTTTATTTAAGTAATTAGGTTAATTGAGGGCAATTATAAAATGTATTAATATTTTTTTAGACAGTCATGCACCTCATAATTTTAATCAATAGGTAGACCTGGGGAAAATACATAGGTAGCTGTGGAATTTTAAAAGAGTAGGTACCTACTTAGTACACCTACATGTTTTTACGCCTAACAAGACTTCCTTAGTTAGTAAAGAGGAATATTAGTTTGTTTGAATAAATACAAAATTAATAACAACCTATTTTCCATAATCTACATACACGAAGATGTAATCAAAACATCGAAAACATGCAACGAACATTAATTAGCTTAGCATAAATCAACCGTTACCTTTTTTTCTCACAAAAAAAAGGAATTATGTAAATAACACATTTTAAATACGTCCTAATAAGACTATTTAGTAACGGAACTCTGATTTTAAAATCACGACAACATCCAATTTTAAAAGACCTCTTTTTTATTACAAACCTCTTTGGACTGAAGTTCAACTTCTGTTAGTCCATTTTAAAAACCCTAATTTAGTCTCGATTAGTTTTTTAACCTGTGACATTTTGCGTTAATTTATCAGGAATCGTTCTTTTAGTTTCCGGTAGATGTCAATAGTTTAGCATGCATCTGTATAAAATACTCATTTGTTACTTTTAAAAAAATTAAAAACAGGATGTTCGTTAAGGAATTGAATAGGTAAATGGTGTTTTCAAAATCAGTTTGAATTCTAATTTCTGTTGATTGGAAGAAAAAAAGGAAATAAAGGACTAAATTGGACTAACTGAGGGCTTTGTAATTTATTTATCAGAGGTCACCAAATAAACAACCACGACAGAGCGCTGCGAACGATACAGTGAAGCACGCCAGAACTACACCTCCGCTCTATGCATAGACGCTCACACGCACACATTTACAATCAAACTACACCTCACTAAATGCACACATAATGTTTATGAAACCGGCCTCACGTCTCTGTTGACAGCACTCTGTCTTGATTTTTTATTTGGTCTGAGACAATCGAGTTATCGATTTTAATCCGGACGATTGTGGAAATCAAACAGATGTCATACTGATTACTCTATTAGCATCCATAAATGCCTTCTAAACTAAAACACAAATACAACATTAGTTTTTGACATAAATCGACAAAATGTATGGAACAGCTGATTTTTATTTCGCGATTTCAACGTTGGTCACATAGAAAAAGTTGTTCAAAATGATGAGTACAATGACCCCTTTTCGGGTTTAGCATAAAAAAAAACTAATGTTGTATATTTTGACAGATCTTTCTATACAAAGAGAATGACTCAAGAGTTAAATCAGTCTTTACTGGGGGGCCTACCACCACCGCTTACAGCATTATTATTTTAATCTTACTTCGTGGGGGAAAGAGATGGAGCTATACGTCCTGTAGAGATTCATCTCTTTCCTACACTGAAGTAATTTAATTTAATAATTAGGCCCCCTGAGAACGTAGGTGTAAACTGTGTAAAGGAACTTGGTACACCGCAGCTTCCCGATTCACATCCGATGTGATTAGTGAGATCGGACAGATTCGCTTGGAATTTTTTGGTTTTAATATTGTATGTTATCATTACATTGTGTGAAATTCTAGTATCATAGGTTATTCATAATCGGCTTAGCTTTTTCTCGCCCATTTTGGTGTCAGTTCCAAGTCCGCATTATTTACTGATGTGGACTCTTAACATCAAACGTTGCGGCCGCGTTTAATAATTATGCGTTCTATGACCTCTATCAAATGTTCGCCTAGCCATGTTGGGGTCGGCTTCCAGTCTGACCGGATGCAGCAGAATACCAGTATTTTACATGGAACAACTGCATATCTAACCTCCACAACCCAGTAACTGGGTAATACAGTACCCCTTGGTAAGACTTCCGGGCTTATGACGACCCATAACAACTTGTTAAAGATGTACAAATGACAGCCGGGACCAACGGCTTAACGTGCTTTCCGAGACACGGAGGGGTCTTGGTGTAAAGATGGTCATCCACGGACCAACTGCGGCAAGCGTAGCTTAACCTGATCGAGCGACCCGTGCGGCTATTATTAGTAAGCCCCTCGTTCTTTGACCACTATCTCAGCTATTTAGCGAAGATTAGTTTAATGGAATGAATTGGTTTGAAGAAATCGATACATTTTGGGATTAGACCGGCTGTGGTTTGACTTGGGTTTCTATCATATAATTCGTCAACCTCACAGACCGACTGTGCCATACTTTTACCAACATAGAGTTTCCTAATCAGCTACAAAATTCCTCCTTTAATTACCTTCACTAAGAAGATTCCAGGTCCCTCGTAAGCCTACTCACACATACTCACCCTGCGAGTGGAAGTCGTGTAGGGCTTCCGACTCGAGTTACCTTCCGACCGGCCGGACATGCGGCACATCCTATACCGGTGGACTTCGTTTTGTTATCGAATTGTGTGGACTACGTGTAGCTTGTTGGTGGGATATTTGCGGTGAGGGAAGTTGACGGAATTGTTTGTTTAGGGTTTTGATCGATTTGTTGTGAGTAAGGGTTTTTAGAGGGAAAGGTGCGATTGCTGTTTTAGAATTTTGTTTTGATTTTGCAGTAAATATTTATTTTGTTTTTCGAGATGCTTTGCTTGTTTTGTCAAACAAAATTGGTTTCATTGAGCAAATTGGCTAAACAGACACACAAACTTGAGACTTAAATATAACAGCTTCATCATCTGCCTAGCCTTTTCCCAAGTATGTTTGGGTCGGCTTCCAGTCTAACCGGATGCAGCTGAATACCAGTATTTTACAAGGAGCGACTGCCTATCTGACCTCCACAACCCAGTAACTGGACCATACGATACCCCTTGGTAAGACTGGTTGTCAGACTTTCGGGCTTCTGACGACCCGTAACGACTGTCAAAGGTCTACAAATGACAGCCGGGACTAACGGCTTAACATGCTTTCCGAGACACGGAGGAGTCTCGGTATGTAAAGATGGTCACCCATCCACGGACCAACCCAGAGCTCCAAAATATAACAAAATATAAGAGCCTAGAAGTGATTAAAATATAATAGACGACTAGACGTATTCCTCAAGAGTCATAAACCACCCTTTAAGAAATCGACACGTGTTTCACCTCTCAACGAGGCATCCTCAGGATGACGATTGACCTGTCGCGAACCCGAATACGACATGTTGCCACGCCGATTGATTGATTTGTGGATTTCCGCAAAGTCACACCTGAATCCATTAATTAACTACAAGTGAGTAAGACTTATATGTATAGGGAAAATAATAAATGACGCCATTTTAATAATCTTTCGTCGATGTAGAAACCTTAATGAAGTCATTTGAAATAGGTATCCATCAATGCTCGTTCTCTGTAAGTATAGTTATGTATGGAGTTCTCCCGGTGATCCCTCTGCCCTCTAGCTAGCTCAGCTCAATTGAGGGATTCTCACCGGTCAACATTGGTAGGTTGATGGTAAAACAATGAAAGCAGACTAAAGATAATTGTTTATTGCAAGTTAGTAGAACACTATGGCACTTTAGTAAATTATAAAATTATTTCTATTATATTATATATTAGGTCCCCACCTATGAAATCAGCGTTTTGTATGGGGAATTTTAAAGAAGTTACATTTTTCTTAATTTATATAACAACCATGATGATGAAATGTTATAAAACTTTTATGCACTAATGTTTAAAATCTAAGATAACGTATGCCACTTAGATCAAGCGACAAAAATAAATTTTGACTAAGTTAAAAAAAAATAGTTGTCATTTCTGCTAACAAAATGAGGAGTCATTTTTAAGGTATTTTTTATGTTTAGAAAACTATATGTAATAAGGTTTTTTTAACTATTGGTAGCTGTCTATGATGGTCATTATTCGATATAATACCAAGGAATTGATGAATATTTTAAATCATAGAAGTGACGAGGTTCTCTATTAGTAAGAAAAACACGCCAATTTCATAGGTGGGGGGACTCAATATATTGATACACGGCACTTTAAAAGATTATAGCAGAAGATTGTAAAATTTTGTTTATATTACAGACAGCAACTAGCCTCAGGAAGTTCTAAAGATGAAGTGTGTCGTGTCGAGGACAAGACTGGAAAATGAGAGTGCATGGAAGTATGTGGCGTTCTGAATTTGAATTGAAAATCGAATGATGTGGCCTGTCATAAAAAGATTGCAGCAATAAGTGATCGGATGAGTAAGGAAGGGAGGACTTCGTCACAAAGTAATGACAAAATGCCTTGTAATGGGGCTATTACAGAAAATACCCCTTTTTTTATTATCACGATGGTATTCTTATTCTACTCGCCCTCTTAGACAACTGTCGTGACTCGTAAAGCTAAGTGCAATCCCCCTTCGCAGTTCGCACCTTAACTAAGGAACATAGGGTGTAAGCACCGATCGGCGGCAGATGTGCTCGCATCTGGACTGTCAGTGACCTAGCGTAGCTCGGTAAAATGCTTTCTTTTATAGGCTCATGATTTTTTTAATGATAAAATTGTGCAAAGTTTTTTTGCATATTTTTTTATTATTATTATAATTGAAATTAGTAGTCTTGTCATCTTGATACTTAATCTAACTCATAATTTTACTAGCAAGGTAAAAAAAACTTATAAGTAGGTATTCTTAAAATGGTGGAAGAAAAATTTACCATCGAGTGTTTTTAACAGAATGTTTTTTTCTTTTTCTTATTACATTTTTACTTTAAATAGTATGCTCAAAGAATTTAATCGATTAAAAGGTAAATTCTGCTATTATTTTATTTCGCAGTTTATATAATCATGCATCTGGTGAGGCAGAATGTCGGCGTGTCTAGTAACTAAATTACTTTCTTTAAAGCTGGCAACACTACAACAGGACTTTTTAATGGTAATTTATATCGCAGGCTTAAGGTTACCTTTAAGATTAAGATGCAGATAAAATGCTTCCTCTTGCCTTTTTAAAATGCTGTTTCATAAAAATATATTGTGTTTGTTGTCTTGTTCTTTTTTCTTTTTTTTAAAGATAAAAGTATTAGGTATTGTAGTGGGGGACTGAATTTATTCGTCTACTTTGTGGTGAAACATTTTTTTAATTTTTTGTTTATGGTTATTTATCGAGTTATGGGTGTGCAGTTTTATCTAAAGGTTAGTAGTGGTAGACGCATCTAGATTATCAATGGTCTAGCCTATAGGTTGGTCTAGAGTAAAATGCTTTCTTTACCTATTATGGGATCATAAACTTAATGATGTTTTTGTTAACATTTTCTAAGGTCAAGTGTAGCCTTTTCTCTTTTAACTACTACTTTCATATTCTTCGTGAAGGTTAAATGTTTATTGTCTAAGAGTTTTTTTTTTGTTCAGTATGTTTTTAAGATTATTAATTGTTTATCGTTATTTTTTGATAAATATTCTTTGGAAAGTAAAAATAAAAATTGGCCGTGCGGTGAACAAAAATAAAGGCAAAAAATGGAAAAAAATCGCCATTGTGAGATATTTTTTTTCTTTTTATAAACAGTACAATACTTATTGACATTATTTCATGTTATTTGCCCTAAAATTAGGTAATTTACCAACTTTATATTTCTACTGCAATATTGTAACACGTTTTTACGATCACATAAAGGCATGCTAACTATACAATGATATGTCATATGATATTATCTCTGTTTGATGCCGATGTAACATGATATTATTAGCATTGCGGTACTTTTAGTGTCAACAGTCTTTTAGTGTGACAAATATGCCATTCTGTTTAATGGTCAAGTTAAACAATATTTTATTAAGATATTCTATCCAGTAATGATTGTTATCATTATCTTGCTAATATTAATAGGTAACCGAATTTTATTTATTTATTTAAACTTTTCGCACTAAAAAAAGGTACAAAGGCGGACTTAATGCCTGAGGCATTCTCTACCAGTCAACCAAGGGTGGTGAAGAGATAAGATGGCAGGTGGTCTAATTGAGAGGAACAAAGAGAAAAAAAAAAAAAAAAAATATCGTATTGCATTATAGATAAAGCAGGTTTACAGTACATAAATAAGCTATAAACTTATGATACATATACTTACACATATATTTACTATAATAAATACTATAATATATATATAACATACAAATTCAAGGGTGAGAGGTGATGACATGACTCTACTCTATTTTAAATATATTTATATAATTATACATTTTCGTGTCTGTCTGTGTAACCACTTTGTTCTTCTAAACTACGCAACGGATTTTGATGAAGTTCTCAACATCATCTAAAGAATTTATTCCGTAAGGTTTATGTATAATAAATGACTATTTAAATATCTTAGTTAAGGATACTAAAGAAATCTTCATGTTTTGCCTAGTGTTTCCGAATTACTTAAGCTTTTTTTTTAATTGTTGGTAATGAAAAGATATTATTAGGATTTCTGAAAAAAAAATGGAGCGACTTAAAAAAAATAACAATTCATAAAAGTAACGAACAATTTTTTTATTTCTTATTCATTTTGTCCATTTCATACTTTCGTCATTTATCATACAAGAAATAATTACTACGTTCGCTTCCAATAAGAACATTGAATTACCAAAAAACAAGGTGTAACCCCCAATTGCGGTTACATGCGGCTACCACGACGATATTACGTAAGTTGTGATCGATCGCACCTGGGCGCCCACCTGCCGACAACACGTGCTCTCACCCTGCCCAAATTATCCGCGAAGATCACTTTATTGTTGGTCAAGTAAGGATTCCATTATTACTATTTATAATGAAAGATTTTGATATAAAATCATCATGACACAGTTTATTAAAATTAAAAGGAGCCAATAGTCTAAGGAATCTGTATATTCGAATGCCTCTTCAAATAAATATTAGGTTCCGTTTATTTTTGCTCCACATAAACTGTTTTTCATGTCATTATGAGCACAACGTAACCCAATGTCACTTTATGATCTTTTATCTACACCCATGCTATAAATCCTCTATAAAAGTTTCTGAAACAGTTAGCTTATTGCCAACATTAAAACATCCAGTGTCATAGTAACCTTAATATCATCCAAACGGGTGTTATAATGTTGTACTGAATTTCATAATGCAACTCATTTAAAAAAAAGAACACTTCACTAACAAAGCACCGTAATTTAAAAACAAAACACATTCGTTTTCGAAAAATTCTAATTCACGTCGTACCGCGCCATTTTTGTTCGATATTGGTATTGCAAAGAAACTTTTATAGAAGATTCATATCATGGGTGTAGAAAAAATCTTGTATGCAACTGTAAATATTTAGGTATTTAATACCCCTTATTATATAACAGTTGCATAAATAACTATTAAATGACAGTATCATAATAATATCACTTTATTGACCACAAATTGCTTCAAGCAATACAAACATAAATATCATCACAGTGCCTCCAAACACATTTACAAAAAAAAACCGTAATGACACTTACAAAATACACTCTTCAATTTGACATAAAAATGAAGACATAATTATAACTATTTAATTATCAGTCGGAAGCCGCCTTCAAAACGATCTCGATAAATGTCCTATAATTGAAATCGTTAGTTTTAAAACGACTTCAAACTCCACGGAGTATTAATAAGACAAGCTATAATAAGTACCTAATTTATGAAGTAGGTGTACTTTTGAACACATGCGTGCAGTACGTGTGCCTTATTTGGTACTCTCTAGTGTTATTACTGTCATTAATGTTGCGGTGTGATGAGAGAAAGGATACGTAAGTAATAATTTACTTTTATATTGTTTATGGCAGAATTATGTGTTGATAGCCCGTAGTGGTCAGGTTAATTGTTAGGTATTGTAATTCGTTAAGATTCCACCCGATGTCCCCTGTATGGTACAATGCGAATAATTTTCTTAAGACCAAACCTAAATGCTATTGAAAATGACTCACGAATCATATCTTGCACTGACTGGACAGGTCCACTCATATCAGTGTGGTTCTTTCCTCAAAAGACCATTTCAGCCACTAATCTACAATGTCCTAATGCCTGACCAAGATTATGTCTGGATTTTAAAAGAGACTTTGACCCATGAGTTTTTTTCGTCATTTCTTCTCAGGGGTAGTTAGACAGGAAATATCGACTCCATCTTGCTTATTTTTAAGTTTTTTTTTAATAAGACGTGTAAAAGTTATTCCGATACTCTATTTTCAAAATAAACAATTTCATTTAATTTCCTACAACGTCAATGGAAGCTGACCCCAACTAATTGGGAAAAGGCTAGGCAGATTGAATGATCAAATGAAATTCGCCCCTAGTTAACACATAATTTTTTTGGGCGAAACTACATTCTCAAACAAAAAAATAGAGTTTTTTCTTCACAAAAATATCATCGAGAGTTCATACCACCGTCCATTTCTTCTAGAATATCAAGCATCCCACACCTTGTCTTATCCATACTCCAAATGACCACACTTCTAAGGGTGTTATAAACCGCCGTAACGTACTTAAGGCATGTCGTAGCCAGTGACGTAATGACGCTAACCCGCTAACGTCTTGCATATGACGCGCAAATTGACGCGCCCTCCAAGGAACGCATCAATGAAAGGAAGGATGTTACAGTTTTAATTTCTAACGGTTAATGCAATGTGTGTTTTGAGAACCGGGAATACCGCGGAGCAAATTGAATTTGTTAATTAGCTCTAAGTTTTTTTTCTGAGATGTTGAAAGTAGTTTCGATGATGACATATTGCATTTGCGACGTCATCATGCTTTTCAAAGACACTTATTGTTTCCTTTATTATTTAGCAAACTCAAACTCAAACTCAAAGCATTTATTTCAAATAAACCAATTACAGGCACTTTTGAATTGTCAAAGGGTCGAGCATTATGCAGTGAATGCATCTGTGCTGAATTTATAGGTCAAAATTTTAATGCCTTGATTACACGTATTGAGGTACCACAAGGCAGGGCCAAGGGCCGAGACTCAAGACAGAGCAGCATGACCACAGTCAGTAGAAACGGGTTTTGTCGACGGAAGAAAAGACAAAATGACAGATAGTGATTGTTTATTTGTCATTTTGTCTATTCTTCCGTGGAGAGCACTGTATCCGTTGTGTTGGCACTGTCAGATGAAGTCATTTCAATGATGCTGTGATGATGTGATGAGTATGTAATGGCAATTATACGATTATTACGTCACTTGGAATATAATTTGTTACGAAAGAACCCTTGTAAATAATAAATATTATTTAATCAACGCTTTCTTATATTTTTTTAATGGAAAGTAGAAATAAACCACACCCATACAGTAAAACTAGTCAATAGGTATATTTTATTGTAATTGGCCATTATAGCTGTCTTAATGTTACACTGTTCAATGAAGATAATGTTGTCCTTTATAAAAGGCACTGCATTTAATTCGACTCGAGCGCAGAAACAAAGGGTCGCCGGAGAAAAGGTTGCGCCTGCGCAACAGGGTGCTGGCACCTGTTTTTGCGGTGTCTAGGAATTGTAGATTTTTCTTCTTAATGACTATGTTTTTTTACATTTCTCCTTTGTGTAAAAAGTGCAGTAATTACTTAATCGGTAGGTATTTGTTTATTAGGTACTATTAATTTCTATTTTTTTTTTTTTTTGTACTAGTTTGTCGGAATCGTAGCAGGTGGCGTTCTTCTCTGTCCGTTCTGCCTACCCCCATGTGAAAAACGCATGAGTTTATTTATGTATGTTATTTTTATGCTGTTCTGCGTATGTTACCTACTTTTTTTTCTTAGCAATTAAGTGTTTGAAAACCAAAATCTTTATTTTTTTAACCGACTTCTTCAAAAAGGAGGAGGTTCTCTATTCGTCTGTGTTTTTTTTTTTGTTTGTATGTTACGCGATTACTCCGCCAATTATGAATCGATTTTGATGATTCTTTTTTTGTTTGGTAGGTCATGCTTTAGAGGTGGTCCCATATTAATTTTGCTAGCGTAGTTTTTGAGTTAGCTTCAATAATTAGGTATTTTTCCCACTTTGCGTATATAGACGATATTATTATCGTAGTTGACTGTTATTTACATAGCAGATAACGATATACGAATTTGTGTAGGGTAGGTACCCCAACTAAAAAGTGAAAAAAAAACTTAAAAAAAGAACAACCGACTTCCAAAAAAAAACACTAAAAAGTGAAAAATAACTTTAATTTCAGAATAAGTCGGTGGCAAGAAACGAAAATTGAGAAGCAAAAACACCGACATCTGAAATTAAAGTTATTTTTCACTTTTTTAGTGTTTTTTTTGGAAGTCGGTTGTTTTTTTTTTGTAAAAAGTTTTTATTTGTTTATTGTAGTATGTTTAGTATGTTTTGTAGGGTGTTTTTTTGTACTATGTAGAGAGTCTATTATATTGTTTTATATACCTATTCATTAATAACAATAGTATTTTCTTATCACAATACGTGACCTATGCTTTCAAAGATTAATTTCAAATCAATGTAACAGTCGCTCACAGATTGATAAGAAATCCTTATCAGATAACTAATTTGTCATCACCGTTGTAGTACCTAGTTTGCATCATCAGACAAGAGTGACTAGTACCTAATTTAATACATAATATAGGTTGTTAGCGCCACAAGCTTTTTGAATGACCTTTAAACGCTAACATCAGGGAGCGGGGAATATCACATGAAATGAGCAGAACTGTCTAAACAGCTCTTTCCAGGCTTCTAAAAGTCTGGAGCGGTGATTCAAAGCCTTGCTATGAGAATCGGCGATTTTGTGGACTGTAATAGTTTTTATGTGGCAGCGTACATTGACTTGAAAGGAAGTTAACTTTTGGAATGGAGAAACAGGAACAAGATAAAGGACACGGGTTGCAGCGCCTTACCTTTCTAGACGTCTGGAGTCGCTTTCCTGAAGTAGGCCTTGTATATCCTCGATGTCTAGGTTAACCACGCGGCAAGCCGGCGTGGTCTCGCAGATAAACTACTCCTATTTGTTGCACAGCACTTCAAATCAGTGTACTTTATAAGTAGAGAGGTCTAGTTCCTTAAATAGACCTGAAAACCCGAATTTATCACGAAATCCAGATATATTAGCGGTAAAAGCTCTGGAGAGATGCTTTCGCGGCAGCGGATTAGACGAACTTAAACTCCTTTCAAAAAATGGCGTCCGTTATGGTCAATCTTCTTCCAGCCTTGTATTGCTGTCTCGTTCTGACCTATGAAAGACGCTGCAGGAATGAATAGGAAGGAAGGTGACTGATGGGAAAACGTACGTACTACCGCCACATTCCAATATAATCAAAGTTGAAAAGATTTGAAGTAGGTATGTAGGTTTGGATATCAGCAATGTATATGGCGGTAACATTCTCCCGACCTTAAAGGGTTGCCTTTAAACATGTTAACTCTAAAAATTTACAAAGTTTACCACTATATAATTAAGCAATGGGATCTGATCCAGGCAGAGTCAGTCCCTAACAATTTATTTGCGAGATTGTCTGCTCTAAATGGAGTCAGAGAATATAACAGAATTTACCTATTTTATAATAAACCTATCTCTAAACTAACCTAAGGTAAGAAGAGCTACACTCTCACTGGCTCGGTAAGAGGCACACCCGGACAACTGGGCGGACTAGGCTACCCTTAGTAGTTCTAACGGTAAGAGACCGCGTTGTGCCGTCCTTCGAGGTGTGAACAGCCTCCACCACACCTAGGGGCCAAGTGAATGGTGGAGCATTATCGACAATCAGTATAACTACTGATCGCAGTGGGATCGGAGTAGATGGAATATTCCACTTGGATCTAGATTGCAATTGATGCAAATATTCTACTCGCCATCGCTGCCAGAAAGACTGTACCATCTTGTGCAAAATCGAATGTCTGTCTAGCAAACTTACGTTCTCTGCAAGGGAAGCAGGCAGAGAGCGAAGGGGCGCAGTATTAAGAAAATGAGCCGGCGTGAGAGCCGATGGCTCTGAAGGGTCGCTACTCATAGCGGTTAGCGGACGCGAATTTACAAGTGCCTCGATTTGCGTAAGCACCGTCAACAGCTCTTCATAAGATAATATTTGTTGACCGATAATCTTGAATAAATGAGATTTTACCACCTTCACCATGCTTTCCCAGCAACCTCCCATATGAGGCGACTGGGGTGTTATGCGTTTCATCCCTATGCGACTTTCTGAAAGCTCATATTCAAGTTGCGGGCGATGCTCATCTAGGAACTTATAAAGATCGCGAAGGTAAGAACTACATCCGACGAAATTAGTACCGTTGTCAGTGTATATACACTGCACAGGACCGCGACGTGCTAGAAATCGTTTCAGAGCAGCAAGGAAATTAGCGGTACTTAACTCCGAAGCGATTTCTATATGCAAACACCTGGTTGTTAGACATGTGAAAATACAGAGCCAAGCCTTGCGGCTTCTAATACCTCTTCCACGAACCGGTGTATACTGGAGAGGGCCGGCATAATCACATCCAGTATGCGTGAATGGTTTGTCAACTTGGGTGACGCGGAACTCGGGCAAGTCTGACATTATTGGGAAAGATGGACGCGGTTTTGCTCTAAAGCACGTATTGCACTTGTGGATACGATGACGAATAACGCGTCGCGCTGCCAGTATCCAATACTGATTCCTAAGTAAGGACATCAGCAATTCGGGGCCGGCATGTAAATGCTTTCGATGGTAATAATCGATTAAGATATCAATCACGTGATCGTGCCTAGGTAATACATAAGGGTGTTTCTGTGCGTAATTTATATCTGCGTAGGTCAACCGGCCGCCGACGCGGATAATACCGTTCACGTCTAAAAACGGTTTTAATTTTTGTATAGCGGAGGAACAGTTCTCACTGTTTTTTAATTTATTTATGTCGTCAATAAAGTAAACGTGTTGTAATGCGGATATTATTTTAATTTCAGCAAAATCTAAATCTGAATTGTTCACGTAAGATCTGCGCGGTAATAATTTTGGAAAGCGGTAAATGTAGACAATTATGCGAAGTAACTTCGACCATGAAGAAACACGTTGAGCTAGCTCATAAATAGGCGATTTTGATCCACCTACTGTTATAGCGTGCGCAGAGGGCTTCAGTTCCGGCACTTCACTAACGTCTTCGCTATCGAATTCAGAAATAGGCCACTCTGATGGATGCCTAGATGCCCATGGGGGTCCGGTAAACCACAGAGGGTGATTGATAAGCAGCGCGGGTGATAAACCTCGTGATAAACAATCAGCAGGGTTTTCAATGCCTGCCACGTGATGAAAACAACTTGCGGGAATGTTATCGACAACCTTTGCGACGCGATTGGCCACAAAAGTTTGCCAGCGGTGCGGAGACGAATTGATCCAGCAAAGAACGACTTTCGAGTCGGTAAACGCGAAGACATTCGTAATTTTGTATTTTTGCTCAAAATTGTTCAGCACATTACGCATAAGCGTGGATAATAAAACTGTAGCGCACAATTCTAAACGAGCAATCGAAATAGTTTTAAGCGGCGAAACTTTCGATTTTGAACATACAAGCCTCACGGTCGTATTAGCGTTATCTTTGACTTGTAGGTAAACAGCGCCGCCGTAAGCACGCTCACTTGCATCAGCGAATCCTAAGAGGTTTGCTACACAACCCTGCACTACCCCGAGATGCCGCGGAACGCGTATCTCGTTGAGTGCCGGAAGTTCGCTACAAAACTGCCTCCAGAGGTTTACGATGCGTTGCGGGGGGGCATCGTCCCAGTCGCATTTCAATAACCATAGCTCCTGAATCAGGAGCTTGGCATAAAGTATGACGGGGGCCACCAGCCCTAGATTGTCCCATAAGCGTGCTACGACCGACAAAATACTGCGCTTAGTACAGCTTGAGTCTGGCTTTGCGACCTTGAATTTGAAAACGTCATCGGATTTGTCCCAATGGGTACCTAGAACTTTGTCAGGTACATTTTTATCAATCTCGAGATCTGACGAAGCTCGATGCGAGGCGGGAATAGCGCGGAGGACAGCGGTCGAGTTACTCGTCCACTTCACGAGATCGAACTGACCGCATTTAAATAATTTAATAAGTTCAATACATGAATTTATAGCGACGTTCTCGTTTTCCTGCGCTGAATCCTTTGACATAATGCTGTAGCAGACGTCATCCATGTACGTGGAAGTGGATGCTATGGCAGCTGCAGTTGGGAATCTCTCACCTTCATCAGCAATCAGCTGATGAACAACGCGGATAGCGTGAAAAACGGACGACTTCATACCGAACGCAACACGAGCCAGTTCAAAAACCGTTAATCTATCTTCCGGATGGAAGCGATAAATGAACCTTTGATATTTGCGGTCTCGCTCTAACATTCCTAATTGAAGAAACATTTGCCTACAATCAGCTGATATGGCGATTTTGAATAGTCGAAAATTTAAAAGAATGTTATTCAAGTCACCCTGTAAATTAGGGCCTGAATGAAGGACGTCATTCAAGGACAAGCCTGTGCTAGTTTTACAACTAGCGTCTAAAACCATGCGGACCTTTGTGGATGTCTTATCTAGACGCTGAACACAATGATGTGGTACGAAGTAGGAATCTGCGTTGGATATTGTATTATTACTGTCAATAGGCCCTACTTCGGTTACATAACCTTTCTCAATGTATTCACGAATGATATCGTCATAGGCGGTGCGTAAAAAACTTGACGACTCCAACTTCTTTTCTAAACACAAGAAACGTCGACGCGCTGTGGAGAAAGAATCTCCCAATTTATAGACATCGTCGCGAAATGGAAACGCAACGGTGTACCTACCACTAGTATCACGCGTAGTAGTAGTGCGGAAATGAATTTCACATTCAATGTCATCTTGACTGGTCGGGGTTATAGCGGAAATTTCCTCAAGTTCCCAAAAACGCTTGAGGAGGTGGCCTAAATCGTCTTCTACGATAGCGCAACATGCAGCAGTAGACCTATAGGGGAGCAGTGCGGGTGCGGATCCCATTATAATATACCCTAACACTGTTTGTATGGCGGGCGGTACTCCATGCATGCTACTATGTACCGTATCAGGCATCAACAGGTGCGGAAATATAGATGCTCCAAGCAGAACATCAACGGCGGTGGGAGTGGCGAACGTACTATCCGCGAGCGGCAATGATACGATGTGGGTAAAGGCAGCCTCGTCCACGGGAACTGTGGGTAGGTTATCCGTGATGCGATCTACGACAAATCCCGATACATCGAAAGACACGTTTTTGTCAAAACGAGAAAATATTTTAAAGTGAGTGGAACCTTTGATTGGTTTTTCCGAACCACCAAAACCTCGAACAATCATTTGCGTATTTTTATTGCAATCCATACCTAACCGGTTACAGCATTCTGTACTTATAAAATTGCTCTGCGAACCAGAATCTAAAAGGCATTTTACAATATGCTTCTGTCCGTTTCGATCACAGATAACAACTTGAGCCGTCGATAGCAATATCGTTGTGTGACGAATATAACGCGCGGCGCTGTCGCCGTCGTTAGCACTAGACTGCAATGGCGCAGCAATGGATGTGTGTAAGGACGATACTCTCGGCTCGCCCGCAGCAGGCGCCGGTACTAGTGCACTGATTAGCGGTGTAGACGGCGACGGCTGCGGCGGCGTGGCGTGCTCGCTAAGTATCGCAGGTTCGGACCTGGACACCGGCACCGCTCCACTGTTATGAGATTGTGAGGCGGTTTGATTCGGAACCCTATTGAAATGCAATAAAGAGTGATGTTTTTGATGACAGTTGCGGCATTTGATCGTTGAATTACAATCGCGAGACTTATGTTTAATGCTTAAACAATTAATACATGCACCGTTATCTTTAACGCATTTGAAACGTGCGGACGGTGTCATGTCAGCGAATTTTTGGCACTTGAAAAAGTGATCATGCACTATATTGTCACATAGGCATTTTTTGTTAGTAGTCGCGATGGCTACATAACTCTGCGGGTTTGGTACATTATTGCGAGATTTAACCGTATTACGCGTGGAAGCGCCAGCTGTGCTAGGCTGTGTATTTTGATAAATCCTATGTTGACTCCTAATGAATTCGGTCAGCTGACTAAAAGTCGGCAACGAAACTTCGCGATATCGCGACTCGAATGCACGTACCGTTTCTCCGTCCAACTTTTTGAGTGCTATATGCAAAAATACAAAATCCGTCAAGTCATCTATTCCAAGAATTTTTATTGCGTTTGCGGCAGTGACATACTGGTCCATAAATGTTTGCATATTAGATGCAGAAGCGGGGCCATTTATTTTAAGGTTGATCATCTGATCTAGATACGTAGAAGCGAGTATGCGTTTATCTTGATACCTATCCACGAGACACTTCACTATTATTTGATAGTTTTCAGGACAGGGTGCGATGCCTGAAAATACCGCTTGCGCTTTACTGGAAAGCTTTCCTATCAAATAGTACAGTCTCTCAGCATCTGTCAGCGATGGATTTTCGTGTATTGTGGACTTGTAGCTTTCATAAAATAAGGGCCAATTGCGAACGTCACCATCAAATGCCACAATTTCGATTGGCGCTAAAGTAGGCCGTTTGGACCTAATGACTTTCTGATCATCATCAGCGTTCACCCTCGAAGATATAGGCTCAACCTGCTTCAACACACGCTTGATACGACAAAAAAGATCATCAAAGGAAATCAATGATTGATAGTTAGGCTTCGCGGATGGATTAATTTCTAAAAGTAGCCTATTATGTTCGTTGACGAGATCCCTAAATTCAGATCGAGTTTCATCAATAGTCGCGACTGAATCCAGAAAACTCTCCACCTTCTCGCTGTCCATGTGGGCCCCTTTCGCCCTTTCGAACACAATTTGAATTGATTCGAAAAGGGCATTTCGTTTTGCTTCTACGAGAATTATTTCTGAACTTAAATGCGATAAGGCAGATTCATCTGCTTTCTTATCTTTAGCATCAGCTGCAGGTCGAGGCATCCTGATTGATTACAATGAAATATGTAGGTATGTATCGAACCAGTTTAAGTAAATAGCTCGGAATGCACTGAGTGAGCTCTCAAAGCGTGTCTTAATTAGTGCGTAAACAACCTATATTCTATAGCTATAATGTGCGCGGTAGCAAGCAGCTAATGTAGAAAACTGATATTATTTAAGCGCGGGTATTTTTATAGAGGAATGCGTAGGTACTTTTTTACTTAATTTTTAGAAAAATATACTAGACTGTAATTTACTATTTAGCTTGAATCTGAACGAATTCAGATCCAAGTGCGGGGGTTCCCTAGGGAATGAAATGAAGATCGTCAAATATATATCGTGGGTAGCAAATAAATCCGGCTCGAAAGGACCAAAATGGTTTTAGACGCTAGTTGTAAAACTAGCACAGGCTTGTCCTTGAATGACGTCCTTCATTCAGGCCCTAATTTACAGGGTGACTTGAATAACATTCTTTTAAATTTTCGACTATTCAAAATCGCCATATCAGCTGATTGTAGGCAAATGTTTCTTCAATTAGGAATGTTAGAGCGAGACCGCAAATATCAAAGGTTCATTTATCGCTTCCATCCGGAAGATAGATTAACGGTTTTTGAACTGGCTCGTGTTGCGTTCGGTATGAAGTCGTCCGTTTTTCACGCTATCCGCGTTGTTCATCAGCTGATTGCTGATGAAGGTGAGAGATTCCCAACTGCAGCTGCCATAGCATCCACTTCCACGTACATGGATGACGTCTGCTACAGCATTATGTCAAAGGATTCAGCGCAGGAAAACGAAAACGTCATCGGATTTGAATCGAAGGACCAAAATGTTAGCGCCACAAGCTTTTTGAATGACCTTTAAACGCTAACATCAGGGAGCGGGGAATATCACATGAAATGAGCAGAACTGTCTAAACAGCTCTTTCCAGGCTTCTAAAAGTCTGGAGCGGTGATTCAAAGCCTTGCTATGAGAATCGGCGATTTTGTGGACTGTAATAGTTTTTATGTGGCAGCGTACATTGACTTGAAAGGAAGTTAACTTTTGGAATGGAGAAACAGGAACAAGATAAAGGACACGGGTTGCAGCGCCTTACCTTTCTAGACGTCTGGAGTCGCTTTCCTGAAGTAGGCCTTGTATATCCTCGATGTCTAGGTTAACCACGCGGCAAGCCGGCGTGGTCTCGCAGATAAACTACTCCTATTTGTTGCACAGCACTTCAAATCAGTGTACTTTATAAGTAGAGAGGTCTAGTTCCTTAAATAGACCTGAAAACCCGAATTTATCACGAAATCCAGATATATTAGCGGTAAAAGCTCTGGAGAGATGCTTTCGCGGCAGCGGATTAGACGAACTTAAACTCCTTTCAAAAAATGGCGTCCGTTATGGTCAATCTTCTTCCAGCCTTGTATTGCTGTCTCGTTCTGACCTATGAAAGACGCTGCAGGAATGAATAGGAAGGAAGGTGACTGATGGGAAAACGTACGTACTACCGCCACATTCCAATATAATCAAAGTTGAAAAGATTTGAAGTAGGTATGTAGGTTTGGATATCAGCAATGTATATGGCGGTAACATTGGTAATACTTGGGTAATGCGCCTGGGCAATCATATGTATGTATAATTGTCCCATTTAATAAGGGACAAGCCTATATTTAACTGAGAGCATTGGAGGCCCAGTGTTAACGGCCGAGACTTACGATTTGTAGGTCGTAGGTTCGAACCCTAACAGACGCTTTAATTTGTGTAAATTATTTCATCACATCTCAAAAACGGTGAAGGAAAACATCGGGAGGTAACTGGCATGTCCTAGAACCAAAAATTCTCACAGAGAGGAGGCCTGTGTCCCAGCAGTGGGAACAAGGTTGAATATGCTTATGCTATTTAACCGGGCACAAAGACCTCGGACTGTTACTGAGAAATTCTTTAGTGGTATGTGAATGAGAAAATTTTCATACGTAAAGGGTCCCGCAGACAGGCGCGACGCCATACCGGTAGAACAATTTCCGTGAAGTTTTCATAGCAATTGGTCCAACAGACTCGCGTCGCGCTTTTCTGCGGGAGCCTTTATGAAATTTGCAGGTCAGTGTCAGGTTGTATGTTGATCAAAATATAATTCGCGACCGTGTGTTACGGTCGTGCGTAAAGTACAAAACTATAATCAAAACAACTGGCTGGAGCGCGTGCGCAACCAATTAACTAATTAGTTATTTAACAAAGATGTTTACCGGTTAGAATCATCAATACAACTCTCTAGTTCTAGGCTCATCTGGCGCTTGCGCATGTGCAGTCAGAATTAATAAAAATAACGAATTTCAATGTAATTGAGGCCAAGAGTCAGGCATCGGTCTTGGATCTTGATATAAAACGAGTAAAAAATAAATAACGGATCAACACATGCGCGGTCGGTTGAGAGGAAACTGATGGGGTGGCAAACATTTTGAGTTTTTATTGATTTTTTATTTACCTATCAATTTCTCTTCTTTGAAGAAGTCCTTTTTATACTTTCGGAATTGGAATAGTAAAATATTAACCGAAAAATACTGACATTCCGTTGCATATTCTTAAAAAAGCTGGTCAGTTGGAAGAAGCAGGATATTTGTTTTGATTTGATTAGTGCCCACTTTATTTTTGCATTTCTAATTAAAATAATTAAGTATCATCTTTTCTGGTTTCAAATTCAACATTAAGTTTCACAAAAAAGACATCAACGAACTCTGAAAGATTTGTCTCAACGAAATCCGTCCTACTGTTGCGTTCTCCTGTCGAGGGTGTAGGCACCTGCGCGTGGGCACGTGCCAACTGTCCCGTGTCGCCCCCCTCCCGCTCCCGCACCGTACACCCGCGCCACCCCTCGCTGCTTCCGCTGCATCCGGCCACAGCCTTCGACTTGTTGTTATTCTACTTTTTAATCGTATTGGAAATTTTTGTTTAGTTTTATTAAAATAGTGAGGTGATTTTAGTGCTTTTTGAGGAGATATTAAAGAGATACTTTCGCATCTTATCTAACATTGATTATTTTTGTCTCAACCTATGGCAATAAATGTCCACAAGAACGAACTCGGATTTTATCAATCGATATGAATCATGCTATATTTTGTTGCAAGCTATCAAAGCCATCCAATACAAAAGAGTTCCCGTCACTACAGTGTACACACATGGGGTTGTCGAAAACTTTTAGACCAAAATGTGAATCGTTTGCAAACCAAAAAACAGTAGCACGAAATCAAGTAGACCAGGGTTTGTTTTTAACCATGTATTTGACATAAATGTAATGTAAATGTAATGTCGAACGGCCAAATTAGTAATTCCTCTAAAAGCAATTCATTTCCTGAATTTTCAGGTGTCATTAGCAATTCCTCTAATTTGACACAAAAGCAAATTCATAATGTGTGGACCATTTTACGAATCTCCATATAAAACTGTTAAACAGATGAAGTATTTCGTATTAAGAATTGGACGTAGATCATATTGTGAATTGTAAATTTGTGACATTTTAGGATGATTCATAATATTTTCCTATTAAGGCTCTGCCAAAGTTACTGTTCTGCAGGCCTAACATGACACACGCGACAACTACTCACGCGAGAGTGAGTAATTTTTGTCTATTTCGTCACTTTTCTCGTTTTCTGACAGCGCTGCCATACAAAATACTCGACTCGTTCTGTCAAACTTGATGTTTTCTCTACAAACCCTAACATGACACCCAAGATATCTCGACTTTTGACAATTAAACACGAGATAATCTCCGATTCTTCTGTCATTTACTCGTCGTCGATTTTTACGACGAGATGAGTAGACAAAATTATTATACCAAAAAAAAAACCATAATAACATGGCAGTTTCTTAAATTGTTCTTATTTTAGTCATAATTCTATTTTGCAATATAATATGTAATATATAATAATGGAAAAAACTTAGTTTTAAACTACTATCTATATTGGAACGAAAGTTCCTTTCAGCAGCCACGAGAGAAACTGTGGCGGAGGGGAGCACTATTAAGTAGATGAGCATCACTTTCAGTAATAACCAGTCACTTTGGCAATTATGGTGATTAGTGAAGTCTAGGGATTATGGCTGTATGGCAGTATCATACCTTCGCAACATAATAGGATGGTGATTAACCACGATTAGTCTTTTGTGGTTATAATAGCGAAATCAACTCCAGCTGCATATTTAACTGAACATCAGTCCTTATAACAAGTGTGGTGATTAACAAAATTTGCAATAACACGGGCGTTATGGTGATTGTTACAATATCAACCTTCGCTTTATCAAATGGCGATCATCGGCCCTTTTGTCATTTGTGGTGATTATTTAGTGAGTATACAGGATGAAATTTAATTCATTGGCATTATTATCCACGTATTAACCGTATCGTAATCTATTCTTTTTCATTTATGACAACAATACTTATCGAAAAAGAAATGATATTTAAACTTATATTGTGCCACTAATTTTCATTTCCGTCATTTTGTATTTTAATTTCGGCATGCCAAAGAAAAATATTTAAATTTAATAAAAAAAGTCGGTTATAAAAGAGGTGGACGTAAAATTAATATAGTACATACTAATTCCATGCGTAAAATCGAATGAATGAAACCGAACCTTAAGCTGATATTGCTATCATAAAAATGATTTGTTTTTAATAATTTGCTACATCGGTATCTCGTCACGAGATAGAGAAGTGTCAAAGTGCCTTTTTCGGTTATACTCGTGCATAACGGTCATGTTAGGGATTAGAATGACGTCATAATCGACGACAAATTTCGACAAAACGACAAAAAGAGCGTTCTCGCGCTTGTCATGTTAGCCCTGCTGGCCAGTACAGTACCGATAAACATCATAAAGGGTAATAAGGAAAGCCACAAGTACCTGAAACATTCTTGTAATTTCTAGAAGCAAAGTTATCTATGCTTGTTCTCTCTTTATCAGTAGGTAGATCATATTCTTAATTAATGTTCTGCATTCCATGAACTTTAGCCATTACCTTGACACCCTGTAAAATAAAACCAAAGACCAACGCTACAAACATTTAATATCATCGTAAAAAACCGTGCCCAGGAGCTCTGCAGTCGACACCTCCAAGGCATCCAATGCTCTCAACCGTTACACCGCCGCCTTAAATACTATCGGCAAATCCGTTGGGCAACGGTCAAAATGACCCAACAAAAAAACTGTATCAACCACCTTGCTAAACACAAAGCGAATCATTAAAAAGAGACCACTCGATTGTCTAGCAGACAACGGACAAACTTTCCCATAACAAACTAAAGGACTAAGAATCCTTTGTCCTTGTTACAGTTTTGCAAAGAACTAGAGCGTTCTCACGCGACGCAAAAATTTCGCCGATAGACAAACGTCCGAAAATAGAAACTGAATGGCCGACGAACAATAAAATAGATTCGCGAAAGGGATTACAAATAATGCCTTGTAAGAAAGGGGTGGTTTTCAAAAGAAGGGTCAGTGAGGTCACTCGAGGCGTAGGGCTGACCCTATAACTCACGGTGCAGCGATTTCAGGGTGTTTAAACTGGCGTAAAGGGTTGTTGTGACCTCTAAGACCTTTTGTATTGTGTGTGCGGGTCAGCACGGGTTGGCTACCTGGACCGGACGGGCTGGGTTGACCCTGCCCAAGAATGGACGATTAAAACGAGACGGTGTATCAACGGTAATTTGGAAAATCGCGATAACCTTTCTCTTTTATAAAGCATTTAGTTGATAGCTTTGTGCAGCTATTTGTAACGTTTTATTGGGAATACTAGTTCGAGTAACGACTGAAAGGTATGGCAATTCACAATTTTATGTTGCTCTTAAACTCTATTTTGTCGGTTTCCATCAGACCAATGAAATTATGTAGTCGGTAGTCAATTGTTTTGTCATTATAGCTATAAATATCAATCAATTGTAACCTTTCTTTTTACTAACCTATACTTTACTGCTTGTAAGACCTTTTCAAGACTGTTTTAATTACTTCAAAATTGGAGTCTTCCTGTAGACTTTAGCTTTAATTTCCATTCCACGCATTTCTAGAAAACCAACCCTTTCAAACAATCTTGTCTTAACGAATACTTGATACCGGCTACTGTTACATATGCCTGACGTATAACGGTCATAATTCAACAATAATAAGCAATACCGACCATTCTATTATGTTCGCATTATATTAAAATCACATAAACATTTGCCAACGGCGAATCCGTAGGGCGTTGATGGACAATGCAAAAAATAGACCACAGAAAACTATTTCCCATAAAAATTGTAGCGCGAAAAGGGTTTAGTCATACAACCGTCTTTGTTATGGCCAGTGAGAAATTTTGCGTTTGCTGAATGGGCCACAGTTAGAAATGGGTCAGTTAGACCGGCAGGTAGTTGAGGATAGTGTTGTATTGTTCTCGCGCATCGCAGGGTTATGCAAATTGGTTGGTCACGAACAATAGGGCGATCTTTGTGAGATGGGAAGATGGACGGCGTGGACTATTGATCACTTGAGATGGTGAGATATATCGGGTGTTGCAGTGATGTGAGTTCGTGCAGGGGGCTTAAAACAGTCAATTTGGCAGAATCATAATAGGAAAATATTATGAATCATCGTAAAATGTCACAAGCTGACAATTCATAATAATATGGTCTGCTTGCGATTAATATTATTCATCTGTTTGACAGTTTTCTATGGAGATTCGTAAAATGGTCCACATTATGAATTGCTTTTGTGTCAAATTAGAATTGCCAATGACAACTGGAAATGAAATGATTTAAGAGGAATTGGTAATGTGGCCGTTTTAGGCCCACAGATTAGGTGTTTTGACGTTAAAGGTTCGAGTTTAGTTTTTCTTTTGTTTGTCCAACGGTTTGTCCACCTGAGGTGAAGTTACTTCTATAAGTTTTTGACAAACATTCTTCTAAGGATTGCAATTCCAAGTTCTGACTCCAGTGGGTAGGTGCAAGCCAGCCTTCTAGCGGTTGATCTTAGTTAATCGAATTGAGCTTGATTTGGGATCAATCTCTGCAAATACTGATTCGATTCTAATACAATTTATCTTGTCTAGTAAGAAATTGATTTTGAAAATTCCAACGTGATTAATTTTGTGACCGTTACTGTCATTAATAAGTTTCTAAAAAATATAATTTATATTTACTTTATTTTTCAGGAGATGGCCCGCCATAGTTCCTAACTATACATAACAAGAAAAATGAATCTAAAAATATCTGTCTCAACTCGCAAACACTACCTACTTACCTACATGAGGTCACACCAAAGCTAGTCTAATGTCCAATGTCAATGTCAACTGCGAGCACGTAGGAACGTTCAGAGGTCAGTTAGCATCTCGTGTCTGACTCACAGTTCTTGGGAACGAGATGAATGCCCGCGAATGACATTAGAGAAGTTACAAGTAGAAACTGCTAACTACAGGTAGTAAGTAAGTACTTTGGGAATATTATGAGAGGCTGGGTTTTTCTGTACAAATGTATTAGAAATGGCCCAATTTTGATTGGTCAATTTGTGAGTGCTTTGAAACCAGAATTTTGTTACTAATTGTCACAATAAAATTGTTTTATTCAAGATTATTAAGCAAAGGCGAAGCAAATCTAGCAAATATGTATGCAAGGATCGTTGGTGGTGTTCTGTAGTCGGTAGGTACTTAGATTTCTGGGGGCCAAGTCTACTAATTTACAAACGTGTCAGTGGTCTCACAATGATCAGTTTTTGACAGATACGCCATACAAAATCTGTCAAAAACTCATCATTGCGAGACCACTGACATATTAGTAAATTAGTAGACTTGGCCCCCTGGTAATAAGTAAAAGTAAGTTGCATCATCTTTTTTTGGAAACTCGTCAGAAGTCCCGAGAGATTTCCCGATGGGAAATTCCGGGCACACGGTTTTTTATTTAATAAAATGTAACTTTTTTTTATACAAAGTCATACCTATTATTTGTACCGACTTCAAAAAAGGAGGAGGTACTACGTTCGGATGATTGTATTTTTTTTTTTAATGTATATTCACCGATTACTCCGCCGTTGGTGAACCGATTTTAAAAATTCTTTTTTAGTTCAAAAGGGTATACTCCCGAGGTGGTCCCATATAAATTTTATTAAGTTTGCTTGCATAGTTTTTGAGCTATATTACGTATTTTTCCCACTTAGTCTATGTAGACGATATAATTATTTGATTCCGTCACTGTTATTTACATAGCAGGTAGTAACTTGTGTGGGGTAGGTACCACAACTAAAAAGTGAAAAATAAAAACTTTTTACAAAAAAAAAACAACCGACTTTCAAAAAAACACAAAAAAAGTGAAAAATAACTTTAATTTCGGAAGTCAGTGTCTTTGCTTTTCAATTTTCGTTTTATTTTAAGTTGGTTGTTTTTTTTTTGTAAAAAGTTTTAACTCATTATTATCAGTTTTACACAATGAACACAGCATTTGGTAAGTTAAGACATTATAGTACTTACATTGCTTATCAGCCCGCATAAGTAGCAAGTCGGAGCAGTCCCACTCAACGAGCGAGACGCTCCTTAATGATGCGTGGATCAAGGTTACCTTACGTCTTATTTATTTGCTGACTAGCTTCCGCCCGCGGCTTCGCCCGCGTGGTATATCGATAAAAAGTCTATGTCCTTTCTCAGCTTCTAGACTATCTCTGTACCAAATTTCATTGAAGTCGGTTCAGTAGTTTTGCCGTGAAAGCGCGACAGATAGACAGACAGACAGAGTTACTTTCGCATTTATAATAGTTAGTAAGGATTAAATGGACTAATTAGGTATCTACATCCTTCAAAATCGTGAAGTATCTTGTGAGCAAATTCGTGAGGTTTCTTGTGAGCTGGGGGCCTAAAACGGCTACATTAGCAATTCTTCTAAAAGCAATTCATTTCCTGAATTCCCAGCTATTATTAGCAATTCCTCCAATATGATAAAAAAGCAATTCATAATTTATGGACCATTTTACGAAATCTCCATAGAAAACTGTCAAAGAGATGAATTACTCTTTCGTTTGTCACTGTCAATCCTACTGGGGGCCAAGTCTACTAATTTACAAACGTGTCAATGGTCTCACAATAATCAGTTTTTGACAGATATGCCATACAAAATCTGTCAAAAACTCATCATTGCGAGACCACGGACACGTTTGTAAATTTGTAGACTTGGCCCCTGCTTGTTTGCTCTATAAAAGCCGTTGAAACATGCAAACGTTACAGAAATCAATAGTCAGACAGTTGTCTTCACTAAATCCACATCTGCTGAGCTCACTGAGGCGTACTGATAAAGCGACATGTTTCCACGATAAGTGCATGTTTAAAACATACTGAACTTACTTTATTTACCACTGAAACAAAGGAAAATGGATCTTATGCTGAAGGGCTAATGTTTAACTGAACAGCAAAGGTAAACCTGCTAAGATATCGTTACGAAGTGAGTGTACAATTACATATGCCGTGAGCACATTCCAAACTTAATTTTACACCAATATTTTACTCTGTAACTCTTATTACATCGGCTTTAAGGTTCGTAATTGTTTGTTTTCGATTTTCAGGAAGGTAAATAAGTAAGCTATTGAGGTCAACGATTCGCACCTTTGAAGCTCATTTCGTTATCAGTAAGTACAAGAAAATGGGAGAAAAACGACTGTTTCACTAAATGTGTGGGCAATTTATACAGAGTTAGAGATAATTATTTTTAAATGCCCGTATAAGACCATGTAGGTTCAGTCGATAAGTACGCATATTGATTGGTTACCCCTGTCCAAGGTAATTTAAAGCGTGAGGAATACCCAATTAGTGGAGGCGTTTTGTACAAATAATAATAATAATAAATAACCCCACCGCCGTATCTCTACGTTGACGTCGTGGTGGGGCTTGCGCGCTCCGAACTCTAGGTCTGTGCCGGTAGAGTTTACTTTGCCGGGACTGGTCTAGGATGAGGAGACAGACCAAGAGAGATACACAAACCCGCAGGGCGGCATGTGGCGAGCTGTTGGGCAGTAGCGACCCCACGGATCCTAGCTCCCGGGAGAATTCTTGTTCCTCACCTCTGGCTTGCCTTGATTGGCCGGCTGGAGTGAACACTGACGAGGAACAGAGCTCCCACCTCATTCTTGCCTTGATTGGCCGGCTTGAGTGGAGACTGGCAAGAGCAAACGTGCTCGGAAGAAGGAAGTATTCCAGTAAGTGCTCGTAGGGATCTTGACCATCTTCCGGGCTCTGGGATTGTTCTGAAAGCCGTGGAATACCTCTCCACTCCTCAAGCACCTCAAGAAGTGTTGCCCCCTTGTCGCTACGTCACTATGTGCTAGCGACTGTTTTCGGGGGCCCATTATTGAGTGTGCAAGTCACCCCCTGCCATTTTATCCGTGTATATATACAACATTGATCAGGCAGGGGCCATAGTCCTTCCATAGTTCCAGGTTACCAGTCCACTTTAGCCACCTAAACTCATAATCCAATATGTTTGTTTCCTTATCCTGCAATAGTCTTACTCCAACCGGGGATTGTCCTTGGCTGCACTTGTATAGTGCGAACAGGGATAATCGTCGGTTGGTGCCTCATTCCATTAAAAACGTCTAACGGGCGTCTGCGAGTTGGCTTCGGCCCCTCGTACGCCTTCCAAAAGACCGGGACCCCATGGTTCCGAGATGTGTAAACATATACAAAATAATAATAAATAATAATAATAAATGTTTATTTCTCAAACAACTTAATACTAGGTTACATAACAACTTGGCAACAATATTATTATAACAAAAAAGAGTTTAGCATCTGTAACCGTACTAGGCAGAGCCTGTATTTCGGTTATCAGCGCCTTTCCCCCCAAGTTATACAAAACAGTAGGTAATCATCATCAAGTCCAAGTACCTACAAGGTGTGATCGGTTGTGCTATCTTATAATGAATTAGGTAGGTAAGTATATTTTACATATTATAATTTTCAATTGTAAAGTAATTATGTAATAAAAAAAGTAATAGGCCGTAGAAAAAAGAAATGTTTAGTGAATTTGTAATTTTTCTAGTGTCTACTAGGAGTGGGCTCTCTGCTACAATCTGCTATAGGTAGGTACGTAGGGTACTAAGTAGGTATACCTACCGAACGATGCGGAAGATTTGTCTTTAAGTTGATAATTTTGTAGAGGACTATGGTTTAACATAACATTACATACGAGTGTTGCTTAATTTTCTTACGTTTTTTGCAATTTGCAGGTCAGTATCAGGTTGTATGTTGATCTAAATATTATTAGCTCGTAACAAATATGGATTTACAGAATTATAAGCATTAAAATCAGCAATACAACTCTCTAAGCTCATGAAAGTGTATTGAATGACTATTTCATGAAATCATGACATTTGGCAGTTTCATGAACTTAGAGAGTTGTATTGCTCATTCTAATGTTTATAATTCTATAAATTCATATTTGTTACGAGCGCTAATAATATTTAGATCAACATACAACCTGATACTGACCTGCAAATTGCAAAAAACTTAAGAAAATTTGAATTTCGCGGGCTACCCTAGCGCATCAACCTTAAATGAAGAAAAATCAATTAAAAAAATTAAATCGCTTTCGAGCGTTATATTTAGTCTATTAGCAATTTTTCTGTTTCATGTGATTTATAATACTACTTAGGTACCTACCTACTTGTGGAAACTTGTATTTGGCCATATTTTGTTTAAACGAATACCTACTTACTGTATCTGTTTGGCTGTAGGTAAGTTTTCCTAAAAATTAAAATAAATAAATTACTTACTCATTGTACTTAAGTTGACATCATTTAGAAAATTACTGAAAAATTGTATGAAGTCCTCCTGTGTGGTTGAAGTATTAAATAAATAAAGAAATACAAGCAAAAGGCAGAAAAAAAATAAAAAATGATTTATGTGTCACAGAAAGACGTGCATGCAAGCTCATCTTAACGCTCTCGTGAGAAGTCCCGCCAAAAAATGACAATTAATGTATAATAACAAAACCCCATTTTGCTAACATCCGGCTATTAAGATCATAACACATATACCATCTAACCCTTACACAAGACAACCCTTCCAGCGTCCATCTTAAACAAAAATGACCCTGTTTGATCTTCTCACTGTTAATCGCCTAACCCCCCAACTGCGACGGTCAGATCCGCAGGTAATAAAAAAAGAAAACAAAAGACACAATTGTGGAGCGGTGTCACGGAACTATAGGATCCGACAATTTCCGGATAAAACCGGTTTTGACTGGTTCCAACCGTTTCATGATGCGTTGTTTATGGTAATTTGGACGTTTATTGTTAAAATATCTTTGTTTTTTTTGGACGTGGGACTCGGAAGCTGACTTGTCGCAAATGGGATTAGTGGTCGTGTTCTCTCGGTTATTACAATAAAAGATTTAAACGCTTCAGATAAAAGAATTTTAGTTGTTATGTTTTTTTTTTACTTTTTTACTTTGTTCTTTCATGTTCTTCGTAGTCGCTACTCGAGAGAAAAAGACGTGTCTTTACGTATACCTACTTGTCTTATCTCGTTTTATGGCTGTCAGCCTTCCTTGGAAATGGTGATAATGCCCTATTGTAAAAAGAAAATTATAATGTCGTAATCGTAACAGTCGTATTACGTTGCAGCTGAACAAAATGTTTGGATCAAACCTTTAGACACTCGACACACACTGAAATATTTTAATGCTTCATTTTTTCATAGTTGCATCTCATAAATCGAATGAAATCAATTAACTCTTCGACTTAAATATTCCATAAACACGTATGAATTCATAGCTATCCAAAATAGTCCTGCCACAAATATGATCAAAGTTAGCAAAATTATGTCAACAGTTTCAAAAGAACAATATCTCTTCGGTCCTTCAAAACAATCCCTTCACCAATGATATTATATTAAATATCATTGCCCTTCACACTTTTTTGCAAGCATCTATACAAACACAAGATTACGAAGCATTCGCAATACTTACACTTCCCCTCTAGCATGACCACTTATAATCAATCATAAGCCATCCCCACTGTCCTGTCTTTTACCTTTTTTGCAAACGTCCCTAAGAGCGTTTATGCAAATTTTGGCAATTAAAACATTGCACGTATAACGGTCTTTGCATCTTTTGTCAATACGGCAGCTGACGGTTAGTTTTTAGATAAAAATAACATTGAGAATATGTTGGATGGCTAGTCGTTGTGCAGATGAGAATGAAGTTCCCATGTATGGACCTACAACTGATAACGGTTGAAAGCCCAGTTTATTTTGTAACTAAGATAAGTATAATCGGAATCACTTTTACAAGTGGGTAATATAAAAAAAAGCTAGATGGAGTTTCCTATCCAGGCGAAACAAACTCAGGGGATGTCGGAAACAAACTCAGTCTAGGATGAAGACGAGAAGATTCTACCCAATAATAGCTGAAGAATGATGAAGAGTTGATACTAACAAAGATCTGGAAAAGTGATGAGAATCAAGGAGTCAAAAAATTGGAAAATGATGTTGTTAAAGTAGGGGCAGGTGCCACTGACCATCCTAATAGCCAATTAAGTGAAGTGAAAGTCAAATAATTTATTTCAATTAGAGCATTTAGAAGCTGATACTTTTCAAAGTCAAAATGTCAAGATACCCAAGTGTAAGTGTAACCTTGAGAAGTCACTGGTTCATTGCTTTCTTTGACGCTTTTGATTGTAGTTCAAAGTCCTATACTTGACAAATAAATGAAATAGTGTTTTGACTTCTGATAACGAAGAATCCTGCTTTTTCCAATAAATTTAAGAGAGTCCAGGTGGCTTATAACGGCCACTTTGGCAGAATCATAATAGGACAATATTATGAATCATAGTAAAATATCACAAACTGACAATTCATATTATGATCTTCATGCAATTCATATGACGAAATACTTAATTCATCTGTTTGACAGTTTTCTATGGAGATTCGTAAAAGGGTCCACAAATTATGAATTGCTTTTGTGTCAAATTAGAGGAATAATAATTACTAATGACAGCTGGGAATTCAGTAAATGAATTGCTTTTAGAGGAATTGCTAATGTGGCCGGTTTAGGGCAAGTCCATCCGCTGGATGCGGGAAGCACAGAACCGATCGAAGTGGCGGTGCTTGAGGGAGGCATAAAGTCTAGCAGTGGACGTCTTTCGGCTGAAATGATGATGAGTCCAGGAGAAAAGGTCTTTTCAGTTGAAATAATGACGAGAGAGTCGAGAAAAGAGTTGGTTTATCAAATTTTAATATTGGCTGTTGAATTTCTATGATAAGGAAAATGACTTACTGAATGTCGAAGTTATTATAATTAATTAAACGCCTGTAATTGTTTCGCCTATTAACGCTGCATACGATTGCTGTTAGCACATATATTATATTGCAAAAGACTGCGTGTGTACAGTTATTTCATAGTTTGACTTTCTTGATAATTATCAAAGTATTTTTAGTGGGTATTAAAATAAAGCTAATAAGAAGACCTAATTCTTGATCATCATCATCATCATCAACCTATAGCAATGCATTGCTGGACACAGGCCAGGTCAATCGCACGCCATTCAAGTCGATTCTCGGCAACTTTCATCCTGCTGCTACCAGCCACCCTGCGAAGATCGTCGCTTCACCTAGCCTGAGGGCGACCTACCTTACGTTTGTCGATTCGCGGTCTCCAGTCAAGAACACGTCTACCCCAACGGTCATCGGTTCTACGGCTAATATGATCGGCACATTACCACTTGCTAATTCTGTGAGAAAATTAATTTTGAAACGTATGTTTGTTTTACATTATAATACCTACTCAGTAGCAGGGATTGAAAAGACAAGAATATAGAAAACGAATACTATGATTAGAACATCGATATGCGAAGACATATTGTGTTCATAAGAAACTATTTTAAACTTCACACTCTTTGAGTTGAAACTAGATTCACGGGGGAAGCAGATTAGACCTACAGTCATGCCAAAATTTAAGAAGAAGGTTTTAAAGCAGATTCTGAATTTCATTTTATGAACTGTAAGTGAAAGAGGGGTACAGGGGCTCGTGGCTAAATAATAACAGCCGCACGGGTCGATTATCAATATTAAGCAACGCTAGCTTAAGTGGGTCCGTGGATGGGTCCATATATTATATAGGTACTGAGAAGAGGCATGGAGAGGCGTGCCTCAGAAAGCACGTTAAGCCGTCTCGGCTGTCACTCGTAGATCTTTGAAAGTCGTTACGGGTAGTCAGAAGCCCGTAAGTCTGACAACCAATCTTACCAAGATGATCCATGTTACCCATGTTATCATGAGGTCAGTTAGGCAGTCGCTCCATGTAAAATACTGGTATTCAGCTACATCTGAATAGACTTGAAGCCAACCCCAACATAGTTGGAAAAGCCTGGCCAGAGAACTGCAAGTGAAACGGTATAGAAAACTTAGCCAGCAATTAAATCTGATTACATTTCACGCCGCATTCGATATCCTCAGTACCAATTAGGTATCGATAGATTAGGTTCACACAAAATAATTATGTGTTCGTATAATATGTTCGTATATTTCCTATTACTGCTACCAATAACTATACAATCAGCAAACTTATTAGTTTTCAACGAATATGAAGAAAAAGAAATGAAACTCGACGATGACTTGGTAAATGAAGTTATAAGGAATATATTCCACCATAATATTAAGAACGTCTTAGAACAAGCTAAACATATAGAATCAATAGCAAAAGGATTCTCAAAAGATAAAACAGAAGATTTAAGAAGTGGCTACAATAGTATTATCAAAGTCTTAAAAGAAGAAGAAGGTTTAAGAAGTGACTTTATAAGGTCTAAACCTCGAAATGAAGTTACTAAACAGAAGCGATTAAAAATAATAAGCAATCGGGATCATGATGGGAAACTCAAAGAGAAGAAGGACTGCCAATGTAAACGAAATGCTAAGGACAACGAATAGAGACGGTATTCATATTATCAATCAAATTAAATCAATTCCCGATTAAATGAAACACCAAGACAGCTCTGCGAACAATACAGTGAAGCATGCCAAAACTGCACCTCCGCTCTGTGCTTATATGATCACACGCGATTTACAACCATTAACAATCAAACTACACCTCACTAAGTGCGCACATCATCTTTACGAAAACGTCACTGTTGATAGCGCTCTGTCTTGGTTTTTTATTTGGTCTGAGGTTACTACTAGAGGGTTACTACACTTTTTTATTTATTTGATCCTTTAAGCACTTATTTGTGTTCTTAGTTCCTAACTCCACAGAGTGCATATCCTAATCTATCCTAGTGTAAATGGAAAATGGTGCATATATCTAAGTTTATGTTTTTAAGAATTTTACTACCTATTTATTTTATGACATTTACCCGCAGTTGCAGGGTTGGTCATGTTACCCCCAAATATGTATGTGTATATTTTTGTTTAAAATTTTGATTAATTCAAAAATTAGTAAATAATACAAATATTATTTACGATTTTTTTGCATTTTAGGTATCTATTATAGAAATAAAGTCTGTTCTTGTTTGTAATGTTTCTATGGAACCTGATAAAATTACTCGTATTACTTTTTTATTTTTATCATCGGAAAGGCTCTCTAATAATTCAATGATGTAATTAAATTTTTAATTCATATCATAATAAAATTATATAATAATTTTTATTCCATCTTATTCAATAAAAGCTATAAATAATAAATCTTAACCTTCCCAATCTCACGTAGGGTCAAACTTACCCCACTCCTTTAACTGACCACTCATTCAAATCCTATTGACCCTTCTCAAATATCACTGAAATGCGACCAGGGGTCATCTGGACCAATTTCGGACAAAGGTGAAAAGTTTATAAAAAAACAGGGATTGGTCAAGATTGACAATAGAGGTGACCCTTGAAATTAACGAGTCTTGACCCTTAGGGTCTCGGAGTATTGAAAGGGTTGGGATTAGAGGTGTAACGGAAGATGATGAATGGGGTAACAGACGCCTTATTCTTTGGGGTTCACAATGAGCTGTATTGAATAAAAGGTGGGTTCTTATTATTAGCTGTACTGGCTGTAGGTATACATCTTGATAATTCAGAAGAGTATGGTTGATGTTGATATTTTGTATTTGTGTCGTTTAATTCTTATCGTGGATTTCATACAATCAGTACCTACTGTAGAGACTTTAGCATGATTGGCGTTCCCGCGAGTATTTATACAGGGTGTTAGCGTAAACACCGTTATCCTTTTTCCAGAATCCGTTTTTACAGAACGTTAAATCAATGGAAAAATACAACTTTTTTTTTAAAGAAAATCTTCATTTTTCCTCAAAAATATTTCACCCTACACGCAAGGGCAATGACCGGCCGCGGCCGGCGGTTGGCGGGGGTGGGCGGGGCGCGCGGGACTTTACATGATCGGCCGTCAGCTGTTTCGCAGCTCTCTCGAACGCGTATCCATGAGTATCGGGGCAGTGACGGATATTTACTTTTAAAAATCTTTTAATGAAAGTAAGGTTTTTTTTTTGTTGTTACTGGGTCGTTTATTTTTATATTTAAGTCAACTACCCATGGTTTGAGTGACAACGGTGTTTACCCTTGCATAATGTATGATAAAGGCTTAAGATAAACACTATTTCAAATTTAGAAGATAGAAACTAATAGTGGTTCAGTTTGAAGAGCTGACAGTGCGCATCATCATAGATTTATTTGTATTGTATTTAAATAATAACGAGCTAAATACTCATCTATTTAAACGATCCGATACTGTTAGTTCGCCCAGCGTTAATATCTAACAAATTAATATTTTTTGCATTTGTTAAAATATACTTATATTACGTAGAAAAACAAAACTACTAAAGTTAAAATTCACTTCACAATCACTTTTACCAAATTTTCACTAAAATCAACCAAAATACGACCGTCAAAATGAAATAACTTACTGAGGGACAACCATCTATTGATATGATACTATTCATGATATTTCTATAAACAGTATATATTCTTTTAGAAGATACCTTTAATAAGCATAATGTCATTTCACCAAGAAAGAATATTTAAACATTTTGAGAAAAAAACTAAAATAAACATGTGATTTAATTCAGATTTTTATTTACCTATGAAACGGCAAGCGAGGAAGCATTGAAAACTTAGCAAGCAATAAAACCTGATCACATTTCACGCCACATTTGATAACCCCAGTAACAATAATTGGGTTTCGACAGATCAATGTCATACAAAGAATTGAAATGTTCGTATATTTTGCTCTACTGCTACCGACAATAGTGTCACCTAAAATAGTAATAAACGAATATTCTGCAAAACAAGTGAAAATCGACGATGGCACGATAAATCGTTTTTTATCAAACATATTTCTAGATACCAGGCAAGGGGCACAATTTAGAGCTGGAGAGGATAGTGCAGAGCCTCTAGATGGCTTTATAATACCTGAATATGAAAAAAAAGGGCAAAAACGATTCAAGAAAGTCCACCGAGCCTGTCCAAAGAAATTTAATTTGTATAATAATAAGGAAAATAACTTAAGAACTGAGAAATATATTTTTTTTAATAAATTGCTTAAGCTGGCTCAAAAAGCAGCGGAATACGTGACTCCTGATATTGATAGTAAGATGCTTACTACTACTATGTCGCCAATACAGCCGTTCAAACTAAAAAAAAAACCACCGCCACTGCCGCATCAAAACTATAAATATTGAAGTGTCATGCAACAAAAGTGGAAGCTGTATAGACGAGCTATACAGGCAGTAAGGGTAAACAGTCTTGTCGTTCAATCAAACCATGGGTAGTTAACTTAAATATAAAAATAAATGACCGAACACAACAAAAAAAAAACGTAATTTTCATTAAAAGATTTTAAAAAGTTTATATGCGACACCGTGCTCTTTAGCGAAACAGCTGACTGACTGAGGGAGGGGTCGCGCTCGCGGCCGGTCAGGTCACATCCTGTACCCCCCGCCCGTGTTGAGACGCAAGTTCGTTGCCCTAGCGCATAGGACAACGAACTTGCGTCTCTTGTGGTAAAATGTAGATATAAAAAAAAGAAAAAAAAAGTTGTAATTTTCCATTGATTTTACGTTCTATAAATGAAACCAAACCACTGGTTGCAAGGATAACGGTGTTTACCCTAACACCCCGTATAGTGGAGCTGACTAGAAGAGGCATTAGGAATTTGTGTTCTTCATTACTTTTTAAACCCTGTGTTTTTGCGTTAGTCATAGTAATTGAACAGCAACAGTTGTCAGTTGTTGTTGTCAGTTGTTCAGTAAGATGGCCTGTATGACCATGCCTTAATAACCATACCTTTCTGATATTTACGCTAAGCTATATACCTAAACTGACCATTTTTTTAACTCAAAACGGGACGTCTGTACATTATCTGTATGCGCCATACTACTAATATGATATACGCCAGGCAGTGGGCAGGTTAACAATGATAATAAATACAACTTTTGAATGTTCTTTATTTTGTGTTCACATTAAGTACCTTATTAAAATTATTTTTACTATAAGAAATTATATTAAATAATATGCACCATATTTTTTTAGTTATATTTATATTTTTCGGAGGAACAAATGTGATGATTTTAAATAAGAATAAAATTCTGGGCACGTTTTGTTTATATTGACCTTAGTTATCAACATCGCCTTCAGAACTGAAACCTGTAATTGATTTTTTTCAGCCGTCCAGAATTACCGCTTGGCACTCGTGTCTGACGTGCTCCAATATGTTAAATTTTCGCGCGGTGTCAGAAAACGGGACTATTTTGCGTCCCAGATCATAGTCGATAACGACGATAAAGTCTATTCAATTAATCAAAAATTGAAGATTTTGCTTCGGCTTGCGACTTGATTTTTAATGTTTTTTTTTAAATACTGGCCATCTGGTATGATTAATGTCACACGAGTGAATAACCTACTACTACCCAAGCGTGCGCCATTTCGCAATATCAGGTGAGAAAGTTGAGATAATGGTTAAAGCGACCAAACTCGACCATGCCCTTCCGATAAACATATATATTTTTTTAATTCAATTCAAATAAACGTAAGAACTCCAACTCCAGTACAATTCTAATTGTAACAAATAACACGTCATTACGCAGCGTGGAATAAATTCAAGGTTGGGTAAAGCCTGCGGCTGTGAGCGGACGAAATTACCCCCTCGAACATTTAGAGGGTTAAAGAAAAATGTCTTTATTACTGTTTTTTTCTCTCACTTAAATTTTAAGGCGGGTAACACACCTACGCCGTGAAACCGTAGCAGCGAAACCGCAGTAGTTCAATGTAACTGAGTCGCGTTTCGCGTCACAGCAAGCGTCATGCTTCGCTATGCGAGTCAGTTTAATTAAAATTTAACGACTGCGATTTCGCTGCTATACTATGGTTTCGCGATGGAGGTGTGCTAGGCCTATTTATTTGACTCGAAAGTGTGTAAATTAAAAATTAATCCAATTTATTTGAAATTTGAATTACGTCAAATCAGAATTCGAACAATATCTCGCAACAGACAAGCTTTCCGTCTTCTTTGTCTTTGCTTTTTTTCTGTTTTTTCTTTTATGAAAATACCATAACAAACCTCACGTTGTAGCTTTGTGTACAAATTAATTGACATCAAACTTTTATAAACAAAATGAGCATAGTACAAAATGTTGAGTGTTTTTAAAAGCGATGTTTTCTGTATATTTCCCCTGAGATGGGGATGTTTTTCATCGTAGAGGCGTGTCTGGTTCAGTTTTACCGCACCTACTAATGTTATTAATTGTATTTTTTTTTTACAGTTAACTTCAAATATGCTGGTGTTATTTGAAGGGGTTCAGACACAGGTTCAGAACTTCAGATGATAGATACTTAATTGTATTTTGAATACATATTATTTTAATTTATATTGACCGCCTCGGTCTAGTGGTCGCAAGCGCTACTGCTGAACATGAGGTCCAGCGTTCGATTCCCAGGTTGGAATAAATATTAATGAGTTTTTCCATCTGGAATTTCTCAGTAGCAGCCAGGAGTTTGGATTTGTGCGCGGTGAATGGCAATATTCTCGCCCCCTTTTACATGGGACTTAAACATAACTGGCGAAATGTGGGTGTACAATTCTGCCTAACCCTTCGGGGAATACAGGCGTGATGTTGTTGTTATGTATAGCTTGGCAAAAAAGAGTTTGGAAAGAATGAGGGCGCCACTACCACTACTGCACACTAGTGCAGTACTCATTTTCCATTTGAATTGACCTTATGCAGTAGCATAAGGTCAATTCAAATGGGAAATAAGTAAAAGAATTTAAAGAAATAGTTAAAAACGCTGCTTGTACTGTCTCAAAACCTACTAGCACTTGTCGGCAAAGTAGTGCCAACATTATAGGTCTACCTACTTAAGTAAAATATTTAGTTTCATTTGTCACCGCATCATACTTTTTTTTTTTGCCAAGCTGTATGTATCTATGAATTTGAAAACATCATGTGTGGTATAAAATATAACAATTTACTTAACTTATGACGTCGTCACGGCACCGCTCTACTTCCCATTAATGTTACATTTAAATATTACTCCAATAAACATTGTTAGAATATTAAATTCATATATTTTGATAAGCCTAAACATTTGCAATTGTTACGTTATTCTTATAAAAATAAAATAGTTGCGCATTCATTGGAAATATGCAAGTTTGGAAAACAACATAGGGTAGGCAGGTACATATAATAGTTTTCATCCCGAAACATGAATTCAGCAGGTTAGTAAACTATGTTATAGCTACAGTCCTGGGGGCCTAAACCGGCCACATTAGCAATTCCTCTAAAAGCAGTTCATTTCCTGAATACCAGCTGTCATTAGCAATTCATAATTTGTGGACGATTTTACGAATGGAGATATAAAACTGTCGAACAGATGAATTATTTCGTAAGAATTACACGCAGATCATATTATGAATTATCAGTTTGTGACATTTTACGATGATTCATAATATTTTCTAATTACGATTCTGCTAAAGTGACCGTTTTAAACCACCCTTTTTTTTTTTAGATGGATATCATCAATTGACTTCTCTCCCGCTCTGGGCGGAGCGGGAGGGCGTGTCAGACTTAACTGACTAAAACCCACCCGTGTTCCTTCAGTTGCCTGTTGCCAATGGCCCCTTTCGGACTTTCCTGCAAGTTTTATCCTGACCTCTGTGCCCCAAAATATCCAGTAAAAGTGACTTTCCACCGATAAAGCCGTGGAAATGGCGAAGTTTGGGCCAACATTTGTATGACTGTCCCGCCAGCGAGACGAAGAAGAAAATCCCAAAAAAATATTAGGTACTAAACGGTAGACCCGTTCTCACCAATGGTTAAAATAAAACATTGTTTTAATCATTATTTTTATGTACGACTAGCTACGCCCCGCGGTTTCACCCGCATAATTCTAGATCCCGTGGGAATATCGAGATAAAATGTATCTTATCTCCTTCTCCAGGTCATGGTTTACCCAGGTGCCAAATTTCATCCAAATTCGTTCAGCCGTTTTAGCGTGAAAGCGTAACGAACAAACAAACGAACTCACTTTCGCCTAAGTATAATAATTATAATATAAGTTAGGATTTTAACAATTTATGCCTTTGTGTTACCTATCTATAGGTAAATTCAATAAAAATCTGTAGTTTATGCTGCATTTCTCAGTAAAGCAACACTACGAGTGCGCAGAAGCATCGATTATGCAAAAGTTACGTAAATACAGTTTTGTGCATGGATAACTCACTAAATGGAGTGCGACGGGTCTTTGTTTTTATTAGCGTAGAAGTAGGATTGGTTGACCGTATCGGTTTCATGTTCCATACCTACCTGCAACTTATTAACTTTATTCTTGCAAACATTTTTAACACTTTCACTGTCCTCGAAACACAAATTGTTGATTAATCGCCATGAATTTTAAGTGTTGAAAGGGTTGATCAGTGCCTAAAAGTAGATACTATGACTTGTCAATCAGCATCTGTAACACATCCAATAGTCCCACAAATTTTAACAGTATTTGCTTTACGTGCAATTTTACACCGCCTGTCGCCGCTGCCGCCGTCGCTGTCTCTGCTTCGATGAACGTGCTCGACCCTAACACTCCATTACTTCTTACTCTGTTCCCACATGATTCAGTTCAGTTTTGCATGGGAATGTGTCGAGATGAAGTTACGTCGCCATTGATATGCGACTGTCTGCTGTTTTTACTAGATCTACGTGGAAATCGTTGTAATAGACCAGCTGCCAGGGAAATGTTAACCTAATTGATTAAAGAAAACGATTTCTCTTTGATTGATTTCTTTTGTGGAAATCTAACTGAATTTTATAGCTACCTAAGTACAGTACCTAGTCAGTACAGACAGTGATAGGATCTATAAAATGTACTATACCTAGTACATACTAATTCCATGGATCTAAATGACTCGCCACGTAGGCTGCCATCAGACGGACTGCATTCTTGCAGTTTGAATGCAGTTTAGTACGACTGCAATATTCGTAATGTACTGGTAACTGCGTTTTGCAGTTCGAGTGCAATTGAAACAGTCGAAATGCAGTCCGTCTGATGGCAGTTTAATACGAAGGAGTTGTCAGAATTGTAGCGAGTTATTGTGTGTCATTTTGCATTTATCGTATGTCTCATGTATATTATTTTTCTCTCACGCAGCGACGCGCGCTTTACTTGTGGTTAACAAGCGTACTGTACAAACACGCTGTAAAAGTTTGTGTGAGCGCAGGAGCTCTCGATACTGTCCTAGACAATGGCGAAATCGGAAGTGTGATGGCGGAATCTGCGTGTGTGTGTGTGTGTTATGTGTTGACGCTACTCATCTTCACATTCACAGCGTGTTTGTATAATTCGTTACCACAAGTAAAGCGCGCGTCGCTTCGTGAGATAAAAATAATGTAATCAGTTAGCCTATTGTCATTTACCAGATACAGTAATGGACTCTCCATATGTACTAAATAAATCATTGTACACAGACTCAACAAACAGACAGTGTCGGCACAGACCTGCAGGCGTAGCATGGCGCTTTCTATCTCTACGAAGAATAGACATAGCTTTTTCTATACAAAGTGACAGTTCTTTTCTTCATTTTTGACATCGCACCGTAGAAATCTTTCTACAATCTGTCATTTTGTCTTTCATTTCTAACGATCTTTGTCTAGGTCTTTTTAGTAAGTTCAAATAAACGGTATCAACTCACTAGGTTTAAAAGTAAAAATGGGTGTTCCACAAGGCTCGATTTTGGGTCCTTTCCTCTTTTTAGTGTACATTAATGATCTACTACATTTATTAAAAAATCAGCCACACATGGTGTTATTTGCTGACGATACTTCCTTAATTTTTAAAGTAGATAGACGTGCTACAAATTTTGACGAAGTAAATAACGCCCTACTGCAGGTCCAAAATTGGTTCACTGCTAATAATTTAGTATTAAATGGAAAAAAAACTAAGTGCATAAAATTTTCTTTACCAAATGTCAAAAGTAGGGATTGTGTGATTATATTGAATCAAGAGAAACTAGAATTCGTCGATAAAACTGTTTTCCTAGGGATCACGCTCGACTCAAGGCTACAATGGGGTTCTCATTTAACATCTCTAGCAGGACGGCTAAGTTCAGCAGCATATGCTGTCAGAAAAATCCGTCAATTTACTGATGTAGATACCGCGAGGCTAGTCTATTTTAGTTACTTTCATAGCATCATGTCTTACGGTATTTTACTATGGGGACGGGCTGCAGACATCGAGTCTATCTTTATTCTGCAGAAAAGAGCGATTAGAGCCATTTATAATCTCCGCAGGCGCGATTCTTTACGGGAACTGTTTAAGGATATTAACATCATGACGGTAGCTTGCCAATATATCTATGAAAACATCATGCACGTAAGAAAAAATTTACATCTTTTTAGTAAAAGAGGTGATAGACATAACTATAGTACTAGAAATAGGGACCTATTAGTTCAACCAGGTTTCAGACTGGCTAAAGTAGACTCATCTTTCATGGGGTACTGTTTAAAATGTTACAATAAAATTCCTCCCCACATACTTCAACTGAACGAGACGAAATTCAAAACTTGTATAAAACGCACACTATGCAGGCAGGCATATTATAAGTTGGAGGATTACATTTCTGATAAAAATGCTTGGCTTAATGCTGGGCCTGCTCCACAACCACAACTAACTAATTAACATTCGAAAATAATGTTGGAGCTGCTGAAGATTGTAAGACCATCTTTGCATTGTATAAACTCAATTTCCTTTGTATTATATAACTGCATAGCACAGGTGTGAGTACTATGTACTATAGAGCCATTTACCGGGTAATTTGTCTTTAATTGACTTGAATGTGCCCTGGCGGCTGGGAATGTCATGCTCACTCAAATGTCTCGCTGATGGTGGCGCGTGTGTTGGATCATTTAGCTCCCTTCAAAATGGTTGAGCTGAATGGTGCTGATCCATGCGTCATGTTCGTGAACGGGCGCCGTCAGTTGTGACTGGTCATCTCTTAGCTGCCATGGCTTATTTTAATTTTTGATTTGTTTGTTATAATTGCGGACGCTTTTAACGTGCTTTCTACATTGTTCTCACATGTATAATTTCAACATAAATGATGTAACCAATATTTTGTAACAATATTTTGATTTAAAAGAGTGTCCGTGGAGTTTCTTGCCCGTTCTTCTCCATAGGTACCTACTACGCTTTGGAATGGGCAACTAGCTTCATATTTCTGACTGACCGACTCCTTGACAATTCAAAAGTGCCTGTAAATGGTTTAATTGAAATAAATGCTTTCAGTTTGAGTTTGAGTTTGAGTTTATATGTAGACTATTTCGGAAGATTTTTTTTTATCCTTACTGTCAAAATCACACTGACAACCGATAAATCCTATGACAAAACAAAGAATTCTGAGTCGAATTATGTAAAAGAGTGAATTTCGTAAAAAGTGCAGTTGACTCTTTCTACTTTGCTGCCGTCGTACTGTCTACAGGAAACGTAATTTTTGTCTACCCTTCCGTCGACAAAACGGTGCTCATGCTACGCCTGCTGGATCAGACTCCAAAGATAACCTGCGAAAGAGTGCCGCCCATTCACTGACCACTAAAATAAATGGTAGGTTACATTACAGAGGTTTCAAATAGCGCATGCGCGCGCAACATTGATCCCAAATGTCCTATTTACCCTCAAAGATAAAAAGTCACAAAGATAATAATATCTCTTCAATATTAACCCTAAAATGCACCCTAACATACGTACCTCGGCTAAATAAAGGTGTGTCTACACAATACGTATGCAAAGTTTATCTTGTTAGTGTCTATGTGTTGTGTATGTTGTTGTATGATTGTGTATGCTCCCCCGAGACGCGCGTGTCTCTAGTCCGCGCAGTGAAATATTAAAAACAACACCTCACTGACGATGGATAGTAGGGGTGTGTTGTATTGGTATAAAACTTACTCGAAAATGGCGATTAAACAAAGAATCAGTGGTGCTATTGTTAAAAAGCTTTAAGTACAGCGAGGTAATTTTTGCATACAGACAATTCCATAGCTAGTTTTAACTTGTAATAAAGTAGCTTCTAACGTGTTCATGAGACCCTTATGACTTCAGCCACGGCGTACTAACGTACACCCACTTCAGAGTAAATTTTGTCGGAAATCGTACCTTGTAGGTAGAAAATCTCCATCTACAGTTATATTCATAATACGAAAATACTCACAAAAATCTGTCAATTTCCCGAGTAATCAGTTTATTCTGCGAAAGGCTATCGAAATATATAGTGTCCACACATCAACTTTTCAGTAAGTAAACATTAATTCACATAACACCACAACTTGCACTTGCAACTAGAAAAACTAACAAGTCTATAAAACAACATTGACCAGCAGTTCCAATTAAAAACCTCTAATAGCCACCTTCGTACGCCAATCCACCTCGCTCGTCCTACAATGACAGACGCCGTTCAGTCTCGCACGCACACACACGCATACACCCACACGCTCAAACAGATAGCGACAGTGACTCACCTGACTGAGGGTGTGTGCGGTGACCATGAGGTCTGGAGGTGGGTAGGATTGAGATGGGGTGGTGGAAGGGTCAAAATATGGAGATAAACTGATTCTTGATAAATAAGTGTTATTTTTTCATTTTTATTTAGAACCTTATTGCCCGTACAGCTGCGGCAATGGACGTCAAAGCATTGAGCAAAATAAAAAAACAAATCAACGTAGGAATTATCACTTTTTAAATCAGGAATCATATAAGTAGTACTGTTACTGTTGAGTAAGACAAAAATAGGTCGGTACTGTAAAGTGTCCAGTAACGGAGCACAGAATCCCAGCCAAGAAAGCCCAAAATCCGATGGATGCAATAAAATTGTTATTTTACTCACGGAAACTCGTCATAAGGTATTCCAATCTAAGCATGATGCAACACATAAATAAAAAATAAAAAAATGGATTTAAAATCAGTACAACAAAATTCCCTGAAAATCCTAAACCCATGGTCCCTACAGGTGTACATTTTACTTGCATATCGATTCAGCGCACTCCCCCGGCGCCAGGGGGGAACGGGGGAGGGTTTCAGGGGGAGAAGGGGAGCAACACGCCCGCTCTTTTTATGCCCGATTCGAAAACTGGATAAATGCGGCTTCCACTTCCCAGAATTGTGGACACCGTATCATTTTTCGGATATTCGGAAACGGCAGACATATTGGATTATGTTTTTTCGTTGAGTTTTCCACTACAGGTAAATTAATGGTAGTGTGTTTTGTGGAAATGGAGTGTGTTTTTGTTAATTGTGTGTGTTTATGTTATTTGATTGAGGGAGATAGTCAGTTTTTGATCTGATACTCAATCTAGAGTAGGTTTTATGACAAAGAATTTTATACCGGTTAGTTCTGTTCATAAACAGTTAATGGGTTGGGAGCTTGGCCGAGGAGGATGACCTGGGGTCCAAGTCTAATAATTTACAAACGTGTCAGTGGTCTCACAATGAACAGTTTTTGACAGATAAGCCAAACAAAATCATCATTGTGAGACCACTGACACGTTTGTAAATTAGTAGACTTTGCCCCCTGCAGTATCTTTTCCTTGCCAACCATTTCTGCTAAGCATGCTGATTATATTATGAGACATTTTGATACCATCCTAACTAATATTATAAATACGAAAGTGAGTTTGTTTGTTACGGTTTCACGCTAAAACGGCTGAACGGATTTGTATGAAATTTGGCACAGGGGAGACCATGACCTGGAATAGGACAAAGGATAATTTTTATCCCGATATTACCACGGGATCGAAACTTACGTGGGTGAAACCGCGGAACGCAGCTAGTTTACTATATATACCTATTCGAGCCGAGTATACATACCTAGTCGAGGGCATTTTTGAGAAGATCTAGGGTACCTACCCTATCTATCTAATTTGCTAAGCTGGGCTTTGACCTAAAAGGTACAACTCCGTAGCAGACACTGCCGACTGCAGTTGGCGACGTGTCGTCTAGTGGTTCATGAAATACAACGTGTCGCTAGCTACGGAGCATGTTACGTTACGCCGTGTTCTAAACTCCATGTAACATGCGGTCGTTGCTCGCGTGTTCGTGCTCGTTTCTACGTACTGCCTGCACGAATGCTCGCTTTGTAATATGTAACATTACACCCCGTAACACCGGTCAGTACTCGGCTTTATAAACAAGCCCTCGGGTACCTCTTACCTGCCAGGGCTGCGGGAAAGTCCGAAAGGGATATCGGGGCCCTTGGAAACAGGCAACTGAAGGAACACGGGTGTTAGTAAAAGACTGACACGCCCTCCCGCTCCGCCCAGAGCGGGAGAAGTCATTTGATGATTTCCCACCAACAAAAAAAAAGGCTACCTCTTACGTTGTGGCGGTATCTACATCGCCACATGCGAACTACGCATCGAAGACCTGACGTCACACAAAAATCCTGACGTCACAAAAATCCTGCATCGCGCAATTAGCGCATTCAAAACAAGAGACGATCATGCTTGTTTTTGGCGGACCCAAAACAAAAGAAACTCACTATTCTATTTGTCTCTTGAGTTTCACCAACATAACAACAAAATGACGAAAGTCATCAGTTTGTTTCTCAAAACCCCATATTATCATGCATCTACTTGAGCAGCCGCAGTTGGTACAATTGGCTGAGAGTGGGACATGCGTGGGATAAGTCCTCGGCCAGCAGTCACCACTAATTCTATTATCTGAGCCGTTCTGTTGGATTACACGTCACGCAGATATCACTGAGTGGGTTGTTTTCCAATGACGTCGACACACTTTTATCTTATTATTATTATAGTTTTACAATGTCGATGTTTACAAATGAAATTCTGTAGATTTCTGCTTGCCTTTTTACTCAATTTTCTTAACTTAAATGGCCTTACAATTCTAACTTAAATCTCTGCTCTATCAACTCTTTTATAAATAATTCTTGCATCAAATTAAACAAAATCTTAACATTTAACAAGTTTCACCTTTTTTTTTCAATTACTTAAAATTGAAAAACAAAACAAGTTGTAACTTGTACAACTTCTACGATATGCTTACTTACATACGTGTCTCCTTTTAAGTTTCTGAAATACCTTTGCTACGAAACCCAGTAATTTCTAAATGAATCCCTAAGTAGGAAGGAATACCTGTAGGTACTGTAAGAATTAAACCCCACAGTACCGCCCTCTCCTAATGTAAAAACTAATAAAAGCAAGTTAAAATTAGGCTGTATTATTCACCAGTCTATTAAATAAGTTCATGTCGATACGACATACCTAAGTATGTAATACAATAAATTAGCAAACAAACGCATCGTTGACCGCAACTCGACGCCAAAGGGAACGTTGACGAGCTAACGGTAAACTGATTTGCGTAAGACTGTAATATTACTAATGTGTCATACATAGTTTTGGAGGATCAAATGGGCTGTGAATATCTATTGTATGATTCAAAAAGTTATTTATGGCTCCAGAAATAAGTTGGCGTAACAGGGTTATATTATAGGTACATATACCGCATGTAAGAAAAACCCTGTCTGATCCGAAAGGGGCACATAGGTACTGCAATATTACCAAAATTGAAAATAAAAAAGTTATTGTAATTTGAAATTCACATTCTTAGTACCAAAATTACCCCAATTTCATTATGAATTAGCAAATTTTCAACAAAGTTTTCATATGTAATGACTTGTAGACACCTGCTAATAGCACCCCTTACTTTTCTAGCTTAATATTTAACCAGCTTAGGGCCTATTGAGGTAGCATAGTAGATATTTTAATCACAAATACTTCACAAGGCCGGAACCAAAATATTAAAATTAAAAAATGAAACCGTCTTACTTCCTTCAAAGTCATTTATTTGCTTTAAATGTGGTAATACAAAGGTGGTAAATAAAATAGTATTCTTGAACAATGACACATTTTGCCATATTTTGGCATGCAAATGTTAAAAGTAAGACAAATAAGCAGTTATCTATAGGTAAGTTGAAAATATTTCTTAAACATGAAATTATTTAATGTAAGTACATCAATCTTCAATGCCTTTATCACAATTAATTTAACAAAATAAATATAATATATTTAAATGTATAGCATTTGGCACAGCATAAAAAAATGACCCACATAACCAAAAAGATTCAGTCAATTTGAAAATGTATTATTTATTAAAGAAAATTCTCTGAGTCGACACAATTGGAAAACAACATGATCGTACAGTAAACTACGCTTTTACGTAAGCTCAGTATGTCACAGAGGCGCGGACAACAGGCTCTATCATTCTATTGTTAACAAGATTGTTAGCTACTGTTTACTGTACTCTGTGGCTATGAGAACTCGCTGAGAGATGAATAGGTTTGTGCATAAGTTGAAAGACCCGAAACAGCGGGGTAATTGCATATCACACATAAATCGACAATTGATCGCAATGGGTGTCATTTTGACAGTTTCATTGCGTTATTTGATTGAAAGTGTGTTTTTCCTTCAGGCAATTAGGGTGCACCAACACCCTAGTTAGAATGTACTTGCATACCTAAATATTATGGACTCAAGGTTTGAATAAAACACGTCTGGTCTACCTAATTCATGGTACTCTGGTTTGATTTGACCTGGAGTGACTTATAGCTCATTACCTTTGGTGGTGGACGGTGGTATTACCTACATACCTATTTTTTTTTAACAATATTTCCAACATTAGCCCAATGTACCATTCATACTAATATTAATATTAAATTCATACTAATATTAAATTCGAAAGTAACTCTGTCTGTCTGTTACCTTTTCACGCCTAAACCACTGAATGGATTTCGACAAACCGCAAGGAGATAGATGGCACCGTGGGGTGCCCTGGGGAAGGACATTTTTATCGACATACCGCGCGGGCGAAGCCGCGGGCGGAAACTAGTAATATTATAAATGCGAAAGTAAGTTTTTATCCCGATATTCCCACGGGATCGAGACTAATGCAGGTGAAACCGTGGGGCGTACCCAGTATGATTATATTTCGCAGATAAAAGGGTCAAAAACTGTTCAAAGAAAGGTCTGGACATTTGGCAGTCTCCTTATTGTTTGCCCGAAATCCGTAGAAAGCTATGTCATTATGGTGTCCATTGTCCCATAAACAATTGAGTTGACTGAATTATTACAATTACTCAGTGCAGGTCAACTACCTTATTGAATAATCACCAGAGATCATTGCACCTAAGGGACCACCAAAGGTGCTAACTAAACAACGATGTTTATTGTAAAAGTAGGATCAAGTAAGATGTATTGAAATTAAAGGCCATGTATTTAATCAAACCTCCAATAATTCCCATTCTGCGCTCCAAAAAATGTTATTGAATAGGTACTCAAACGCCCTCAGGCTAGGTGGAGCGACGATCTTCGCAGGGTGGCTGGTAGCAACTGGATGAGAGTTGCCGAGAATCCAGTTGAATGGCGTGCAATTTGGAGAGGCCTATGTCCAGCAGTGGACTGATATAGGCTGATGATGATGAGGTACACAAATATAGGTAACTAGCTGCGCCCTGTGGTTTCACCCGCGTAAGTCTCGATCCCGTGGGAATATCGGGATAAAAAGTATCCTAAGTCCTATTCCAGGATTATGTGTGTAATACATTAATGTCTATCTTAGAAATCTTTGTTTTGTCAAGTCGTAAAAACCGTGCGAGACAGGGGCGGATCACTAGTAGGAATATTATAAAAAGATATTAGTTAATTGTATTTATTTTATTTCTTATTTTGTTATTGATAATTCATTATGTGCTGCACCGATTGACGTCATGACGTCAACGCCCCGGCTGTCACTGAAAACCAGTGCTTTATGCTAGAGCATTATGCTGAGCGATGGCTGTTTTGCGTGAATTTAACGCGTATTTTCCCGCGACTTGTTATTTTCGTTTGTCCTTTCTTAGCGTCATGTTTGCCGCAAATAAACGTATTTTCTTTCCTTCTTCTTTCATATTTAAATAAGCTATTCTATTGGAAAATCTAGTCCAAACAATCGTGTATACAGACACTATACCTCGGAAGTTCCTTGAAAAGTCAAAGATATCGTCTCCCATAAAATCCTAAACAGCTCTAACTCAGCTTGAACTAGATTCCTAATGTTTATTGAAGAAAACCTCGCTTAGTTCCCAATAAATAAAATAAAATAGATTATTGTTCTATTTCATGTGCATTGGGTATTATTTTTAACCTAGAAGCAGAAATTACGTCAGAAGCTATTTTCTGCGGCTGTTTATTTTTATTTCTGTATGGAAATGGAAGGTGTAATGACTTTAGAATAAGTCTATGTGGCACTCATACAAATGTGTTTTGTTTTGATTGGAATGGTAGCTTGTTTAAAAACGATACATTGAAGTAAGATATCGTCATCAACAATCCTGTCTTCTCCAATTAAAGACGTTATTTAAATAGTGTTATGGTATTTCTTTTATATAGGAAATTATGCACTAGTGAAATAATGCATTAACAATAATTAATTTGTCATCAAAATAATATCGGGCATTAAAATAAATGAACATAAAACAACTTCTAAAATAATTAATGAATTAATAAAAATTACAAAATTCATACAAAACTAACTAAAACTATTCACAAACTGCTTAAAATATTTGTAACATTTATTTTATTGTAGGTACATTTGAGTACTTTTGCAGTAACACTATGTAGAAGATGGCCAATTACGACTTAATATGGGGATCCGTTTTTATTGACATAAATATATTTTACTAGCTGTGATTTCACCCACGTAAGTCTCGATCCCGTGGGAATATCGGGATAAACAGTATCCTATGTCCTATTCAAGGTCATGGTCTACCACTGTGCCAAATTTCATCCAAATCCGTTCAGCCGTTCACGCGTGATGGCTAGACCAAGGGAAATAGGGATTTATTTTTATATACAGGCTGTAAGGGTAAACAGTCTTGTCATTCAAACCATGGGTAGTTGACTTAAATATAAAAATAAATGACCGAACGCAACAAAAAAAAAAACGTCATTTTCATTAAAAGATTTTAAAAAGTTTCTATCCGACACCGTGCTCTCTAGCGAAACAGCTGACTGACTGACGAAGGGGTCGCGCTCGCGGCCGGTCAGGTCACACCCGTACCCCCCGCCCGTGTTGAGACGCAAGTTCGTTGCCCTAGCGCATAGGTTAACGAACTTGCGTCTCTTGTGGTAAAATGTAGACTTAAAAAAAATAAAAATAAAGTTGTCATTTTCTATTGATTTTACGTTCTATAAATGAAACCAAACCACTGGTTGGAAGGATAACGGTGTTTACCCTAACACCCTGTATATAGATAATATTATAATTTAATATCCCTACGATCAGTAGAGACAACAGAATACAAACTACGACAAAATTCTTTGTAGCAATAAAATTTCAAAATTGTTTTTAGTAGCAATCACTTTTTATAAACCAACATAAATTAGTTTTTTCCGTCCCTAGCAAAGTGGCATGCACTTCCAAACCTTTTGTCCCAACCTCCCAATACTTAGTGATTGTAGTAAAATTTAAGAGGACGCTATCTACAGTCAGGTGACCGAGCAGTTTACGACGAGATAACGTCTGTCTCAGCGACACATACTCGAGAGATGAATCCAACATCCCTGACCATAGACAACGAAACGGATAGACCTTTCATAATTAGTTAGAACCTGTATGTGGCAGTGTCAAACTCAAACCACTTATTTCAATTAAACCAATAACAGGCACTTTTGAATTGTCAAGGGTCGTTCAAGAAAGAAGAAGAAAGATGAAGCTAGATAACCCATTCCAAAGCGTAGTAGGTTCTTATGGAGAAGAATGGCCAAGAAACTCCATGGACACTCTTAAATCAAAATATTGTTACAAAATATACAATTTAACCAATCACAAGCACTTTTGAATTGTCAAGGGTCGTTCATTCAGAAAGATGCAGCTAGATTGCCCATTCCAAAGCGTAGTAGGTTCCTTTGGAGAAGAATGGTCACGAAACTCCACGGATACTCTTAAATCAAAATGTTGTTACAAAGTATTGGTTTCTAACAATAATAGGTCGGTTTTTTTTTATTTCACTTGTGTTTTTTCTATTATTGCTCCAGCTTGTTTTACCGCAGAAGATTAGCAGGTTACGCTATCGCTTAGATATTTGCATCGAACCTGAATTTCCATTACAAATACGATCTTATACCATCTGCATGACTACATACATCGGCAATAATGAAAATGGTATCATATTTAATTTTCCATTTTCTAGTTACTGGGTTGTGCAGGTCAGATAGGCAGTCGCTCCATGTAAAATACTGGTACTCAGCTGCATCCGGTTAGACTGGAAGCCGACCCCAACATTGTTAGGAACAGGCTAGAAAGATTGATTTTTTTTAATTTAATTTTCCACTAGCTTCCGCCCGCGGCTTCGCCCGCGTGGTATGTCGATAAAGATAGCTATTATGTCCTTTCTCAGGCTCTAGACTATCTGTGTACCAAATTTCATTTAATTCGGTTCAGTAGTTTTGGCGTGAAAGTGCGACAGACAGACAGAGTTACTTTCGCATTTATAATATTAGTAAAGATTACCAGACCTATCTCCCCAATGATTCTTAAATTCCTTAACCAAAGATCTCTTGTCTCTACTACACACTGCTAAGGTCTACGTAAGCGGCGCGTGCGCGCGATAATAGCGACATTCCCGGCTGCGTCTGCGCGATAATGACTAAAACGTTCGTCCACACCTTTAGATAAATGCTCTCCACACATTCAGCAGTATCTGGGGTCCACAAAAACTGTCGTTATGAGATGTTTTAGAGTAGAGAATGCTCACTCACTAAATATCAGAAGCATTCTTCTGTAGTCCGCCCGGTGGTGCCAATTTCTATTCTGAGCGTTTATTCTCACTAATACTCTTTTGAAATTATATTATTCTTTATTTCATTTTTCATACATATAAATTATATTTTTAAATATTAGAATAAAAAAAAATATATTTTATATAAAACATTTAAAAATATAAAAAATAGTAGCCCACCGGTATCGGGAACAGGGTCCAAGCTACCGGCGGTCAAGGCCCCAGAGAGAGGAACCTCTTAACAATGCGAGCCGTGACCAGGAGTACAGCTTTCTGAATCAAGCCCTTAATCCAGCTGCCCAACGAGAGCCTCCTTAGGTGTTGGTCAAGGCTCTTGGCAATTAAGCCATTGGCTGATACGACTATCGGCACAATGATCGCAGAGTCCATATCCCACATGTCGACAACCTCGTGAGCCAAGTCAAGATACTTGATTTGTTTATCTTTCTCGGCCTTCACGAGGTTCCCGTCATGCGGGACCGTTATGTCAATGATCATTGCGCGCCGCTCTGTTCGATCCACCACCACTATATCAGGCTTATTGGCAACAATAGTCCTATCAGTGATGATGGATCAATCCCAGTACAATGTGATATTTCCATTTTCGAGAACTGGGTCGGGCACGTACCTGTAGTACGGCACTTCCGATTCCACTAGGCTGTATTTCAGAGCAAGTTGCTGATGGATAATCCTGGCTACAAGGTTGTGTCTATGCAAGTACTCTCCGTTATCCGTCATCTAACATGAGAACATCCGGAGATAATGTGACGGATTGATTCTCCCGGTCGGTGGCATGCCCTACAGATGTCAACCGTGCTGTCCTTCACCATAAATCTCCGGTAATTGTTCGTCATTATTATAATATTATTCTTTTTATTTGAAAGAAAGAAAAAAATATAGGATCTTCAACAAAAGATATACACAAAACAAATGGCACATAAATCATGGCCAACATCAGGTTTACCCCGGTCCTGCTGAGCATTTCCCAGGTCCGGGAATGTGTTATTGAGTTTTTCTATTAGAAACTCAGTAGCAGCCCGGAGTCTGGATTTGAGCCCGGTTGATGGCAATAGGCACCCTATTAATAATAGTCCTCCAGACCGTATTTTCGGCCACGGCGGCCAATCTCATTGGAGACTAGCCTTCGGCGCGGGAGATATTATAGTGCACAAGTGTTTGCGCAGACACAAGTGCACTCTCTCTTCCCTCACTCTCATAGTCCGATGGGACGGCAATCCGACACGACCGGAGAGAGATCAGGCGTAGGACCAACGGCTTAACGTGCTTTCCGAGGCACGGGGATATCACACCGCCAACTTCCAAACTCCGGGCTGTTACTACGAAATTCCTAATGGAAAAATCCAATAACACTGCCCGACCCGGGAATCGAACCCAGGACCCCACGCTCTGCAGTCGCGCTTGCGACCACGAGACCAACGGGGCAGTTAACCCTATTACATAGTAATTAAACAGGTGAAATGTGGGTGTACTATTAGACGTAATCCCTTCGGGGAAATACAATAGACGTAGATATATTTAGTAACCTATTCCGCTTGACTATTCTTCAAGAGTCATAAAACACTGTGTAAGAAATCGACGTGTTTCACTTCTCAACGAGGCATCCTCGAGATGACGATTGACCAGTCGCAAACCAGAACACGACGTGTTGCCGCACCGAGCGCTGAACGCGTTGTACTTTATAATGGATTTCCGCAAAGTCACGCCTGAATCAATTCGATATTGCATTACTGATATTGGTTAGATTTTAGAACAGTCAGTTAAGAAAGAAATTCGCATAGACAGACTTTGTCGAATGAATAAATAAATACTTAACTAGTAAACAACAATCCTCCTGAATCCATAATGAAACTAATATTATTAAATGTGAATGTGAGTTTGTTTGCTACTCTTTCACGCTAAAACGGCTGAACGAATTTGAATGAAATTTGGCACATGGGTAGACCTTGACCTGGAAATGGACATAAGCTACTTTTCATCCAAGATCGCAGACAAAGTCGCGGACTACAGGTGTCAGGTAGTTTTAAATTAAGAAGAAAATAACGCTCATTGAGAGTTAATTGAGAAACACTAAAGGCTAATGTTTTTCTTGGCTGCTTTTCATCATCATCATCATTTCAGCCGAAAACCGTCCACTGCTGGACATAGGCCTCCCCCAAGCACCACTACTTCGACCGTTTCTGTGTTACTCGCATCCAGCGGGTACCTGCGGTCTTCACCAGGTTCATTATAGTACTGGTGGTATTAAGATGATATATAGGAATTAAAAAAAAACAAAAATCAAACGAAGACACTGGCTGGCCTTCATTAAAAAAAAGTAAAAATTAAACTCCTTTCGTCCTTCATACGTTTTGACGGACGCTGTCGTTCTTGAACTCAAGACCATAAACTCTCATTTTTATCGCTCCCAAGAAAATTAGTCACAGTCGGCATCCTTTCTTCTTAGAACCTTCAATGAATAACAAAAACAAAAAACGCACGATTCACCTAAATATTTCGCAAAGGAGCCTAGGTGCGCACGGGAGATTTTTAAACGCGAAGGTTTTTTATAGCGCACTCTATTTTCAAATCTCAGTATTGAGCCGAGCATTGAGAGTCCAACAAAGCGCATCCCAGTGCGTCAAAAAAACACACTGCTCGATTTTCAACTCTCGGCGCTAAAGCAGAGCGTTAAAAATCCAGTGCGCGAAAAAAAATGGCCGCGATAAAAAATTGCCCGTGCCAACCAGAGGTTAGCTCACGTCTGCTACATATCTCGATGATGTGTTAGACATGGTAATGTCATGCAAATGTCATTGCATCTCGGCAATGCTCGGAATTATTCGGCGCACCTTCGTGGAAACGGTAGCTGAGCACCGTATGACTGCGGCATACTAAGCAGTTGACCGGGAGTCTGGCTTTGCTTTTGAGATCATATTTTAGATTTTTATGATGCATGTTAGGCGGCCAGCGTTCAGTCGACGCCAGGGATCAACCAGCAGCCTTTTGGGTACCCTTAGTCATTCATATCAGTCAAGCAGTTTTACCAAGGGGTATTGTAACTCAGTTACTGGGTTGTGGAGGTCAGATAGGCAGTCGCTCCATGTAAAATACTGGTATTCAGCTGCATCCGGTTAGACTGGAAGCCGACCCCAACATAGTTGGGAAAAGGCTAGGCAGATGATGATGATGAGTCATTAATATTTGCAAGGCGACATTAGGATATTAAATATCCTAATGTCGCCTTGTTTATCTTTGATTCCGACGCATAAATGCACCCCAAACGGTTAAGACATCGCGTGGCTCTCATATTTTGAAGATTTACTTACAATCATTACAATCTGAGAACCAGGGTTACCAAGGGGTATTGTGACTGACTCAGTAACTGATCTCTAGAGGTTAGATAGGCAGCTGTTCCATGTAAAATACTGGTATTCAGCTGCATCCGGTTAAGCTGGAAGCCGACCATCTTAAATGGGAAAAGGCTAGGCTGATGATGATCACAATCTAATTAACAAAATACAATTGTGTTGGATCTACAAAGAACAGAAAAGTCGCCGAGCCTCACCCTTTGCGATGGTGTTTCCGTTATTTACCATCATTACCACAATAGTGATAGATGATCAATGACCACCTTATTGTAAGAAGTTTAAAAAAAAAACCATTTATAAATACGAGTAGTTATACCAACTTCAAAATCAATGTAATTAAAAAAAAAAAAACTTTAAAATGTGGTTGTTTCGTAATATAATATTTTGAAACCCAGCTCCCGCACTACAAATACCCACTTGCAATCAAAACGAGATGCTCTATAAATCTCGGACAGACATATTTGTCACCAGCCACCTTATCTCAACCATCGCCACCAAAAAGGTTTGTACCGCCTTTGTTTTGAACCTGTTTTTTTATCAGACACTACCAACCTTTTTTACTGATACTATACTTAATGTCAATCGAATTTCAATCCTATTTTTGGAAGAATAAGAGTTGGAAATGGTTTTGAAATTTATTTTTAAGTTGGTTGTTTAATTTATTATTGTTTAATGATTATAATAGAAGTCAATGCTCGGTGTATAGCATCTAGTCTCTATTAGTCGCAATAGAAACTTGTATGTGAATAGAATTTTTAATTTATTATAACTACGATGATGTTATTCATCAACACAGGTTGTAAAATGATATAAAATATGATATGATGTATGGACAATTGAACATAAATGAATGTTATTGCAGTTAGATGTGTATATTTCACTTACGATTATTTCCTTATTAGTTTTGTAGAATTGCAAGATGAATCATTTTCTTTATAATACTGAATCTTCGTACCCAAACTTCTTACGAATTCTACTGCCTTGGTAGTCTAGTGGTCAAATCAAATCAAATCATTTATTTACATAATACGGGTTCAGAGGATGTTACAAAGGTTTATATGGTACACTGTATTATAACCATGTGAGGTGTGCAAATATATTAGGAACATTTTGACAAGTTATTCTTAATCAGTTTTCTTATTATTTCATTGTCATTGAAAATATCAATTAATGACAATGTAATTAATCAATTTCGCTACACATTACATTAAATCTGAACTAATAAATTATAACAGTAATGTCAAGCAGATTAATAATGTCATTTTAATATTATATCATTGTGTCATAGTCATTTTAATTATTATCCTATTGAATTAATGTATGAGTAGGTACAGATTTTTGCTATAATCAAAATACAATATCTTTATCTTCGAGGTAGTCTTTTACATTATAATAACACTTTTTAATTAGGAATGTGTATAATTTCTTCTTAAATATATGAGTAGGTAACTTCTTAATGTCATCGGGCAATTTATTATAAATCAGTGGTCGCAAGTAGGTTTACCCACCGTCCCGCGAGAGCCGGGACGTCCCGTTTCTAGAGCTTTAGAGGATTCGTCCCGCGAAAGACGTGTGCGGGACGCCAATTATCCCGTTTTATCGTACCTACGGCTTAACCTTCCTTTTGACAGTTTTCTATGGAGATTCGTAAAATGGCCCACAAAATAAGAATTGCATTTGTGTCAAATTAGAGAAATTGCTAATGAGAGCTGGAAATTCAGGAAATGAATTGCAGAGGAGTTGCTAATGTGACTGTTTTAGGCCCCCTGGTGGAAGGACAATATCGGCTACGCTGAATCATGTTAGGATTATTCAGGGACGAACGAAGGCGGCGGGCTGGCTCCAGCAACTATCGGGGCTTGTGGTCGGGCGCTTTCAAAGTTCCAAGAAGGTTTCTTTTTTTCGTTATTTACAAGAATTGCCGCGTTTACCTCTGGAAAGGTTTAAACTTCTCCCCTGTAGCCCTGTGTTGAGTATTGAAGGTTATACACTGGAAAATAACAGAACGGACGAACAGAAAATAAAGGAGATCATTCACCGTCCATACATTTTTGGGCTCTTTAGCCCAAAAATGTATGGACGGTTAATGATCTCCTTTTACTTTTTTTCACCTCTTTAGGTGAAAGTGAAAAAAGCTATATTCCGAAAGAGTACGTTTTTCCCTTCATTTTTTATTACTACAAGCTATTATTATAATTAGATTACTTTTTATTATTTTAACTACAAAATATACTGAAAACAGTATTTTTCAAAATCATATAACAGCTCAGGGAATTGCCGTACAGGTTTGGCCCAATAGTAAAAAGTGAAGAGAATAACATGTTCTAACGGAATATATATTTTTTTTTATTTGGCCGGCACATTCATAATTTAGCCCAAAATGAATTATTTCCTTTCATTACGAAAGTGTTTTTCGATAAATATTTCTATCCCGAATTAGAAATATTAGAGTGCTACGAAGTTCGTAGCCGTTTGCTACGCAACTGGATGCTGCTACGCGTTTTCATCCTCGCGGTATCAATGTTGATTCCCGTAATGATCCTTACTAATATAAATGCGAAAGTAACTCTGTCTAACTGTCTGTCTGTTTGACGCGCTTTCACGCCAAAACTACTGAACCGATTTAAATTAAATTTGGTACACAGACTACACAGATAGTCTAGAGCCTGAGAAAGGACGTAGGCTACTTTTTATCGACATACCACGCGGGCGAAGCCGCGAGTGGACGCTAGTATGTAGTACCTATAATTATTAGGGCCCATTGAGTTTTGCGGATAACAGTTAGTAACTACAAAAATTATAATTACAAAATTGCTTAAATAGGTGTAAAAGTTAAAAACCAATAAACTCAACTACGCGTAACATTTTTGTAACTATTTCATATTAAAATGGCGTCACGAACTAATTTAAGGGTACATTGTGTAATACATAAAGAGTTAAGTAAATAAGAATTAGAATCTAAATCTTAGGCAAGTGGGTCGCGCGTGAAATGGAGAGGAGTTGCCGAGGACATGTTACATGCTGTTGTGGGTAGACTGTGCTTTTGTTGGTTTAGAGAAGTTACTAGATATGGAAAAGAAGGCGAATAAGGTGCAACAAACATGACAATAATTATGTCGAAAAACTACGAATCATTATCAATAGCCTGCTCTTATTTTGTATTTTTTTTAATGTTCCATTTTTTGGGTTCCGTACCCAAAGGGTAAAACGGGACCCTATTACTAAGACTCCCCTGTCCGTCCGTCTGTCTGTCTATTCGTCTGTCACCAGGCTGTATCTCATGAACCGTGAAATTTTCACAGATGATGTATTTCTGTTGCCGCTATAACAACAAATACTAAAAAACAGTATATATATTTAATGGGGCTCCCATACAACAAACGTGATTTTTACGGAACCCTTCGTGCGCGAGTCCGACTCGCACTTGGCCGGTTTTTTATTGTTTGTATTTCCTGTGCATGTCCCAAGTATTTTTTTTTTATTTTTGATTTTGTCTTCTAGGCTCGAGAGGTTGCTGCTTGCCCTACCTAATTATTCATTTCAATAAACCACAATGAAAAAAGATTATCCTGAAATATGTGCCTGTTTTTCAGGAGCCTTTTCTCGTTAAGGTTTTACTAAAGGTTTTACACCTCTGCCCAACCCTTCGGGGAAACAATGTTATGTAATATTTGTAAAGACTATGCGTAAATAAATTGGCGCAGAAAAGGAATCAAATGCTCAATTTTTTTTTGTTGTTTTGAAATTTTGTAGATAGTTTAGTCGATTTCGTTTATAATTTTTTTGTAACTCATGGCCACTGGTAAAATATGGCTGAACCTATTCCCTATTTCACCTTGTATTGTACCCATATTTGCAAAATAAAATATCTTTTATCTTTTAATGCGGCCAACCGGAATTATTTCTAAATGTCCAACTTCCATATTGTACCGCCTCATGTTAATCAGAGGCGTTAATTAAGTTATGATGGATTGCTCAGCGCACTGTTTAGAGGTCGAGAGACATACTCTTATTATTTTACGTCATTATGTATTTCGTAACGATGCGCGTGTGGAACTGATTTTTTTGATAAAGATGTAAAAAGAACGCACACGTGAATATTGGATATAGCGATAACGTTATGTGTTCCGTTGTCCCAAATAAATAAATTCTAATTCTAATTCTAAATTTTTCGAACACAGATACTTGATGTCATTTCACCAAATTATATATATTTAAGTTATGTCTCTTAGGGCGAATTTCACCAAACTTTTATACCGAGTATAAGTCTTATCCTGCGAATAAATTTTGAATTTTTGACACTTTTTCAATACAATAACTGTCAGACGACAATTTTATTCCACGGATAAAAGATATCTGACTTTAATGAAATCAGCCCTTAGTCTTAGGCTCAATACATGAATATTCTATTCTAAAAAAAAGTATATAAGTATTGAAATTAAATTAAAAACCAATAGCACTACACACTATCCACGCCTGGCATATGTTTCAGCCTATCCTGTTCCTCTTTCGTTGCCTGAAAGTGGCTGCCAGTTAGCTAGACGTGAAAGCACGATATGCCGTTGATCTCTGAAAGTCTGACAAGTACTGACAACTAGTCTTACCCAACAGTATCGCGTTACCCAGTAAGAACTGAGTTATGGAGGCCAGATATGCAGTCGCTCCATATAAAATACTGCTATTCAGCTGCATCCGCTTACAATAGCAGCCGATCTCAACATAATTGGCAAAAGGTTAGGCAGACGATCTTGGTAATCATACCTTCAACTTATTATTAGATCGTTTAGTTATAAATACAAAATTAACATAGACTCCTGCCTGCACTATTCATAAACTATCAATACTATTAATATTCCGGAGTGGGTCACTTGCTCGTGCCAGAGCGAGACGGCACGAGGATGGCGCGTGCCCGATGGATCACGAAGTGCATCATGACGATTGATCGTGTCCCACCCGCGTTGTAGTGGACGTGTCACATCACTATATTGTACTGAGGGAAAGATATAGTGACAAAGAGTCATGAGATATTGACAGATGCTCTAAAGGAGCCTCATTAAGAGATGATGCTTATGAATATTCAGCGTTCTAAAGAAATGCGGTCCGTTACCACCGGCTAATCTTTGGGCGGTTAGTAAACCGGCCGCATTAGCAATTCCTCTAAAAGCATTTCATTTCCTGAATCCCAGCTGCCATTAGCAATTCGTCTAATTTGACATAAAAACAATTCATAAATTGTGGACTATTTTACGAATCTCCATAGAAAACTGTCAAACAGATGAATATGAATTACACGCAGATCATTATTATGAATTGTCAGTTTGTGAAATTTTACGATGATTCATAATATTTTCATATTATGATTCTGCTGAAGTGACCGTTTTAAGTCCCGGCCCCCTCTCAACGGCATGAGCTAATCTCTCGTTCGCGCCAAAATTAGAGAGCAAGATGGGATAAGCAAGCGATGTTCAGGGGGCTTAAAACAGCCACTTTGGCAGAATCATAATAGGAAAATATATAAAATATAATTCATAATATGATCTGCGTGCGATTCATATTACGAAATAATTCATCTTTTTGACAGTTTTCTATGGAGATTCGTAAAATGGTCTACACAACACATTATGAATTGCTTTTGTGTCAAATTAGAGGAATTTGCTAATGACAGCTGGGTATTCAGGAAATGACATGCTTTTAGAGGGATTGCTCATGTCAGAGAGCTATACAAGGCCGCTAGCACCATCCTTTTTTCGCAGTGGAATAATGATGGCATTAATACTTCATAGTCATCCCCCTGATCTGTATCTAGGAAGGACTTATCTAGGGGAGAAGGTTAGGAATATAAGCTTTGTGCGCCACGACCTGTGTCTTCCAGTTGATTGGGATTGGTTAGATGTTTTTTTTTTTAATACTTGTGTTACATGTTTTTAATCAACTAATTTAATTTTATACTTACAACTAATTATTACTTAACTAATGAAATCCAACTAATATTAAAATTAATTAGTAAGATTGATTTAAGAGGAAGTCGTTTCTCTAGAGTCTAGACTACAGTTTGACTTACGTGATGTGATGTTCACGGTAATGGCTAATGGTGTCCTAAGATCTCCTGGTAAAAGGCACGTACCTACAGCAGCATCCTCCTCTGCAAATTCACGATGCAATTTAGGCCTTTCATAGGAGCAGTTACTGAAAGTTAGTTTAGCAATTCCTTTGACCGCCCATTGGCCTAGTTTTTTGGAGTAACATATTTACAGGGTTACCTACCCCAACCCTGTAAATATGTTACTCCAAAAAACTAGGCCAATGGGCGGTCAAAGGAATTGCTAAACTAACTTTCACCTTTTACCTACGTAGTCCCTGTTTTCCCTAGTAGGTACATGTCATGCTAGAGCGAGACAACACGCGTATGGCTCGTGCCGGGAGCATCACGCGGCTGCATCACGATTATGCACGATCTCGTCTACAACAATGACGTCGTGATTGCGCCCGCGACGCCGGTGGCGCCTCCTGTGTGACAAGCATGTAATAGGGAAATATTATAAACTTATGGTGTATTGGCAAAATGTTTATTTACTTGGAATCAATCAACGAAATAACGAGGAGCTTGTGGCTAAGTAATAACAGCCGCACGGGTCGATCCATCAGGTTAAGCTACGCTTGCCGGGGTTGATCCGTGGATGGGTGACCATCGTTACATACCGAGACTCCTCCGTGCCTCGGAAAGCACATTAAGCCGTTGGTGCCGGCTGTCATTTGTGGATCTTTGACAGTCGTTACGGGTCGTCAGAAGCTCGAAAGTCAGACAACCAGTCTTACCAAGGGGTATCGTATTACCCAGTTACTAGGTTGTGGAGGTCAGATAGGCAGTCGCTCCATGTAAAATAGTATTCAGCTGCATCCGGTTAGACTGGAAGCCGACCCCGACATAGTTCTAGTTATATATAACCGATCAACGAAATTACCTACGGGAGAGAGAAAAACATAATGTTTTGGTGACCGTTTTTTCCACTTAATCGCAAATTGCATCGTTAATCTTAATAAATTGTCGGTGGTGGATCCCAAATCTCAACGCCCAATCCCGTTTGGTTATGGAAACTCAGTCTATATGAAATAGTGCTTTATATAACCTTCATAAATAACCGAATACAGCATTCCAGAAATACTTATATTTGAAGCTAAATACAAGACTGCGCTTACAAATATCTGCACAAAAACCACTTTCAATTCTATCGAAAAAAAATCAAGGCACCCAATAATCCCATTTTTTCTGTTCCATTAACCAACATCATTAGGTACTTTAGCTTTTACCATCCCATTTAGCAGTTAATCAACCGCCCTCCGGATCAATGATCGATGTGATTACGTTCATCTGCGTGTGCGCACGCGACTAGGGTGATCTCACCTTTATGAGGGGAACATATCTGATGTTTTATCTGCATTCGCTACGGATGAATGAATGATGATTCGTTTATGTTGGTGTAAATGCGTTTTCATGGTGAGATGGGCAGTGAAATGTGAGTCATTAAGCGCGTGTATTGAGTTAGTAAGTGGGTAGGCCAAATATGGAAAAATCTATTGAAATAACAAGCATCAAAGTTTCCTATGAGTCTATGACAATATATCTTCTATACATATTATAAATTAAAGTCGCTTTACGTGTTTGTCTATATGCCCGCGTTGTTCTTCTAAACCACGCAACAGATTTTGATGAGGTTTTCACCATCGTTTAGAGAATTTATTCCGGAAGGTTTATGTATATAATTTTTTTGTATTAAAGTTACTTAGAACTAAGAACTCTCGACGTTTTTTCAAGTCGTAAACACGTGCGAAGCAGGAGCGGGACGCTAGTTTTTGATTTAAAAGGCGTTTACTGGTCACCACAATCTGCTGTCGAGATTTTTCATACAATATCTAAGACGCTCCATGGACAGTGGCCGATTTACCCGTTTCTAGCGTGTGCCACCAGTTGTAAACTAGCTATATGATGATCTGCAGGCGTAGCATGAGCACCGTTTTGTCGACGGAAGAGTAGACAAAAATGACGTTTCCTGTAGACAGTAGACAGTACGAGACGGCAGCAAAATAGAGAGAGACAACTGCACTTTTTACGAAATTCACTCTTTTACATAATTTGACTCAGAATTCTTTGTGTTATCATAGGATTTATCGGTTGTCAGTGTGATTTTGACAGTAAGGATAGAAAACTTTCTTCCGAAATAGTCTACATATAAAAATACCTAGACAAAGATCGTTAGAAATGAAAGACAAAATGACAGATTGTAGAAAGATTTCTACGGTGGATGTCAAAAATGAAGAAACGAACTGTCACTTTGTATAGAAAAAGCTATGTCTATTCTTCGTAGAGATAGAAAGCGCCATGCTACGCCTGCTGTTGTATCGTTGGTCGGGCTCAAAGAGCGGTGATGGTATTTTCCGAAGATCACGTTGCAGCTTGTTCTGCTTCATCATCATCATCAACATTTCAGCCGAAAGACGTCCACCCTGGACATAGGCCTCCCTCAAACACCGCCTCTTTGACCAGTTCTGTGCTTGCGCATCCAGCGGATTCCTGCGGCCTTTACAAGGTCATCGGTCCATCTTGTGAGAGGCCTGAGGCTCCAGACAAAGTGACATTCTATCAGCGATAACGAATGATGGAAAAGGAAAAAATGTATAGGACTGACATAAGCTATCGAAAAGCTTATAACAATCCTGTTGAAAGTTGTTGTAGAAATACGAAACGCTTTCGAAGCGATTGTCACTTGTCGTCCGTTCGTTATGATCTCGAACGTCAAACAATTGATAGGGCCTAGACAAAGTAACATTCGATTAGCGGCCGCTAAAAGATGAAAAAGATTAAGGCCCACTCCTATTACCTACATCAAAATTATGCCAATACCATCGACAAGGTCCCTCTTCGATGTAATATTTCATTACCGCTGATTACAGCTGAGTATCACGATACACAGACCCTATCCCCATCAATTTGCTCACCGGCGGCCGCCAGCACAATCAGTAAATTGGTCTGCATCAACAAAAACACACGCAGGACGAAGGGGCAGTACTGTGGGTTCTCGATACTGGGGCACGTCATGTGAGTTTGGTGGATGAGGGTCGATTTTTAGGAAAGAAATGTCAGCTTAGTAATCTTAGCTCAGGACCCTTGGCAACAGGCAACTGAAGGAACACGGGTGGATTTTAGTCAGTAAAAGTCTGACATTCCGCTCCGCTCAGAGCGGAAGGAGACATTTTAGATGGCCTACCTTCAAAAAAACAATCTTAGTATACTTATTTTGCAAATAAGTATACTAAGATTGTTTTATCTTAGTATACTTATTTGCAAAAAGTCAAAGTCAAATACAAACATTGTAAAAGTATACGATATCACAATATTCCTACAAACTTACAAGTAATACTAATAGGACAGTGTGTGAGTTTAATAATCATTAAATCAAGCAAATGAAATACAATCATCTCTGTAGGAGTATAACTTAGATAAGTACCTTTCTGATAGACAACGAATGACAACGTGAAGACTGAGCGGCGAATGTAGGACAGAAACGTTTTGCGCCTGTCTTGCCTCCTGAATAACATGGTACATTTGATATCTTTCAGCACACAATAATATCATTTTCCTAGTTCCACTCACACACACAGAAAGACAGACAATATTTCATCCAAACTCACGTTAAAAAAAACTCGATTATATCTCGCCCTTACCACTCTAAACGCATAGTAATGGCTGTATAAGTGCGCAAACTGTAACTAAACACGCGACCGGCGTGAGATCGTATCACATCCCGCGCCCAGCGGTGGGATAAACTTCCCAACACAGGATATTAAACAGAAAAAACTAGATGAAGTAATTAGTTAATTGGTTACGTATTTTTGTTGATTTTGATCCTGTTGAAGTTGAAAAACCATTGATAATGTTAGCATTTTTTTACGCTATTGCAAAAATAATAATTAAGATAAATTCATTTCTTATTAATTTAAGTAACTTAGGTGAATGAATTGCGAAAGAATTTTTTGATGCTCAATGAGCTCTCATCGCCTTTTCTTTATATAAGGTACATACTGCTACACATCAAGCTATACATTTCCAGTATAAGCTGACCTCGCATTGTACGGAAATCATAATTATACAATGCGAGATCAGTATAAACTGGAAATGTATAGCTTGATGTGTAGCCGTATGTACTTGTACATAATCCTAGATTATTGAACACCTTATTGCTGAATCATCATCATCATTGGCATTGGCAGCCCTTTTCCACCCACAGCTATAGTATAGGCCTCCTCTCTTCTGTGCCATTCTTCCCAGGTCTGTGCGAGACCCATCCAGGTCTTCCCCGCGATCTTCTGTAGGTCTTCCACCCACCAATAGCCAGCTATTGGTCGCCAAGGCTCCATCAACCATTCCCTTTGATCTCTGCTGCACCTGCCATCACCACATCTAGCTAGGTTTCCTGCCCACTTCCATTTCAGAACCCGTAGTCCTACGTCTTGATCCATCTTATTAAACGGCGGTTAATTTAATTAATAATGTGTGTTTGTAATTGTCAAATTACTATCATGTAACATTTCAACAGAGTTTTCAGTAACCTAAATAAAGGCAGGTGAGATCGGAAATGTTGTAGCAGTTTTGCAAAGCTGAGGCTCTTTGGCATTATAATAATTGTTTTCTGTTTTTATAGTTTTACGGTGTATTTTTCTGCTGTAATTTCTCTGAACGCATTTTTCTTTATTTTCTTCTTTTGCAGGAGATATTAAATTAGTGCAGTTTAGGTACCGACTGAAGGAAAATTATCCACTTGTATCTGCAATTTATTTATAATAACATTTCAGCCTCAACAAAAGACAATGAAAGAAAATCCAAAACAATACAAAGACTCACAGACCTTTGTCCAATGACTGATAACTTAATGAATCACACGTTAGTCAGAACTGTACCTTCTACGTCATAACCACGCCTTCCACTTTCAAACGAACTCATGACGTCACTAAATGACATTTGTGACGTCATCATGTAGCTACGTAATAATAATTGTGTAGCCAGTTATTCCTGATGAGGTGCTAATCGTTTTAAATTGGAGGCTATAAATATTTAGATTAGTGGTGACGTCTGTTTTTTTATCTAAGTAAATTAAATTCTATACGTAGATTTCTTAATGAGTTTTCTTCTGATGGATGAGAAATCCTTAATCTTGTTGCACAGGGAAAACCTTGAGATAAAGTAATGCATTATCAACTTATTACATTTTTTCTCTTTTATGTAGTTCACTACTATCCACAACAACGATTTTTAGGAGATGTCTGTAATAAAGCTTTTTTTATGCATTAGTGAGACTAAAAAAAACTTTTTCCAAAAAAAAAAACAACCGACTTCTAAAGAAACTAAAAAAGTGAATAATAACTTTGTTTTATTTTGGTTTTCAATTTTCGTTCCTTGCCACCGACTTCCGAAATTAAAGATATTTTCACTTTTTTATGTTTTTTTTTGGAAGTCGATTGTTTTTTTTGTGTATTTTTTTTATTTTTCCCTTTTTAGTTGTGGTACCTACCCCACACAAATTCGAATACCACTATCTGCTATGTAACGGTGACGGAGTCAAATAAAATATTGTCTTCATAGACTAAGTGGGAAAAATACGTAATTATTGAAGCTAACTCAAAAACTACGCAAGCAAAGTTAATAAAATTTATATGGGACCACAAAAAAACAAAAAAAAAATCATCTATATCGATTCGGCGGAGTAAGCGCATAAAATACATACAAAAAAAAACATTCTGACGAATTGAGAACCTCCTCCTTTTTGAAGAAGTCGGTTAAAAAAGGTCAACAACTAATAAATCCTGTGTTGGTTAACATACATTTAATGAAACCTAGACTTTGGTTGGTCTAGGTTTGCATAAACATGACATTTCGAACTTCGATACAAAACATGAGCAATTCCCCTGTCCACCCAACTTTCCAGCACCCACGCAAACATATTGACTTAACACAAACATACACCTAGTAACAACGGTATAACGATGTTTGCCCACTCTCCCCCGAGATATGACGTGACGTTTTACGGGAATTAAAAACGCTACCCCGACCTCCCCTTTAATATCTTGTATTTTTGTTGATTAAAATCTCTTTGAGAGGGCGAACGGTAATTCTGATATTATTAGGTGAAGTTGAATTATAATGAACGCTGTCTTTCGTGAAAAATCAAGTGACGTACCTATAGGCCGAAAGAAAAAAGTGTTTAGGTATGTAGTTTTGATGCCAACATGATACTGGCTATCATATAGGTGTCGTCATTGTTCCGAATTTGAATTCACGACCAGTTAAAAAGGACTTCTATACAAAAAGTGACTTCTATTACAAAAAGTTCTGACACAACATGATTAATTTTAACAAATCATTATCGCATGGAATAAAAATATATATAATGATAGAACCAATAAGTATGTTTACAAATAATGAATGCAAGCATAAAATTCACTTCCTGACCACCTGGTAATCAGTGGAACAATGGTACCGAATTTCCGAACGGAATAAAAAATGATCTGTCAAATAGGGAGCTTTCCCGCCAATTTGGCGGCGGCGGTTCGCGCCCTCGCCACTTAGGGTTGCCATTTGGTGAAATAATTATTGTTGAATTTTTATTTTTAGGGATTTTTTATGATTTGATTGTTCGATGATAATAGCAGATGTTGTTTGTGGTTTTATTTATTTTGTTGTTATATTGATTTCTTTATTGCTATTCGTAAGTTGTTAAATTGATTAAAATTAAATTAAATACAATTTTATTGTTATTCATAACTATTCATAAATCAGAGAGAGAGCAGTGGTGGTCCAGTGATAATGGCCGCGACTTACGTGGGTTCGAAGTTCGAACTCAAGCATACGTGTAGCCACTTTACTTTGTGAAAATTATTTCATCACCAATCCTCTCAAAACGGTGAAGGAAAACATCGTGAGGAAACCGGCATGTCCTAGAACAAAAAGTTCGAAGACATTGCGAAATCCACCAATACGCACTGGGCCCGCGTGGTGAATTACGGCCCACTCCCTCTCACACAGAGGAGCCCTGTGTCCCAACAGTGTAGGCTGACATACATAACTGATTACATACTCATTAGAGCAACTTTTAACTCTGAATAAACCACTTTTGCAGCAAATAAATTAAAACTACTAAGTAGCTATTTTATACGCTCTGTGCAAATTACGAATGCGTTCGTAAGTAGTTCCTTCCATTACGAAGGAATTAGGACTGACCCTATTAATTTATTATCACAACAATAATAAGTCTATAATAATATTATTATCATTACGCCCTATTGCGTAAAATCTAATCTCATAAAGCTCTGGTTACCCTACGAATTCGGCACGCCCTCGCGACGAGATTAATAGGGCCGTGTTTAGACCGCCGTCACCATGGCAGCAGCGGGGTGATTGTCAATCTGTCTGTCCACCCCCTAAGGGCGCCTAAATACCACATCTCAGGGGGAACGTTAACTTATCTGGCAACACTGACATTTAGAGATGGTGAAAGGTTAATTGACTTTTTATTATTGCACTTTTATTTTCGCATTATATGTTTCATCTTATTTGAGATTTATAAACAAGATACGAATGGTCAGAGAATGGTATTTTATCAATATACCGTGTGATATCTTTATAAATAACTAGTTATTGCCCGCGACTTCGTCTGCAATCCAGGACGAAAAGTAGCCTTTGTCCTTCTCCAGGTCAAGGTCTACCCCTGCGCCAAATTTCATCCAAATCCATTCAGCCGTTTTAGCGTGAAGTGTAACAAAAAAACTCACTTTCGTATTTATAATACTATTAGTTAATTAGTAGTTATAAAGTTAAGCGGACAAAAAGTACTAAACTTTTTAAACCTAAATAGAAAAATAAGCATTAGACCATAGATGACCAATGACACTGTAGACGATTAAAACTTTGATAGGAAACGTCTATCAAAATAAAAATAATTTGAAACCTCAAAAAAACAAATAGTTTCACTCAAGAAAAATTCATGGTTATTCACAAATTTTCATATCTATAAAATCAGTCAAAATGTCGCAACCTTCGAAAAAGAAATATCTAAGCAATTCTTCATCTAAGCAAAATGCTTTAGCACAAATTAAACAGAATATTCCCGTACAGCTAACAGATCTTTCGATATTCGACAACTCGTATGCTTTTATGAAAGAAAGATTCAACCAGGAGATGAAACGAATTGACATGGAAATGCATAAGTTCAGGTAAGATAAGAACTTGTTTTGGGAATCATAAGTATTCATCATAATAAAAGTTTTAATCATCATAAGTCGAAAGACGTCCAACTACTGGACGATGGCTAATGTACCCAGGATTTTGCAATATCGTTACATAAAAGAGTATCCATGGAGTTTCTAGCCCGTTCTACATTGAGAGCACAAGTTTTGATCTTCAAAGACCTATGTTTCGACCGAAACCACTCTGTACCGTGCCGTATATATGCGCGGCGAGATGGGGGAGCAGTGCAGGCTGCTCATTCATCAACGCTCACGGCGTCCCGCCGCTCATTCGTCAACGCTGCCTCCCGCCTCGCCGCGCATTACTAATGCGTGGTACAGCGGTCTCGGTCAAACTATAATTGACTGACTCCTTGACAATTCAAAAGTGCCTGTAAATGGTTTAATTGAAATAAATGCTTTGAATTTGAGTTTGGACTTACTTAGTCCTCAACTAAGCATCGGTACAACAACCAGTCCTGTACTCTGCTGCTTACACCCACTCCAGGTGATTCTCGTGACCTTCAATAGCTTGTCAGTCCAACCTTCAAAGCAAGAGTGATTAGGGACAGGCCATTTTAAATAAAAATAATAATATTTGAAAAAGGAAGACGCAGTGGGGCACTGCGCCTCCCGGTACGTCGAATAATTTTACTTCTTCAAATTCCAAAGCATTAAAAAATATATCCAACAGAAAAATGTAAAGGCATAGTGAGAATCTAGGTACCTTTAGCTTCGTCTTCCCTTCTACATTATATGTTAAAGCCGCTTTTCTTGTTTGTCTGTGTGACCGCATAGTTCTTCTAAACTACACATTGGATTTGGATGCCGGTTTCACCATCATTTAGAAAATGTATTTCGGAAAGTTTATGTGTATACATTAATATTAAAATTATTAGAATAAAGAAATCTCGATGTCATCTCAGGTCATAAAAACGTGCGAAGCTTGGGGGCCGATCATTTGTCTATTATAAAATTTTCGTTTCCGTCCTCCGCACGTCTTTCCAACATAAATCTATCTCAATTCCTTTCAGTACGGACCTCACGCAATACTACGGTGGGACGTCCACCGTTCAGACGGGCCTCGTGCCCTCCTACTGGGAAGACATCCAAAATTCCCCACTGGTCATTGGTGAAGGGGAGGACAAGACCTTGAAGCTACATTTTGACGTCAGTCAGTTTGATCCTAATGAGGTACGAAACCATATATCTTCACAATACTTCAGGGGTATGAGGAACAGGGTGTAAAGTTTACTCATCCACCATAGGCAAGGGAGGATCTTCCGACCAAACGGTTGTTGTGTCTGGCGGGCAACTGCCGAACGTTTAATGTTTGAATTTTTGTATATATTGGGTCCCCACCAATGAAATTGGCGTAATTTCATAGGTGGGGACCTAATATGTCCATCTCGCGGTAAACTCTAATTGCACGATGCAGGATTTATGTGACGTCAGGATTTTTGTGTGACGTCAGGTCCTTGATGCGTTGTTCGCACGTGGCGATGAAGATACCGCCACAATACTATAGAACATAGGTTTCTTAAGACTTATACTACAAGAATGATGGAATATTCATTTTTTTATCATAACCCCACATAAATGATGTGGCTTGTCCTAAGTACCTATATTTCAAGCAGACAGTGTTGCTATCCTTTACTAACAATTTAAAGAGAGGGTGCTAAATGGTTTGCTCATTGCACAATTTTAACAATTGGTAGTACCGATATAGTGCAGACCTTAGCGTCAATGTTCATATTCATACTCATGTTCATTTATTAATTGCGTGTTGCAAACCTATTACTTTCATGGCAACCTTTATTTTATAAACCTGCAGACAGCAATACTGCAAGCTATCAGAAGCCCAATTCTCTAGCTTAAAAAACGTTCAAATTCAAGTCGCAATCTGTCAAATTAGTCAAAAATGTTATTAAATTGATAGTAATTTTGACAGATTAAAAAAAAAGGAACCCTTCATACTGAAATAATTTTCTTTCAGATAAAAGTGAAGCTGTTGAACGACATGCTAATCATAACTGCAACCCATGAAGAAAAAACGAAAGACACGACAGTGTACCGCGAGTACAACCGACAGTTCAAGCTGCCTCCAGGCACGAACCCCGAGCTGGTGGTGTCTTCGCTGTCCCGCGACGGTGTGCTGACAGTCCAGGCACCGCTGCCACCGCCTAACACCAAAAGCATCACTGAATCTGAAAATTAAACGTAAACAATACAAATTAAGCTGGATAATTAGTGTTTTTTTTTTATAACGGGAGGACAATAGACAATCCAAGATGTCCATAGAGACGAACCCCGAGTTGGTGGTGTACTCGAGGTCCCGCGACGGTGCGCTGACCAGCACGCGTAGCATGACCACCGTAGTGTAACGGGTTTTGTCGACGGAAGAATAGACAAAATGACAGATAAACAATCGCAATCTGTCAGACAAAACCCTTTTCTACGGAGTGATCATGCTACGTGTGCAGGCACTATCACACTACTACCAGGCTAGGCTACTACGACTCTGCTACCCGACCTACTACCACTGCCTGATACCAATAGTAGAACAGCCCCTGAAGAGTAACAATACAAATTATGTTAGTTAATAGGCTTGCTTTTTTATTCTCCATAGTTATAGGGATACGCACGGGTCGATCCATCAGATTAAGCTACGCTTGCCGGGGTTGGTCCGTGGATAGGTGACCATCTTTACATAACGAGACTCCTCCGTGCCTCGGATACACGTTAAGCCGTTGGTCCCGGCTGTCATTTGTGGATCTTTGACAGTTGTTACAGGTCGTCAGAAGCCCGAAAGTATGACAACCAGTCTTACTAAGGGGTACTACCCAGTTACTAGGTTGTGGAGGTTAGATAGGCAGTCGCTCCATGTAAAATACTGGTATTCAGCTGCATCCGGTTAGACTGGAAGCCGACCCCAACATAGTTGGGAAAAGGCTAGGCAGATGATGATGAGTTATAGGGATACAGATAGAGATGTAATTGAAATAACTGTAAACTTGAAAAGAAGCGATTGTAGGTACTCATCGTTATGAACAACTTTTACTTTGCGAGCGCCTTTTGAACTAGCGAAAATAAAACTGCAGCTCAAGAATAACAGATAAATCGTTAAGGAGTAAATAAAGTCTCAATCATGTCCGGCTCGTCATTGATCGTAAGTATATGAAAACATTTTCGTAAACGCTATGTATTTCTAAGCCAGACGTAACTGTCCAAAGAAAACCCTTAGCCAGCGAGCCAAACCCCTGTTATAATGGTACACAAAATCGATAGGACAAACACCTAGAGACGTCCCTATGTAGCGGGCGTCCTATTTGCATGAACATCGCTACTATTAGCACCGCCGATCATCGATATAGGGGAATTATTGACTTATTTATTTGTTTATTTACTATTACCACTTAAATTTGTTTTTACACCTAATACAACAATGTAGTCATAATTTCCACATTCAGAGACGTCCGTCACCCAAAACCAATGAGACATCACGACCAATAGAAAATGAAATGTTTTTAAACTGTCCTATGTTGACTGACAGGGTATACCAAAATACCTATCGATTAACGTGGATGATTAATTATCAAGTCCCAAGTAACGAATCTTAATTCCGGCTCAAGTCATACAGAAGACAAATCAATCTGCCTAGCCTTTTCCCAACTTTATTGGGGTCGGCTCCCAGTCTAACCGGATGCAGCTGAATACCAGTACTTTACATGGAGCGACTGCCTATCTGACCTCCACAACCCAGTAACTGGGTAATACGATACCCCTTGGTAAGACTGGTTGTCAGACTTTAGGGCTTCTGACGACCCGTAACGCCTGTCAAAGATCCACAAATGACTGCCGGGACCAACGGCTTAACGTGCTTTCCGAGGCACGGGGAGTCTCGGTATGTAAAGATGGTCACCCATCCACGGACCAACCCCGGCAAGCGTAGCTTAACCTGTTGGATCGACCCGTCATACAGAATACAATACTTCTGAAATTACTCCAAAGAGCACGTTAAGACATCCAATCGCAGAGAGACACTGAGACCCTAGACAAAGTGACATTCTGTCAGCTAAAACGATGATGGAAAAGGCAGACATGTATACGACTAACATATGCTATTGAAAAGCTTATGTCAATACTGTTGAAAGTCGTTGTAGAAATACGAAACGCTTTCGAAGCGATTGTCACTTGTCGAGGCCCTCTGTTGAGATGTTATCTACTTTAATTAGAGTTACTACGAATTGGGCTAGATTTATATTACAATTAGTTCTTCCGTAAATCATTCTTGAGACTAGTTCTATGTAAATCAGTCTGCCTTGCCTTTTCACAAGTACGTTGGGGACGGCTTCCAGTCTAACTGGATGCAGCTGAATACCAGTATTTTACACGGAGCGACTGCCTATCTGACCTCCACGACCCAATAACTGGATAATACGATACCCCTTGGTAAGACTGGTTGTCAGACTTTCAGGCTTCTGACGACCCGTAACGACTGTCAAAGATTCACGAATGACAGCCGGGACCAACGGCTTAACGTGTTTTCCGAGACACGGAGTCTCCGAGAATCTCCGAAAATAGAGTTTTATTAAAACACTAATATTGCGTATAGAATTAAACGAGATACTTAGCTAGAGGTGCTTTGGTTCTGACATGTCCTCACATTTTCTACCATACAATATGTTACCAATTCCACTATTCTACCCTATAAAGATTGAATGCAGTTCAATTGGCAAAGTAACAGAATAAAATAGTTTTTGCTAATTAACCAAAAACTACAAGTTAGTATTTTTGAATTTTTAATTGAGATGGCAAGGGCAACCAACAATGAGTCCTAGATCTGAGTAATGTACGAATTACGAAAGACTTCCTATAAATACTGATAAAAAAATGCTATCTTAATAAATTCATTATCATCATCATTTCAGCCGAAAACGTCCACTGCTGCACATAGGCCTCCCACAAGCACCGCCACTTCGACTTCGAAATGATTTGATTTGATTTGACCGGTTCTGTGCTTCTCGCATTCATTTACTAATCAATTATCCCTCCATCATAAATTGATGCGCTCATCACCTGCTGTCCTTCCACATTCTATGTTTCTATGATCCGCGTCCCTATCGCGTAGGTACACTCGCTAATGTACTCGTGTGTTATATGACAGAGTATATGACATCGTGACGTGGCCGCGCCAGATAAACGTCGACCTGAAACACGCACACTAGCAAATTGTGATGAATAAGGTTAGAGGCACACTGAGAAATATAAGGTGTTAAAAAAATAACTTTACTAAGGTGCTTTAGTCCATCGAACTGAATAACTTCACTAGGTATGGGACCAAATTTGAAATAGCGAAAAATAAAACAGCTGTTCCATACAGTTTAGAACAGTAGGTTAAACTTTAAAATGGAACAGCTGATTTTTTTATTCAGGTTTTATTCCAACTTTTAGAGCATCAGCAAAAATCTCTATCATTGCTGCTTTGCAAGCAGATGGTTCCGTCATTTCCTCTTATAATTTCTGTAACGATCCAGTTCCGCTTTCTCTGAAATGGGCCTAAACTGGATCTTCAAGGATTTGCTTAAAATAATCTTTAGCGATTTTGAAAATCCAGAGATTCACATTCCAGGGTTGCGGGAAAGTCCGAAAGGTTTTTTTTACAATGGTATTTTTGTAGACATATTCAAACTTAACTTGTGTGAAAGATGATTATGGCTAGAAAGGGGGTGACTACCGAGATGACGACTAATAGAGAAACGCTAAATAAATTGGGATAAGGGCAGGAGAATGATTCAATAAGTACCTACTTAACTTCTGTGTCGACCTAACTCCACTTTTCATGGCTTCAGCTCTTGTCTCTCAATTAATCTGCTTCTAGATAATTTCCCCCCATTGTATCCCCAACCCAACCAGGTCACCTGTACAATCACACGCCTGTATGTGTGCGCTCGTGCGGATGGGTGGCGTGTTGATGCGGCGCGTTGCCATGACAACCGCCCTCGCTTCCCAGAAGAGACGATATGCTGTATTATGGGAGGTAGGTATGATTGTTGCGGATTTCTGGGTGGTGTGGCTATAAATGTAGGTAATTTTCGGTAAAATTGTAGTTTTTCAAGTCATATTTGGTCAACTTATTAGCCTTATCGCTATTTCTCGTGGGTATCTTAAAGAGGCTTAGGGCCGAAATTTTTCAATAGCCAGATAATTTTTATCTGAGGAATATTGCGATAGCTTTTGTATGGAAAATATGTCAAACTGTCTTATGTATTCTTTAGTTAAAAGTTATCTAACTATCGAAAAATCAGCCCTTCAAGAATGTCTTTTTTTCACGATCAATGTATGTTATTAAACACTGCACGGCTACCGAGTAAAGTGAATGCTATAAGTATTGGCAAACTATTTATATCATTCACGTGCTGATCAATCGAGAAATCAGCAGTCAACTGTGCTAAACTTAGTCATGTACTAATCTAGCTATTTTTTCTGGCATAAGCCAATATTCTTGTACCTATAAGTCGTGCCGAGAAAAGAAGATTGGGGATACTGAGTTTGGCGTAGAGTTTTACGAATCTCGTAGCGTAGCGTAGCCTATTAGCGTAGCATATAAGATTTTATGGTAGACTAGCTGTTGCGTGCGACTACTTCTGCAATCCAGGATGAAAAGTAGCCTATATCCTTTTCCAGGTCGTGGTTTATCCATGTGCCAAATTTCATCCAAATCCGTTAAGCCGTTTTAACGTGAAAGCAAACAAACTCATTTTCACATCCTTACATATTATAAAACAAAGTCCTCCGCCGCATCTGTCTGTTATCCTGTTCGCGATAAACTCAAAAAGTACTTAACCGATTTTCATGCGGTTTTCACCAACGGATAGAGTGGTTCTCAAGGAAGGTTTTAGTATATAATAACCAACATCCACGCGGGCGAAGCCGCGGGCACCACAGCTAGTTTATAATAATTATGATTAGTTAGGATAGTTAGGATTAGGATAATTTATATTTCACACATAAAAGGCTGAATCGATTGGAATGGTCTTAAAAGAGACAGGCAGATTAACACAGAATATTTTTTTCTGGAACATGAAGTAGACCTAGGAAAAAAATAAGTGATTCTGTTTTGCTTCTTTTTTTTCATAAATATCAACACCCCTACTCAGTCGATCATGCACAAAATCGATACAAAACACAACTATCACCTGTATCATTACGCTCGTTACGCCAGGGGGGCGCCATACATGTCTGATTTACCTATTGTTGCGTTGATAACTCCCCTCGGTCCATAGCGAATCGGACGTGAAGTCGAACGCACCCCAGGAGATGGTAATTAGTTCGTAGGTTGATTTTTAATTTTTTTGTTGAAGTTTGGTTTTTGACTTTGTAGCTACACCTATTGTATGCTCGCTCTAAATATGGTTTTCTTTTTCGAACATTATAAGTGATATGTAAATAATATCCAATATTTGTTTATTACGCTTTCATGCTAAAACGGCTGTACGGATTTGAATGAAATTTGGCACATGGGTACACCATGACCTGGGTTAGGACAAAGGATACTTTTTATCGCAGAAGTACGATCCCGTGGGATTATTTATTCAACGTTCACAAGCTATAAATAAAGATCTATCTATATTTATAAAAAAGAATCCCTTTTTCCCTTGGTCACGCCATCACGCGTGAACGGCTGAATGGATTTGGATGAAATTTGGCACAGGGGTAGACCATGACCTGGAATAGGACATAGGATACTTTTTATCCCGATAGACCCACGGAATCGAGACTTACGCGGGTGAAAACACGGGGCGCAGCTAGTAAATTACAAATACAACCTATCCACTACTGCCGACATAGGCGTCTTCATAATCAATCACACCATGACAATTAAGAAAGACACCAAGTCACCAACTCCATGCAATTACCCAAGTTTCCTCTCAGTTGCCACCCCATAACGAAACTCTTGGAACACGCATACATTATCACCATAGCAACCAGCTGATTGTACCGAGCGTCCCCTAAGGAAGGGTTCTCGCCGGAAATGAGGTTTTTATCCCCTATCCCCGGCATCGGAAGTGCCGCGGTGAGTTTACGCTATGGGTGACTCTTGGCCCTAATGTGCCTTAAAAATATGCGTGAATTTTGTAATGCGAAAAGGTGTTTTTGTTTTGGGTAGCCATTATTATTTTCTTGTTTTAAACGCGTCGCACGGACTGGTTGCTGGAACATTGTAGATTGTATAATATAAATCCTTTTTAAGGGCCATCTCCGTGAAGCAATAACTAATGTAATGATTATGCAGAAGTCGCTAAAAAAAAAAATAGAACCGTTTAAAAATAAATCTAAAACATAAATAAAACAAAATATTGCAATCCAAAGCAAGGAGTGTACAGTCCTACCAACTTATCTGTGAACTGAAAGAGGACGCCACAGTCGATTCAGTGTTGCTAATTGATTGATTATACAAATGAATTCTAACATTCTAACATCAGAATGAATGAATTCATCTACATTATAATAATGATAATAATTTTATTGTGCACTGAATGTAATATAAACTGACAATCGAATGACATTTCAACATGACGGCCGTCGTTCCAATTTTCGCCATTTCACAGATAAGTTGGTAGGAGTGTACCTATAACTCTCGGTCTATGGTCGATACTAAACTAATATGCTAACATTTTGCTTTATTAGACTCTTAGCAAGGTAACATTTCGTAACAGCTTAGGAATCTGCTGAATGCTCTTCAGCTTCTGCTCGAAGCAGAAGACGATATGGTGACGCTCAGAGGTCACAGTATCCTGTGACCTCCGAGTTTGTTTCGGCCTTTCTTCTCAGAGGAAACCCCATCTATTTTTTTAAATATGATTTCGCTAGCGATAAGACCGCTCATTGTGACACCCTATGTAAAATTTCTAATTTATGTCTATAATTTTTATGGTGTACATAATAAAGAGTATTCTATCTATCTATGACTGACGTATAAAAGTGTTTGTACAAACCTAAGTTTAAATAAAATCATTTATCATAAGACTACGACTTTGTCCCAATGACACATAGGACACGTCGTAGCGTAGGTCACCTTAGTGGTAAGAACCTATTCTAGTAATGATAGGCAGAAGAGGTGACTTACTGCTTTAATAACATACGGTGTACAACCTTTCATATCCATAATTTAGGTCTAAAGTTAAACACAGCATTTATTTCAATTAAACCATTCACTGGCACATGAGAAAAATGAAGCTAGTTGTCCATTCCAAAGCGTAGTAGATTCCTATGGAGAAGAATGGGCAAGAAACTTAATAGACACTTTTTTTAATGAATATACAACGATGTCCCATACCTTTAATGTTATAAATAGATATAATACAAAAAGAACAAGTGTAAAATACATAGTTTCAAGGATAACATGACTCTCGATGTGTGTTAAATAGGTAAGTTTCATAAAAAGTACGAGAACCTAAATCATTTTCATTCAAACCAATCATTCATAATTTAAAGCTAAGAACGTTGTCATATTTCACGTAAGGGAATTACATGAATAGTCGTGAATTTGTCGAATTATTTTTGAGAAAAAAAAAATCTTTGAGAAATAATTCATATTAATAGACGAGATGATTCTTTGAAATGGTCTCATTAATAACCTAGTGACTTAAAGGATATTAAAAGGAAAACCTTGTATAGTAAGAAAAACAATTTATCTTCACACAAAGATACAACCAATGAGTAACACAAAACAATCTCAGGTGCAACCTGAAAATATCGTGAAGTTTTTCAAATAAACGAGAATATTATGACAGCTCATATAATACATTTGCTCCTCATGTTATTGCGCCGGCCCGTGCTGAACTCAAAACAAATCGATCCAAGATCCTCGCTGTGATAATATTTTCATTTTCATCATGTGTTTATTTAAAGAGGCGATACATACATTGTTTATTATGTGATGGTTATGTATTGGGTGGAGAGACGAGCTGGAGTATATAAGGTGTATTTACTTGTGCAATGGTACCTAGCTGCTTAGGTAAATATTCTTTGTATCGTGTCACGTGGATTGCAGGCAAAGCCCCGGTCCATTCTGTAAAAATATCACCGTGAAAACTTAGGTGAAGTGAACTGTCATTCCACCTAGGATGTCAATACGTCATGACATCTCACTTCACCTGTGGGCTTAAAACAGTCTGGCAGGAAAAACTGACAATTCATAATATGATCTGCGTGCGATTCATATTACGAACTAATTCGTCTGTTTGACAGTTTTCTATGGAGATTCGTAAGTGGTCCACACATTATGAATTGTTTTTGTGTAAAATTAGAGGAATTGCTAATGACAGCTTGAAATTCAGGAAATGATTTGCTTTTAGAGGAATTGCTAATGTGGCCGTTCTAGACCCCCTGAGTTTTCATGGTATGATTTTTACAGAATAGCATTGCAACCGGTCTATTCTATACAAATATCACAGTGAAATCTTAGGTGAAGCGAGCTGTCATTCCACCATTACATTGACAGCTGACTTCACCTAAGTTTTCATGGTGTGATTTATTTAAGAATACAATGGCAGGTCTAAGGGAAAGAAAGCCCATTTCTTTTTCCTATGATACAATTTTGTTTTGTAATTCTTATGCCTCAATAATAATTGCCAAATGGTACATCTTATTATTATAAGTATGGATGAAAATTTGTTTTCAGCAGTAGATGTTCAAGAAAAAGGTTGTAGGTAAACTTAGCTGGATTTTTCCTCCGAACAGTAAGAACATGTGTTTTTTTATTATATTTATTTTCAATATTTGTTAGAACTAATAATTCTGCAGTGGTAAAAGCAACTTTATTAACTTACCCTTTTGCCTGAATTCATCAAACTAACACGAATTCCCTTTAAAGCTTTCCAATTTATTTCAAAGGTCATCCCTGACATTTAGTTAAAACTAATTGCGATATACGAGCAAAATATTCAAAACATTTTATGTAACAAAATAAACTACAAGCAATTTCTCTACAAAGAATTAAAAGTTATTACAATAAATAAACCCAATGTCACCTTACAAGTAATAATTTAGTAAAAATTACCCTTTCTAGCCAGGTGTAGAGTTAAAGTGAAATCCAATAGAAGTTGCGCGTGCGCCGGTCACGACTCACGATAAAGTAGTTAAAATAACCGCCCGGTTACGAAATTAACTATTTATATTCTGGACAGGGAGATAGCCGTCTTTTAAAGGTTCTTGGACACTTATACGATGTGTAAAAGACTGTTATTTGTAAAAGATATATTAAAATAGGTCAGTGTGGGGTGATTAATTGCGAGGAACAGGATTGTTAATGATGATGAAGCGGAATCCTGTTTATTAAGACTTAATAAGGACTCTTTTTGCGTGACATCATTGTTTTGTTTTTTTTTTGCCACAAAATTTTTTTTTGGGCACGCTCTTGTCTTTTTTCATTTCACCTGATGGTAAGTAATGATCAGGCCGCAGGTGGAACCGAGCTTCACCCGGAATCCTCAACCACAGAGGAACCGGCTATCTTACCTCTAACTACCGAATCACAATAATGCTGTTAGCATTGTAGCTATGGCGACAGACTTGGATAAGATGGTGATAGCTCATCAGGCGGACTTAGAACAAGCCCTATCATCAACCAAATGGAGCAGAAAATTTTGCCCCGCAGGGAATCGAACCCCGAACCTCTGGGTTTGAGACAGGTGGTCTTACCACTAGACCACAGAGGCGGTCACTTCTCTGTGTTGGAACAAAATGGTTTGCTCCTAAAAGTCTCATCATCACCATAGCCTTGCTTTGGATGGGTCGACTAAGGGCTATCTTCCTGTTTCAGTAGAGGTTTCCACCAAGTGGAAGATAAAGACCTCAGAAAAGGGATATAAAAAAAATATGGTATCTCTATCGTCTTCACAATAATTAAATAATTAACTACCTGATGCCTGCGGTTCCGCCCACGTGGATGTCGGTTATTATATACTAAAACCTTCCTCGAGAACCACTCTATCCATTGGAGAAAGCAGCATGAAAATTGGTGCAGTAGTTTTTGAGTTAATCGCGAACAGACAGACAGACGCGGCGGAGGACTTTGTTTTATAATTTGTAATTAATGTATAAACCATATTGTAAAACACTTTACAAGAGAAAAAGTGGAGTTTTTTGCCCATTCTTCTGCATTGAAGAACGGGTGACTAGAATCAATTATATTGATTGATAAAAAGTGCCTTATAAGTGCCTATTTGAAATAAATTAATTGACTTTGAATAACATTCAGATTCCGCAAAAAAGTTCCAAAACTTTTGAGGTAGAAAGTGATTTTTAGTGAAACCTTTTGAGTCACACAGTGATAATTTAATAGGTTAAATCAGAAACTTGTCAAAAACTACCTTACTCACCTTTTTTTTAAATATCTTTCAACAATGGTCTCTTATAACTTGAATACGACACAAAAAGCCAGTGTACAACGACCTTATGATAGTAAGTGTAGTATTAATTCGAGTATAAAAAGTATATCGTGACACGTGAGGGTCTCTCCCCCGCTGCCGCCATTTTTTCTCAAAGGTGACGCGCTTACGCACCTTTCGTGAAGACCTAGGAACTGGTAGAGGTTATGGGGTTAGGGTGTTGTTTGTTGCTCGGTTTTGTTTTGAAAAGAAGTAGTTTCGCTGTACCGCGCCTTAGGAATGCGCGGCGTGGCGGGAGGCAGCGTTGACGAATGAGCGGCGGGACACCGTGAGCTTTGACGAATCCATACTAATATTATAAATTCGAAAGTAACTCTGTCTGTCTGTCTGTATGTTACCTTTTTACGCCTAAACCACTGAACGGATTTCGATAAATGATGGCATGGAGATAGATGTCATCCCGGGGAAGGATATAGGCTACTTTTTATCGACATACCACTCGGGCGAAGCCGCGGGTGGAAGCTAGTTATGTATAATTTGACTCAGATCGCTGTACCGAAGTTTGACGAATGAGCGGTCTGCACTGCCCCCTGCTGCGCACTTACCTCAGGCGCGGAAAAGGGGTCTCGGTAAAAAAAAAACTGCTCAACAACGTAAAAACGCAAAGAATGTTGTTGATCTGTCAAAATGAAACAGATAGGTCTTAATCGTTTACGTCTATCCTATCTGTGTGCCAAATTTCATCCAAATCCATTCAGCCGTTTTAGCGTCAAAGCGTAACAAACAAACTCACTTTTGCATTTATAATATTAGTTAGGATGCAGTTAGTTGCTTTAACATCACAACCATGTTCACTAAACTTTATTTATAATGGATGAAGTCCCAGATCGTCATCGGTCAAATTTGATGCCACCTCTAAACATTCTACAGCCCCGTCTCAGCTGGCTGCGCACGCGACTACAGACCATCCCTTTCTCGAGAGACAGTTGCGAAGAATCGACCGTTACTTACAACGGGGGCGATTTATAGCCGGAGAGGTGCACAAGACTATTTTATTTATCGAAGAAATTATAACACTTACTATTTAGTCTTGGTCCTGCTCTATTTCGGGGTATCTATAATGCATGTCTTAGTCCTGTAGATGGTGCTGTCTGTATCTCATGAGCCGTAATAGGTAGACAGTTGAAATCACAGATTGTGGATTTTATATTGCCGTTATACAAATAATAAAAAATAAATAAAATTAATAATTAAGGGGATAAAAATACAAGAAACGGGTTTCTTTGGCATTTTTTGCTCGATCTTAATATGGTACGGAACCACAGATTACGGAATCCTTATTGTGCGAGTCCGATTCGCACTTTGCCGGGTTATTAAGTATCTTAAAGTCAGTCCAACTAGAGTTACGTTATATTTGACTAACTATTTCATATTAAAACAAAAAACTTTCACTTCTAAGGTCCGTCTCAGTCGATTGCTCACGCGACTACGAACATCCCTTTCTTAAAAGGCTGTTGCGAAGAGTCGACCGTTACTCACTATGAGGGCGATTTATAGCCGAAGAGGTCCACTAGTAACTTTACACTATTTTATTAAAGAATTTATTATATTAACAGTGTTAATATAAAATACATCGTTTCGTTTCCGACATATTTGTAACTACAGACATGAGTCCCTAACACGAACACGCGGCCTAAAAACTTCGTAAATTCAAACGATTTTTGATTCTTTATTTGTTTTTTTTTTCGTTAATCAGTTAGTTTATCCCATAGATGTGAATAAAATCTTTATAAATTCGTGCAAAACGAGTTTTTCCAATTTAATATAACCGTCCATCTTTTAGTTTACTAAAAGTATTAGCTATGATATTATAATAATTTTTATTTTTTATTAATTAGGTAAAGTTATTGTTCCGGTTAGACTGGAAGCCGACCCCAATCACAGATATTATAATACTACCCAATATAGTTGGGAAAACGCTAGGCAGATGATGAGGTAAAGTTATTGTTCATGTACATTACATTCTAATTATGAATATTAGACTATTTAAAAATCGTTTGAATTTACGTTACATTTACGCCGGTTGCACACCTCCGCCGCGAAACCATAGCAGCAAAACCGCAAGGTAGTTCAATTGTACTGACTCGAATCCGATTTGAGTAGCGAAACATGACGCGAGTCAGTATGGTATCACTGCTAAGGTTTCGCGGCTGAGGTGGTGTGCTACCGGCGTTACCCCGCGCGTTCGTGGTAGTGCCTTTGATCAACGTTCAGCTCCTATACTAACTTGACCACACCATATTTTACTTGATCGGTTTATTTCTATTTTAAACCCCAGTTGACTGACCATAACTTATCAAGCGCAAACGATGACCAACTGATATGGTCAAGACATAACTTTGTAAGTACGAAAGTAGCAGTGAATAACTATCTACAGGTTTTAAGTTGAGCTTTCGATTTATTATAGTCCGGGAGATGCACCTTCTATTTCTCTATCATGCAACTTCTGTGTTTTGTTAAAGGGCAAGTAATTGAGAATACCATTATTTAAACGTATACAGTACCTAATACCTAAGGGTATGTTCCTGTAAGTACCCTGTTAAGCCTCGTACAGACTGGCGTGACACGACACCTGTAATTGTTATACCGTGAAGTTTTCTTAAGTGCGTGATAGACGTGCGTACTTAAAGTACGCGGTCTTTAAGTTCGCGACCTTACTCGGCTCGCCGTCGGTGACACACGTGAAGCTTGCTCAAAATTTCATTGTCAAATTGTCTCGCGGCTCGCGGCTCGCGGCGGGCGAGTATGCTCGCCGAGTCATAAGCACGCGTGAAATTGTTTTGTTAGAGTCGCGTCGCGCCAGTCTGCACGAGGCTTTAAACTCCTAAGATCCAATTCTAGGGTTACGTACGTCTAAATGAAAAAACGGAACCCTTATAGGATCACTCGTGTGTCTGTCTGTCCGTCGGTCGCCAATTTACTCCCAATGTACTTAATACTGGACTTTGATGTTGAAAGGTATACATTATGAATTTCTATGACCCAACACGGACGTGTAACGTGAATTTTGAACTTGGGACCCTATTGGGGGGCAAATCAAAATAAAAGATTTGCAATCTGTACGTGTGACATCACATGACAAGTTTTGGTGTGAGGGTCTCAAATATCTTCTCAAGGCTTAACCTCATTAAAATCTCTGTAGATTTCTCTTCAATTTTATTCTCAAAAGATTTCGATAAGTCTTGATCTTTAACTGTCTCCATCCACAGTTTTCCTATAATTTGACATCGCCCTTGTTGTCGATGTCGACTTTTGACAAATTGCTTCAACAGCTTCTAAAATCCGAAAACAGACAAACAACTGGTTTATTTAAGTATCAAAATATGTCCAGTCTACAGCATAGCTACAAACTATATAGCCAAACTCATAGCCTACAACCACGAATGCACGATAACATCGTAAAGGTGTCGAGTTCGCGTGACAGAATACTTTACCGTCTACACTTTGTCTAAAGTTCCCTTGCATTTAGAAAGTGGTATTGGTTTTGTCTGATCATGCAATATTTATGGGTGAAGCCAGATTTCCCCAAGTTACAAGTATATACAGTATGTTAACTAACAAAGGGCGTTCCCGTTAACCTCCAATAGTATAGCGTGTATACATGCTAAAAAAAATATTACCACTCAAAAAAAAAAAAATTTTTTGTTGTATAGTAAAATATTCACAAAAAATATTAAATTGTTACGGAAAATAAAGACATTAAAATGTATTAGCTGTAAGTTTTCCTTAAATTAATAAAATAAAATAAAATAAATAAAATACTGGCGCGATTCGCCGCGTGACGCGAATTTTAACAAAATAATTTCTGAGAAAACTTCACGGCGAACAAGGCGGCATCGCGTCGCGCTACGAATCGCGCCAGTATGTAAGAGCCTTTATGAACAACTTTTACTATGGGACCAAAACAGAAATCGCGAAAAAAAAATCAGCTGTTACCTACATTTATGTTCGCATAACTCGTCAAAATGTAGGGAACAGCTGGTTTTTTTTCGCGATTTCGTTGTTAGTCCCATGATGAGTACAATGACCTCTTAAGAGGATGCCCATGACTTTAATTTCACCCTGTATAGCAAGTCGACTTACTGCAAGCTTCATTAAAAATTGTCAAGTCGTCAAGCTTCTCCAATAAATATTGCTATCGAACATATTGCTTTACACATTCCTGTAATATCTAAAGAGCGTGAGAATTCGCTGACATTATAAAACTGTATCAAGAACAGGAAATTGACTATTTACAGAAAGGGAAGCTTAAAAATAATGCTGTCAAATTAATCATCCTCGAGTTTCATCAAAATAATGATTGTCAATCAGTAGGTACTCAGCTGCATCCGGTTAGACTGGAAGCCGACTCCAACAGAGTTGGGAAAAGGCTACTTAGGTAGATTATGAATCGGTAGGTATTTAGTTACATAAACCTTGGAAGGAGGAGCTCGTGGCTAAGTAATAATAGCTGCACGGGTCGATCCGTCAGGTTAAGCTTCGCTTGCCGGGGTTGGTCCGTGGATGGGTGACCATCTTTATATACCGAGACTCCTCCGTGCCTCGGAAAGCACTAAGTATATAGAAGAAAATATTATTAAAAATGTTAAATACTTATGGAGTTACATCTCTAATCGTAAAGCAGATACTAGCATACCTTCTACAATGTCTTATAAAAATCGTAGCTCGAGTGATTCCACTGAGATTTGTAATTTATTCTCAGAATTCTTTCACTCAGTTTACGAATGTTCTACCTTTGATGTAAATAATTGGTTACCTCCGCAAGAGTTCAATGAGAATAGTATTCTCATTAACAGTGTTACTTTTAGTTATGAAAAAATTCTTAAGGCATTGAAATCACTTGACACTACTAAGGGTCCGGGGCCGGATGGTATACAACCACTTTATCTTAAAAAAACGGCAGATTCTATATGTACAGGTCTCCATATGATATATAACAAATGTATTTCAGAGGGTTCATTTCCTGAAATATGGAAAAGTGCTAACATTACGCCCGTTCATAAATCAGGTTCTAAACAAAGTATTGAGAACTACCGCCCTATCTCCATTTTGTCCGCTTTGTCGAAGCTTTTTGAAAGACTGGTTCACAACGAGCTCTATCCTATTTTACACAACTCAATAATTAAGCAGCAGCATGGATTTGTTCAAAAAAGGTCCACTATCACAAATCTATTGGTTTTCACAGATTTTTTGTTCAATAACATGGATCGTCAACTGCAAATAGATGCTATTTACACGGACTTCCAGAAAGCTTTTGACAAAGTGGACCATGAACTGCTTTTGACGAAAATAGCTTTCAATGGTATACGAGGTGATTTATTACGCTGGTTTGTATCATACGTCACTAATAGAACTCAGAAAGTGGTCATCAAAGGCTTTGAATCCACATCCATACATGTCACGTCCGGCGTGCCCCAGGGTTCAATTTTAGGCCCTCTCCTATTTGTTCTTTTTATAAATGACTTAAATCAATGTTTCAGATATTCAAAATTTCTACTATATGCCGATGACCTGAAAATATTTAGGAAAATTCAAAATAAAACGGATTGTACTTTATTCCAAGACGATTTGGATAGATTCTCCGCATATTGTATTAAAAATAAGCTAAAGCTAAACATCCTTAAGTGCTCATCTATAACATTCACCAAAAATAAAAATACTATAACTCACACATACAACCTAAATAACGCCTCATTGCATAGAGTCCCTGTAATCAGGGACCTTGGGGTACTTTTGGATAGTAAACTTCACCTGGATCAACACATTGATAACATTATTAGTAACGCGTTTCGCATGTATGGATTTGTGATGAGATGCATGACCGATTTTAAACGTACTCGCACGTACATTCATTTATATAAATCTTTAGTGAGATCTCAGTTGGAGTATGCTGTAATGGTATGGAACCCCTTGTACAAAAAATACATAGATAACCTAGAAATCGTTCAACGTAAATTCCTTAAAGCCACACATTATCGTTGCTTCCGAAAAAAAACATCCTACATTAACTTATTGAAATATTATAAGCTAACTACTTTAAGTGATAGACGCACTTTTTTGGAAACTAAGTTTCTCTATGACCTGTGTAATAACAAGTACGATTGCTCAGAGTTGACAAACAAATTGTGCTATATAGTACCTAGAACTGTTGTGCGGCGTGGGGTGCGTGGGTGCCCGTTATTTGCAGTGTCTTCTTGTCGCACCAACGCGGGTGTCCGCGCACCTCTACGTCGTTTAGCAAAAAATTATAATACTCTTTTTTCAGAATTAGATTTGTTCTCTTTGTCAGCTAATAAAATTCGCATTGAGCTTCTTAAAACGATCGAGGGACCGGATGATTAACCGTGTCTCCGTATAATTATGTATACATTAGTATTATAAGAATAAGATTTGTTCATTTTTAAGTTTCATTAGTATTGTTGTTGCACTCGTGCTCTTCCAAATTTCTATTAGAATATGTAATATGTGGATAACGTAGTTGGTTACACACTGATATACCTATTTATAAGCCATTTTGAACTATGTAAAGTGTGTAACTGTTGGTTTTCCTTAATAAATAAAATAAAATAAAATATAGCTATGAATAATAAGAAATGATTCCAGCTGAGGACCAATTTTTGCATCAATAATAATGCATTCACTGTTGATCTTATAAAGCATACAGATATAATTATAGTACAGAGTGCGCGCAACAAACTATGAACAGTAGACACGGGTTTGAACAACACGACGTTCCTCACCACACTCACTCACTAACAGTTCGAGATTCATTCATTTGTATGTCACAGTGAAGCGGTAGAAAATGTTATTTTGAGGTGTTGGAACATTCAATCATTTTGTATGGGACATTTGAAGTGCCTCTTGTATGTCCTACCCAACACTATAGCTCACTTGTCTAAGATGCGCACTAAGCGATTAATATTTTATGCAATACGCGCACTCTATGTAATATTATATCTCTATGTTGTAAAGGATGACCGAGGCCTACCACCCCCGCATACAACAGTATTATTTCAAACTTATTTCAGTGGGGGAAAGAGATTGAGCTATACGTCCTGTAGAGCTTCATCTCTTTCCTACACTGAAGTAATATTAAAATAATACTGCTGTAAGCGGTGGTGGTAGGCCCCCTGCAGGCGTAGCATGAGCACCATTTTGTCGACGGAAGAGTAGAAAAAAATGACGTTTCCTGTAGACAGTACGACGGCAGCAAAGTAGGAAGCGTCAACTGCACTTTTTACGAAATTCACTCTTTTACAAAATTCGACTCTTTGTTTTGTCATAGGATTTATCGGTTGTCAGTGTGATTTTGACAGTAAGGATAGAAAACTTTCTTCCGAAATAGTCTACATATAAAAAGACCTAGACAAAGATCGTTAGAAATCAAAGACAAAATGACAGATTGTAGAAGGATTTCTACGGTGCGATGTCAAAAATGAAGAAACGAACTGTCACTTTGTATAGAAAAAGCTATGTCTATTCTTCGTAGAGATAGATAGCGCCATGCTTCGCTTGCTGATAATGACGTCATTACCTACCACAAGAATTGCCTCAAACATAAAGCCTAGATCTTATTCACTAGACAGCGTTTGTCTCAGGCCGTCTGAACCAAACGCTGGTAACAAAAGAACAATGCATGGCCTTGAACCTGAACCCATCGACCTGCCCCGATCTGATATCTGTACCATTATGTGTTAGATGTGGACGCCTCTGGAGATTGTGTAATCACTATGAGGTCTAAGATGTATGAACAAAAACTTTTTTACAAAAATTAAACCGTCGAAAGCAAAAACTGAAAGGCGAAAAATAAAAAAATAACCTTTTAGTTTAACTAAACTCCTAAACAAAAAGTAACTAATTTTGAGTCGGCGCCAAACAAACAAACAATTTAACTTATAGCGTAAAATGGTAGCTTGATGGGTCACCGTTGAATGTGTGTCCTCAATTTTTTTTCATCGGTTAAAAATAAACGCAGTTGTTTTTTTAAATTCTTTGTATATAAGTACTTACCTATTGTAGCCTATAGTAATTTTATTCTAGGTACAGTCACGGACTTTAATTGATGAGCCACCTGGTACTGTTCGCATTTTAGCCGTGTAATGCAAATCGGGTTTATTCGGTTCCCGACACGCAAAGTCATATGTCTTCGTATTAGAAGAAGAAAATTATATTTCATATCTTTACAAACTTGACAGCAGTGACTACTCAAAGTCAACCAATTCCAGGTCTAGCAACAGTAACCTAGCAACGATAAACAATTGTTGCTAGGTTACTGCTGCATAGTAACGTTAGCGTACGGAGAAATTCTCTGACATCGATATTTCAACTGTCACTGTCTTCAGTTAAGTTTTCAGAATTATTGAGTTAATGGGCTATGATTCAAAGGAGGTCAGTATCAAATAGATTGGATAAACTTAATGCAACATTGTCTTTATTTTTATCATTATGAACTTATTAGTCAACCTCTATGGATAAGACTATTTCCGATTAAAAGTAATTTATTTGTCATCTTGTTTACGAGCTTGCGATTTGAGTTCGTGTTTAATCGTTAATCTCGTGAATGTATGAAAGTAAACAAGATGACAAATTAATTACTTTTAATCGGAAATATCCATAGAGGTTAACTAATAAAGTCAACCTCTATGGATATTTCCGATTAAAAGTAATTTATTTGTCATCTTGTTTACGAGCGTGCGATTTGAGTTCGTGTTTAATCGTGTAATCTCGTGAATGTATGCAACTGCAAAATTGAAAAGTTTGAAGGTGGCTCATCAATTAAAGTCCGTGAGTGTACATAATGGTCTTCAGATATTTTATAATTACAATAATGTTTATGTTATTATAATCTGTTTTTTAGTATTTGTTGTTATAGCGACAACAGAAATACATCATCTGTGAAAATTTCAACTGTCTAACTATCACGCTACATGAGATACAGCCTGGTGACAGACGGACGGACAGCGGAGTCTTAGTAATAGGGTCAGTTTTACCCTTTGGGTACCTACGGAACCCTAAAAAATACAGGACGTGCGCTTACTAGGTACAAGTATTGAAAGAGATCATAATGCTCGCTAGACCTCGCTCTACTTTACACGTTAATATAATTCTGTACCCTGATTTCCTGAGCGTAAAAAGACCTTGACCCGTCACTTAGTTTCGGCATTACGTTAAGGGATCATCAAGAAAACAGTGTTTTAGGAGAATCTGTTAGGTACCTACATTACAAGTTTTAAATCCATAAGCTCTGAATTTAACAGCTGCATGATGACTTGAATTTAAAATTAACACAAATACTTAGGAAGTCCAACCTTTATGAACTTTCTGCACCCGAAAGTCTTTGACCTCCATTGTTTTGAGCATATCATTTCATGATACTTATCTTAATAAAAGCATTATCAGTTCAATTATTGGCTCAACAAACCCTTATTATATCAATATCCACCTAAATTACACAACCTAATTACATCAAACAAAAACAAACAATAAAAGAATCTCTCTCAGCCGCCATTGGTTCTCAGTTCAAAATAAAAGCGAACAACGCGTTCGAAGTTCAAAGCTTTCGGATAAAATATCTCTGTTGCGTCTTCAAGCGAGACGATCCTGCGGACATTTGAGGAAAGAGACAGGAATACGACGAGCCTTCCGAGTGAGAGGGACAGGTGCTGCGCATCTCGGCGGGATGCCAGAACGGCAACGTCGCGTCCACCAATCGACGGACGCTTATCTTGTTTGTTTTCCAATTTCTTTTTTTTTCTGTTTTGGCTACCGAAGCTTGAGAATAGCGTGGAATAGAAATATCGATTTTTGTACTTGTATATGGAAATATGGAAAAGTTGGAGCGAAGCATTTACTGGAGTGGGTAAATGAATCTATCTTATCATGATAAATAATGTGAGATATATAGAAATTTTATATTTTTTTATATAATAATTTTAATTAGAAACAAATGTAAAGCATGCTTGACAAACTTCCGTTAGCTGTAAGTAGGTACCTATAATAATTATATTTGTAACGATTAGCATTATTTATTGTACCTAATACCTAAACAAGTTCTAACATTTAATTTAATTTAATTAAATAGTATTGTGGTTTCGAAACTATTTTCTTAGTAAAACAAATTAATGTTCGATGAGGAAGGAAATTATGACTAACACTTTATCTCTAGCTTAAATTATATAAAATACCCTAAATGAACATTCGCATAGTTGCAAATTCATTTCTTAAAATTCTTACACAATCTGTTCAAGGAAAAACGTCATACAGCCTACTACGTCCTATTTAATTCAAATATTTTCCTTCGAAATAACAAGAAGTGAATACGTGGCATAAAAGGAAAACAAAATTAATCGTCAAAAAAACGCGAGATAACAAAATAAATATAAAATTTCACGAAATAATAACAAAAAATTATGCCGACACGGCGATCGCGTGACGAAACGGAACGCGGAATAAAAAAGTAGACACTAAAATATTTTTCACTCGCCCTTTCCCGCCATTTTAGCTGCCAGTTATTCTGGTCAAACCCAAAGACAATGAAAACACTGACAAACAAATACTTACAAGACTTTTTGCAATATATCATAGCAGTTTGCAAGTTTGAAGTAAGTCAGTAAGATTATAGATTTTATTAATTCTTCATACTTATATTCTTATAAACCTTTGTTATAATACTTTCATCACATTACAGTACTTAACAACTTTTTCTAAACGCTATTGATGAATAAACAAACTGCCAGACAAACCTTACGTCCAGTAACTTACTACGTTCATAAACGTAAATGTAACAGCTCTAATTAAAATATGGGTTAACTGTCTGCATAAAGTTGGCGGGAAAAAAAAACATGGCGGCTCTTGCGCGACTGGCTTGCATACTACCATTGATATACAAATGATTGCGTGAAACAGAGTGAACTTTAGATATGAATACGTGAATTATAATTCAATGTTACTGGATTATCATATTCCAATGCCGTTGCGATATAATTCATTTCGTAGACGGTGAAAAAGTGAAGGTAAAAGTTTATGTAGAGATATTGATCAGGCATGCATTTAAATATAAAAAAATACTGACTAATTTATTATGCATTGCAACGTGCAAACTTTATAAGCTTTTAGCGATAAGATCGTACATACATTATACTGTTACTAATCTAAATATTATAAGAAAGAAAGAAGCGGAGCTTAGCGGAAAACATGACGCTAAGAAAGGATAAATACACGAAAATAACAAATTGGATGTTAGAATACACGAAAAACGGCCATCGCTCAGTATAATACTGCGACCCTATGCAAGACAGAGCAGAGCCCCAGCGCCGGTTTTCAGTGACGCAGATAAGCATTATGTTAGTACTTCGACCACCCGTACGCAAAATACGCGCTTTGACGTGGAGTTGCGGATACCAGCCCGTATTACCTACCTACCTAGTATATAAATATACCTACCTAGTACTACCTACCTAGTACTTCGACGACCGAGCTCTGCTCGGGTGAAAATAGAGAAAACGATTTTTCCCAGTTAAGAGAGCTAGCTAGAACGATTTTTCGCCCCCGGAAACCCTTATAGTGCAACTTTAATCGAATTCGTTAGAGCTGTTTTCGAAAACGTTATTAAAAATTAAATCATATTAAAAATTAACGTTATTAAAATTAACTAGCGACCCGCTTCTGCTTCTTCACACGGGTTTTACGACTTGACAAAACATCGAAATGTCACAGTTATATGTAAGTTTAATAGTAGTGTATTATACACACCATCATATTGAGAAACTTTTTGATAGCCCAAGAAATTCATCTGTCTTATTTTATCCTAAAACCATAGCTGCTGTATCATCTATCTATCAATGATGCCTGTATTCTATATTATATCCGTAACCATATGCTATGTTCTGTGTTGTTGTTTTTTAGTTCTAATTTTTAAATAAAAACCAATATTGACGTTTTAGAATAGATTTATTCTAATAGGAACTAATTAAGAAACAAACTTTGGCCCATGAACCAGTCAACTCTTCATTATATTCTAATCAATGGTACGCTCAACTCAAAGTGAATCTACTGTCCCTTCCCCGCCATTTTTTTGACAAATCTCTACCACAGAGAACACAATATATTAGTCGAATAATTAAATCGATAACAATTTCACTTTTGTTAATACTATTCAATTTTGAAACGTTAACCTAATAAACTTAAACTTATATTATATCCTACTCATGTTCTGACAACTAAAAAACAAAAGGCAACTTCACAGCCAGGTCTACATAACCTGTCTTCATAATCGTAAAAGCTGTGGGCTGACCCTCGGAGCCGGCCAGGCGTGACGATTCATCTCTGCGGCTCCCAAGCAGGCATTATTATATTTATTGTATGTGTCATCCTTTGAAACCTTTGTTCTTGTTTATTCGGTCTCAAGCTTGTAAGAGAAAAGCTTGGTTATCTTTGAGATGATTTTCTCTAATAAATGTATTAAGATTAGGAAACTATACCAGCTGCACCCCGCGTTTTCCCCCGCGTAAGTCTCGATCCCGTGGGAATATCGTGTTAAAAACTATACTATGTCATATTCCAGGCCATGGTCTACCCATGTGCCAAACATCTAAATCCGACCAGCCGTTTTAGCGTGAAAGCCTAAATATACAAACAAACTCACTTTCGTATTTATAATATTAGTTTATCAATGTATTGTTGTCGTGACCATTAATAGGTTTTTTGCAAGTCCCAAAAATCTTTGACGGGTTCAAACTTAACATCTTTATTATTAAAATAACCATAATGTTTATAGACAAATAGGTGCCTTTTTAAAATTAATCTTTTGGATAGTTTCCATCAAGGACGTCATTCTTTTAATCTTTCTTGAACATTGAAGCATATAATTGAAGATAAAGCGACTAAACTTATAACCCAAGTTAATATCTTAGTATTAGTATTTTAGCGTAGTACCTCATTAATAAATGTCTGCTAAACATGTATGACCCAAGTAACAAATGGACAGATGTCGCTATGCGACTAGGTACCTACCCTGACCCAGCCAAGCACAACGGAGTCATCTCCCTCGCCGCTCCCAGGCAAAAACTTATTAAGTCCTGTCCTTGGACTTGCAAATTGCTGGGAATAAGTACTGGTCTTTAGGACCGGGCACCTATCAACCTACTTATAGGAGGTATTTGTTAAACTGTGATATTAGACTATTATGTTGCTTTGTGAAAGCAGTCAGTGAGAGTGCACCTATTATTATAGAATTTAGATAACAAGTTATGTGTCTATTATGTCCGAGTTTAATGGCGATTTTTTTCAGTGTTTTTTTCTTATCGTTCTAATATGGAGTTTGTAGAAATGTCAATACCTTACTAACAGATTTTTGGGTAAATCAGATCTTTATCTTGAATGAAAACATTTGGAGCAAGTCAAAATTCTACAATCTTTCAAAGAGGCTTTGGAGGACTTAGTTTGTTTATTTCCAATAATATCTTTTTATCCTTTATTTAGAATATATCTTGCCAGATAATCGGTAGCTGAACATTGGACCCCCTGAGTAATCAGAATTGGGAAAAATAACATTGCCGTTATCACGAAAGCATACTAATCCGTCCTCTTGAAGTAACTCGCTGATTCTATTATCTTTTAATAGATAGTTCAGAATCAATCTGATAAAATTAATGTGAAATTTTGCAAAAACACGCGTACAGTTATAAACCTAATTACCAAACTATTTCAATATGAAATCTCACATAAATTGGTATCAGATGATGCATCTTGTGTATCGTAAGAGTTATCTCGGGATTCGATCGGTTTATGTAATGCTGTGTGTTATCGGACGCATTGGAGCGACAAATGCATCTCGTAATTCCAGGGAGGGAGTAAGGCGGATAGAATAAGATGGGTAAATGGCATACAGACAGTAGGCCGTTGAAAACCTTGACAAAACGAGTTAAAATTTGGCATGGTCCGAAAGTATAATTCCTAACCCATGTTTGACAGGTCGACTTTATTGCTCGTCTAGCCTATTGTAAGATCTGTGACCACGAAGTAAGTTAATATACCATTATGCGACAGATGCTCAGCTCCGTGGATGATTTTGTATATTTTGATGACGATATTTCGATTAGATTATCCGTACAGATGATGCAATTCTTGTGTTTTTAATAAAAGTCTCGAACTTTGCACACTAATTTTGTCGTCTTTATTTCCTAAAATGTCTGTTAGTATCTATTCACAAGTAAATCTCTGTATGGGTGCTGTAAGCAATTATCTTCATTTACATTTACAACTTCCTTGTAAACTGTACTGATAACCGTACTCTTCATGTATCTTTGTTCCCTTTACATAGGAACAAAGAACACAATGATTCTTTAGAAGCACCATAAAATCCACTTATAAGCTGTGAGCCTCCCGCTGCAAGTCAGTTTCTTTGGTCTTCTTCTAAAAGGTTGCCAGGACAGGAAAGTTTGATTGTTTCTCGTTCAATATAATTATGTCCATGAACCGATTACGTCCACAATTGGACCATTGAATTTCTAAGTTCTTATGTTATTTGAAACTGCTCTTGGACAATTTTGTGATGATCACTGATGACTCCAACAGGAGTACCAATTTCGTTATCCTCTTCTTCATCCCTAGTAGTTATAATTAGGACTTCTGGCTTCAATTCCGATTTATTATCAACTAGCTCCGCCCTGCGGTTTCACCCGCGTAATTTTCGATCCCGTGGGAATATCGGGATAAAAAGTATCCTATGTGTTAATTCAGGTTATAAACTATCTGTTTGCCAAATTTCATCCAAATCCATTCAGTCGTTTTTGCGTGATTGAGTAACCTAACAAACATCCAAACACAAACTTTCACATTTATAATATTAGTAGGATTGCCTTCCATACCTTCACTGTCGCCAACGTAATATGTACTCAATAGTACATCATGTTTTCTAGAACAATCTTCCTCTACGTTAATCCTTGAAATGTGACATCTCTTAATTTTTGATTTGTCATCACGTACGCAATCTTTTATCTAAATAGGGCGATAAATTATTATTTATCGGTGATATGCTGTATGTGTCATGGTACTTAATGAAAATACCCATGATTTGGATGATGATTGTACCACGTCAGGTCTTAAATATTATATTATCTTTACTATCAATCTACGGAATTTGCTTCAGTCTATCTGAATTAGTAAGTGTTTATATAACACTAGCTGCTGCGCTCCGCGGTTTCACCCGCGTAAGTCTCGATCCCGTTGGAATATCGGGATAAAAAGTATCTTATGTGTTAATGCAGGTTATAAACTATCTGTTTGCCAAATTTCATCCAAATCCATTCAGTAGTTTTTACGTGAAAGAGTAACAAACATCCATCCATCCATACTTACAAACTTTCGCGTTTATAATATTAAAGTTAGATTAGATTGCTATTTCTGTAATTTCCGTAGGAGTCTTACTTAGTTTTGTCTTTTAATTCAATCAAACGAGATAATCTTCACTTAATTTATTTCTTTGTTTTTCATTCTGAACAAATCTGAATTTTAAAATTTCTTCTCAAAAACCAACTTTTTCTTCGTATTGGTCGAGATTTTAGTTGCAATTAGATATTGTGATATGTTTTAAATTGTCGTTGAATTTTAATGACATATAAGTTTATCTTGCCTACAGTGCTGCGACCGATGACTGTTCCCAAAATATAAAACTAACGAAGTCCGTGCACCTCTTTTATCAAAATCTTGGCCAAAAGCAGTTCATTTAAACTTAATTACGTACTCCAAAGTCCAAACATACATGAACGAGCCCTTTAGCGTGATGCCCTTTAGAAGTTCGTTTCAAATCCGCACCTGCAAGCATTACTTATTCAGATAGAACTGCTCCCTGTTCTCACGAGCTGCGTACAACCACCCATGTATTGGAGTAAAAAGGTTACAAAATCATCCTCTCAGGGACGACTGACCTTCCAATCCAAACCCAACCTTAACTATTTCATTATAAAGTCACGTTTGTGGAAGAGGCTTCAGTGTCGCTTGTGTTGTTTTGTAGGTGTGTTGTAGGTAATTTATTTCATTAGGAGAAGGCAGGATATGTGTCCCTCGATGTCTTCACGGGCCAGTGGCTCTGCTGGTCTGAGCATGTCGAGACGGGAGGAAAAAACATGTTAGACTCGGAGCCAGGCTTGTGGTTTAAGAAATTATCGTGTTTGAAGAAGAATTTTAGGAATTTAACAAGCTTCAAACTAACAAGTATAGATAACTTGATAACAAAAGCAAATATTGGTTTCTGAAAGTCTATAATTTAGTTATCAAATCTCGCGTTAGTTTTGTTTTTTATTTTGGTCAGTCAATCGAAACACTGATCTATCAGAAAAGTTGGTTAAAGGTCATCTGTTTTGCAGAAACTATCTCGATTATTAAATTACTTCTAAGCCAAAAGAGGTTCCAATTTTTTTAAACATATTACAGAACACGAAAAATGTATCTACAAATTATCAATACGAAAAGTTATCTAAAAAAAATACCTAGAGAGGAAATTCACATTTATCTTGTTTTATAATCGTAATTAATGACACTTACACGAAAGTAGTTGTGTTATCTACCATCGTTAGATAAAATAATCGATTTAATCATCGAATGGACGATTTATCTCTTCACTATCGCGTATTCGTAATGGTTTCGAGAGGAGCTGATACCGGACCTTGGTTTTGCAATTACATCTTGGAATAAGACGAAACTAAAAGTGAAGAAATTTCATGGGCTGCATATCCCTAACCCTATATATGTTCCCACTACTGGGACACAGACTTCTCTTTGTGACATAGTAGGCCGTAATCCACGCGGGCCCTGTGCCGACTGAAACAGAAACAAGTTTGTAATTTAATAGACAAAATAATCCTCATTCCAGTAAAATATCACCACTCTATGGACTTCCCCTTTCCTTAAGGTTTTTTTCAATTGTTTTACATATTCTCACAAACTTTTATACACATTTTTTATTTACCTACACAAGAGATACAACTATAAAAACGATTGCCTACTACTTTCAGTGGCCAGAATGAAAACAAAAGCGAAACTTAAAACAAAAAAAAGTTCACAATGAAATGCAACATTACGTAGTCGACTCCTCGCCTAAATAACCCCCACATCTTAGTTTATATATGCGAAACCGCCTCGCCGCCCATTACCGAGGAATGGTTGAAACAACTCATTTTATCTTTCGACTTATTTCCGTTTGCATAAATTAACTAGTTGACAATTTAAACGGCTTGGTTCTCATTTAAATTCGGCGATGCCATCGGCAGTTAATGGTTTTCGATTTACTTAAATTATTATGTAAACAAGTACGTACCTACATAAGTACTTGTTCGTTTTGTTTTTTTTTTGTTTGGCCATAATTTTGTAGCCAGTAATTATCACGATATTGGTGTAATGTGTGAAAGTTTATAAATTGTTGCAAGGAGGTTAAATGTTTAATTATTAATCAACGGGTGCAGAGGTAAACAGGCTGCGTATATTGTACACAGGGTACTGTGTACAATATACGCAGCCTGTTTACCTATAATAGAAGTGTTTTATCATAATTATTAGCTATTGAAACGGGGACAGTGAGTAATTTTCGAAAGACTAATAGGTATGTGTTTGAAAAATACCATGTTCTAAATTAAATTTAAAAAACCCTCGACAAAAACAAAGCGTCTAAAAAGTAAAAAATAAATATGTATTGGCCCTATAAGTTTAATATAAAAGTTGTAAAAGTGTACCAGTTAAAATGTGCCATCAGGCCTAGCCTTTTCCCTACTACGTTGGGGTTGGCTTCCAGTCTAACCGGATGCAGGTGACCAGTATTTTACATGGAGCGACTGGCTATCTGACTTGCACAACCCAGTTTACTGGGTAACAATACCCATTGGTAAGACTGTTAGTTAAAGTATACCATAATATGAATAAAAACGATCTGTCTTTGACATGAATTCTCTTGTGAAATGTGACTGCTGAGACCTTCAAGCGGTGCAAATACTGTAACCTTATGGGCAACTACAGTTTTCAGCCGTTTGGGGTCGAAACGCTCGGGTCGTGGGGCCCGAGTACGCGTCTCTTTTTTAAAGAAATCTCCCACCGACTGGTCGACACTTTACGTGACCAGAGGGCTTTTTTTTTTTGAGGGTGGGAAGTCATCCAATGACTTCTCCCGCTCTGGGCGGAGTGGAAGGGCGTGTCAGACTTTTCCTTCCTTTTACACCTAAAACCAGTTACAACTTAAATTCAGTGTTATAATTGCAATTCATAATCAATATTTTACAAAGTTGTCTAGCCATATTTCATTTCAATCAAAACAGGTAAATATTTGACAGTTAATTGCGACATTGCCAACTTTCAAATAAGTGAGTAGGACTTCAATGAAGCCAAAGGCCAAACCCATTATAAATAGGTAATATACTACGCATTTTCCTATAACATTTAAAAGTAAATCTAACAAACACAGACCACATTTAACGTCACATTTCTACCTAAGGAGAAACAAAAATGATCGCATTTAGTGGTTCTGTGGCCGATTCAGGTTTACCCTACCCAATAATAATTATATTCATCATCAGAACACTTACTGTAGGTCACGTAGATGTGCGATGATGTAACTTAGAACTTTAGTCTTCCTTAATTCTTAATGACACACTCTCATACCATCCTTGTGCATATTATAACACAAAGTCCTTTGCCGCGTCTGTCTGTTAGGCTTGCAGAAAAAATATCGATATATCGAAATATCGATATTTTTTATCCGATATATCGATATTTTCAGGCGATATTTATTATTTCGATATATCGATGTATCGATATAAAATATCAAGTATTGAAAATGTATCAAAAACGATATATTTTCAATAGCAACACTGTTGTCGCCGCTGACTAAAACCGCTGGAATTCAGTAAAAATTATTAGTAGGTACTTTTTTTTCTAGTTGGTATTAAAATGATTATAAAACTTGAAATACATAAAGTAACATTTTTTTAGAAAATTTCACCGATATATCGATATTTATTTTTCGATATACTTATCGAAATCAATATTGATATTTTTTTTAAATATCGTTACGATACTTTTTTACACTTCTTGCATCCCTACTGTCTGTAGTCGTATTTTTTTTTTTGGGTGGGAAATCATCAAATGACTTCTCCCGCTCTGGGCGGAGCGGGAGGGCGTGTCAGACTTTTACTGACTAAAACCCACCCGTGTTCCTTCAGTTCAGCCAAGGGTCCCGGTATCCCTTTCGGACTTTCCCACAACCCTAGCAGGCTGTCTGTCGTCTTGTTCGCGATAAACTCAATAGTACTTAACCGATTTTCATGCTGTTTTCACCCATGGATAGAGTGGTTCTCGAGAAAGGTTTTAGTATATAACAACCGACATCAACGCGGGCCAGGCCGCGGGCATCAGCTAGTTCTCAATAAAGCGCACTTTAGCAGAGAGAATATTTTACCTTTGTCAATAAGGCATAGTTTTCATTGGCAGAGAGAGTATTTTCCTTCCTTTAGGAGCGCTAATAGGTTAAATGCTTTCAGTATCTTTTTAAAGGACTTGTTATAGGTACTTAGTCACTGCATAAAGTTACGATTTATAAGAAGTTCTCTACTTAGTAACTTAGTAATATAATATCGAATATTCGGTATTATATTACTAAGTTTTTAGAGAACTTCTTATCAATCGAATTTTCGAACTGGGCTGAGAATCAGAACTTTTCGAACGTCAAAATTACATAAGACAGTCCCCCAAAACGCCTGCCCTTCACCACTTCCTAGTGCTTTAGCTGGGACGAAGAAGTCATTTTTTTTATGGTGGGAAATCATCAAATGACTTCTCCCGCTCTGGGCGGAGCAGAAGGGCGTGTCAGACTTTTACTGACTAAAACCCACCCGCGTTCCTTCAGTTGCCTATTGCCAAGGTCCCGGTATCCCTTTCGGACTTTCCCGCAACCCTGGCAGGGCCAGCAGCACTGCTGTCTGTTCAGATAGAAAAACTCAATTCTATACAATAGTATGCAAAGTAATCAACATCACGAAAACATCTAAGCAATTAAATCTTTTCTTATCATTAAACTGAAGACTTTTCGAGTCTGTCCATTAAAAATATTCACTAAAGCTCTCTGTTAACTCTCTCTTTCTCAGGCACCGATTCTGCTATAACCTGATCTCACTATTTCGCTTAATTTTTTTGTTGTCAATAGGAGCTCGTGGCTAAGTAATAACAGCCGCACCGGTCGATCCATCAGGTTAAGCTACGCTTGCTGGGGTTGTTCCGTGGATGGGTGACCATCTTTACATACCGAAACTCCTCCGTGCCTCGGAAAGCACGTTGAGCCTTTGGTCCCGGCTGTCTTTCGTGGATCTTTGGCAGTCGTTACGGGGCGTCAGAAGCCCGAAACTCAGACAACCAGTCTTAACAAGGATTATCGTATTACCCAGTTACTGGGTTGTGGAGGTCAGACAGGCAGTCGCTCCATGTAAAATACTGATATTCAGCTGCATCCGGTTAGACTGGAAGCTGACCCCAACATAATTGGGAAAAGGCCTGGTAGATTGATTTTTGTTGTCAATAGGCTTTTGCCATTGGCATCCGATTAGATGCGTCTTTCTTCATTGTTTCCATTTTTTTTTCTTTTGAACTGATGAAATGTATGTATCCCACTATAAGTACCTACACCTCTGCCTAATCCATCGGAGAAAACAGGCGTGATAAAGAAAGAAGGAAATAAATATTTTTTATGACACATTGTTTATTGTTCATGTAACTTTATATTCATCAACGCAAGAGAAGTCACAGCCGCACACATAATATTTTGGCATCACTATTACGAAGATGACTTATCTTCCAACGAATCCACGGGCGTCCATGACGCCTTCACGTCGATTACCATTCGGGCCACGTTCGGTGATCTTTCGATACGCAGAATCCGAATACAATGGTCGCGGTGAAATCGATGTGTGTCCTTATTCTATAGTAGAAACTACATAGTTATTAGTTATGTATGTGGCACTCACGAATTTTTATCCATACACCTTTTTGGTGCGTGAATACGGATCTCTAATCTTGGTGTCGTGCAGAATAAAATTTGCGATAATTTCTCGAGGTGGTAATTGTGGGCTTTGGGCAAGTTTTAATTTATATATTGTTTTTATGTCAGACAATTACGTGTCACTGCAGGTGGAAAATCTGCTTCTGGTTGTAATTAACATTTTTAACCATTAAATCGTAATATTAATGATTTTATAATAATCATAATAATTCGACGTCAAAAAAGTAAAAATAAACTTAAGACAAGAGTCTTAGGCCTGAATTCCTCTTACGTTGCTGTCGGTCGCGTACAGTCGGTCGCGTACGCGTAGCAACGTAGTACGTGCCACAGACGTCAGCGTCGGGTGCAGAAATTATACGTATACGCATGCTCGTCTGACGTACGCGACGGACATCAGCGTAAGAAGAATTCAGCCTAAGTACCCTATTTCTTTGAAAATTCTTCATAAAAAAATCAATCATCTATGTTGGGGTTAGGTTCCAGTCTAACCGGATGCAGTTGAATACGAGTACCTATTTTACATCGACTTATTTGCCCTCCTCAACCCAGTATTTGAAAATTTAATATTTATTAATAATTGAAATGAAATGAAATTGTTTATATATAGAATATCGGAATCACTTTTAAACGATAAATTACAAAATAAGCTAGATGGAGTCGACATTTCCTATCAGACTACGCCTGAGAAGAAATGACGACACAAACTCACGGGCCAAACTCTTTTAAAGTCTAGACATAAATCTTGATCATGCTATATGAGAACCATGTAGATTAGTGTCTGAAATGGTGTTTGAGTGTCCAACCCGAAAACTGTCTCGTTACAAGATCGCCATAACATTACAACACTATCCAGAATAAGTACAAAGATCTAGATTTAAACGGAAAACTGTGGTTGATTGAGCAACTTTTGGGAACCCAAGTCATTGTCACTACGGAAATTCCCTCAGCATTTTTTCCCTCTTTTTAAGACCAGATGACCTTCATTGTTTGTACTTAATACCTGCTTTTGAGAAGAATGAATGACTGTGACTTATTCGCTTTGTTTTTGTTCCTTACTTGTAAGTATTTGCGTCATACGAACGAGTAGGTCATGATAGGTGAACAGGTCAAGAACAGGGTATTTCGTTTTGGGTTTCAAATTCCTGGTTACGGAAACCGATTTTATTATTTTCTGCTGCCTTTTTTTTTATCTTTCCTGTACTACCTTTTTTTTTTTAGGCTGGAAAATCGTCAAATGACTTCTCCCGCTCTGGGTGGAGCGGAAGGGCGTGCCAGACTTTTACTGACTAAAACCCACCCGTGTAGGAACACTGGCAGGCATCGTTCCTAGCGGACCCCGCCAATTGTGCTGACATCTCTTTGAGGCGCGCGTGGAACACGACGCGCCATCGACCTTACCGATCGCACCTGAACTACCTACAGTAGAATCTCACTAATCCGGCACTTCGATAGACCGATACGTCCATTATCATACAAACATTCAATCTGCCTAGCCTTTTCCCAACTATGTTGGGGTCGGCCTCCAGTCTAACCGGATGCAGCTGAATACCAGTATTTTACATGGAGCGACTGCCTATCTGACCTCCACAGCCTAATAACTGGGTAATACGATACCCCTTGGTTAGACTGGTAACGACTGTCAAAGATCCACAAATGACAGCCGGAACCAACGGCTTAACGTGCTTTCCGAGGCACGGAGAAGTCTCGATATGTGAAAATGGTCACCCATCCACGGACCAACCCCGGCAAGCGTAGCTTAACCTGATTGATCGACCTGAGCGGCTGTTACTACTTAGCCACGAGCTCCTCACAATGTTTGTATTATGATACAAACATTATATTCTCTATATGAAATGCTTTACTTTATTTATTATGATTTTTTCTCTATACGTAATCCAGTAAACCGAACATTCCAATAATCCACACAACGAATAATACATCCAACAGGCACCCTCTGGTTTTTAATAGTGCCGGATCACTGAGATTCTTCCTTAGAGTTTCTTGCCCGTTCTTCTACATATAGATCTACGTTTTGGAATGGGCTCTTTGACAATTCAAAAGTGTAAAAAAATATTTAACGTAAGCAAAAATCATTTCACAACTATAATAAACAAAACAAATGACAATTAATTATTACACAATAATTCAAGGAATAAAAGTTCAATAACCAGATCATAAACAGAAACGAACATTTTTCCTCAAAACTTCTCGCGAGATGCGCATGAGTCGATCTGAATGCGCAGTCGATGTGCGCCCGACGTGCTGGCATGCGTCCGCGCATACAATTATATGGATCCCACCGAGATCTGCTTTTGAATTATGTTTCCTTTTCACTTCTTATTTATCCTTACTAATAATAAATGCGGAGAAATACGTGTGGTCTGCTTGTATGGATGCGCCACCCAATCGAGCCACTGAAGAGTAATTTCTATATAGAACTTCTTCTGTTTTATATGCAAGAACTATCATTATCTTACATAGTACACATATTACAAAATGTCATAAAAACCGTGTCCGATCCGTGAGAGTGTTGTTAAGTATCGTACTGAGAGTCTATTTATGTGATAATTTTCAGGAGAAAATAAAACGATTTTAGCGGGTTATTAAAGGGGCGCGGGCGGCCTTTGTTTAAAATCAAAATGAAAAGTCATTTATTCAAACTAGGCTGAGAATCAGCACTTTTCGAACGTCAAAATTACATAAGACAGTCCCCCAAAACGACCACCCTTCACCACTTCCTAGTGCTTTAGCTGGGAAGAAGAAGTGGTGCAACAAACTCCCCATCTGACGTCTTGGTTTAAATATTCTTCGGGAACACGTGTACTATTTTAGTCAAGTAATTTTGTAGCTGTCCTTTATTTCCTTAAAGCAACACCAAGGGAACTGCCTAGTGCTATAAAAAGGTATAGGTATAAATCAGTTTGAGATGTAAAAGAATCCTTCATTGTAAATCATGTCAGGGTCTTGCATTCAGATCAGGCGCATTCCAAATATTTTAGAATTTCATTTGTTTATCGGTCTCTTGACGGAAACCGTGTGAATCTTGTTTTATTTAGATTAGGCCACCAAACAATCATTGCAACTCGCAAGACTCGCTGACGAAGTTATTATTAGTATTAAACTAAAATAATTTGATTAAAGGATCAATTTCGTGCACTAGTTTCTTCACTTCAAATTCAAATCATTCCTACACTTCAGCTCGTATAAAATGTCGACATTCAGCTAAGATGCTATGATTTACTCATTCAAATGCCTCTAGCGAAATGTTGGCGTACTATATAGATAAACCTCTTTTTTTTTAGAGTTGGAAGTCATCAAATGCCTTCTCCCGCTCTGGGCGGAGCGGAAGGGCGTGTCAGACTTTTACTGACTAAAACCCACCCGTGTTCCTTCAGTTGCCTGTTGCCAAAGTCCCGGTATCCCCTTTCGGACTTCCCCGCAACCCGGGCAGGCATAGGTACACCTCTGCTTAACTCTTCTGGGAAACAAAGCGTGATGTTATGTTATATGTTACTACATTCAAAAACCTTTTTATAGTCGATAATAATACCGTCAAAAATGTCCAGTCTTTCCGTGAATATGATAAATTTTGCCTCCAGAAAATGCGGTACATCGTGCGCAGGCGCTCCTCTTACAAGATAGCTGAGTATGCAAAGAATGTGTGAGTGTCATGTTCGTCCATTGATAACGACGGAGATGTCACAATGCAGCATTATGTGATACCGGGAATCAATGTTTACGACGCCGGTTGTTCGAATACGGGCTACACGATCGAGGCTTTTCCTTATTGATTTGCGAAGATTTTTGGCGTATTATTACATTGTACGAAAATATTTGGTATATTATACAGCGTTCCCGTTAACTTGCAATAGTATGGTGTCTATACATGCTAAAAAAATATTATTATTAAATAAAAGTTTTATTTGTATTCTTGCCGATGTATATACATCTTTTTGAGGCTGACTTTACCTATATACTTGAGTACGTGGCTAGTGAGTATCTCTTCTTGAACCTCTTGTGAAATACTGGAGTTTATACGATTTACTATTAAGAATGAAAGAAAAAATGTTTATAAGTCACAGAAACACGAGCATATAAAAATACAACCTACTGTTTCCATAAATCCTTTCTGTAGTACCCATTAAAAATCGTGTTTTTTGAATTTTTTTTAACGAAAACTGTCATATATTTTGGATCATCCTTTGATCATTCAGCTGGTAAATAGTATCCAATGCGGAAGTGAAGTAGAAAATTAAACATAGAATATTGACCAAGTACGAATACTAAGAAATTATTACAATCAATACCTCTTACCTAGAAATTACGTAAACTATTGATAGATTGCCAAGAGGAACGAGTAAGGTACATAATTAACAAAAGCAAAATGTTGTGTGGGAATAAATTAATAGGATTCGACGTGTCTAGAATAATATAGCCAGGTTTTTACCAGTAAGTAATTAGATATAATGTAGAACCGCCACAAACGTCCATCGATCAGGTTAAGCTACCCTCACCGCGGTCGGTCCGTGTATAGGTGACCATCTCGCGGTCGGCACGTCCAGCACGGGTCGATCCATCAGGTTAAGCTACGCTTGCCGGGGTTGATCCGTTGATAGGTGACCATCTTTACATATCGAGACTCCTGCTGCGTAAAGCACGTTAAGCTGATGGCCCCGGCTGTCATTCGTGGATCTTTGACAGTCTTTACGGGTCGTCAGAAGCCCGACAGTCTGACTACCAGTCTTACCAAGTGGTATCAGATTACTTAGTAACTAGGTTGTGGAGGTCAGATAGGCAGTCGCTCTATGTAATATACTGGTATTCAGCTGCATCCGGTTACATTGGAAGCCAAGGGTGACGGCTAGAAAATAACACAACTAATTAAGGACGCTTACTGGCTGATAATATGGAAAAGTTTTCCCTTTTTTTTTCAAAAAACGTTCTTCCATTATCATGTTCAGCTTCTACAATACAGTTGGATATGTTTTTCCTCTTTTTCCTCATATGAAGCGATTGCACCAAAGACCCAAGTGGAACAAACCTGCCTTCTCTTGGGAACGGGTTTTAAATAAATCTCGTGGACTAATATTGATTTTGACGCCAGCGATCGATCTGTTATCAATACAGCTTATCTAAAATATTAACTTTACGTTTATAAGAACTAGACGGTTGACGCCATCTTAGGATAATCTTATATCCTGTTACTTTTTAAAACTGTGGCTTTTTCTATCGTACCTACTTATGCTGCCGAGAAGATATACTTTTCGTGAGACATTCATAATTTCATTTCAGCGTACGTAATTTTACGAGGCGTCGTATTTGTTTTCATAATTATGTAAACCATCGTTACAAGCCAGCAAGTCTGCGACTTTTTCATTTCAACGGGGCTTTGCCTCTCTTAAAGACGATGCTACTCACAGTTACTTTCATTTAAAAAGTTACGCGTGCTGCACCGTATACGTGATAGAAGAGAATAAGGGAGATGTATGAGTGACAGGAAGAGTTATTATCTTTCTTCTCTCTAATGTAACGAAATGTGACAGGTCCTTGTTTCGCTCTTAATTCTCGTCCCATTATCGAATCGCCGCCTAAGAAGTTCCACTTCAAAAGAGTGCTAGCCAAAGGAGTTCCACTTCAAAAGAGTGCTAGCCAAAGGCCACACGTTTGATGCCTTCACTAACTTGATTTTATCATATTTCCTCGGAGTGTAGGTACCCATCCCGCGTACTTACTGCTGCTGCTGCCTTGACCAGTATATTTTGACGGTCCTTGACAGCGCTGTTTACAAAGCCAAATGTCATACAATCTGTCAAGTTCAATACATTTTAAATAGAGTTCCATTTCACGCCGCGGTCTAAGCCATGCTGGTCGACGTTACTCGTAATTCCGATCACAGTGTTGACCGCTCGAACTTGACACTTCGGAATTTTAACACCCGAGATGCGTTTTAATCGGATGATAATGTTATTTATATGCAGATGAAGCAATTTCTAAATCTGTGTACGTTGAAAAAAGGTTTCAAAATGAATAGTTTTAAAATCTTCGTCGTCTAAACGCCATGCTTACACTCTTCTCTTCGCCAACTTCTGATTTTAATCCGACGCCTTTCACTCCATACGTATCATTTTCCTTTCCACAAACTATCTTGTCAGTTTTCTCATCTAGTTCTGTGACAATCATGTTTAATGAAAAAGGTCGCAGTATAGTTTTATAGCCGAGATTTGCTGAATCAGCATGATTTAAAGTAGTACCTATACTTAAGCACTTTCCATTCTCGCCTATAATACCTACAGATACTGCTGCAAATCATGGCTTCCAAAACGAAGCAAAATTGCAGATCTAACATTTTGTATTTCCTTCATCTACCTCACCCATCCAAATCTAACATTTTGTATTTTCTTCATCTACAACTTAACATCTCAAGCTTACCCATGCCATCATAACCTCTCACACACGATGTAAGTCGGCCACAGCCTGTCAAGTCACGCAGTATGCTAACGCCTCTCCTCTCACGACCCACGATCGATCATTAGCATCTCCAGCGAGATCATCAGTATGGGCACGGCGTCAGGAGGCAATGGCCGTCGCTTCCGCGCGCACGGATTTTTCAACTTCCTTTCGTGAGATGTGCGTTTTGGTTTTAATGCTTTTTTTTTTCATTTCTGTTTTGTTTAGGAACAGATTTTGCTCAGTTCGATGATACTTTATCAGGCAGTCTTTGGTCCCTTGACCACTTTCCATTCATTGACATTAATGTTATTGGCTCTTCTCTGAGTGCTCATTTGACAAGGTTCGGGGTTTGAAAGGTTATGCCCTCAAAGGTATGGGTAGCGTATGAGTATCGCATCATATGAATAACAATTATAGTCTCTACAGTCCATATCTGTGACCAGTATCTCTCAGCTTGTGTGTTTGCCGTAGAGATGGCATTTTCTCCTGATAAAATATTGATTCAGCCGTATCGGATTTAATTGGAAGCCAATTCTGACATAACTTCGGAAAAAATTATGATGTCAAATGAGCTGAAACTAGTGAGGACTATTATATTGTACAGTCATGAGCACCAATATGTATACACTTAGCAACTTTTAAAAGTGTTTTTCTCCTACTGTATTAACTGTAATTTTATGTTATAACGAACATAGTATTTTGGAACCCTATATTTTTATGAAATAGGTATCATCTCAAAGTTGCAATCGTTATTCCACGAGAAAATCGATATTTAATTTTGCTGAGTGTATACGTACTTTTGCTCGTGACTGTACTAGCTGCGCCCCGCGGTTTCACCCGCGTAAGTCTCGATCCCGAAATATCGGGATAAAAAGTATCCTATGTGTTAATCCAGGTTTGCCAAATTGTATACAAATCCATTCAGCCGTTTTTACGTGAAAGAGTAACAAACATTCATCCATTCATCCATCCATACTTACAAACTTTCGCGTTTATAATATTAATTAGGATTGTTTTTTTTTTATCTGAACCGATCTACTTATCCCATGCGTCAGGATCGTGAACGGGCGCCATCAGTAGGGACTGGTCATCTCTAAGCTGCCACGGCTTATTTTAATTTAATTTAATTTTTGAATGGTTCTTTTTCATATTTTTATTACGGACGCTCAATTCTCAATTCTCAATTCTTTATTGCATTCCATAATGTTGTTAAAACAGTTGGTAGGCTTAAAATTAATGGTACAATTATGGACCCTGTCGGGCACAGCATAATAGCTTTACGCTGAACGCTTTTAACGTTCTGCATCGTTCTCACACACATGTATAATTTGTAGCCATATTTTGATTAAAAAGTGTCCTTGGAGATTCTTGACCGTTCTTCTCCATCTTCATATTTCTGACTGACTGATTTTTTTGAATTGCCTAGATATTATATTGTGATGATCGAATAATGTCTTCAGAAAAAAACAGGGCTCAAACTTTCATTATAATCAGGTATATTTCGATTTTTGGTAATGGCTGCTGATAGTCTGTCACATAATTTGGCAGACAATAGTTTCTCCGAAACATTGGTGACAATTTGCATGCTTAAATAAATTGTAAGGATAGGCTTAGCATGTCTAATACCTAGCACGTGCGCAGGCGGCGATTTGTACCGAAAATAACAATGTCTGTCATGTGATGGTATTTATAGAACTATCAAGTAAATGGCGTAAGACTGCTATTAGCATTGCAGTGGCTCATTCGGTCCCAGAATGGTGGTCTTTCAATAGATTCCAGATAGAACCAGAACTTACAGTCAATGTATTGGCATAACTTTGCCAAAACATAGTGACTGTAGATTCTAGTCCTTGGCAATTTTTGGTCGCAATTTTTGAATGGGTTGGAGAATTGCATTCTGCGCTCGAAGCCGAAATAAGTACATTTGAAATTTTTGACACATAACAACAGAAGATATCGCACGACCATCCCCAAATAGCCTGGCTGCGAACAATTTCATCATAGCCCAACAAATATAGGTTTCAACTGAAAAATCGAGGGCAATCATTGGAATTTTCGTATCGTACCGACGTCCATTCATACTGACTGTACGTGCACATAGCATCACTTCGAGGAAGCGCGGTGGACGAGAGCTGAATCGAAAACACGTCTTCTTACACTGCCCAGATTGACCTGACCTCCCCTGCCCCTTTCTCCCCACCAAAAGAGAGGTAAATCCAAGGTTCTGGTGTAAGTTCGAGGGGTCAGTATAAGCTGGTCGACGGATTGATAGACCAACATTACCGTTATGCGATGATCGACTGAATGAAGCCATTCAATCGCTTTTGAGAAACGTAGCGGGATATTTTTGTTTTGGATGCTTCGCTCGCAGTTCTTAGGAGGTATTATCTGGCAATTGGAAATGTTGTGACGTGCCTGTAACGTCAAACTTGTGTGAGAAAAATGAGGAAAACAAGTGAACAATACGCTGTTACTGACAGACCAAGAGGAAATTGAATGAAAGAATTGTTGGTAGCATCGGGATATCGGACCTGAGATTTCTACATTCTAATTATCGTAGATAGTAGGCAGTTTTGGAATTATATGTAATTTTGAAAAACTTTTATTTCAGTAACCATAAATAAGCATTCAACATCAGCTGTTTCTAAAAAAATCTTAGTTAAACAAATGAAAGTTTTCAGAATTTTCAGATATCTTCTCGATCGATAGCCCTTACCTTTTCTACCGTGATGTCCACCTCTAAATCAAAGCAAATCTGAACGCACTTCAGGCTAATCTCTGACTTGTAAATTTCATCCAACGGTGATCGTAGCAAGTGTGAATGCAGGAGCAATACGTACAAACCACATGACATAATGATGCGGGAATCTGTGCAGAGCCACAAAATAGTTGCGGTACAAAAGGTCGGGCACAGGGCATTGTTGGTAAACATTTTGTGAAATTGCCACAGAAATTGTATTGACACAAGTCCGAGTCGGACTCGCACACGATGGGTTACGCGTTCCGTATCGTATTAAGATCGAGCAAAAAACGCCGAAAGAGTAACACCAGCTCCACACGCTTGCCACAACGCCACCCGACCAACTTGTGGTTCGAGAAATAAAATAGCCTATCCCGAACGCTGGCCATTGGTATTTTCACGAACCACATGCTAGACGAGTGGCGGTGGGGCCAAAGTTGGAACCAACACGTGTTGAGGTGGCGTAAGAGAAGTTAGCGAGTCGCGAGTGCATTTGCACTCACTGTACGTGAACAGTGTCTATGTGATTGCTTGATTTCTTGATTAATTCGCTCGCTCGTTGTATGGAATCGAGCTTCTGTACATATCCCATTCAGTGCTACAAACTACCAAGGAATTCGCCTCGCAGCGAATGAATGAAACGGTCGTGTACTTGCTAATTACAGCACAAACAATTCTGCTAACTAAACGCACTTTCCACTTATCTATGCAGTGCCACGTGACCCGACCATTCACTATATTGAAATCACATCACTTCGTATTAGGTCAATGGTACCAAGCCTGTGCGTTGATTTGAAAGTGTGTATGGGCTTTACTATTGTGATGATTTACTAATGTTGACTGATAGAAAATGCCACAGGCATTTACCAAATTTCATCCAACGGTGATCGTACCATTGTCTACCTTTGTACAGTTTACTTGTGCATAAAGTTTTAATAAATACTTAAATATTTTGAGGTACAATAAGACCTTCCAGTGGTATTTTAGAATACGTCTGACGCACCTAGTAGGGTTAATATTTCGAAATATTTATTTATTAAAACTTTATGCACAAGTAAAAACTACTGTACAAAGGCGGACTTAATGCCTGAGGCATTTTCTACCAGTCAACCTTAGGGTGATGCAGAGACAGACATGGCAGGTGCAACAAAAAAATAAATAATAAATAATGGTGAAATATGAAGATTGAGGAGTCCTGCGCTGATAATATTCGAACACAATTCGTTCTTGGTTTACGATTCGAATTGGTTCGGGAGTAAGTAACGAGTTCCTTCGAATCGGAAGCAAAAACAAACTCGAATCGTTTTCGGCAGTAAAACTCCTGAAATTGCAAAATTCACAAATTGACATTTGCAAAATCATCCCGACTAAGAAAAATCGCTGTATGAAGGTACTTCTTTTCTATAGGTAAGTACTGTTTTTCTGTAGGTAGTTACTACCCATTCGCTAAATCACTGCAGACGAAGCCAAGAACAAGAAAATCTCCAAAATAAACAGGTACTGGGTTGGTCCTCAAGCAAACATAGAAATATGTATAGGAGTGCTGCACAAACAAAGTCCGTCACAAATAATCTTGGAACGAATTATTGAACCATTATCGTGATAAGTGATAACGAACTAACCCGGTTTACGAGATAAAGTGCTTTTGATGTGCGCGAAGATCCATTATCTGCGTGTTCTTGGAAAGTAACGTATGTATTTCTTGTATATTTAGCCTTGTATATAATGTAAATAGAATAACGACGCGGATATTTCCTGGTAGAGGATAATAAAGTCCTTTTCTTACTGTTTTGCACTTGAGATAAACCCGCAGCCGAATTTTGTGACACATCTTCAATCACAATCCGAGAATTTTGAAGGATCATAATGCAGGAGCATTATGATCCTTCAAAATTAAGGAGGAGGTAATTAAAGGAGGACCTTTAGAAGGAATTCTAAAAAGGTAAACTACATATTTTTAGTGTGAAATAATGCTACAAGAACCTTATTGCTAATTAGCTACTGGCCGCGACTTGTTTTAACATAAAATATTTCTTATGACACTCGGCTGTACTTCCCACTAGTGAAGGAATTTTCGGAATTGGATCACCAGTTCCAAAGATTACCTTCCTCCTACATACCATACACACCCGAAAATTAATAACTATTAGGGCGAATTTCACCAAACTTTTATACCGAGTATAAGTCTTATCCTGCGAATAAATTTTGAATTTTTGACAGGTTACCCATACAAAGACTGTCAGACGACAATTTTATTCCACGGATAAAAGATATCTGACTTTGATGAAATCAGCCCTGAGTATATTTATTAAATTTTATTATTATATTACTATAAATTACAATACTCATATAAAATACCCAAGGTTTATTAATCTAAAGTTTGAAAACCAGAAGGACCTATCCTGAGTAGGTACCCTAAAAAGGTTTTAATTGAAATAGTAAAAAAAAAAAAAAAACATTATTATGATTTGAAAACAACTGAAATCGATTAGGTACTTATTATTCTGAAATAAATACTACTGTCAGGATTATATTTGGTACCTATTCTGAAAATAACGTTGCACTACATAGTTTGTAAGTACCTGTGTAAGATATAAAATGATAACAATTTTCGTTCCTACTACTAGGTCATTCCGGAAACCACTTGTACTAAATATGACACACAAAATTCCTATCGCTCGGTGGCGTTTGATAACCACCTCTCGTGGATCGATTTGCTACTATTTAACCGTTTAACCTAAGTGATGGATATGTTAGACATTTTATCGAAAACTGGCACACTTTGTACACGTTGTATTCTGAAATCGGACTTTTAAGGAAATTTTCGATAATTGACTCCGAAACACGTTCCATCCTAATCACGCTAACCATTGTGAAAAGGACAAATAAAATAATGTGGGGGATTTTCCAATATTATGAAAACTTGACATGGATCACATTTATATGCTTTTTCAAGTTTTCAAAATATTAGATAATGTAAGAATGGTGTCTGTAACCTGTAGGTAATATAACAGGTAATACATAAAGATAAATTAAAAACAAACGAATGAAAATCATGACTATGATGATTGAATCATCGATCAATCCGACTAATATTATAAATGAGACAGTTTATGTGTTTGGATGTTTATTACTCAATCACGCAAAAACGACTGAATGGATTTGGCTGAAATTTGGCAAACAGATAGCTTATAACCTGGATTAACACATAGAATACTTTTTATCCCGATATTCCCAGGGGATCGAGACTTACGCGGGTGAAACCGCGGGGCGCAGCTAGTGATTATTATAAATCTGTGTAATGAGAAACAGGGAAATAATTTTGACCTCAAAGCCTGAAAATCCACGTTTGAAACATTCTACTTACCTATCTGCAAAATTATAGATATTGTCAGATAGTTGCAAGCTATTCTATAATCAATGCTATGTACCTACGCCATAATTGTCACTTACATTAGTCCTTTACTTATTAAGATTATATCTATCATAAATTTAATGTATGTGATCTGGCTGTGCTTTTTTAAATAAATAAAATGAATATTAATACATACTCGAGCGATATCGAGATCCATTTCCAGAATACGACCACAAGTTCGCAATCTTAAAGCAGTCCAAAATATCTGATAAGCGTGGCCTGGAATCCTGAGATACCTCACAAGTGGACCGCGCTGTGATAGGATTTTCATGCGATATTGATAGCCTGATTGTGTTATCATTCTTAAAATAGGCAGGAGCAGCACCTGTTGAAGATAAGGGCAGATTTAGTCTTGAGTTGAGCTTTTAAAAAATAACATAATATCATGCCTGTATTTCCCGAAGAGCTAGACAGAGGTGTACCTATAGTACACCCACATTTCGCCAGTTATGTATGAGTTACATGTAATAGGGGGGCTAGCCTATTGCCATCAACCGGGCACAAATCCAGACTCCGGGCTGCTACTGAGAAATTCCGAAAGATGGAAAACCTAATAACACTTTGCCTGACCTGGGAATCATTTATTTATTTATTTAGGTTAACCAACAATTGTTTACACTAATACATTTCTGATTTAATAACTAGAGTAACCTATTCATGTGCAACAATTAATTACAGGTTAACACCACATGCACAAAAAAAAACGGCTTACATAACCTATTTATTGAAATTAGAATTTATACATAAAAGAAAAATAATTAAAAGCTATATTAACGATGTAAATAAAGAGAAAAAGAGAGAGGGAATTGAACCTCATGCTCAGCAGTAGCGCTTTCGATCATTACACCAATGAGGTAGACTTTCCAAAAATAGGTTTCAAAATAACAAAATATTCGAAGTATTTAGATTAAAATGGCGACGAATCTATATACATTTACAAATCGGTTCCGTGACTGACCGACAGACAAAAAATGTCAAAAAATGAATCTTATTTTTTTTAAATACCTGCAAATATGTAGGTGAAGTTGGGGAAATTAATAAAAAATAACGTATACAGAAGGCCTTCACCAAGTACTTGCACTTTAAATGCCCTAGTTGCCCTCATGACGCTAATTATTCCCAAAGGCTTAATCACTTCAATATGTTACCTCTTGAACAACGTAGAGGCACTTCTGATCAGCTCTTGTTTTTCAAAATCATCCATAACCTGGCTGATGTACCCGAGTTATTATCAGAAATTAATATATCTGTACCTAGGCGTACCGTAGCTAGATCTCTGCGCAAAATAAATAATAACCTAACCTAACCCAACCTTGGCCTCAATGCCCCCTTGACTCGATTTATGGCTAATTATAATAAAATAGATGTCTGTAACAATATTGATATATTTACAGACACATTTTCCCATTTTCGCAGAAAACTTTTAGCTATCAGCGACGAATCATGATTCCATTTCATTTCAATTTTTGTTTTGTTCTGTTTTTTATTTTTATTTTTTATTTTTGTTATTTTGCCACATATCCTAGAATGTTCTCTCACTCGCTATTGCGTTCTACTGTTTTGAAACTTGTGTATCATGTTATGTTTTTTAATTTTAATCTAAAATCTAGTACCTATTTGAAATGAATTTTGTTTTTAATAATAATTTTGATTTTAATTAATATTTTTGATTTGAATTTTGTTTTTAATTTTAATTTTAATTTTGTTCCAATCTCGTTTATAATTTTGTTTTTTTATTAATTTGATCTTCGTTAATAATTGTTGGAAGCTGTCTTAATGTTAGTGCTGTGTACGCCTGTAAGTGACTAGTTCACTATAACTCAACACTTATGTTATTTTTTTTTTTTTGTTAATATTTCAGTGAACACGTCGTTGGTGTACCTTTCAAATAAATAAAAGAATAAAAATAAAAGTAAAAAAAAAAAAAAAAAAAAAAATTCATTCACAAACTGAATACCAATTTAAATTGGCCATATAAGCAAAACCCCTCTCCTTTCTGTGATCTGTCAATTTGTTAATAAAAAAAATATGTCCATGACTGTACCTAAGAGGAGGAGCTCGTGGCTACGTAATAACAGCCGCACGGGTCGATCCATCAGGTTAAGCTACGCTTGCCGGGGTTGGTCTGTGGATGGGTGACCATCTTTACATACCGAGACTCCTCCGTGGCTCGGAAAGCACGTTAAGCCGTAGGTCCCGGCTGTCATTTCTAGATCTTTGACAGTCGTTACGGGTCGTCAGAAGCCCGAAAGTCTGATCACCAGTCTTACCAAGGGGTATCGTGTTACCCAGTAACTGGGTTGTGGAGGTCAGATAGGCAGTCGCTCCATGTAAAATACTGGTATTCAGCTGCATCCAGTTAGAGTGGAAGTCGACCCCCACATTGTTGAGAAAAGGCTGAAAAAAGAAACAAAAAAGAAAATTTCTGAAATACCCTTTAGCAGGTAACACTGTGTATATTTGTCTGCGAATAAAATCACGGTCAATTACCTAACTAGGTAGGTAAATGACTGCATAGTCATTTTATTATGTAACGTCTGTACTTATTCCTCGAACCGATAAACAAATATGGTTACCTATATAAACGTTCATATTTCACCGATATTAACCTACCTATTACAGTACACTTTACCTTCATAATTATAATAACTCATTCATGAGCTATGATTGAACGCAACTTCAAAATTCCATACTTGTACTGAGAATATGCTCCTGCAGGAAAAACCATTATACACTGCCTGAACTGGAACTCAAAATCTCGTCTGATTCATTAACTAATACTATTTATAGTCGGAATAGTACTTAAATAACATAAAATCACGCCTTGCTTCCCTGCAGGTATGCAAGAAGTGCCAAAAAGTATCGATATACACGATTTCGAAATATCGAAAAAAAAATCGATATATCAGGGAAGTTTAAGTTTTTTTTTCCTATTATATACCAAACTAGGAAAAAACGTCTTCTTTTTACGGCTCTGAATTCCAGCGGTCTTAGTCAATGGTGACAACGGTATTGCTATTGCAAATATACCGTATTTGATACATTTTCGATACTTTATATTTTTTATCCATACCTACTCGTATATCGAAATAATAAATGTCGCCTAAAATATCGATATATCGAACAAAAAATATCGTTATATCGATATTTTTTCTACAAGACTACCCGAAGGGTAGAGGTGCTGTACCATTACATTTCGCCAATTAGGGTATGTTTAAGTTCTATGTAATAGGGGGCGAGCCTATTGCCATAAACCGGGCACCGGGCAAGAAAATAACCGGAAAAGTATCTATTCAAAAATTGCAAAACAAATTAAAATAATATGTAAAATATTTTAACCGATTCGTTTGCCGAAATTGTCTCAGCTGATTCACGTTTTTATTATTTTTATTTCTAAGTGGAAGCCCGTCAATTGGTGCCTGGTATTTTTTCATGACTGTAAGAATTGCATGGAATTAGAAATTGCAAAAATGTTGTACAGCATGCATCAGCATGTATCAGAAAAGTGTGGTCTTAATCAACTGTTTCATACAAAACTTCAATACCAACTCAACCCAAATGAATCGAGTTTGTGGAATAAAAAAATATTTTTAGTCGGCACTAAAAACTAGAATTCACCGTCTTTAACACCTACGAGTAAGTATAAAGTTCCTGGATTCATAACATTTTTTTAATACTTCTAATAAGTTTTTATTTAATTTAGTCAGTTTTTTCGAAAGTTGCAACACAAATCTTTCGTTGCACCATTTATTTTCCTTCTCAATTGCATATAGCTACAGGAAAATCTGGCAACAATACCTGCTACTCAGTAAGTCTAGACCGACTGACGTATCTAACTTATTATTACGCATAATTCCTTGTAATTTACGTATGACAGACTTACTTGCTCCGACACTGATTCTTTTAGGAACAATCGGTCCTTTCGCCTTTAGAGTTTCATAAGTATTTCCTGGCAGAGATTAGGTTATCATCATCATCATTGTCTTCATTCATTCGTTCATTCATTCATTCATCATTGTCCAACTTACCGTTTTTATGAATGGCGCCTCCTAACGTCTGTTTTTAATCTCGTAATTTGACATTTCAAGTAGTAATTGTTGTTTGTTTTTTCAGTCTATAGTTTGACATTTGCACCTGTCAAATTAGTTTACGAGATTAAAAACAGACATATGGTGACACTTGAAAATGTCGTACAACGGTCAAAAGTAAGATCCGGAAAACGTCATCAGTTTTACGTCGCAGATAAAATTGATTTCAGAGTCCTTGTTATGTAATAAAATGCCTATTTTGGGACATCGTTTTTTTATAAACCCTTCAACTGGGTATAATCTCGGCTTTATACAATTATACTTTCCTTTGAGCCTGTTTTAGCTTAACACAGTACCACAAAGAAAAAGAAAATTAAATAAACAAACCTGCCTGGCGTGGTAATTATGACTCTCTCATTACCTTCAAGACATGTTTAATAGTGAAACAAATAGTATAGGTACCTACGTACATATTACGGTTAAGTTAAAGTGATTAATCGGTTAATTATTCATACTAACCGATTTTTTCTCTCTGCCCTTATCCCAGTTGTGCCAGTATTTTGCGTTGCACTATGTCTGCCGTATCCATGTCAATAATGTTGGTTTGTTTTTTTGCTTGATAACTTTGACGCATTGGACACTTTACAAGAATATACCAAGACCTACGCCTCGGGTAAAACGAATTCAAAAGAAAACCTGAACATATCATGACGCCTTTCCCCGATAGTTTGGGCAGAGATATAATTATAGTTCACTCACATTTCGCCAGTCATGTAATCCCCTATTGCCATCAACCCGGCCACAAATCCAGACTCCGGGCTGCTACTTAGAAAAACCCAATAACACTATGACCCGACCTGGGAATTGAACTCAGGTCCTCATGCTCACCAGTAGCGCTTGCAACTTACAAGACCAAGGAGGCAGGAAAAGAAAGAAAAACATTTATAATTTTATTTTCACGGGCATGTGTTTCTATTGTAACTGTTACGGAAATATTTATTGACAACACGTGTTAGAGGTAACTTTTAGAACCTCCGGTGCTTAAGGGATGTTTGCTAGGAATGTAGTCGTTTAATGGACCTTTGACACGCAATTACACTCTTGTGGGCGGATTACATGAGTTTCCATACGTATATACTTAAATAAACTGTAGATACAGAGATACATTACTTTCGAGATACAAATGTCCTTGGTTTGGTGGTCTTGTGCATACGGCTACTTTCACACGAACTTAAGGTAACGCGATCAAGAAAAACCGATTCTCAAAAAACAATTGAATATCCGGAAAAACCGCTTGGAAAACGCTGCTCTACCGCCTTATCTAAAACTAGGTGCCGCCAGCAGCTTCGCACGCGTGTAATATTTATAAATTATAGTGTTGTATGTTACTCAGGGTGAATGTAGCTTTCTAATGGTGAAAGAATTTTTGAAATCGGCGCAGTAGATTTTGAGTTTATTCATTACAAACATACACACAAAAATACAAATTTTTCCTCTTTATAATATTATAGTGTAGATTAGAATCTACAGAATACAGTCCGATTTAGAAATTGTACTTCACTATTTCTGCCTCATTCCTTCATACATACATGAGCGCATTGAATACACTCATAGTTCGATAGAAAACTCTACCATAATATAAAACACAGTTTTCTAGGGAACACCGGAACCCGTATGCGCAGGCGTGGCCCTGACTCACTGCATCTAAAGTTAGACGTATTCTGAAATTATTTGAATTATTACACTAAGCGTGGTATTTATAGTGAACAAAACTGGTGCAACATGGTTTTGTGTTACCGAAAACATTCACCCACACTCCACATCCACACGCTACTTTCACACTACATTTTAATTATTTAAAATACTATCTCTGTTGTAGTTTCTGCATGCTCAAAATTAATCGTGTTCAGTAAAAGTCTTAAATGGTATAAAAAAATTATATGATGAATTGGGAGAAGGCGCTGAAATCTGACATAGTTTTTACCTAGTTTGGGTTTCGGAGGCTTCATTGTTTTTGTAACTCTTATTTATGTCAGTAAAGATTTTATTTATTTATTTTCCTGACAACATTGCATGCAGTATGTGTGTGAAATTATGTTTCCAGCAACACAAAATTATGTTGCTGCAACAAACTGTTTTGTACATCATGAATGACATGAAATTCAATGTTCGATAGCTTTCGATACGCGAAGATTTTCCTTGATTGATTTCAAGGAAAGTGTAGCCGGATTGTATAGTGTTTTCTCAATACGATAGTGGGATGTTTCCTTATAGATAAGTTCAGAAGCTAGAAGGTTCTTGCATAAGTTCATATAATTCAGGTCATATTTTATTCAGTATATCTACTTGTCTACTAATACTAGAGAATAATACTAAGAACTCATGCTGTGGTAAATAATTAAACATAAATGAGCCAGTCATCAAAATAGTTGCGGGTTTGACTGCCTAGGATGCCCCGGACGTACCTACATTTAAGTATCGCTAACTTATACAAACGCTGTATTATTTATTTTATTAATATTCATGCTACAATTTTTCGAATTTTTATCTCATAAAGTGACGCGTGCTTTACTCTTGGTTAGCAAGTGCACACGCTGTGAATGTGTACGTGTAGAAGCTCGTGCGGTCCGAGACAATGGCGAAGTCGGCAGTGTGTGTGTGCGTGTGCCACGCCACTCGTCTTCATGCACTTGATGAACACAAGTAAAGCCCGCGTCGCTTCAATCAATCAATCTGCCTAGCCTTTTCTAGGCTAGGCTTTTGCCTAGGCTTCCAGTCTAACCGGATGCAGCTGAATACCAGTATTTTACATGGAGCGACTGCCTATCTGACCTCCACAACCCAGTAACTGGGTAATACGATACCCCTTGGTTAGACTGGTTGTCAGACTTTCGTGCTTCTGACGACTCGTAACGACTGTCAAAGATCCACAAATGACAGCTGGGACCAACGGCTTAACGTGCTTTCCGAGGCACGGACGAGTCTCGATATGTGAAAATGGTCACCCATCCACGGACCAACCCCGGTAAGCGTAGCTTAACCTGATGGATCGACCCGAGCGGCTGTTATTACTTAGCCACGAGCTCCGTGAGATAAAAATACTGTCGTTAATTTTACTAGACAAAGTATGCAGAATAACTCTGCAACTCTCTTATCAGCTAACTGAGTGTTCGAGCTAGCCGACTAGTTCACTTCCCCGTTCCATCATGTTATCTATACGTCGCACTAGCTCTTATACTATGTGAGTATGAGTATTTGTCCTAGATATGTGGGTGAGAGGAGACTATTGTTAGATAGGAATCTGAATTCATAATTTTCCTCCTAAAGAGTATTTTGATGTCGCCAAAATAAGATCAATGGGATGGGCCTAATTCGATTTAATGACGGCGCCACACATTGACCTTGGCCAGGCTTGGGACCAAATCCAATGTTAAGCAAAAATCAGTAAAATCCTGTCCAAGCCCGATACACACATCGGAGCCAATGCTCCAAGGCTCAAATTATGTCCAATGTGTGGCATAAAGTCTTAAGGAACGTGACTTTTTCTGTGACAAATAAATCTAGTGCGTACACCAATTCGTCTGCTAAACGAAGTATATAGCTAAGGATCGCTGGCTGAAAAGAAAAAAAAATTGTTTTTCTAAATAAACTGAAAGAATCGTAATAGGTGTGTACTTGCATACTCAAATTACTCGAAGGATCTTTCAACCCCTTTTAGATTCCACTGTCACCACCCCTTTCTCGAAACTTTCATGTATCACAACACAACACGTTTTATAGTAACATACACAAAGATCGTTAATTGTATTAGTAGTTAACAGTAGAATAACATAATATTTTGGTACCTGATCTGTGACGGAAAATGTTAGTCCTTTTAGGTTTAAAGCGGGGACAAGGACAACGCCATAAAACGACCAAGATACCAAAGTCCAACATAAACAGACACTTTATTTTCGCAATTTGTCCAATTTTATACATTATTTTTATCTACACCCATGCTATAAATCCTCTATAAAAGTATCTGAAACAGTTATTAGCTTATAGCCAACATTAAAACATCCAGTGTCATAGCAACCATAATATCATCCAAACGGGTGTTATAATGTTGTACTGAATTTCATAATGCAACTCATTTAAAAAAAAGAACATTGTCATTCACGAGCGTTTCACTAACAAAGCACCGTAATTTAAAAACAAAACACATTCGAATTCGAAAAATTCGAATTCACGTCGTACCGCGCCATTTTTGTTCGATATTGGTATTGCAAAGAAACTTTTATAGAAGATTCATATCATGGGTGTAGATAAAATCTTGTATGCAACTGTATATAATTAGTACCTTTTATTATATAACAGTTGCATAAATAACTATTATTAATTTTATCAATTTCTAATAGCATCCATAATAAGTACACAATGTTCTCCACGCATGCAAACATCCACAACGCACACATACAGTCTCATATTTGTCCCTTCTCCACACCACACACATATCTATTATACCTAGGTACTTATACACCTTCTATATTTACAAGCCCAGTCTTCTCAGCCTCACTCACACACTCACACCCGCTTTGTATAGTGTGTTTATAGGGTGGGTGTTTGTGTGTGAGTGACCGCCCGCCCTGGCATCTCGCCCGCCCTAGCCGCGCCTACAGAATGATGAATGTTGTTGCTACGAGAATGTTCTTTGTTCTTGTAGGAGGCGTCTGTCTGTGATAGAATGAGTGGGTTGAGCATGTTTATATGTAAATGTATACTGTGTGTGTGTATAGTATGGTAGATAGGCGTAGTGAAAGTCTTTTTTTAATGTTTCGTTTAAAAGAGGAAATTATGCATTTTGCTTTCTGGATTTTTAAAATTTGTATTTCATTACATTTTTGTTTATAGTTTTTTTTTTTTTTTTTTTTAATGAATATAAATTCATTAAAATAAAAAAAAATAAAAACTATAAACAAAAATGTAGGAAAGGTTTCAATCTTTCATTTCATTAAATAGCTCATGCTCAATATACATATACTCCGCGAGCAGTGAATGTATATTGTCGTTACAGAAATACATACAAGGAAAATCGTCAATATTCGCCACATAGAACATTAATCTATCACTTTGTAATATCTTGTCTGTATCCAGAGCAAATCGATCTTGAACAGCCTACCCGACATCGTAAAGTCATAACTGACACCCTATCACAGGAAAATAAACGAAAACTGCCCCAAGTTTCTTTGAATAAAGGCCTTTATTGCGTGCGGTGTCCGCGGTTTTTCCCTAGAGAACCATCTTTGCTCGTTCCATATTAAATAGTTCTATAATTTTGTTGGCTTCATCCGAATTTAGACTCAATTCTAACTGTACTAAGATTAATTTGCGAATACCACTTCTCATTTTAAGAGAATCGATCTCGTTTCTTATTCCTTTTTTCAATGACCTAAACGACACTCATCTTTGTTATTTGAATTTGAGCCGTATTATAATGAATTTTGAATGGGTTTGTTAGTGAGTTTTGCTTGAGATGGCGTAAACAGGGAGTTTGTTGTATCTGTGCTGAAGAATGATTTCATTCAATATTGAATGAGTTGGTACTGCTATTGGTTGAGAGGGATCTGATGTGAGGGCATTGTATGTGAGAGGAACTATTTATATAATGTACCTATGAATGTATACGTTTCTAATCATTAGAGTCTTCTTCCCTTTGATTATTTATGATAGAGTGTCGCACTGCAAAAGAACTAAAACAAATAGAACTGAGACCCTAGACAAAGTGACGTTTCTATCAGCGATAACGATAATGGAAAAGGCAAAAATGTATAGGACTGATATAAGCTATCGAAAAGCTTATGTCAATCCTCTTGAAAGTCGTGGAAATACGAAACGCTTTCGAAGCGATTGTCACTTGTCTAGGCCCTCAGGCCAACTTTGGTATGACAGCTACGTTTTACACTCGCGCCACGTCATTGTGCTTTTCTAGTGTGCGTGCATTTAGCGGCTAACAGTTGGACGCTATTTTTTTCGACGAGTTCACAGCTTTGACTGTCTATTTAAACATATTAATATCTTTGCTTTTTCCATTATTTGTAAAACATTAGGAAGGTATTAAAAAAATAGTGTTGTTTGTTGTATTTATCCCATATTTTATTTAGAACATTCATTTTTGACAGTCTTCCAACATTTTGGTTGGTCACGACCGCCAGTATTGCAAAATGAGTTTGAGGTACATTGACAAAATTATACACACGTAGCGAATGTTCCCCTGGGAACGAATACAATTCCTACTTATTACTAAAATAACATTGATTTCCACCTACTTTATGACTAGCTACATTGTACCTATCCTACAATTTATTTACAAGCCTTGTCACAACTATGAAAACATTATAGGACCAGATGTTTCAGTTCTCGCGCATTATACTGAAAATGTTCTCGAAGGTATCATTAGCAATCATGGGCTTCTGTAATTTTCGCTGAATTTAATACTTACTATTATTAATAATAAGGCATGTTTATGTTTAAGCGTTGACAAGTTAAATGGTCTTTCCAGCCTTTTCAAAGAACGATTGGTATTTCAAACGAACCGTCAATAAGAATCTGGCACAATTTTCTTCCAAATATTACCCTTATTTCCTTTATAAGTCTTCGCCAGATGCCTTTAGAACTAAAGGAAAAATCTTACCAGCATTATTACTTGCCTAGAGGCAGAGAATTACTTGCAACGTTTGTTTGTAATGTATCGACGTCGTGTGTAACGCGTTACGTTCAGTGCTGCGAGCCGAGCCGCTCGATGCGACGACCATTGCGAACGCATGTTAACAAAGGAGCAAAATTGGTATTGCAAAGAAACTTTTATAGAAGATTCATATCATGGGTGTAGATAAAGTCTTGTATGCAACTGTAAATAATTAGGTATTAAAACACTCGTGTGATACTATTATCACATGACCCACATTCGTGTTTTAATACCCCTTATTATATAACAGTTGCTTAAATAACTAATCTGTCGTCGAGTATGCTGAAAAAATGTCGTCTCACTGACCAGTTACATGAAGCGTTGCCAGCCTGACAAAATTGAACATGAAAGGTAATTTCTATACCTTTTAAAAACTGAGGCAGAAAAAATATGAGGGAGCTTTTTCCACAAGGGCCATAATTCTCTCCTGTCACTGCTGAGTCATGACACCATGAAACGGTTTGAAAACCTCTTTGTTAGAAAACCTTTAGTTCTGAGTTTTCTCAAATCTTACGTATAGTACAGGAGATAGTGTAAACTTTTTAGAAAACTTAAAGCTTAAGAACTCATTTGTTCATTAAAAATATACCTAGTAAACTCAGAAAAACCGATTTTTGTTGTATACAGACAAACACACAACAAAAGCAGAGACCACACAAAAAAAATCCCATCCCAGACAAAGAAAATTAAGTATACGCTTTTCTCCCACTACAACCCCCATTAAATCCGGGGCCAGTTTTCCCTCCCTAACTCTTAAACCAGGAGTATTGGTGCCAGGCGCTGTCTCAGGAGCGCACCCCCCTCACTCCCCCCTAGGGGGGAAAGGGGGTGGCGGCGATAATTAATATTCGAGCCTTCACCCCCTACTGGCTCTTTCTTTGTGGGTTTTGTGAGACGTGTCTTGTATCGCGTAGCTTGAAAAATGTAAGTGGGAAAATTGTGTGAGGAATACTGGTTTCAGATTATATTTAGATAGGAAAAGGGAGAGGGGGGCCTTTGTCCTGTAGTAGGATGGTATGGCTAGATAGGTACCATCCACTTTTCAAACTTATTACTAAGGGTATAAGGTTGAAAAGAGGTTCACCGCAAGTCCGCGGTTGTACATAGAATAACATCATAGAATATTATGTATCTGATGGTGAAGAATTTGTAGTACATTAACTTCTGAAGAATCAAAATCAAAAAATCAAAATCAAAATATTTTATTTCACATAAACCTACATGGGCACTTATGAAACGTCAGAAGCTAGGTGCACGGTTCCAATTGGTCGTTTCCTATGGAGAAGAGCCGGCAAGAAACTCCATGGTTACTCTTTTAAAAATTATTGGCTTTTACAATACTTTCAAATTACAGTGTTGGTAGGCATGGGAGGACAATGTAGGCCTTTCAACAAGTAAGTACCAGTTACTTAACAAAAATAGAAGATCTTCAATAAATCTACAGTCCAATAAGCCTACAACGTTCTCACATTCACAAATAGAAAATAATCTATCTAAAAGACTAATGATAATAAAATTAGAATTCAAATAAAAATAAAAACCTATTTAAACCAATTGAAGTGATTGCTATTACAACTGTAACAAATTGAATAATTATAATCCTGTCCACAAAAGCCACTAAGAGTTGAAATTAATTGCAGGTATATAATGTCAAATACAATGATTATATGTCAAGGATGAATGTAAAGAAAATAAATATGGTAATTTGGGAGCAGTTAATAGACTCTTACATAAATATGCCGTTAATGAGGTACCAGGGAAGCCACATGTGCATAAGGAATTATTGCCAAACTTCCTTGTCTTCAACGTAGTCTTTAATCTTATAATATGCTTTTTTGATAAGGACACGTTTGATGTGGGTTTTGAACTTTCCATCGCTAAGTTCTGTAACCGACTTTGGCAACTTGTTATAGAAGCGGATACTGTTTATTAGAAATGACTTGCTTGTTTTAGTTAATCTAAATTTGGGTATGACAATTTCATGTCTCCTACGTGTATTTATATTATGGAAATCGCTTCTTATTTTGAAAAGTCCTAAGTTTTTGCGAACATACAAAATACTTTCAAAGATATAGAGAGAAGACAGAGTCAGTATATCAATTTCTTTGAATTTGTTTCTAAGGGACTCGCGAGGACCCATTTTATAGATCGAGCGGATTGCCCTCTTCTGTAAAATGAAAATTGAATCTACGTCAGCTGCCGATCCCCACAGCAGAACGCCGTAAGACATAATACTGTGGAAATAAGCAAAGTACACTAACCTAGCTGTGGCTATATCAGTCAACTGCCTTATTTTTCTTACTGCATATGCAGCTGAACTTAGTCTACCTGAAAGAGTTCTGATGTGGGTGCTCCATTGTAATTTTGAATCTATTGTAATTCCTAAAAATATAGTTTCCGTGATTGCATCTAGCTTCTTGCCATCAAGTTTTAGATTTAGACCCACTTGAGGTACATTTGGTAATGAGAACCTAATACATTTAGTTTTGTTCGCATTAAGTAAAAGATTATTGGCTGCGAACCATTCCGAAAGAATAGCCAGGCTATCGTTGACATGTGAGACATCTGTATCTTTTCTATCTATTTTAAAGATAAGAGAAGTGTCGTTAGCGAATAGTATTATATCCGATAAGTTAGCCATCATGTAGGGAAGGTCATTTATATAAACTAGAAATAAGAATGGGCCGAGAATTGAACCTTGAGGCACGCCCATTTTAACTAGAGACCCCGAGGACGTCACCCCGTTAATATTTACTTTTTGCTGCCTGTTTGATAGGTAAGAAAGAACAAGATCAGCAGCTTGTCCACGAACTCCGTAGTGGTGTAATTTACAGATCAGTGTATTGTGGTCAACGCAGTCAAACGCTTTTGAGAGGTCACAGAAGATGCCAATTGCATCCTGGGACTTCTCCCAGGATTCTAAAATGTCACTGATGAGTTTTACTCCCGCGTCTGTCGTCGACCTACCTTTCGTGAACCCAAAATGGTGACTATGTAAAATCCTATTTGAGTTAAAATGTGACAACATCTGGTCTAGCATGATTTTTTCATAGATTTTGCTCAATGCTGGTAATACAGATATTGGTCTATAATTAGAGGGGTCGCTTTTACTACCTGGAACCCGAATAAGTAAATAGGTATGCTTCGAGTTTCAGAGCTATGTGCACGTGTACGTATTCATATTCGTTGTGATGTGAAGACTGATGACATCAGGGCCACACAAAAGCTCCCGAAGACAGTTGCGATGCAATTCTGGAAGAATAATATCCATGACGTTTCCATAGAAATTGTACTACTAGAGTCGCATCGCGCCTGTCTTCGGGAGCCTTAAGAGTGATCTAATGCCGATCTACGTGTGTGATTGATATGATATCTAATAATTATGTTATTCTAAGAAACCGTATAGCGACGTTTATTATAAACAATGGAGGTAACCATATTTCTTTGTATATTTGTAAGCTGTAAGGGTAAAGAACATGTGGAATTTACAACGAAGAAATGCCATTTTTACAGTAATTTTTAATGTCTTTGATGACGTGTGTAATATGTTTTCTTGCTCGTTGACTAATTTGTATTTTAATAATTGAAAATTAGAAAGTAAATCAATAGATACAAATACCTCTTCGATTACATCGACTGGGAAAGCGGTGAGTTGAAATAAATTCCACTAGTGGCAATAACTAAGGGCGAATTTCACCAAACTTTTATACCGAGTTTATGTCTTATCCTGCGATTAAATTTTGAATTTTTGACAGTTTTTCCATACAAAACCTGTCAGACGTCAATTTTATTCTATGGATAAAAGACTGACTTTGATAAAATCAGCCTTTAGAGGTAATTTTTCCAACGTCAGATATCTTTTAATCGTGGAATAAAATTGACGTCTGACAAATTCATTGGAAAAAGAGCTGATAGAATGTCACTTTGTCTCTAGACTGTAGGTATGATTAAAGTAAGACATAAGTCGACTGTAATAGGTACAGTCGACTTACGAAAAATTAAACACTAAAGCAGCATGTCCTCCAGTTTTCAATAATGGAATTGGAATCAACAGTCTGCCAAGCATGGTCATTATGAGATCAATTAATTGTTACTATTATTTTGTTATCTATGTATGAATTGAAGAGTCAGGTTCAAAAGTGGGTAATTACTGGCAATGTAGGTAAACTGAATCACTTCAGGCATAACTGAAGAAGTGAAGACACACCTTTCTTATCATATTATAGATTATGAATTCGTTTGATAAACTTATATGCGGTTAGATCATGAAATAGGTATCTATTACACATTGTAACAGCGAATCATTTTTCACGCCTCCCCGTATTTTAAATGGAGCGACTGCATATTATTATCTAACCTCCACAACCCAGTAACTGGGTAATACGATACGCATTGGTAAGACTGGTTGTCAGACTTTCGAGCTTCTGACGACCCGTAACGACTGTCAAAGATCCATGAATGGCAACCGGGACCAACGGCTTAACGTGCTTTCCGAGACACGGCGGAGTCTCGGTATGTAAATATGGTTACCCATCCACGGACCAACCCCGTAGCTTTACCTGTCGACGAATGTGCCTTTTTTTTGTTTTTTTTTTGAGTTTGGGAATTCATCCAATGACTTCTCCCGCTCTGGGTGGAGCGGAAGGCTGTGTCAGACTTTTACTAACTAAAACCCACCCGTGTTCCTTCAGTTGCATGTTGCCAAGGTCCCGGTATCCCTTTCGGACCAACCCTTTCCCATCCACGGACCAACCCCGGCAAGCGTAGCTTTACCTGATAGATCGACCCGTGTGCCTGTTATTACTAAGGTGGTTATCTTCTTGATCGGCTCTACTTAATTATTCAAAGTTTACGTCTTTGATAGTGTGACATTCTTTAAGACATTTGCAAAAGAGGTTAAGTAGGGCTGCCAGAAATTAGGCTTTGATAATACCAAGTTAGGTAAATCGACAATTATTGGAGATATTCATAGATGAAGTACACAAAAACAATGACGGACGGAGTGTGTACTGGCTTTGAAAGATGCCGCGACGATTGATATTTTTAGTGATATTGATATCTTATGTATGCTCCATAATACATATGTTCCATTTCAGATGTTTTAGATAAGGGACTTCCCAGTTTTATTATATTGAACTCATTATATAAAATTTTCAAGATAACTTGATACCAGAATCATTATCTAATCTTAGGTACTGCATACGTGATGACATTCGCTACGTCTTAAAAAAATAAATAAATTAGAATTCAGATTTATCTTTTACCAATTTTGTAACCAAATCTACCAATTTCGGTCAAAAATGCGCTTTGTAACCAAATCTACCAATTGTCAAAAATGCGCTTTGTAACCAAATCTACCAATTTTGGTAAAAAATGCGCTTTGTAACCAAATCTACCAATTTTGGTAAAAAATGCGCTTTGTAACCAAATCTACCAATTTTGGTAAAAAATGCGCTTTGTAACCAAATCTACCAATTGTCAAATATGCGCTTTGTAACCAAATCTACCAATTTTGGTCAAAAATGCGCTTTGTAACCAAATCTAACAATTTAGGTCAAAGTTGAGCTACTGTGTGAAAATCTGGTATAGATTTTCCACAAAGGACATGTTACGATGCCAAAATGACGCGACGTCTGAAATAAATGTAGTGTGGGATTTTCCCGAATTCATTTCGATTTACATGATACCCATTGAGGAATCGAAATGAATGGAATACCCAGAATTCCCGGAATATCATAGGTACATTTCTGATTTCCGTAAATCCGTACTGATAATTCAGGATAACTGCATCTAACAAAAGCATTTCTGAAAACATTTCAGCTTTTATCTTCACTGCAAAACCCATTTACAAGCCACCGCTCCACCACCGCATACTCTACATACCTACCTAAAAGATTATACACAGCACATAATCTCCCTGCCTACACTACCACTTCAAAACACACCTTACATCTTTTAAAATAAGGTCGAAGTTGAGTCCAGGATGAGGGCAGTTCATCTACATCTCACGAGCGACAAGGACGCAAGATTCTGAGAGATTAGAAGCCAGGTATTGATCGCTCCCAGGAGTGGTGTGGGGGAGGGAGACCATTTCGTTAATCTTGCTCCTATGTCTGTTCGGGGTGTATTTGAAATGGATTTTCAGTACAAATGGGATGGGGTACGCTTGTTTGTGTAAATTGTAGGCTTCTCACTTTGAAGGGTTTTACCGTTGGCTGGGAATTCCAATGGATATAATGTTAGTTCGAATTACAAGGACTATATTTGGATATTGACGAACATTTTATTGTTAAGGACTTTCTTTGGAGATGCGAATATGGCTTTATAAATCATATAATTATGTATAACATAGAAATGCAGGCACTTACAGCAAATACTTAAGCTTTTATGAAAAGATGAAAGAATATTGAAGACATAGAATTGGGATATAGATCGTAGCGAGTGGTATAATACCACTCGCTACGATCTATATCCTAATTCTGTGTATAGGTTTTGGTCCAGCATGAGGTGGTATACAAGAACTACATATAAAAAAAATGCTGTGTAGAAAATATAAAATGTAATTTTCAGTAGAGGAAAACTTCTCATTTTGCTCCACCCGGCCTTCGTTATATCGTGACCTGATATCTTTCAGGGCGTGGCACTTATCTGAAAGGTTTCAAGGCGTTGTAAAGTTACCGTTCGTTTAAAACAACTTCAGTTTGTAACAAAGGTTTTTGATATTCTGTATATTTTTATTTTTTTTTCAGCTTTTTGGGACGTATTTCTGCAGAGGTTTTATTTTATACTAGCTGATGCCCGCGGCTTCGCCCGCGTTGATGTCTGTTATTATATACTAAAACCTTCCTTGAGAACCACTCTATCCATTGGTGAAAACAGCATGAAAATCGGTGCAATCGTTTTTGAGTTTATCGCGAACAGAAAGACAGCCAGACGCGACTTTGTTTTATAATATGTAGTGATACAGACCTGCACCTCCCCGTTACGGATGTTGGAGGAAAGAGACTTACTTACCTACATGTTTTTTTGTTGTTTGTGTGCAAATCCTAGCCTTCATACCTTTAAGCTTTCTAGAACTTCGAGAAGTGCCCTAGAGGTTTTGATGAGTGAGTGAGCCAGTGTCGAAATCGACTTATAAGGTATTAATAAAATCCAAACTATAAAAGCTAGACAAATGTAACTTAGTGTGTTTAATAAGTCTACTAAATACATCCTATCTTAAAAAATTGAGCTCTCTAGCATTATCCAGACCGAAGCTATGAGGGTTTGCTTTGAGAAAAAGTAGGAAGTGCCCCCTTGGTTTTTGTTTTTGGCTCATCTTGGTGGACATAATCAGCTATCCCATATAACGGATATAAAAAGGCACTTACCGAAGCCGAAAGACACTTTGTTTTGGACCAAACCTGGGAACCTTCTGGTTTTAAATGTCATAAATTAATTTTAAATACTCCCACAAACCCTGAACCGTTGCATGCACCCATGTACACAATATTTTGCGTGCGTTACGTTGCGCACTACTGTAAACAGCGATTATTCACACCAAAAATAAAAGTCGTTTCCCAGCAATTATTTTTGTGCAATGTTACATAATTTTATGTACAGAATGCATAGTTAACGGCTATGTGATGAGTCTTTTAACACCCTGTATTTAGGTCGAGTAGGTATTGAAGCTTTGTACCTACTGAGGCCCTAAAAAAAGTGACATTCTATCAGAGATAACGATGATGGAAAAGGCAAAAATGTATAGGACTGACATAAGCTATCGAAAACCTTATGTCAATCCTGTTGAAAGTTGTTGTAGAAATACGAAACGCTTTCGAAGCGATTGTCACTTGTCTAGGCCCTCAGGACAGCTGATAAATGAACACCAAAATGTACACTTAGTATTCAAAGAAATCTTTGAATTTGACTTTGATAATTTTTGATGTTGGTCCCATCGAGCAAGTTGTTCAATTTTCCTTAACCTTTCTGATACACCCTGTATAGCTACTACTAATGATGCCTAGTTAATAATTTCTCAAATACTCCTGCGCACATTTCATGACTATTTTGTAACCGATCGATGCTTATTAGATCGTGTAAAGTGAAGCGCTTGTTGTTCGCAGGATATAACGCAACACATAACTAGATTTTAGTTCGGTGGTGTCGGGTAAGGAAAACTGGTGTATTGCCAATAGATATTAAGTGCGATGAGCGGATGATTATTGAGAAAGATCGTGTGGAATGATGTTTGTTTTTATGAACGACCAAAAACACTACTATAGTTCATTTTAGAAAATTGGACTTGCAATAGTATCCACTCGTGCGATCAAAAAATAGGAAAGGAATCGTTCCCTATCCGAATTTATTGGTCTCCTAAACTTTCATGGGGTCACTAAAAATGCATAGCATAATTCATTTTTTTTTCTCTCTGAGAAACACCGCTTATGAACTTTATGTAGCCCAGGGGGCTTAAAATGGATACCGGGACCTTGGGGATACCGGGACCTTGGCAACAGGCAACTGAAGGAACACGGGTGGGTTTTAGTCAGTAAAAGTCTGGCAAACCCTTCCGCTCCACCCAGAGCGGGAGAAGTCATTGGATGATTTCCCAAATTCAAAAAAAAAAAAAAGTGGGCTTAAAATTACCATTTTGAGTGTAAGTTTGAAAGGATTTTTGTCACAAGAATCACGCTTCACGTAAATTCACGCATGCGCGGTTGAATAGATTTGGATGAAAATTACACAGATATAGAATATTACAATTATTAGGAACCCATATTGTCCCATTGCAGGTTAATCCTAATCCTAACCAATATAATAAATGCGAAAGTGAGTTTGTTACGCTTTCACGCTAAAACAGCTGAACACATTTGGATTAACGTCTTTCATTGACTTGAATGTGCCCTGGCGGCTGAAAGCATGTCATGCTCACTTTAATGTCTCGCTGGTGGTGGTGTGTGTGTTGGATCATTGAGTTCCCTTCAAAATGGTTGAGCTGAATGGTGCTGATCCATGCGTCATATTCGTGAACGGGCACCATCAGTAGGGACTGGTCATCTCTTAGCTGCCACGGCTTATTTTGATTTATTTTAATTTTTGAATTGTTTTGTATCGTTTTATCTTTTATTTACGGACTCTTTTAACCTGCACGTTTTTCTACATTGTACTCACATGTATGATTCCATAAATCCATTCCATTGAATGATGTAAACAACTTATTGTAACAATATTCTGATTTAAAAGAGTGTCCGTGGAGTTTCTTGCCCGTTCTTCTCCATAGGAACCTACTACGCTTTGGAATGGGCAACTAGCTTCATATTTTCTGACTGACCGACCCTTTGACAATTGAAAAGTGCCTGTAATTGGTTTATTTGAAATAAATGCTTTGAGTTTGAGTTTGAGTTTGAATGGGTAGACCATGACTTGGATTAGGACATAGGATACTTTTTATCCCGATATTCCCACGGGATCGAGACTTACGCGGGTGAAACCGCGAGGCGCAGCTAGTAAAATATATTCTAGACATGTGTATGTGTTTTTGTTTTTGTTCTTCCACTTCACCCATTGTCCCTCTAGGATGCGAGTGAAATCGCATTCATAAGTTACTAAGTTGCTAATAACTTCAGTGTGGCAGCCCATCTATTATTCACAACAGTAATTTCTCGGTACATTACATTCACGTCTCGAGTTTCCTTCGATTGAGCAAAACGAATCAAATCAGAGTGTTCAGGAACCACAGTCCAATGAAACGGTTAAACGAAAGAGCATCGCGTGCGCCGGGTTACACACATCTTGCTAAATTGATAATAATGTACCTTTTCAGTGCATATTTCATCAACTCAGCCTATTGCAGTCCACTACTGGAAGTAGGCCTCTCCCAGGCTGCGCCACAACACCCTATCCTCCGCCTTCCGCATACAGTCTGTCCCAGACAAATTTTTAAGGTCATCGGTCCATCTAAATGGGTGCGTTCCACACTACTGGTGGTAAAGTCAAACCCGCTGCCATAATTTTCATGACAACCGTCACTGCGGACGTTATGTGGCAGCCACCACACTTTTGAGAAACCGTTGCTTTACCGACGAAACATGAGCAAATTAGTGTATCTTTTCTGCCATCGATCGATTCTCTTGGAGCAAGTTTTTATCCTTGTTATATCCGACGACGTTGTAGATAAAAAATGCAATACTATATTATTAGCCCTTTACTCCTAGGGTAATAAACACTTAACCTCTGAAGCTGCTTCAGAATTAAACTGCGGCAGTTTCTTATCGACTCGCAGAAAAAAATGGGTGTGACTGTTTCGAACACGTCCATAATATAACTGGCTGTCGTGTTCTTACCAAGTCATTCTTCTTTAGTGCAACTCGTGGTCACAAACCTGAGAACAAAAGGAATATTAATGATTCACTAAATTGTGGATCTATTGTTAGGTAACAGTTATAATACATATCCTTATTTACCTATATTTATTTATTGAAACCACTCTATAATCCAGTCAAATCAATTATTTTATTTACTCCTACGCCGCTATAATTATTATGCTTAGTATCCTACGCCACTATATATGATTATTAATTTATACGCTATACATTTATATATCTAAATAATCAAGGTAATAAATAGACATTCATCATCAACGACGTTTCCTAATGCAAAACTATACTGTATAATAGAATATTTAAATTGCGGGTACTTACGTAATTTTGCTCCGTACATTCCACTTTTCACATAATTATTAGTTTCATAGATCTGCTCGACTTCCGTATGTCACTGCAGGGATCCAGCAGAATATCAGCGTCAGGTATATTTGCCTGACACATGCTGAGTTGGACTCCCTTTTGGTGCAACGTTGAGACGCACACCGCACTTTGTATGTTTCCTTTTTTTTTTAAGGTGTGTCATTGACAATATTGTCATCACTGTGTCTAGTTTTCTTTTAATGTTTCATTTTTTTTTTTTTTGTATATTGGCACCTAGCTGTTTATTAATGTTGTACCTAATTAGTTATAATTTAACCGTGTTTTTGTATGTTGTGCTGTCTTTTGTGTGCACCAAATAAACGTTTTATCTATCTATCTATCTTAAATACGCCTTGATTAATAGAGAAATGAGAATATAATTTAATGACGGGTGTGTAAAAAGTAAGTATTTTCATTAAATGTTGTAACGATAGCATAACTCGTGTAACGAATCGTTCAAGTAATGTGAGGTAGAGCGCGCGACTTGCATCAGGGTTGGGAAAATGCAAAAACACATAAAAAAGTGTAACAAAAAAAAACACAATTACAAAATAAATGAAATAAAATGAAATGAAATGAATTTGAAATTGAAATTAAATTGCTATGAAATTGTTTATTCTGTAAATAGTATATGAGAATCACTTTTACACGTCATATTATAAAATTTGAAAAATAAGCTAGATGAGATCGGCGTTTTCTATCTGACTACTCTAAGAAAAAAGGCCGAAACAAACTCCGAGGTCGCAGTCTTTTTTAAAGTCCAGACATCATCTTGGTCAGGCCATATGAGGACCATGTAGATTAGCGACTGAAATGGTCTTTTGAGGAAAGAACCACACAGATTTCAGTGGACCTGTCCGTCAGTGCAAGCATTTGTCAGTAATATTGGAGCTCAAAAAAAAAAAAAAAACTCAAAGCATTTATTTCAATTAAACGATTTACAGGCACTTTTGAATTGTCAAGGAGTCGGTCAGTCAGAAATATGAAGCTAGTTGCCCATTCCAAAGCGTAGTAGGTACCTATGGAGAAGAACGGGCAAGAAACTCCACGGACACTCTTTTAAATCAAAATATTGTTACAAAATATTGGTTACATCATTTATGTTGAAATTATACATGCTCAACTCAGGTGCTCACTACAGGTGTATCAAAGTGTGGTCAAATCTAAGGGTGTATTGAAAAAGTAATCAGTCCATACATTTAGGTTGAGTAGGTATTATAGTTTTGTACGGGACAGCTGATATTTTTTTCTCTATTAAGATTTTGGGCCCATAGAAGAAGTTGTTCAGTGAAAAAATAATCAAATACACACAACACAATATACAATCACTACAGACTGTATCCACCAACCCTAATCTGCAGCCGCTTCTCAGCTGCGCGGGCGCACAAGATTTGCATAGCGCGTACGCAACGTGTGGAAAAATGGCTTTATGCAATTATACAGACGACTCGTTCTTGTGTCGACTACAAGGTATTGTTATTATTTTATGTAAGATAGCCTCCGCCAGCGGTTTCGCCCGCGTGATAGCTTTATGATTTTTTCCCTATATTGATAACTAGCTGCGCCCCGCGGCTTCACCCGCGTAAGTATTGATCTCGTGGGAATATCGGGATAAAAAGTATCCTATGTGTTAATCCAGGTTATTAACTATCTGTTTGCCAAATTTCATCCAAATCCATTCAGTAGTTTTAACGTGAAAGAGTAACAGACATCCATCCATCCATCCATCCATCCATACTTAAAAACTTTCGCGTTTATAATATTAGTAAGGATAGGTATAGCATACTACTGGTAAAATAATTTTTAAAATCGGTTAACTCTTTCACGCTAAAACGGCTGAACCGATTTGCATGAAATATAGCGGAGGCAACAGCTTACAAATAAAAATACAAATCCTTTTCTTTATAATAATATTCCTAGTTGTTGCCCGTGACTTCATTTGCGATCCAGGATGAAAAGTAGCCTATGTCCTTCTCCAGGTCAACGTGTACCCCTGTGCCAAGTTTTATACAAATCCGTTCAGCCGTTCACGCGTGATGGCTAGACCAAGGGAAATAGGGATTTATTTTTATATACAGGCTGTAAGGGTAAACACTCTTGTCATACAAACCATGGGTAGTTGACTTAAATATATAAATAAATAACCGAACACAACAACAAAAAAACGTTATTTTCATTAAAAGATTTTTAAAAGTTTCTATCCGACACCGTGCTCGCTAGCGAAACAGCTGACTGACTGAGGGAGGTGTCGCGCTCGCGGCCGGTCAGGTCACATCCAGCACCCCCAGCCCGTGTTGAGACGCAAGTTCGTTGCCCTAGCGCATAGGGCAACGAACTTGCGTCTCTTGTGGTAAAATGTATATTTAAAAAAAATTAAAAAAAAGTTGTAATTTTCCGTTGATTTTACGTTCTATAAATGAAACCAAACCACTGGTTGCAAGGATAACGGTGTTTACCCTAACATCCTGTATAAATGAAACCAAACCACTGGTTGCAAGGATAACGGTGTTTACCCTAACATCCTGTATAAATGAAACCAAACCACTGGTTGCAAGGATAACGGTGTTTACCCTAACACCCTGTATTAATAGTTGGGATTAAGATTATTATTGGTGCGATGAGATGTTTTCTTTGTTGTTGGAACAAAGCAAACATCTTTGATTTGTGATTAAAACAAAAGGTCTAGATTCTACGTGAATAAGATTTAAATGTGACTTTGAGTTGTAGAACTGTTAATGTTGTTATCGAATTATTTAAGGACGTTGCACTTTACGGTGAAGTCTTTCTGCAGGCGTAGCATGAGCACCGTTTTGTCGATGGAAGAGTAGACAAAATGACGTTTCCTGTAGACAGTAGACAGTACGAGACGGCAGCAAAATAGAAAGAGCCAACTGCACTTTTTACGAAATTCACTCTTTTACATAATTCGACTCAGAATTCTTTATTTTATCACAGGATTTATCGGTTGTCAGTGTGATTTTGACAGTAAGGATAGACAACTTTCTTCCGAAATAGTCTACATATAAAAAGACCTAGACAAAGATCGTTAGAAATTAAAGACAAAATGACAGATTGTAGAAATATTTCTACGGTGGATGTCAAAAATGAAGAAACGAACTGTCAATTTGTATAGAAAAAGCTATGTCTATTCTTCGTAGAGATAGAAAGCGCCATGCTACACCTGCTGGGGCTGACTATGAAGTATTAATGCCATCATTATTCCACTGCGAAAAAAGGATGGTGCTAGCGGCCTTGTATAGCTCCGTCTCTCACTAACACTGGAAAAATGGTGGCATTAATACGTCGTAGTATAGGTGCTGATCGGTTTTATTATCGGGTAGCCTAGTCACTTGTCAGTTCAGCGGCTTGTGCCGCTAAGTATTTATTGGGGTTCGCACAGGAAGATAATTACTAATCAAAAATCAAAAAGACTCCAGTACACAGCATAATCAGCCTATAATGTCCCCACTGCTGGGACACAGGTCTCCTCAGTCTGAGATGGAGTGGTCCGTAATCCACCACGCGGGCCCAGTGCGGGTTGGTGGTACGGACACATGTCTTCGGAATTTTGGCTCTAGGACATGCCGGTTTCCTCACGATGTTTTCCTTCTCCGTTTGAAGGAAATAATTTACACAAAGTAAAGAGCCTGTCAGGGTTCGACCTTACTACGTAGGTAGTAAGGTCAAACCCTGACAGGCTCTTTACTTAAACAACAACAACTTAAACAACAGAATAATTTTATTTAATAAATAATAGTCCTGTAAGAGGTACAAGATATCACGGCATGGCGCTGCGACATTTAAAAATAAAGCGATAGTATTCTATTAACCGAAGCGTACCTACACGAAGACAGTCATTATTGAACTATTTTCGAACGTATATTATGGCCAGTGAGCCAGTGGCTGAACTATCAACTGAACTACCTCGCAAACTTGTCTCCTGTCCCTCTCCCATCAACTGAACTAGCTCGCGAACTTGTCTCCTGTCCCTCTCCCATCAACTGAACTAGCTCGCGAACTTGTCTCCTGTCCCTTGCCCATCAACTGAACTAGCTCGCGAACTTGTCTCCTGTCCCTCTCCCATCAACTGAACTAGCTCGCGAACTTATCTCTTGTCCCTCTCCCTTCAACTTGTACCGGGAGACCCCACTGCCCTCCGCTAGCTCGCTTAGTGAGGGTCTCACCGGACAACGTTGAATAATGAGGTAAACACAGTAGACGATAGGAGGAACGGTTTATTACTCGTTAATTAAACACGACACACATGATTATATAAGTATAGTAATATTATCACAGTATTTAGAATATTGGTTATATAAAAATTACAGACAGTAACACGCTCGGTCAAGTCCAAAGATGAAGTGTCGAAGACTGGAAAAATACTGCACGGGAGTTTGTGGCGTTCTGAATTCAAATTGAAAATGGAATGATGATTTGGCCAGCCATAAAGGATTGCCAGTAATAAATGATAGGATGAGTATGGATGAGTATGGATGAGAAGGAGTTCGTCACAAACTGAACTAGCTCGCGAACTTGTCTCCTGTCCCTTGCCCATTTGAGTTAACTTGAACCATACCAATGTTGGACAAAGCTCCTAGTTGCCGCAGCCGTGAGGAACACAATGTTTTTTTTTATCATTTTTTTTATTTACTATACATTTTTTTTCTTGCTATGTTTCTTTGTTTCACCTCGAACAATTTTTTAACTAGTTTACATTTCATTTTCTTCTTTGCAAACAGAATTTAGACCCCTATTACTACCAACAGAACCCAATAAAATTCTCTCCTTAATCAATTCCTCATCATAATATAAGCGTCTACACAAACAACACATCAACTGTGCTGTCGGCACCATAACGTCCAGCCTGCGCAGGCGCATTGTATTCAAATGCGTGCGCAGGTCGGTCGCGATCACAGGCGAGACAGGTGACCCCGGCGAGCAGTCAATTAATACTGTTCTGTTTGTAAGTGTAATGCGTTTGTAATAAAATTGAGGGTATTAAATAATTTTATGTATCTGGCTGTTTATGGCACATAACGGGTGTAAAAAAACACTTAACGAAGCCGAAAGTCACTTGTTATTCCCGTCATTGTGATCTTTTTTTTCTGGACCATACCTGGGAACCTTCTGGTTACGGAGACATTGAAGGTCAAAGCTTCAACTTTTTCAGACGTTTTTTTATAGAAAGCAAGTTATGTAACATAATTTTAAATACCTACCCCCATAAACCCTGAATCCTTGCATATACGCAATGTTTTGCGGGCGTAACGTTGCTGCGTTCTACCGTAAACAGTAATTTTTCACAAAAATAATAGTCAGTTCCCAGCAATTATTTTTGTGTAACATTACTTTAATTTGATGTACCTACAGAATGCGTAGTTGACGGCTATTTGATGGGTCTTTTTTACACCCTGTCTTATCGAGTCTATAAAACACCCAGGTCAACTGAAGGATTTGGGCTATGCACATTGCACATCATTTATTTTTGAGAAAAGTGCAGTTGCATGCAGTTCTTAATTGTCCTTGTCTTATTTAAAAATATCATTGAGCTCAATTTTCGTTGTATGTCGGTGCCGATGCCGTATTATTTAAAAATTAAAGAAGGCTTTTAAGTTGTAAATTCCACCTGACTCTGTAGACCAGTACTAAGTATTATTGAGACCGCTTTCTTGAATATGGGTGACAAATGACCCCTATTACATGGGACTTAAACATAACTGGTGAAATGTGAGTGTACTATAGGAGGGTAGAGATCTGCCAAACCCTACGGGGATTACAGGCGTGATATTATCAAAATCAAAATCAAAAGTCATTTATTCAAACTAGGCTGAGAATCAGCACTTTTCGAACGTCAAAATTACATAAGACAGTCCCCCCAAAACGCCCACCATTCACCACTTCCTAGTGCTTTAGCTGGGAAGAAGAAGTGGCGCAACAAACTCCCCAGCAGCACAGCTGTCTGTTCAGTTAGAAAAATTTGATTCTATACAAAAGTTTGCAAAAATCATTTACATTACGCAACATAAAACATAAATCTAATTAGCCATATGTCAGCTAGCACACGCCAATATACCAGCCAAAAAAAAAAAAAAAAAAGAATAATATAAAAAAAAACGAGAACTATATGTACTCAAGCAGAAATAAGTAGTAAATATAAACATAAATTAACTAAATAAAAGCCTCCAGGCACAAAGGGCGTGCCCGCTTACATATAGCTATTTATAGCTGCAACTGGAAGTTATAAATGATAAACTAGGACCATCGAAGTAAATAAATAAAAATGAATTACTAATAACATTAACAAAACCGAGATCAGCAAGACGACCAGTCACCACAAGCAGCACCCGTTCACGAGCATAACGCAAAGATCAGCCATTACCCCCCTCGCCATATTTGAGGGAAGGAGACAACCCGACCTCCGACGCTACCGCAAGCAGTGACATCTAAGGGTATTATGTCATGTTGAGTTTACACACAACCAATGATTGCACCACACGACAAAATTGATAGATAATTTCAGAAAACCTGAATTTGTCACAAGTAACTGTTTGTTCTCGATTCTTTATCTAATCAGCTTCAGTAATTCGTAAATAATACCTCGATCTCATATCGCTGATAAGATTCGTGTCTGTACAAAATATTTTCTACTTATTATCTGATAAGGAGGACTTTGCCAGAAAATAGGAATTTGGATTGGTTATAAATAACAGGATTTATTTTCAGTGATCATCAGTCATCAGTAAATAAGCAGTGAAAGCCTGCCAATTCGTTCAAACCCAAGGCGCACCTCTTTTTTTTTTTTTTTTGGGTGGGAAATCATCAAATGATTTCTCCCGCTCTGGGCGGAGCGGAAGGGCGTGTCAGACTCTTACTGAATAAAACCCACCCGTGTTCCTTCATTTGCCTGTTGCCAGGGTCCCGGTATCCCTTTCGGACTATTCCGCAACCCTGGCAGGCATCGGTCCTAACGGACCCCGTCAGGTGTGCTGACATCTCTTTGAGGCGCGCGTGGAACACGACGCGCCATCGATCCGGGCCTGGTCCTTATCGGACGGCGAGCTACCCATTGCTCGCCGTCCGCAAGCCCGTGCCTATGGTGGCCGGGAATCCACCTGGGGTTCCCGACGCCCAGGGTGTCTCCAGCGGCGGCGGTTAGGGGCGTGAGGGCGCAGGCCTTGCCTCTCCCTCACGCGTTCCGCCTCCTCCTTCGTGAGCATCACTGCTTCGCAGAAGGAGGTGACCGCCTCCCATGCCCTCTCGTTCCGTACCATGGAAGGCGCACCACTGACTTTACGAATGATCATGTATAATTATCACTTGCTTTTAAAACGGTGAAGGAAAACATCGTGAGGAAACAAATTACATTAAGTTAAAAGAGTATTAACAACTTATATATTTCCAAGTCGATTGAGAGTATAGTGATAGAGTATATAGTGCTCTGTGGGTCTGCACCAACTCTAAAGGGAAACTGATAGAAATCCGACGACTGATGATACACGAAGTTTGCCGAGCGACATTGAGAAAATAATTGTACTGTACATGCTCCATATAGGGCTCAAACACATAAACATGTTACGACGACGCAACGTGTCACGGCACGGCAACGTGACGTGGAAGTCCACACGACAAGACTTCCTCACGATGACATGCCGTAAACGTGACACGTTGCGTTGTCGTAACTTGATTATTTACGTTCCACGACGTCGATTTCCACGTTACGGCACCGTGACGTGGACTTTCACGTCACATTGCCGTGCCGTGGCCTTCCACGTCACATTGCCGTGCCGTGCTAGATTTAGCTAAACAAATGAATGTAGGAACACATTACTGAAACGATTGCGAAGTAAGAAAAAAATACAGACATTGGATAACTAAATATTCACAAATACGGGGACCTTCTGATGTCACTGGCAGAACACCTCGACCTTTGCCGCCTGGTTTATAAATAAGTCTATAATATGTTTTAATTTACTTATTTAATTAAAAACACATTACATTATTAGTCGTTTTGCTCTTTCTTTGGCGTAAGAAAATTGGAAGGGTCCCTTTATGATCATGCTAAAGAAAAAATGAGTGGTAAATGTTACCAGTAACGATTTTTTAGATATTGGAACTTAGCTAACAGCTAAGCTACATCACAAATAATGAAACGTTTGCAATACCATAAAAGGCTATAGTCATAGACAGTCTTTGAATTTGAAAATGGAACATTTCTTCTCATTTTCTGCAATCGATGTCATGATCATGTTTCAATGATCCAGTTGATGTCACCTGAATGACGCGCTGTTGCCTTTGTTAAACAGCTATGTAGTGGCAAAGATAAGTGTTTTTTTTAAATTTAAAACTCGCAAGTAATCAGCCAATCAATAACTATCCCAATCACAATGTCTGTACATAGGCGATGCGTGAGCGCACGCGTCGGTTGCGTGTCGCCTGCGCATCCTGATTGTAGGCGCGCCATATCTTCACCCGAGCGGCTACTCGGTGTTGACAGGTTACGAAAACAATTGGTTTATACAGAGAAATTAAAAATAAAGTGATATAAATTTGAAATGGAGGAAATTGCAGACGAAAACTTTTGATTTTCTATAATTTGCTTTCCAGTCTCATAGAATTCGTAGCATGCTACACAGATCTGTTATTGTCAGTATAATTATACCATTTCCATCCTAAATATTATAACTTATAAGATATAAGGCAAAATGGCCGTTATAATACCTACACAATTAATTCCATCTATGGAAATATGGCGGTTTATTTTTAGTCAAATGAAGAGGTTTTAAATATGCTACGAAGGATTACGCAATGACTACGAATTTCGTAACACCTAAAATTAACTGCATAATATAATTTTTACTCGAGTATCGAAAACTATATTTCCAAACCAAAATAATTTAGTTATTTAATGTAGTTATTTTTAGTTATTGCACCTACCACTGTTTGTCTGTGCATCACCTCAAGGTTGACTGGTAGAAAATGCCTTTGGCATTAAGTCCGCCTCTGTAAATTTGTGTGCTTAAAGTATTAAATAAATAAATAAAATAATGGCCCGACAAAAGCTTGTCCAAAATTAAATAATTTCCTCTTAAATTCGCCTCAGTAAGCTGGCAACCCACACAACAAATCACTAACATCGACAGGGAGCGCGGGCGCAGCGCTCGTTACGAAAACGACACGATTTTTTCACGACATTTCGTGTTGGAGCCGACATTTCCACATCATTCATGCTTCACTGGCTCCTGATTTATTATCTTCAGTAACCGGTGCTGTTAGATCATTTACTTTGTTCATGGTACCTATCGACGCCGACGTGGAAAGCAGAAAAAGCCGAAACGAAAAAAAAAATCTTCTTTAAATTATCCTAATTGGTGGGAGTAATTATTTAATGGGGAAAATAGCATAGGTACTTTTATAAACACTCTTTTATTAAACTTTGTTCAGGTTAGAGGGATAATCTCTTTAGGTATCATGGGACCATCATCCTAGAAAGAAAGAAAAATTGTTTGTTCTGCACAAATAAAACTCTCTCTTATTTGTACTCATATTTTAATTATGTCGTATCTATTTCGTATTTTACTGAGTGTACATAAATAATAAAATAAATAAATAAATAAAACGCACATTCCAAAAAAAAAGAGAAAATACACATTCAAAGTAGCCAAAAGCCTCGTATCCAGTAAAAGTTTGACAATTTTGTTAATTTATTGATGTGATCCTCATAAAGTCTCCAATAATGCTCGGTTCCTATAAACAAAAAAGAATCGTTTTGCTTACAAATGGTATCTTTTTTTATTGCCAAACTGGGCATATAAATAGATTCGTAAACTAATTTACCTGTGATAGCTACTTCCATACGGGAGAGTCTACTATGCAAAGCTAATGAGGTCTTTGCTTTGTGGCGGTATCTACATCGCCACATGCGAACTACGCATCGAAGACCTGACGTCACATAAATCCTGCATCGCGCAATTAGAGTTTACCGTGCAGTGAACATATATACAAAAACCCAATATCAATCATTGGGCAGTTGCCCGCCAGACACAATACCCGTCTGGTAGGAGGATCCTCCCTTTTCTATGGGGGATGAGTGAACTTTACACCCTGTTCCTCATACCCCTAAATTGGTGACCCCGAATAATGAACGTCAACGCAGCCTTCGTGCAACTACTCCAGCGTGACGTCATCATCATCACTCCCGCAAGCTTTCATTCAGTGAGGCGAGTCACACAGCCAAGCCAACACGCCTCGGGTCATACCCCTGTAAAGCTATTTATTAGGTAAAGCTTTAATGGGTCCGGTTGAAAACCAGCGTCAGGTACTAGTTGTCTGGCATTTTGCTGAACTGGGCCTTTTTGGCGCAGCCGTGAGGCACACGCCCTTGTTAATATCCTACATCGTGTTTTTACACTCATTATTTGTTTTTTTATTTATGTTTTTAATTTTATTTTATCTGATGTGTATTGTGTGCCTCTTAGTCTGTGCTGAATAAATGTATTTTCTTTCTTTCTTTCTTTCTTTGCTTCATTATTGGTAAAGGACAAGAGTCTTAATTTTAACAAAGGTCCATAAATTACTGAAATCGGCCATTAGTGTACCATCAATCGTGGTCTAATGGAAAAACTTTTTCCAAAAAAAAACAACCGACTTCCAAAAAAAAACACTAAAAGTGAAAAGAACGAAAAATTGGGAGTCGGTTGTATTTTTTTTGGAAAAAGTTTTTAGTTATGGTAAGTACCAAAAAAATAATTGGCGGAGTAATCGCGTAACTAACACAAAAAAAAACTGTTGATTTGAGAACCTCCTCCTTTTAGAATTCGGTTAAGAAATCATGGCCTTTCCTTTTATGGGAGTCTGCGGCTGCTAGAAGAGATACCTACACTGCAACGATATAACACTTGGGCTAACTTGGGTAATATTTTTACCACCAACACCACGATTTACAAACCTGGTCATATATGTTAGGGCTCGATATATGGAAAGAGACAAGAATTATAATTATGTTGGACGCACCCGTACACTCATACTACCAATTTTGTGGACTGACTTATTAAATCTATTCACTAATTACAGTACTTCCATCATGACACCAGGGAGCTTAAAACAGCCACTTTGGCAGAATCATAATAGGAAAATTATTATGAATCGTCGTAAAATGTCACCACCTGACAATTCGTAATATGATCTGCGTGCGATTCATATTACGAAATAATTCATCTGTTTGACAGTTTTCTATGGAGATTCGTAAAATAGTCCACACATTATGAATTGCTTTTGTGTCAAATTAGAGGAATGGCTAATGACAGCTGGAAATTGAGGAAATGAATTGCTTTTAGAGGAATTGCTAATGTGGCCGTTGTAGGCCCTCAGTGTAGCTACTGTCTTCAGCCCCCCCTAAAGTGAAGAAGGTGTCAGTAAAGCGCATCCCATACTCAGCGATCCCCAATTTAAAGACCTGGCCCCCATTTAAACTCCTGGCCTCATTTAGCAAAATACAGTCTTTCTTTCAATAAAAATGAACATGCCAATCATCTCATAACCAACCCGCACTAGATAACAAGTATAACAACCTAGTTATAACGTGCATATGTGTAAATGACTCCGTCCGTCACGCTTGTAGGCCCGAGATCGAAACGAAGCCGCAGTTAGTCCGCCGCTTTTTATTATTTACTAGCATTATGCTTTGTTTCACTACGGCGATCTTTATAGTATAGAAAGCGATAGTTTATGAGATTATTTGCTCATTATGTTATAATTTTTCTTGCGGTCTTTTTTCTGTTTGAGGTATTTGGTCCTTTATTGGCGGGTTTGGGGTGACTGCAATCTGTAGCAAGGGGTGTATTTTTATTTTGAATACAATTTCCCTTCCAATCAAAACGTTATTCTTTGTATGAATCTATGCAAATTGTTTTATCTACTGTTCCTGCTTGGACGTTGATTTTTGTTTAGACGTATAACGAGGAATAACTATTTTATATACCGGTTACCGATATTGCATTTTGCATTGCCTTTGTCTTTGTCTGAAAAATGCTAATTTTTAGTAGAGACATTATTAAATTCAATATTTTAACTTATTGCCCCTCAGGGGTCACGCAATATACGATCTAATTATTTATCTCATAAGTCAAGGTCTCTTGCCTGGAGAAAATGCTTTGACCGGAGTTTTTCAGGTGTCAAATACAAATAAGCTTACACCATTAGCTAGCGGGCATCCAGAGGCCATAGACAAAGTAATATTCTATCAGCGATAACGATGATGGAAAAGGCAACAATGTATAGGACTGACATAAGCTATCGAAAAGCTTATGTCAATCCTATTGAAAGTTGCTGTCAAAATACGAAACGCTTTGAAGCGATGTCACGTATCTAGGTCCTCTGGGCAGTTGACCCCGCCCGATACCAACCTTGTTGTCTGGTTAATCGTCTCACTATACTTATGCACTGAACTATTCTCCTATAGCTCTTGCTCACATGATATGCGGCAGGACCTAGTTAGTGGGGTCTCCAAAAAGACCGCAATTTAACAATCAACCATCGAGCACGAGCTTTTTTTCAACAACTTTTTTTTCGGTCAGCATCTTCCTGCTCTCTCTTTATTACTGCCTAAGACTAACAGTAGTTTTGGCCAAATATCATAAACCCACATTCTCCGTCACCGAAAATCAATAATTCTAATCATGAACAGCGACCGTTGGGCGTTCCAATTTTAAAATCAAAATCATACCGCAAGATGGACGACAGTGAAAGCGCGGTCATTGGTCGTTGGCAGCCTGCGTGCGCATCTATACACGAATACCAAGATAACTTTACGTGTTAGCAGCACCTTATCTTAAGGAAATAAGGTATTATTTTGATTGATTGGGTTTTGTGCATAAGTTTGTCGTACACTACCGCTCTGCGACGCACGCGCGCGACGTCAAATGAGAGATAATTGTTCTTTTGTTTATTTGTTTATACTTTGCGTTCATTGCTTTGTTTATTGCTCGGGTGGTGTAAAGATTATATTTTAATGAATTGTTGAACCAATTAGCTTAGAAGAGTTGGCTACCGGTGTTTTGTAGAGATTGAATACCTACTATTATTTTCTATTCTCTTATGCTCTTAAAGGAAAATGTCTTAATCCTAAAACAATCTTAGGCTGTCTGTCCATTGGAGAGAAGAGAGGAGAGGAGATGAACTAATATTAAACAATAGAATCTAAACTCCGCTCCAGAGTTAAGATACAGCTGCGCTCCTAATGCACGATCAATCACTGAATCGTTTTGAAAAAGATTGCTAATCCATTGCGTCATAGGTACGAATCAAAATTTCTGCTCAACAAAGTAAATAACGCAATGAATTTTGTTGAACTGTCAAAATGAAACAGATTAGTCTTAATCGTTTACGAAAATGTATATGTAAGCTGGTCGCGGTCGTGGTCGACTAGTGCACGAGTTCAATTTCATTTGTGTAATTCGCGTTTACCTCCTTCTAGTAAGTAAATACAAAAAAAATATATAACCGATTTCCCAAAAAAACACAAAAAAATAAAATATAACTTTAATTTTCAATTTTCGTTACCTCAGACCTACTAAACAAAAAAAGAATCATCAAATCGATTCATAATAAATTGGCGGAGAAATTGTGAACGACACAAAAAAAAAAAACAGACTCCTTTTTGAAGAAGTCGGTTAACAAAGTGTAGTACAATGATAGTGCACATGATACTATATCCCAGTGTAGGATGTTTACCTTACTACGAGCTCAGGTGCGCCGCTCTATAGTACCGCGTGTTGATTCTGCACTAATTTAGGGCTGCCACGCTGACGAAACTAGGATTTAGAACTTTTGTAGGTTATCCGCGACTTCTGCCTGTGTAGAATTCAATATAGCATATTCATAAAAATATCCTATGGCGCTCGGCAATAGAGTACCACAGTATACATAAGTGACAATATTATATCTCGTCAGTGACCTTGAAATAATTACCTACGGCCGCTCGGTAGATAAACCTTCTGCGTCTGTGCTAACTGCCGCCCACTCGATACTGTTGCGTACTGAGATTTCAAAGCGCGTCTTTTCAGCCGTTGTCTATGAAGATATAAAATACTGTTACTTATTTATACTGTGCTTAAACAATCAAATCTTTCCATCTACGCATAGTTGCCTAATCTACATCTGACTTGCCTAACCCAAAAAATAATACTCATTATTGTTATTTTAAGGAAAATGGACCGTCTTCTGATAATAATTATTATCATTATCTAATCAATTAATCTTAGTACTGATATCTGCTTAATAAGCACTGCAGGATGTTATTTATCATACTTTCCACATCACTGCGTGATTCAGTGTCTCCTACATCACAATGTACCTATATTTAAAGATAATGTGCCTAGAATTTACCTAATATTGGTCCCTTCAAATATGGCTTAGTAATAACAGCCGCACAGGTCGATTCATCAGGTTAAGCTACGCTTGCCGAGGTTGGTCCGTGGATGGGTGACCATCTTTACATACCGAGACTCCTCCGTGCCTCGGAAAGCACGTTAAGCCGTTGGTCCCGGCTGTCATTCGTGGATCATTGACAGTCGTTACGGGTCGTCAGAAACCCGAAAGTCTGACAACCAGTATTACCAAGGGCTATCGTACCCAGTTACTGGGTTGTGGAGGTCAGATATGCAGTCGTTCCATGTAAAATACTGGTATTCAGCTGCATCCGGTTAGACTGGAAGCCGACCCCAAAATAATTGGGGAAAGGCTTGGCAGATGATGTTGATTCATCACTTTTCAAATGACCTGAGAAGACAAAACGACATAGGTCTACAACCAAAGTACGTCACATTCATGAATGAGAACCGTGTTGACAGCCCTAACACAGATCATCTCACACATTCCGGTAAACAGTTACCGTGAGAAATATTGTTTTACACGTGTTATACTATACGAAAGTATTCTTACTATTTTATCTGTTTTATATTAACATTATTATCATTTTCTTTTACAGCTTCATCATCATCCGCGATATCCCGAATCGCTTGTTCTCCATTGAAATGGGCTAGCTTCAACTTTCTGACTGACCGACCCCTTGACAATTGAAAAGTGCCTGTAATTGGTTTATTTGAAACAAATGCTTTGAGTGTGTCCAGACCCCGATTTATTTTATTTTATTTTATTTTATTAGGATCTCCAACAAATAATACACCTTACATGCTAAAATAAAAAGACAAGAACAACAATCTATGTGCTCCCTCAATTGTAGGAGATCACATCATGTAATAAAAACAAGCGAACAGTAATTTAAACGGAAGTAGCCCTTAAAGTTAAAATTAAAATTATATATTATTAGGGTTAATTATACTATTATATTATTAAATTTGGTAATCTGAGTGTAAATTGAATAAGAATAAAGATTAAAAAGCATCGAACACATAGAAGAAAAGAAAAAAAAATGTACTTAAAGACAAATAAAAAAAGAAAAATAGCGAACAATGCATTACTATTTATTTTGGAATCAAAGATGAACGGGTTTCCTTTAATGTCATCTCAGTTTTCTGTACCCCATTATCATCTTACACACAAATGGCCATAGTGTTGTTGTTCTTTTATAAAACCTAAAGACGCTTTTATGTAGTGTATGTATAGTTGTCGCGTTTTAGCATAGAAAAAGCGGTCACTGACCCACCTACATTTTCTAGCATTTTATTATCAAAAAATCCGAAATAAAGTCCGTTAATCATGATCTTCAACATGTTCCAATAACGAAAAACCATACATAGTTTATTGTTTGGGTTCCTACGGAGAGATATTAGGGAAAGGGCATTGACCGCTATTACCACGCTAAAACGCGATCACTATAGATACCTAATAAAATAAAACTCTTGTGCATCTTCGGCAACTCCGCAGTTACCGCAATTAGCGCTCGATAATTGCGATTACTGCAGAGTTGTCGAAGATGCGCTAGAGTTTTTGATGGAATTTGTCCGCAAAGAGAGTCATCATCTGCCTAGCCTTTTCCCAACTATGTTGGGGTCGGCTTCCAGTCTAACCGGATGCAGCTGAATACCCGTATATTACATGGAGCGACGGCCTATCGGACCTCCAAAACCCAGTAACTGGGTAATACGATACCCCTTGGTAAGACTGGTTGTCAACTTTCGGGCTTCTGGCGACCCGTAACGACTGTCAAAGATCCACAAATGACAGCCGGGACCAACGGCTTAACGTGCTGTCCCAGGCACGGAGGAGTCTCGATATGTAAAGATGGTCACCCATCCATGGACCAACCCCGGCAAGCGTAGCTTAACCTGACGAATCGATCCGTGCGGCTGTTATTACTTAGCCACGATCTCCTTCTCCGAGCTCCTCCTTGTCCGCAAAGAGAGTAATAGGAGGTTAATTTTTTTTAATATCTCTAAGTTACGGATTTGTACGTGCGTGTTTGCCTTTGTCAGATAAAGCTAGATGTTTAAGTTGATTGACGAAAATTATCAAATGTGAATGTTGTTGTAATTTAAATCAATTTGTTTAACACGCGGTGGCTAGTCGCAAAAATCATCTCTTATCAACGCCACAGCTGATTCTCCGTATAAAACCGTGATACAAAATATCCCGTGGTTATAAAAAAAAGCCGTGTGAAATATCAAATCAAATACTGCGAACAGTTTCCTGACTTTATAAAATTATACCAACATCTCCTTAAGACGAATCAACTCCACCGCTCATTTCTCCGAACGCCATGTAGTCTGATCTCGGCATTGTGCAGTATTGCTAGAACCACTCATTGGCCACGGGAAGCGTGAAATACCGGGTTTTCCCACGACTATGGCTACTTGGCTACTCACCGAAATGACTAATTTACTGATAGTGTTCCTTTCTGGACGTCATTTTGGGTCATGATGACGTCAGACAGGTTTACTTTACTCGTTAAATGGCTGAATTAATTCGTTTTAGACTCGCGACAATCTAAGAAGTCCGTTTTGACAGCTATAAAAATGCTTTGTGTAGCGATGAAAAATAAATTGGTTTCTTCTAAAATGATTCTCGAGACATATCGATTGATCATACTTAGAGAGTTTGTAATCGACGAGTTATCTACATTGCTTAAAACTGATTCTCAAGGCGTGACGTTTTATTACATGTACGAGAACGAAACGTCAAAACGGACTTCTTAGATTGTCACGAGTGTAGTGTTTGGTTTTGATGGTGTTTTGTTTTATTGTGGTTCCGGTTCAAAATTAGATTTCATATTCCTTGTCATGGGTGACACGCACAGTGACATATACGTGTAGGGCAAGGACTACAACTATCATCTATAGGTAATGTCTACAAAAGGTAAGCATTGATATTATTATAATCCAACGTGCATCATACCTACTATATTGCTAGGTAGTCCCCTAAATTCATACAAAAGTCACTCGCCACCGCTCCTCGCCGCTGGTTTTGTGCCCGCAGCCTTAGGCCCGCTTGCACCAAATCACTGAATACGCTAAGGGCTAAATATTATATAAATCATCAATCTGTCTCAATCATCTTCAAACGATTAACAGTAACAGAACGATGTTTTAAATTCGTGTAGAACTTAGGTGAAGTGAGCTGTCAAAGCATGATGGAATTATGGCTCACTTCAAGCTCACTTCACCTACGTTTTCACGTTGAGATTTGACCGGCAGGTATTTAGGGATTTCGTGGTGCTAGCAGGCTAAGTATCGACGTTCGTGGATGCTAACATGTTTATCACTAAACAGTAACATTCCCGCAGTCTCCAGTTACCGTGACCTTTCAGAATCGATTGACATTCAGCTTTAACATGTAATTATGACTTTGCATATATACACATTGTGCTGATATCTTTATGTAGCTCTTATAATTAGTTCATTTACAAGTCAAATTATGTCTGTTGTTGGTTTAAATTTATTGAGGCATGTTCTCGATCACTCATTCTTATTATTTCTTGGTAGGTTGACCAAAATGAAAACAGCTAATTAATTGATTCAGACGTGAAAACAGAAAACAGCCAATAATTTCCCTAGAAATGCACTCAACAGATCAAAATTGAATATCCATCTTATTAAAACGTGAACAAAACATTTCGTAATTCGAACGTCTATTTAACACTGAAGTAGGTACATCTTCGTATTGTATTGTAAGACGTAATTAAAGATGGAGTTGCATATTCATTGGGACCTAGACCGGCCGGGTCAGCCCGCGTCCGCTCGAAGGCGCCCGAGGGAGGCCGACGACGGCCGATGGAGGCCGAAGATGACCTATTGTTACCTTGTTACGTATGTGGAGTAAACACTGACGCAATTAGATCACTTTGATGTTGAAGATGTTCGGCTGTTTCCGTGAAAATTCGGTCATAATTTCTGGACATGAGACCAGTTTGCGAGTCAGACGAAGACAGTTATAGCTAGACCAAAAAACTGTCTTCAAATGCCAGTTCATACCAGATCCAAAACTGGCTTCGTGTCTGTAGGCTAGCCCAAACAGTCTTGAAATGCAACGACTGCGGTATAAAATGAAAGGAAGATGACAGTGGAACCTTCTCTACTACTACTTAATTTACTTACTGATAACTACTTACTGTTGTTTTTCCTGTGCGTGCCCCAAATAACATATCTTTCTTTTTTTTCTTTCATTGGCCTTAAGAGGGATGCGCTAGGGTGGCCCGCGAAATTCAATTTTTCTTACGTTTTTTGCAATTTGCAGGTCATTATCGGGTTGTATGTTGATCTAAATATTATTAGCGCTCGTAACAAATATGGATTTACAGAATTATAAACATTTAAATCAGCAATACAACTCTCTAAGCTCATGAAAGTGTATTGAATGACTATTTCATGAAATCATGACATTTGGCACTTTCATTCGAAAATTTGAATTTCGCGGGCTACCCTAGCGCATCAACCTTAAGGAAGATTTTTTAGTACTGTGTGATATACAACATTATTTGTTGTTTATTATTATTATTATTAATCATTTATTTTCAAGTAACAAGACTCATAGTGTTAGTAACAATATACTTACAAACTATGTTAGTAATACACTTACAAAAATTAAAACAAAAACATAAATAGATTGTGACATCACTGCTGCAAAGTGACAGGCCCTGCCGAAACCTTGCAGCAGTGGTTCACAAACTCACAATCAAGCCTGCTAGCTATCATAGATATAATGCTGTTGGCGCTGCCCCGCACCCTTATGCTCAACCCGAAAAGGGGTTATCAGCTAAAATAAACTAAACTGTTCCATACATTATGTGTTCACTTAAATCGACAAAATGTATGGAACAGCTGATTTTTTTTTCGCGATTTCTATGTTGGTGCCATAGAAAAAGTTGTTCAAAATGATGAGTACAATGACCCCTTTTCAGTATGAAAAATAATGTTGTATAGTGTGATTTTTGGGAATCGGTCCAATAGTCACACTTTTCGCTTACACGATTGGGTTCAAGTTTGCCAAACGTGTTTTAAAAAGGAACAATTCTAAAAAATGCACTCCATATTAAAGTCTTCTCAATAATTCATTTTGATCATTGGTAGTTCACGATCAGTAAAACCACGATTATAAAATACTTAATGTTCATGACTTCTCACGTTCCAGTCCATAACTTAACAACTAAATAACTTAGGGAAAATTACGTCAAGTATCAGTTCTATATTTAACTCCAAACCACAATTCAAACTAATTGCATAACACTACATATTAGCGACATTAACCGATAAGGGAAAGCGCATTACTTAATTGTCAGAGGGCCCGTCAGCGAGAGGAATGTTAATCGTCGCCTGCGCAACTGATCATTATCGATTGCTAATTGATCGCCACCTGGCGGATGAATCAGGTGGAAAGTTGGCAAGAGGACCGCTGGGAGGGGCAGAGGTTGGTCTGTCGCGTGGTCAGTTGGCCGGCCCTGATTTGTGACGTAAGAGATTGAAAATGAAAAAGCAGGTGCTTTGGCAGCACATCTAATCTGACATCATATGATATTATGCAGTTATCCTATTATATATATTATGTCAGGTTGGAAACGTTTCCGGAACATGTAATATACTGAATAACCAGTATGACACTCGTGGGTTGCAGCTGAAAATCAGCATCAGGTGGTACACTTTCTAGGGTTGCGGGTTAGTCCAAAAGGGAGGATACCGGGACCTTGGCAACAGGCAACTGAAGGAACACGGGTGGGTTTTAGTCAGTAAAAGTCTGACACGCCCTTCCGCTCCGCCCAGAGCGGTAGAAGTCATTGTATGATTTACCACAGGCAAAAAAAAAAAAAAGTTGGTACACTTTGTGTTGCCATCTGACATTATAATGATTATTTTCTGTTTTTATAGTTTTAAGGTGTATTTTTCTGTTACAATGCCAATAAACGCATTTTTCTTTCTCTCTAAAATATACCCAGGAAACTTTTTCAAATTCAATACACAATAGGCGACAAAAAAGAGCTATTTTTCCCTGTAACAGCTGCTTGGTACTGAGAGAAGAATGAACTGTTGTCGTTTCTAACTCTCCCAATTTTCTTTTCTGATTGATTTCTTTTACAACGAATGCATCGAAGTTCAGCAACTCATCGCTGGAGCAGCCAAAGAGATGACTCGCTGAACTTCGTTGTCTTGGTGAGTCGCCATGTGAAGAGAATTCTGAATGATACCCGTACCTAATGCTCGGGCTACACTTCGCGTTATCGCGAACTTTTCTTCGTGCGCTCTCTCTCGCTCACCCCTCGATGTCTCGCTGAGCGCGCGAGAGCGCACGAAGAAAAGGTCGCGATAACGCGAAATGTAGCCCCAGAATGACGACGAAATTAGGAGTAGGTACTTACATGATAAAGGCTACCTGCATTTAAAATTGGTCAGTAGGTTTATTAACCCGTTTTTATTTTTTATTCCGTCATTTACCTTATTTAGTACATAGAGAAGAGAAACAGGTAAAGGTAAATGAGTTCCTATGAATCATAATGTGAACAATTAGAGCTCTGAACAAAACTATCCAAAAGTGCGGTGTTTGCGGTTAAATAATTTTTATTTAATAATAATTTTTATTGAAGACTTTAAGGAAGGAAATGATTATAAAACAATAATACATTTAAATATTGCTAAACTGTATTTAGTTAGAATTTTTAAACCTTATGTTACATGGAAAGCTTTATTGAGAAAACTGCTGTGATTTCCCAACTAAGTTGGGGTGGCTTCCAATCTAAACGGATGCAGCTAGATACCAGTATTTTACATGGGGCGACTGCCTACCTGACCTCCACAACCCAGTTACTGGGCAATATCCTTTGATAAGCCTGGTTGTCAGACTTTCGAGTTTCTTTTCTTCTGATTTGCTATCACAAGTAAATAAATAAACTCTTCAACTTTATTACGCGTCTGTACAACGTGTTCGCCGTTTTCACTGGAAAAACACTAATGAATTATAATATAAAACAGCACGTGCTCTGCCTATTCGCCGTTCGACGCTGTTCGACGTGGGAGGTAAGAGTAATTACCAACGTTCATTAGCGAGGGGTATCTCATTAGTGGGAACTTAACAGTGGTTTCTATGATCAAGTCTTTACCGATCAGGATTTTCTTTTGGATAAGTTTGATTTTCCGCTCTGTAGAATTTCGGTTTGAACCGGAGCTTTATATTCATGAGCGGTTTGTTACAACAGAGATATCATTTATTTTTTCTTGGCAGTTTTGCCGGTGTCGACTATTCTGCCTGTGTCACGTTGAGAGTGATAACATGATCAATTTGAGGGCGAAATTCACCGCCATCAGCTCGTCTAAACCGCATTCAAGAGCGGTCAGTGTCATCGTTGTTACGGAATATTGACACTGATCCTATTTGAATGTGAAATTCATGGTTAAAATTCGCCCTAAGTATGTCATTTTTATTTCAAACACAAAGCAGGAAGTTTATTTAAAATAAACCAAAGCCAAACATTGTAGGAGATTTGTATGCATTCTGCATTATGTAGGTACCCAAGCATGTTTTGGACAAGTCACATCCTAGTAAAAAAATTATATACGTGTGTAAAAAACAAGGTGATCTCTATAAAAATCGCAGAAACTTTCAAGATTTTAAATCCAAGACGAATTCATTCGCAACGAAAACCTAGACTGCTCTGAACTCGAACAGACTCAAGTATCAATCGTTCAAAAATTCCTCTAGAGAAAAGTTTGACAGTGCATTAGCGATGCGCGAACGCAGAGCGGTACGCGCAGACATCCGGCCGCTTTCGCGCGCATAGACGCCTACGTACGACACATTTCGGAGGTTCCATCCATGGCAACCGCTACTTTGAGTATGGTATGGTTAGTTACCTATGGTTGGCATGGTATTTCGTTGATGGAATTAATAGAGACTTTGTCTGGGACTACCAGTACTAACCTAATTGTGCTCGTTTCAGATGAGTACCTACCTACCTCGGGTAAGACGTAGGTAGACGTAGGTGGCGTAGTAGGTATAAATAGGTTATCTATGGAATTTTGAAATCCCTTTTGTGTAGTTAGCCTAAAACGGGTACCAAAAAGTAAACAACTATCTTTTTCGTGACAGATAGACAGAAAATAGAATACTCTTTAATGTGTATACCAAAAAAATTACAGATATATCTAAATGTAGTACAGACAACACACACAACACACACGGGTGACACAATGGGCGGTCTTATCGCTAAAAGCGATCCATCTTTTATAGACAAAATTTGGAAGGATTAAAGGACGAAGGAGAGACTGCAGGTAGCACGGAAAATACGATGTCAAAGTCAAAGTCAAAACATTTATTTAAATTAGGCACATAAAAGGCACGTTTGAACGTCAAAAACAAAGAAATAGAACTGATTCTCAGTTGCCCCTTCTAAAAGGTAGTTTTCGTATGTAGAAGAACGGGCAAGAAACTCCACTAAGGTAAGAGCTGACTACTCTGACACTTAGTATTACAATTGTAAATGAAACACATGCCAAGAAAATGTCGTAAAGATGAGTAAATAAACAATACGAAGAAACATCTGACAGGTTGGCAACATGCCCAAAACGTTATAGAAACTTAACATCTGATTAAGGAACGTTTCCATAGCCAACTTGATTCTATCAAAAGCCCTTTTGATGTAATCTAGTTGGCTTTGGACACTTTTATTAGTATCCCGACAAAATTACATACCTACTCCTTTTGCTTCGTTTTCGTTCACACATCAGCAGGCGTAGCATGAGCACCGTTTTGTCGACTGAAGAGTAGACAAAAATGACGTTTCCTGTAGACAGCAGACAGACCGAGACGGCAGCAAAATAGAAAGAGTCAACTGCACTTTTTACGAAATTCACTCTTTTACCTAATTCGACTCAGAATTCTTTGTTTTATCATAGGATTTATCGGTTGTCAGTGTGATTTTGACAGTAAGGATAGAAAACTTTCTTCCGAAATAGTCTACATATAAAAATACCTAGACAAAGATCGTTAGAAATGAAAGACAAAATGACAGATTGTAGAAAGATTTCTACGGTGGATGTCAAAAATGAAGAAACGAACTGTCACTTTGTATAGAAAAAGCTATGTCTATTCTTCGTAGAGATAGAAAGCGCCATGCTACGCCTGCTGGTCATACAAGGAGGAACTCTTGGCTAAGTAATAACAGCCGCGCGGGTCGATTGATAAGGTTAAACTACGCTTGCCGAGGTTGGTTCGTGGATGGGTGACCATCTTTACATACCGAGACTCCTCCGTGGCTCAGAAAGCAGGTTAAGCCATTGATCCCGGCTGTCATTCGTGGATCTTTGACAGTCGTTACGGGTCGTCAGAAGCCCGGAAGTCTGACAACCAGTATTACCAAGGGGTATCTTATTACCCAGTTACTGGGTTGGTCAGATAGGCAGTGGCTCCATGTAAAATACTGGTATTCAGCTGCATTCGGTTAAACGGGAAGCCGACCCCAAACATAGTTGGGAAAAGGCTAGGCAGATTGATTAATCTGATAATACAAGCACGCTGGAGGCCAATAAGTCTACTAATTTACAAAAGTGTCAGTGGTCTCGCAATTATGAGTTTTTGACAGATTTTGTATGGCGTATCTGTCAAAAACTGATCATTATGAGACCACTGACACGTTTGTAAATTAGTAAACTTGGTCCCCTGGTTACGAGTAGGTACTACGCACCTGACCCCTCTGAAGATCATCACAAATTACGTCACAATGTATGTCCCTCTAGGGCGTCCCCTCAAGCATTTCCAGTTTACACTCACATCTGCCTTTTTGTGACTTAATCAATACATCCTTAACTAATATTATAAATGCGAAAGTAACTCTGTCTGTCTGTCTGTCTGTCGCGCTTTCACGCCAAAACTACTGAACCGATTTAACTTTTTATCGAAATACCACGCGGGCGAAGCCGCGGGTGGGAGCTAGTCCTTACTAATAATATAAATGTGAATGTAACTCTGTCTGTCTGTCGCGCTTTCACGCCCAAACTACTGCACAGATAGTGAAAGAACATAGGCTATTTTTTATCGACATAACACGCGGGCGAAGCCGCGGGCGGAAGCTAGTATTATATATGTAAGTAGTTGGGAAAAATCTAGGCAGATGACTGAGCAATATTACAGGTAAAAGTCTGACAATATCGAACCAATGGGATGATATAAATATGAATTGTGGTGTACTTAGCGGTAGTTATAAATATGAATTGTGGTGTAAGTAGCGGAGCAGTGGTGGCCAAGTGGTAACGGCCACGACTTACGAGTTGTAGGTCGTAGGTTCGAACCCTGGCAGGCGCTTTACTTTGTGTAAATTATATCATCGCCACTGCTCTCAAAACGGTGAAGGAAACCATCGTGAGGAAACCGGCATGTCCTAGAACCAAAAATTCGAAGATATGTGACATCTACCAACCCGCACTGGGCCCGCGTGGTAGATTACGGCCCACTCCCTTTCACAGAGAGGAGGCCTGTGTCCCAGCAGTGGGAACATTATAGGCTGATTATGCTAGCGGTAGTTCTATCAACCATTAGTCACTTATAAATGCCCATATGCTTCAGTAGGTTCCCTAATTAATCGCGAAACCATAACCACATACGTCAGAGGATCATAACTATATTTGGTAGCTTTTTTCCTCAGCTATTAAAAGTTTTATGAATTAAATTAAATGATTCTTCTTCTTTTATTTATACCTAACAGTGTATTTCGCTAAATGCTGCGCGTTAAATGCTCGTGGCTAAGTAACAACAGCCACACGGGTCGATCCATCAGGTTAAGCTACGTTTGCCGGGGTTGGCAATATAGTTGGGAAAAGGCTAGGCAGATGAATGTATTTCGCTAAATTCTTCATCATAATTATCGTCCTCCTGTATTTTTTACCGACTTCAAAAAGGGGGAGGTTCTCAATTCTTGTATGTTTTTTTTTTGTATGTTTGTTACGCGATTACTCCTCCAATTATGAATTGTTTTTGATGATTCTTTTTTGTTTGGTAAGTCTTGCTTCAGAGGGGGTCCCATACTTATAAATTGTATTTACTTTGCTTGCGTAGTTTTTGAGTTAGCGTCAATATTACGTATTTTTCCCACTTAGTATATATCAGGACGATATTTTAGTGACCTGTTATTTATAAAGCAGGTAATGGTATTCGAATTTGTGTGGAGTAGGTACCTACCACAACTAAAAAGTGAAAACTAAAAACTTTTTACAAAAAAAAACAAACAACCGACTTCCTTAAAAAACATTAAAAAGGGAAAAATAACTTTACTTTCGGAAGTCGGTGGCAAAAAACGAAATTTAAAAACCAGTAATTTTTCATTACCAAAAAAAAAGTATTTTTTTTTCCTTTTTACTGTTATTTTTTGGAAGTTGGTTGTTATTTTTTTTAATTCCTAATTTATTTCGGATCGCCGCAGAATTTCTTCTAACACACATTTCTATATTTTGCTCAGCCGTGACGTCCTATCTGGCCATATCATCTTTCACAATATCCAGTCGTTTCTCGGTAGATGCAACTCCATCGTCTACTTCCACCTCCACCTTCCTCTAATTTTTGATTCTATGGAATGCCATATTCAATAATGCCAAAAGGTGTACAAAAAAAAGTGTATTGTATTGTATTGTATTCCTCTCACGTACTCTCAAAATCTAGTATCTATCGACAAAGGAAGTGTCTTCGTGATCATAATAATGTGCTAGGTTAATAAACTTTACTGCTAATAATATACCAAGAGAAAGACCAAAGAAATGATGAATGGATTGTGTTAAAGATGATGTAATATAACTATATAACACAAGGCTGCTGCGGCGCCAGTTCTATTCTTGAACTTGTTGGGACCCCAACATAGGTGGGAAAAGACTAGGCAGATGTGGCATTGCTGGGAGTGACAACTGAAATGACGGCTAATATACAGGGTGTAAAAAGACCCATCACATAGCCGTCAACTACGCATTCTGTACATCAAATTAAGTAACATTGAACAAAAATAATTGCTGGGAAACGACTTTTATTTTTGGTGTGAAAAATTGCTGTATACGGTAGTGCGCAACGCAACGCTCGCAAAACATTGTGTTTATGGGTGCATGAAACGGTTCAGGGTTCGGATGAAATTTGGCACAGGGGTAGACCATGATCGGGAATAGGACATAGAATACTTTTTATCCCGATATTCCAACAGGATCGAGACTTATGCGGGTAGAACCGCTGGGCGCTACTAGTTCAACAGTAATTTATAGTAAAAGAAACTTCATTCGCAGCAAAATTCTCAAGAACAACGCGTGTGTAAGTATTTCTATTTGCGACAAAAACTCAGTAACCCGATCGAATTCGGATACTAAACATTCAAACATCCTGCGTTGTAGGTATGCATTTCTTTCAAATATCACACCGATGTCAAATACTTGCTTATGTATTTTTAACCGACTTCTTCAAAAAGGAGGACGTTCTATGTTCGTCTGTATGTATGTTTTTTAGCTCATCCTCCTAAAATATTACCATCCTATTATTGTCCCGCTGCTGGGCAAAGGCTTCTTCTCAAACAGACGTATGAGCAGTTGAGCATTGATCACGATCACCATGCCTGATCAAGGCGCCTTGGTGAGTTCAGACTTGCTTATATTATTCCACCATTTCGTCTACGGATCAGGATAAAAAGTATCCTACGTCCTTTTCCAGGTCATGGTCTACCCATGTGCCAAATTTCATCCAAATCCGTCTAGCCGTTTTAGCGTGAATTCGAAACAAACAAACTCACTTTCGCATTTATAATATTAGGTTTTATTTCCCAATTGCCATGTCATCCAGTCATCCACCACCGAAATATTGAAAAACAATATTTTGGCGCCAAAACCTTATGTCAAATCACACCAAATTCAAACACCAGTGATGTTGCCACAGTAAATAAAGCAGCGGAACTTGCCACAATAAAAATATTAGGTCCGTAACTAATTTAAAAGGTTTACCAACGTGTTAATTAAAAGAATTTAGGCGTAAATTATAATGATTTGCGACTAAAGAGGTCATGACGTAACGACATGACACTGTGTTTCGTAAGAGCGCGAGATGAGCCTCAAATGTAGCGCTATGAGGAGACCTTGTTACTACTTAACGGGCTATGAGCACGTCACACATGTAGAGAATTTGGAAGTGGCTAACAGACTCTTGGACCGCAAAGAGATTGGTTGGAACTACACACATAACTACTAGGTACATGAAGAAAAAAAGGGTGAATATTTTCGTATGCGTTACCCCAGCCAAATAATGTCAAAAATAGTCATTTAAATCTTATAGATAATTAGTTGCTCAGCTTCTGTAATTGTTGCGCACTGTTGCACTTACACTGGAGTAAGATTTAAATGACTATTTTCGACAGTCAGAACGAAGTCAGACAGAAGTATAGTGAAAGCAGCAGCGAAAAATAACAGAAAAAAATACGTCCTCTAAAAGTAATGGCCATCAGGGGGCTTAGAACGGCCACTTTGGCAGAATCGTAAGAAGAAAATATTATGAATCATCGTAAAATGTCACAAACTGACAATTTATAGTAGGATCTGCGTGCAATTCATATTACGGAATTATTCATCTGTTTGACAGTTTTCTATGGAGATTCGTAAAATGGTCCACAAATTGCTTTTGTGTCAAATTAGAGGAATTGCTAATGACAGCTGGGATTCAGAAAATAAATTGCTTTTAGAGGAATTGCTAATGTGATCGTTTTAGGCCCCCAGTATACTGTCTCAGCCAGTAAGCCACATCTAGCAACTCTAAATCCTAATGAATAAATATGCAAACGCATTCCAAGCGCAATGTATTATTATAATTATTGAGTTAAACGTTTCATAAGGCTTTGTGAACGTCTTATCTTAATATACGACGTGATTATTTTATATATCCAGCGCCGGCCCTGGAGTTGAGCGAGTGGAGCGGTCGCTTTAGGCTCCAGATTACAAGGGGCGCCAAAAAGCCAAATATAAAAATCTATTTCCAGCACAAAATATTGATGGCGCCTTTTGTGAGCCGCGGGAGCTGTGTTGCCAGATCAGACTTTAAAATTTTTTTTTTCAGTTTTTCAATTATTTTATTTTATTATAATTTTTATGTTTACTGGCCACTAGCCCTACCCGTGTGTTAAATTAATGTCGCCATTGTAGCGGCACGTTGTACACATGGCTACACATCAAACTATACATTTCCAGTTTAAGCTGATCTCTCATTGTATAGGATTTCCGTACAATGCGAGGTCAACTTATACTGGAAATGTATAGCTTGATGTCTAGCCGTGTGTACATGTATTATTATCCTTCACCATTTTGGGAGCAGTGGTGATGGAATAATTCACACAAAGTAAAGCGCCTTCCTAGGTTCGAACCTACGACCTACAAATCGTAAGTCGCGGCCGTAACCACTGGGCTGGCAAGTAAAATTCCTATTCTGAAAGTTCTAGTTCACACACACGTTCTCTATCGGATCGAACTATATCGTCCGGAAGCTCCCACGAGAATCGCTCTATTATCATCAATACCTAAAATGTGGTCTGAGATAAAATTATGCGGTAGTTTTATCTCGAGCGATAAAATTATTGTTTTAATAAAAATACAGGCATAAAAATACATTGAGGTTTTGTTTTAATGTAATTATTAAGGGGGATGCGCTAAGGTAGGTGATAAATTCATAAATTTGCAGGTCAGTGTCAAGTTGTATCTTAATTAAAATATGATTCCTGACCGTAACAAATATGGCTTTATAGAATTTGATCATTAGAATCAGCAATATAACTCCTTAAGTCAGAATAATCCTCAAATGTCATGATTTCATGAAATAGTCATTCAATAGGACCAATATGAACTTAGAGAGTTGACAACCAGAATTACTGACAACCAGTCTTACCATGAGGTATCGTATTACCCAGTTACTGGCCTGTGGAGGTCAGATAGGCAGTCGCTCCATGTAAAATAAAGGCTCTTACATACTGGCGCGATACGCTGCGCGACGCGACGAAGCCACATTGTTTGCCGTGAAGTTTTCTCAGAAATTGTTTTGTTAAAATTCGCGTCGCGCGGCGAATCGCGCCAGTATGTAAGAGCCTTAATGGTATTCAGCTGCATCCGGTTAGACTGGAAGCCGACCCCAATATAGTTAGGAAAAGGCTATGCAGATACAACCTGACTGACTTGAAAATTGCAAAAAACAAAAGAAAATTTGAATTTCGCGAGATACTCTGAAGCTTTCGCCTTAATTAAGGAGTAAGTAGGGATCGTACCTGGGGGCCAAGTCTACTAATTTACAAACGTGTCAGTGATCTCACAATGATGAGTTTTAGACAGATTTTGTATGGCTTATCTGTCAAAAACTGATCATTGTGAGACCACTGACACGTTTGTAAATTAGTAGACTTGGCCCCCTTTTTTTTTTTTTTTTTGAGGGTGGGAAATCATCCAATGACTTCTCCCGCTCTGGGTGGAGCGGAAGGGCGTGTCAGACTTTTACTGACTAAAACCCACCCGTGTTCCTTCAGTTGCCTGTTGCCAACGTCCCGGTATCCCTTTCGGACTAACCCGCAACCCTGGCAGGCATCGGTCCTAGCGGACCCCGCCAATTGTGCTGACATCTCTTTGAGGCGCGCGTGGAACACGACGCGCCATCGACCCGGGCCTGGTCCTGATCGGACGGCGAGCTACCCATTGCTCGCCGTCCGCAAGCCCGCGCCTATGGTGGCCGGGAATCCGCCTGGGATTCCCGACGCCCAGGGCGTCTCCAGCGGCGGCGGCGGTTAGGGGCGTGAGGGCGCAAATTTTGCCTCTCCCTCACGCGTTCCGCCTCCTCCTTCGCGAGCATTACTGCTTCGCAGAAGGAGGTGACAGACTTGGCCCCCTGGTGGCGTTCTGTAGTTTCCGCCTGCTTTCCTACCTAACCCTTCGGAGAAATACAAGCGTGATGATAAATGTCTCGCTGATGGTGGCGCGTGTGTTGGATCATTTAGCTCCCTTCAAAATGGTTGAGCTGAATGGTGCTGATCCATGCGTCATGATCGTGAACGGGCGCCGTCAGTTGTGACTGGTCATCTCTTAGCTGCCATGGCTTATTTTATTTTTGATTTGTTTTTATGTTATAATTGCGGACGCTTTTAACGTGCTTTCTACATTGTTCTCACATGTATAATTTCAACATGAATGATGTAACCAATATTTTGTAACAATATTTTGATTTAAAAGAGTACCTACTACGCTTTGGAATGGGCAACTAGCTTCATATTTCTGACTGACCGACTCCTTGACAATTCAAAAGTGCCTGTAAATGGTTTAATTGAAATAAATGCTTTGAGTTTTGAGTTACGAGTTAATTCTCAATACCATAGTGGACAAAAACCATTACTAATAAAATAATACAAAACCTTATAAAAATTCACAAAAGAAAAGTTGATTATAAGTACAACAATCTTTGTCTGCTGCTTCAGAATAATTTATTTATAATGTTAGAACAATACCTGAGTAGTTGGTCATAACAAGTGCAGCAGTTTTCGAGTTCAACCACAACAAACGATCGAACATGTACTTAGGTTCCTACCACAGAAGTATAAATAAGGCATGGAATAGATATGGCATTCATATTGGAAGAGTTTTCTTATATGCCATCATAATTATATTAAACTACCTGATGCCTGCGGCCTCGCCCGCGTGGACGTCGGTTATTATATACTAAAACCTTCCTCGAGAACCACTCTATCCATTGGTGAAAACAGCATGAAAATCGGTGAAGTAGTTTTTGAGTTTATCGCGAACAGACAGACAGACGCGGCGGAGGACTTTGTTTTATAATAGTAGTGATTGATAAGTTCACGCCTTCTTCCCATGAGGGTATGCAGAAACTACAGAATACCACCTGCTACGATCGTTACATACTCATTTTGCTTCGTTTACGTTTATACACGCACCCCAATTGCGTAACACACTTTCAATCACAATCCGAAGGAAATTGCTAATCCATTGCTTCATATAGTTTGAAAAAATGCGTCTGCTCGACAACGTAAATGACGCAATGAATGTTGTTAAATTGTCAAAATGACGTTATGCAACTTAGCTGCGAGTTTTTTCAGTTTGAATTCATTTTAATCGAGTACCTATCCCACAATTCAAAATGTTTGTAATCCTTCTATTTTTGAATTTTCTTATTTGTACTGTATTTTTGAAAAAAAACCGCAGACAAAGCTCTTGAAACCATACACCCTTATATAAAACCTCTTTTATCTGTTCTGTGATTTCCACCACCGCGACTTCTACAACCGTATTCAGATTCTGTGGTAGGTAATTTTATTACACATAGTCTGTCTGGCATCGGTCATTTACTCGCTCATGACAATTTGTCGAACAATGCGCCTCCGTGCGAAGAAACTATAATATAGGTACTTTCGTTTATTATAATATACCTAGGAGGAAAGCGAAAATAACAAGATCTAATAAACTTAAGTATTCAGAACCTTTTTTATGGAAGAGTAAGAAAGAGTATGTGATGATGACTCTTTTCTTGGAGTTTCTCCGGTGATTCCTTAGGATAATTCCCATACGTATAGTTGCAAATAAACCGTTTTAAACCAAAATCCGTGGTTTGAAAACCATGTCAAAAAAAAAATGGTCTTTAAACCACGGATTATAGTTTAAAGCTGTAAATAAACCGTTATAAACCCAAAATCAGTCGTTTAAAAACCGTTTTAAACAAATTTAAAACGTTTTTATACCACGGATTTCTGGTTTAAAACGGTTTATTTACATCTATACCCCATACGACACAAAACACAAAAGAAGAATCCGCTAAAATCTGTTCATTATCAGTTTTTAATGATGGGAATTTTAGTATTACGCGAGATTTTTGAGTCTAGAGCTGGCTATCGCTGTTATAACTCAATATTCCCTATGGAATTTGAATATCGAATATTTTTCTTTCTTTCTTATTATTTCTATAGAAGAGATTCTATAGAAATAATAAGAAAGAAAGAAAGAAAAATAGGTTTATTTGTCACAGAAACACGTGCATACAAAAAGATAACAGTAACTTATCTATCATGAATAAATCATAGAATAGATATATGATATGAGGATTACATTGAAATTAAATAAAAAAAAATCAGTTGGCAGCTGCACGTCATGACTGTGACAAGAAGGCTTCCACTCAGCATGATGCTGTGCTATGGGGACCCACAGCACAGCGCTGATTTTCAGTGGTCACCCGAAAAAGACGTACGGAAATCAAGTCAAGTTCAATAACATATAGTTTTTTATACACACACCCCAAAGCTGATGACCGAAACGGAAAGCTGTTGGCCTGCATCTCATCTGGGGGCCAAGTCTACTAATTTACAAAAGTGTCAGTGGTCTCACAATGATCAGTTTTTGACAGTTAAGCCATACAAAATCTGTCAAAAACTGATCATTGCGAGACCACTGACACGTTTGTAAATTAGTAGACTTGGCCCCCAGATGGCAAGTGATGATAAATGTAAATTCTAAAACAGAATTTGACATAGGCACTAGAAAAATCGTCTCAAAAAATATCCTACAGATACCTACCTAAAATTTTCTGTTATTCATACCATTTTCCACCCACAAGCTTTGCACAATTTTCTCGGCATACATGTGCAATTCATTATTTATAAAGCGGTATTATAAGAGGTGAATGTATTACTAGTCAATAACAATCAAAACACGCTAGCACAACAGATGTTCCCTGGCCGCCATGTTTGAACAAGTGTCGTAATTATGACGAATAAAACTGCGCCGTGTTATCTCTTATTTATCTCGTAATATACTGTATGAATATTATAAGATTTCACGGCCTTTTGCACGCTTCAATGTCATTTTGGTGCAGTTGTTACACGGACATGTGCTCGGCTACTTTGGGCATGTGCTCAGGGCACCGCGATTCATGGATTCATGGGGCCCCCTAGTTCATGCCATGTAATGTCAAAAACAAGTGCTAAGTACCTAAATCACAGATGTGGTGCTAAAATTTTCGAACTGCTTTCGCTCGCTCATAGATACTCGTACAAACGGCTACACATCTGCATCGACTGATCTCGCATTGTATAGGACTTCCCTACAATGCGAGGTCAGCTTATACTGGAAATGTATAGCTTGATGTGTAGTCGTGTGTACATCTACAACCTACGTTTTCTTAGTTCTCAAAGCTTTCTGCTTATGCCGACAAACTCCTATTACTATAATTACTGTACAATCTAACCTATCCGAGGCGGGGTGCTATAACTTGCGAGCTCGCTTCGCTCAGTCTTGCATCCTGCATGCTCCATAGGAGCACAGCATTATCCTGCCCAGGTCTCCAATCGATTAAAGATGCTCAAGCGTATTTTAATAATTTAATTTTGAAACTCGAACGCTAGATTTGAATAGAGATTTTGTGCATCAGATGACAGTTTCGTTCCAGAATACGGGTGCGAATTTTAAAACTTACTTTTTGTTTTTCGAAGGAACTATTTACGTAATTTATTACGTATCATTAATTTACATAATTCAGTGAATGATTTCAGCTGAATAAAGACTACCTGTTACCTACTCGCAAGAGTAAACTATGGTTTAAAAGAAGGTATTAAATTGGTATTTTTGTAAGGGTTTTGGTTACACTTATTTTAATTATGGATATTAGAACTGCCAAAGAAGGATATATACAGCGTGTACCAGAAATAATTGGTCATATTTAAGGGTGTCCCAACATCTCAAAATAACATTTTGTACAACTTCACTGTGACATACAAATGAATGAATCTCGAGCTGACAAGTGAGTGAGTGTGGTAAGGATCGTCATGTTGTTCGAAACCCGTGTCTACTGTTCATAGTTTGTTGCGCGCACTCTATACTATAATTATATCTCTATGGTGCTGTCATTGTGCTTTTCTAGTGTGCGTCTTTTAGCGGCTAACAGTTGGACGCTATTTTTTTCGACGAGTTCCCAGCTTTGACTGTCTATCTAGGCATGTTTAAGTATATCTTTACCATCAAAGTCTTTTCCTAGATTCAACTTTAGTTCTTCGAAAAGGATAGCTGACCATTACAATAATAGAGCATTTTCATTTATGAACCATAGACTAAACTACATATATCATATCCTTATCTTTTCTTCCCTACAGAGGTTAATAACTTTTTAAACAAGACACCAGCCGGATAATTCCAATAAATACAAATGAATTATAATCATCAAATATTGAAACAGTGTCTCGAATTGAATTTAATTCTTTTGCAATGAGTTCATTCAGCCTGTCTGCGCTTGGAAAAATAAAACTAAAAGAAAAGACTAGGTATTAGTCTGCGCGCGGCTGAAATCGGAACTTATCGTATGCCGCCATCTTGTCATATTTAGGTAAAGTCATTAATTAATATTAATAATAATTTAAGATTACATTATACAAATATTTTTACAAAAATATTTAAAAATGTAAGGAATAATTTATGTATTTAAGAATAAATTAAGATAAAATGATTAATATTATTTAATATACTTAGATTTAATATTTTAAATATTACAATACCTATGGAATTAAGCACGCCAGCCAGCGCCACCAGCGCAGACTTATCTTCCACGCATTCTACAGTCCTCCCCCCCCTTACTTGTTTTACGTCTGATTTTTTTTGCATCTTTATCCTCCTTGTAATAAGGATGCTGTTAGGGTGCTGTCACTGACAAGTCTGTCAAAATCACAGTGATCTTTATTCTCGTTACAATAAGGTTGCTGTTGGGTTGCTGCAGTCAGAGGTAATATAACTGTGAAAGGACTGTACAGTTGAAATTTTCTTTTGCCTCGACTTTTCTCTAGATTTTCTGAGTTCTGCATACGTAAAAAATAAAAAAAAGGGAAGAAAAGGTTTTCACAATAAATGTAGAAAACCTCCATTCTCTAATGACAACGCTAATTTATAGCCAAGAGCCAATACTCGTAGATAATGGATGCTCAAACATCTATCCGTGGCCGTCGCAAGCGTAGCTTAACCACATCACATCATCTAAGGTACTATAGAAAATAAAATAGGTACCTGATTGCTTTACCAAGAATAAAAAGATAGGTACCTACCTCAAATAGTTCGTTAGGTACAATACAACAGAACAAATCACAAGTAGGTACGTATAAATATGAGAGATTCGGATCACGTGCGATGCACCGGGGTCAATGCCCGCTCTGACAATATTGACACCCAAGAAGAGATACCGACTCAAACAAATAATGTGGCCAAATACGATAGATGTGATCGGAAGAGGTCTTGTATCCTAACTATTTTGTTTATGGTTCGAATTTTTTTTTTTATAAATACCGTGATGTTATCTATTGCTTGCACTTAGATAGAAAAAAGTTATGCTGTCAAAAATGGGCGGGAAAAACTGATGGAAGATCGAAGACAATAGGCAGATCCAGAACGAGGTACCTTACTTAGTATAACTTACTTAGTAGGTATAACTTTTTTTTTGGAATCACAAGATCGAGACGTGAAAATATGTATAATGAAAATAGAAGTTGAAGATAAGTAAATGATCTAAATAATATCAATCAACGATCATCTCACGCGAGTCATAAAAGTAACTCAATTACCAACACGAGAATGAAGGTTGATGCACTAGGTATTTGTACTTAGTTTATACTTAGTTGGTAGGTAAGCCCGCCATATTTTGGTCTCGTGGTCGCAAGCGCGACTAGAACAACGTCCATGAAGTTGTATAGAAATTGTTCTACTAGAGTCGCGTCGCGCTTGTGTATCTGCGGCGGGAGCCAACAATGGTTTAGTGCCATTGTTTCCATGCTAAATATTTTAATCTTTAAGTAATGCCTACTCCAAAAGATTATCTTCCAAAACAGATTCAGATCGAATTTTCATAACCTAAAACTTTGGAAAAACAGAAACCTACTTACGGAAAACCTCGGACCAACAAAAAAAGGTAGACGGAGCACTGGGAACATCATTCATCATTCATTTAGTTCTGTGGCCATGGGGCACCCACAGCACAGTGCTAATTGTCAGTGGTCAATGGCACCCGAAAAATGACGTACGGTAACCAATTTGTACAGATTAAAAAATATAAAATTAAATAAATAGTACTAAGAATATTTATGCAACTATACAACCAATAACATGATAAGTAAGATATACCTGCGCACTCAGCAAAATATTTGCGTAGATCCATTTAAGTACGCGCTAGGTATTCAATCTATCGCATTACCTATTACACTGGCATAACAGCTGGTTGCATGACATTAAGTATTTTCTTTTTTATTCTACGCTACGCAGCAAGCGGTAACAGACACTGGCCGGTAAATGTCCCGCGCTAATAAACCCCGTTAAGAAAAAAAAACAAAGATTCATTTTCGCGCCAACACTTCTTCCGCCATATTGGTCGCGTGATGAAAATGATGTATTTACGCGACTTTCATTCACTTTCGATGCAGAAACTGTGATGTTCATCATGTTTAGTGCTCTTCCTCGTTCGTTTCGTTCCATTTTGTAGTTAGTTGGATTTGAAAATATGTTGATTGTATTTCCTGCTCATTATCTATATTGATGTCGTGCTTAGCTGAAATGGGTGGGAATAAAAGTAGAACTTCCACTATTTTATCCTATTAAACATACCTAGCGAACGTAAGTACATAAACGGAGCGAAAGGAGTACTTTATGTAAACCGCTTTCTGTAGTTTCTGCCTACCCTCACGAGAAGAAGGCATGAGTTTATGTATGTATCTAACTTATTAGATACAATGTTAAACAAATGATAAAATTGAATAATCACTTTCAAGAACTGTAGATAGATTACGATTAGGTTAATTAATGTCCCTAATAGGGTTAGGTAACACGAACTGAACATATTAATCCGATTACGTAAGATTAATGTTGATATTCCTAAACCGTCGAACCGATTAGCTAAAAGATGGTTTTGATTAACATCTATTGTGTTACGGGATTCGCAGCCACCCTAGTCTATATTTTGTAAACTAACTGGCTGAACATCCCGTCCATCTATTTTTTCCGTTGACGAAGCCATGTTTGTAAACGTCCATGTCGGTTTGTGAATGAAATTCACGCGGTTTCCGCGATTTGGCGGGAGAACGTGTCGGTAGGCAAACATCTCTATCTAAACATAATGCACAACTTATTATAAACCCTATTGTTGAAGATACTGAGTCTGAATTCTATTGTAGAGCTGTGGCACGATCATAACTCGCGTGAGGACAATGACTGCATCTTTGAAACTGTCCAACCACACATGACAATAATTATATCACCGACTCACGAAACTAATTATTTCTTTATTTTTCTGAAATCAATCAAACGTTTCGTTTTGTAATAAAACGTCGTTCATGTTAGAATGTACGCCGTTTGTTTAGTAGGTAGGTACCAAACCGCACACTAAAAGCATATACCATTGTTTAAAAACCAATAATATGTTATTAATTAAACTATTAAATTGCACGCATTGATTTAACACCATAAATTCGTATCTAAAAGCCACGCGTGTCCATGAGGAAATTCACAAACAATTTTAAAATTTATACGCGTTCATGGTATATATACGTACCTAAAACTACACCATGAATAAAAGAGAATATAATATTGATATTCCTATGAGCCAATCTAGTAAAATTAGCTGTTGTTAACCTCAGTTGTTAATCAACATTTTAATGTAACACTATTTTATAATTCGCCCATTTTTGGAGAAACATTGAGATTTCTGTATTATGCACGTTCAGAAATCTCCTTTAACGTAACATTGACCTTTCGGAATCAATTCCCTAAAGTCTAAATGATGCTGACAACCGCAACAAAATCCGATGCGAACAAAATCAGACACGAAAAGTAACACAAATTTGTAATATTTATAGATTACACAATACTCTAACGCATCAATGACAGGCATTCGACCAGTCCAAACATACTTTTTCGTGAAGTTCAACTTATATGCACCTCTCTAATTGGGAATTTTCAATACTTTTGCCAATTTAAATGCATAGTCCAAGTCCTTACCTGCAGTGTGTCTACGACTGCCCCAAGGTTGCATATTTGGACCATGTTTATTTTTTCCAATTTTTATCAAAAACTTGCCTATCACATTTAAAGGCTTACAGCTAACAGACTGCGGCTTGGCTTATAGGGATTTATATATCCATTTTTTTTGTAAACCAGCAAGTAAGTTAATATAGAAAATAAGAACATTTAGATACAGTTTGAAGGACGTAAATAATAGACAAAGGATATCCTACAATCAAAAAGATACAACTTAAGTCTGACCTAATAATTGCGAAATAGATTCAGGTTATTGTAGATAAAGTGTTACTCCAGAAGTATCATTTGCATCAAAATAATGAGTCACAGATAAAATGGCTAACAATGCAGATGTAGATAAGTATTAATAAGAATTACGTGTGGAAAATCAATTACAGTATTTACATTATAACCGTTTTAAGGTTTTATCAATGCTACAAAATATTAAGGCATCAATGTGCCATCTACTTAATAAAAATGTGAACTTCATTCATTCACCGACCAACAGACAACGCATAGCCTAAACCGCCGCGGGTTTAGAAGTATGAAATTTTGAACAAGAGTTCTTTATATAACTGAAATAGAGCACTAAGAAAGGATTTTTGAAAATTCCCTCCTAATGGGGTAAAATGAAGGGATGATGATGAACCTAACCTAACATTATTCGAACTGAATAAGCCTGGGACAGATTTTGATGCGCCTTGGCAAAATAAAGGACTAAAAAAAGTTATTATTTATGTAGGTTATTAATTAATGTCTAATGTAGAGGGAGAAGTAATGTCTTCAAAACTACAGTGGTTTTAACTGTGGCGGAGGGTGTACCGCCCATACATTTTTGCCCACTATCCTTTGTAAGGAAGTTCGTATTTTTTGCCGATGCGAAATCTCATCGCACACGGCTTATACCTACTAATTTTGGAGCGATTTTAAAACAAATGACGATGCTGTTGTATTGAAATATAGTTACCCATCGCCGTCTTATTCCCTGCGCCTTCAAAACTTACCGAGAAAGATGGTACTGTAGTTTCAATTTATGTACAGTATGATTTCGTATCACCATCTATCGAATTATTAATTGGTCCCATTATCTTATCATTCCTCGTATATGGCATTGAACTTTGTCATACATATTTCTGTGTACTATTCCTACCTAATACCTGCACATTTCAATGTGTCAAGGACCTAAAAATCTTGGGTTTTCTCACACGATTTGTCATTAGAAACTGCGGTTGCGTGCGTACCAATTTCAAGTAGGTACACCTCTGTGTTTGTGAATTTACCTATTTGGTCACATACTTTATGAATTGGTTCACTAATAAAATCATTTACTCTTTTCCTTATCAATGAGTAATGATTGACGTATTTAATACGAATGCAATGTGGTCAGATCTGTTATCCTGTAGGTATCATGAATATTTCGGAGGGCTTGCGTGCGTCAGTATTTCAGATGAATAATGTTATATAATGTTATGGTTTCTTAATCACCCAATACTGAGGTTCGCGCTCGTCATTTATTATATTAATTTTCACTTTATAGGTACCTATATACTTAATGTAACTAAACTTGTTTTCGTAAAACTCCTAAACGATCATGATAAAGCTTGATAATTCTGGATTTCATGTTTATAAAGAACAGTTCTGCAGGAGGACATTGATTGACAGAAGTTTTGGCGGTTTTACCAAGGTTTTGAAAAATCACAAGATTCGAAGAAGCTTCATCTAATTTGGTACTTAATAATAGTCCTCCAGACACGATTTTGGCCATGATAATGGCATGGCCGCGGGAGATATGTGCACAAGTGTCTGCGCAGCCACATGTACACTCTCTCTTCCCTCACTCTCATAGTCCAATTGGACGCCAATCCGACACGACTGGAGAGAATTCAGGCGCAAGGCGTTGGCTTAACGTGCTTTCCGTGGCACGAAGGTACCTATCACACCACCATCTTCCAAAATCCGGGTTTTTACTAAGAAATTACCAATGGAAAAACCCAATAACACTTTGCCTGCTCGGGAATCGAACCCAGGTCCCACGCTCAGCAGTCGCGCTTGCGACTATTTTCAAAAATTCAAAATTCAAAATTGTTTATTTCTTTAACCAAATTACACAATTAGTTTGTGATTGGAGCCTTCTTTTAAGCAAACAATGCCTGTATTAGAAGATTCCGCTCTTCCATAACAAAAAAGAGAAAAATATTTATAACAAATTTATCATGTCTAAGAAGACAAAATTAGCATAAGAATAGTTTAAGTGTGTGAGTGTGTGTGTGCTTGGGTATATGTGTGTGTACGTGTGTATGTGTTTGTGCGTCTGTTTTTGTGTATGCGTGTGTATGTGTGTGTTTATGTCCCAGTGTGACAGGTTATGCTGTTGGTTTCAAGAGCTCTTCTGTTTCCTCATAGGTAAGTGGTTTGATCCATTTCAGGGTTTTTTTTTTGCATTCATAAGACAGATTTTTATATATACATATTTCTTTATTTATTCTGTTATATAAACGAGCAGACCGTGTTTTAAATTGCATGGAGGCAACCAAAGTCTTTGTTTGGGGGACTTCTGCAACAGCATGCTTTCTTCGTTTTGCCAGTTTAGATGCATCGTAAGGTAGGGTCTTATGCTTCTTTAATATAGTTTGAACTATGTATAGTTTTCTTACTGAGAGTAATTCGCTTAGGTTATAAAGACTTTCTGTGGAATATCTAGTTTTCTTAAAATACATAGTTTTTATCAGGGCACGTTGTGCACGCTCTACTTCTATGAATTTAGTTTTTGCAGACCCTCCCCAGTTAGGTATACAGTAAGCTAAGACAGACTGAGCCAAAGCGATGTATATCTCATTAAGAAGATTTCTAGAAGTAGTTTCTAGAAGATTTCTAGGACTATGAGACCAACGGGGCAAGGAAATTGGTACTTACTGAAGTAATGTCATCATCCTCGTTCCCATCCATGACTGTCCCAATTTATAAGGGGTCCGTGCAGCATGTCTTCACCGGGGCCCTTGGCGACAGGCAACTGAAGGAACACACCGGGTTTTAGTCAGTAAACGCGCCCTCCCGCTCCGCCCAGAGCAGTAGAAGTCATTTGATGATTTACCACACTAAAAAAAAAAGCATGTCTTCGCTTGTACTTCAGCCGTCATCTTAGATAGCCGTCTCCTTGCTTCTAGCCATACTATTTAATATACAGTCCATCGTGCTGAAGTAACTTATATCCTGAACAAGAAAATTTACAAAGATATAGGTATATTTATACTTCTTCTTCGAAATGCATTACGTCATAAGGTGTTGAAACCTTATCAGTTAACGGAACATCGTTTAGGAACAAGATTTTTGAAGTATACACTATATCTAGTTAAACTGCTAATGGACACTGAGTAAGTGAAGATAAGATTCCTTCATCCGTGTATGTTGTTTGTTCAATAACGTTGCTATCAGATAATTATTATAGTTTCCTATACTTTAAACTGTATGTTGGAATAGTGCTCTCGATACCCAGTGTTGTTCTAATCGATACATTAAATAATGAGGCCAAACTATCGAGTTATTGATTTCTGAATGACGATGCTAAATTGCACACGGCTAATCATGACTCGTTATGGCATTCAATTGAGCAGACTGATAATAGTACCTTTCAAAATGAAATGGTAATGAATATCAAAGACTAAAAAGGAAAGGCTTTTCATACCATAGGAAACATTAGAGTAATTGGAATTTGCTATTATAATGATAAGTGATAATGACGACAACGACTCGAAATCACAATCACACTTGAAAGCAAAGATCAGTAATTAGGTACTATCCTAATCCTAGCTGGCAAAAGCTAGTAATATTATAAATGCGTAATATTATAAATGCGTAATATTATAAATGCGTAATATTATAAATGCGAAAGTGAGTTTGTTGTTGGTTTTGTTTGTTACGCTTTCACGCTAAAACGGCTTAACGGATTTGGATGAAATTTGCCACATGGGTAGACCATGACCTGGAAAATGACATAGAATACCTTTTATCCCAATATTCTCAAGGGATCGAGACTTATGCGGATGAATCCGCGGGGCACAGCTAGTTTACCATAAACCATTGACAAACTTGGGATAAGCATTATTCAAGATGACGACAAATTAAGTAGAAGTCCTCAAAAAATTTAGTTCCAGCATATCGTGACAAAAAAGATAAATTACATAGACATCACTAATACATAATGTCGTAAACACAACCTTCGTTACTACTAAATAACCACATCTCCTTGATATACTCACTTCCACGTCTTTTTCTATTAAAACCGATAATGTTAGTAAAGATTATTCGAAAGCCTTGGAAGTCGTTGAAAAACAATATTTTATTGTTTAAGATCCATCTTATCTGGCGTACGATATCGATTAATGTCATGGCGTGGCGGCGCCCGACAGACTTTGTTTAGCAGGTATATCTATGTTTATTACTGTTCGACCTTTATTCTTTTGTGTCTGATTCGTTAATCTCATAATCGTATTTATTGACAAAGACTTTGAATGTTAACGTGTTGAGTCCTGTCATTAAAAGTCAACATCTATTTATTTGTGGTCGGCGGAACATGCCTTCTGCTCTCATACCTACCTCTCTATTAGTCGTCATCTCGGTAGTCACCCCCTTTCTAGCCATATCGTCTTCCACACAGCCCATACATCGTTTCTTTGGTCTTCCCCTACTCTTATAGCCATTCATACTTAAAACTTTCCTCACGACATGTATATCATTTGAATAAAAATGTTTTATGTTCAGGGAAATTATATCAAATTGAGATGAATTTTGATCGATTGAAGCAGAAATGCCGAGTGTCATAATAGTTATTTATGCAACTGTTATTTAATAAAGGGTATTAAAACACGAATGTGGGTACCTAATTATATACAGTTGCATACAAGATTTTATCTACACCCATGATATGAATCTTCTATAAAAGTTTCTTTGCAATACCAATATCGAACAAAAATGGCGCGGTACGACGTGAATTCGATTTTTTCGAATTTGAATGTGTTTTGTTTTTAAATTACGGTGCTTTGTTATTGAAACGCTCGTGAATGACAATGTTCTTTTTTTAAATGAGTTGCATAATGAAATTCAGTACAACATTATAACACCCGTTTGGATGATATTATGGTTACTAAGACACTGGATGTTTTAATGTTGGCTATAAGCTTAACTGTTTCAGATACTTTTATAGAGGATTTATAGCATGGGTGTAGATAAAAGCTTATTAAGCTGGCACTTTGCAATCGCATGCAAAAAAAAGCATCAGTACCTTTTACCCTTTTATAACTATCATGTCTTCAATAAAAAATAAATTTAAAAAAGGCCAGTACGGAGACGTTAGCCACGTGTTGACAGATGGAGGGAGCCATGTTTGCATACGTTCGGCTGACCGATACCAGAGGTCGGCTCCAGATGGGGACCGAGTACCGCTGATAATAACCGATTTTTGTATTGAAACTATCGCCTCTTTTGGGTAAACAGGAGGTTGAAGCACCTTTTAGAGTTGTATCGGAAATATAGTTTGAGAGTTTGAAACGCTCTGCGAGCTTTGATGGAATCATAAGTTGTTTTTTTTTTAATCTTCAACTTTTTTTTAAATTATGAAACAAAAAGGTGAGATCACATATAATTATCGTTTCCCTACCCTTGTTTTCTTCGAACTAAATAAACTAAACGTGACATTGGCTAAATGCACAAACCGTGCGAAGTCAAATAATAAAAGAATAAAAAGGTGAGATTTTAATCAGACTAGGTAAATGTATTATTATTTGAACAACGGTAATGTAAGATGAAACACCTGTCTTACGTCAATTAAAAGCAACTAAAGTATGCAGACAAATAATGATGTGTAACAATCTGGATCGTATGATAATTTTTCGATACCTAGCTTTATTTATCTTAGAATCACGAACCTAATTAGATTCTTACTATGTCTTTTAAAAATTGACAAATACTTATCAAACTGTTTCTGGGCAAATAGCTAATGAAAAGTTTACAATAAATGCTAATCCCGGTCAGTACCTTTATTTAAAAGAAAAATAAATCAAATAACAACGAGAAAACTGTACCGACCTAGCTAAAAATCTTGTTCTCTGCAGTAAAGCGTTTAACATTAGCAAATTATAAATCTTAATAATTTATTCAAGGTCATCAGTAATAAGCGTATAATAAGAATTAATTTATATGATGCAAACACACTTATCGTAGTAGACGAAAATTTCAAAACTGAAGCTATTGTAATCCCCAGCGCCATCTTTCTTCCAACCGCCATTACAATTTGGGCGCGAAAATCTCAACTGACGTTTTACATTTTCAATTTAGTTTTTTATTTTCTAATATTTTAATAACAATACGAAGTCAAAGAGACCCGAGATACTTGAATAAACAATAAAATATGGGGCAAGTGCTAATTAAACAGTCGAATGACGATGTTTACCTACTCATTGATAGGGAATGAGAATTAGTTACAAGAAACATGTTTTAACGACGATAATGAAGTCATTTATTTATATTCATAGACTTTGTGTTATGGACATTGCTAGGTACTTGTGGTAAACGTCACAGTTAGGTACTAAAGTAACGAGCACATGGTTAACTTCGAAGAAATTCTGTACAAAGAAGATAGGTATAATAATCAGCCTATAACCTATAACGTTCCCACTGCTGGGACACAGGACTTCTCTCTTTGAGAGGGAGTGGGCTGCAATCCACCACGTGGACACAGTGCGAATTGGCAGATGTCACATGACATCTTCGAATAACAAAGAAGACAATTCTGCAAAAAGTTCCCAATATAAAAATTATTTTAATAAAAATTTAGGTACGTAAAAATAATGTACTGAAAATGTAAGTATATAAATGTTAAGTCAATATTTAAGACTTTACCTGCTGATGGTACTTTTAAGCAAGATTGACTTTTATCGACTTTATGGCGATCATTAGAAATCGTGGCCCTGCGGAACGTGTGCCTCCGGGATCGGGGCCCTCCAGGACGAACCCGATTGGAAGTCAACCTGTCCCAGCTTATTGGAAACGATTAGGGCTCTCATAATTTGCTAATGATTTCCTATAAGTACATACCTTAAACCTCTACAAAAAGACAATTAAAAGACTTCGTTCGAATTATAAAAATTGAGTTAATTCCACAAAATAAGTTGAACGTTTCTTGAGATAAGCTTAGCGCGTGGCTTAGCGTTCCATGCAGTAGGTAGGTTTATTACAATACCTAACTGGTAGGATGATCGATCACCAACTTACGTCATTTTTAACGAACACGCCTTTAACAGTTATCGCCCTTAGACTGCTTACAATAAGACTTAAATTATCACACTTTTCTAGAAAACTGAGAAGGCCTTTTATAAATCGTCTTAGTACTAGGTACATAAGCAGTTGTTTTCGTAAAAGAGTAAAGATAAAAAAACACGTTTGTACGATTCATTTACTTAGATAAAATTCGGGTACTTACTTATTTATTCGTTTATCTGAAACCTTTTTTTAAATGATAGGAACGTGATACGTGTTCGCGTTTCTTTCTTTCAAATATCGATCAGCAGGTTCATTGTCTGTCTGTACTTCAATAATAAGTTATTATCCGATAATGCAGGTAATAAAATAAAATTCTCAGACAACATTTAATTTCTGTTCCCAAAAGATAAGACCATTTTATGAAAATGTAGGTAACATCTCCAAGAAGGTTGTGTCTTTCTATTTAATTGGTAAAAAAAATGTACCTATGTAGGTACCTACCTACTATTAATGAGTCGGTCCCTACCCTATTTATGTGCCCTCATTATGATAAGTACTTAACTAGTTTCGTGTGTTGATTGATTCGATAGAGTTATCATAAAATTCAATGATAGGTTATTTATATTTACAAATCAATTCAAATATTTGATAAATTCTTTGTCTGTGACTCAAATAGTTGGTGCCCTTAATTTTGGGGAGATGTTTAGTGATTAAACAACTTGAAATATATTTTTTACCATTCTGTAGGTAAATAATAAATTAATAATCATCCGCCATCATTGTTCTAATCGCAGAGATAAAGCTAAATAAAGATTCGATAATGACGGAACCACTCGGTGCGGCATCTCCACATTATTATCATTGCGCGCTCTCGACGGTGATACACCTGAACCCGCGCGGACAATCTCACCCGGCCGACGAAACGAATGACGCTAGCTGTCTCACTCGTTCGCAGCCCGCGCGAGATGCGCTCTCTCCTTCTCCCGGCCGCCGCTCTCGACCAATCGGCGGCCATCTTCTGCTCCCCCGAGAGCAGAGCGACAGTGCGTACTCTCATCACGATCACAAGGAGACGACATCTCGGCGCGCGAGGTTGTCGTTCCCGCGCGAGATGCGATACACGTTCGAGCGCGAATTACTTGAATATAAGTGCCTTACAAATTTTAAAGTGTTTGTAAATAGAAAATAATCGAAGACTGTAAATCTGTGCTCAAAAAATAATTAAGGTGTTTTGTGAGAGACTGGACGCTGTTTCGTGTGTTGTTGGACTATTATTTTGTATTATTTCGGGCTTCGGCTGATATCGCAAAAATTATCCATCATTGGGTAAGTTATTTCGATTAGATTACGATGCAAATTATCGTTTGTGACGGCGGGCGTCGCCCTGTGTTTTAGGTACCTCTAGTAATTAATATCGAGTGGGCTCAGTGCGATACGCGACAGTCGAATGTTTTGTCGTCTCTTGACCCCTGAGCCCTTGAAGGTGACTTGTGTATTCGAAAATCAATTATTGCAGAATATTGCTTCCCTAATTTTCTATATATTTTTTTCTTGCAACGGTGGTATTTATTTTGTGCGCGAAAAAAGAACGTTCCAAATTCGAATTTCTGCATAATTATTTGTTTGATATTTTTTGCGAATTTGCTTTTTCGTGAACTTAAGTGACTGGTTTTTTAAGTGTTGACTGTTTCGCTTTGCAATATGAAAAAATCTAGTGATCGGTTTTCATCGTGATAACGAAAAAATCCAATCGGACGCGAAAAATCAATATTTTCAATAAACGAAGCATGTAAAAAAAACTGTTTTAATACAATTCGTATTTCTACCAAAAACATGATATAAATACGTTAAAAATATTTTTTACCTACCTACAGTAAGTTAGTCTTATAAGATTACCGACTGAAATACCTATTAACTTTAAATACCTACTTTAATACTATGGTAAAAGAATAACAAGAAAATTGTAAAGTAAAAAAACGTTTTTATAACGAGATGAAAAATTAACACTTTCGCCGTCGGCTGTTCTCAAGTGAAGCTTAATTGTTCGTTAAGTGTAATTAAGTTATATTATCTTAAACTTTACATTTTAAGCTGTAGATTATTTTCCCAAAATAAGCTGTGTGAATTTATTTAACCTACCTACCTGTTTGTTTTTGCGGTTTTTTTTATACATTAGCATTTTCTTTAATCCCAATAAGAATAGGATTATGCTTTATCTTTTACGTAGTAGATCTTACATAATAGATCTTTCTATGTTTTTTTTATACTTATTAGTCAGCTTTTAACACGCTAAAAATAAAAATTAAACTTCAAAAGAAAAACCCTTTTAATAAACAATCGAAAAATAAAAACATAAAATATTACACAAAGAAAATGAAAATATAAAGAAAAAGTCTTAAAAGAAGCGATATTCTGCAATTTTATTGATTTTAGGTATACACTAGAGTCAAACGCGACGGAACATTCCGCACCCCAAATGTTAGTCCCAGGTAAAAAAAGGAAAAACTAACCCAATTTACATGCGTAATATTCATGTTTTCCAGGCAATTGAATTCCAAAAATCACGTTATTTACTAATGGTTGACCGCAGTGTATCATAAAAAAAGATAAATCATTATCATTCAATTAATCTAAGCAGATTAATGCTCCGCAAATGACTGAGCATTTTGTCGTATTTCAGAGAAATATCCAAATGATTATAACTTTGGGAAATTTTAACTGATTAAGGATGCTAATAACTTTATAATCACTGCGCTCAGTGATTACCGATCCATCTACCAATTTTTGTTATTTTCGCTACATTTCCTATAATGACCAACGACTGCAAATTGCATTTAGGATTGTGAAGTCCATCTTCAGTAATGAACATTAAACCTTATGTTTCTTATGAAAGCGGTTCCGTCGTATTAGAACGGCCGTGATAAAAATCTGTCATTTCCACCAGTATTTGACTTCTAGGTGCCACAAAACACCCTGTAATAGGCAGGCGTTATTGTATGTAACCATTCACCGCTTTCTTAGGAAACTTAACGAGCAGATTATGGCAATTCAATAAGGATAAAGCAGGAACCAGACGTTAAAGGAATCCTTCTGAATAAAAGAGTAACCATCCAAAGATAATATTGACAGTTAAAAAAAACATTCACTTTTCAAAATCTGTCCATCTAAACGTCGTCATCCATAAGAAATTAAGTATAAATTACAAATCAGATCTTACCTAAGTACCTATATCTTGTTGTGAAACAATGATTCAAGTGAGACTCAAGTCAGATACACTCCGCAGATAAGTAATTGCTAGATAAAAGTCTCAATCTCATCTCCCATTGAAACATTTGTCGTCCATTATCTTGGTAATATCTTCTATCTCAAGTGGCAGATAGCCGTGATGTGCTCTTTAGACAATTATGTAAGAACAGCGCACATTATCGATTTAATGTGGGTATCGCGCAGTTACGTGGTCATTTACTTTAGAAATTAGGCAAACATCATTGATAGGTTTCAAGAATTGAAGTCTGCTTCCATTCATAATATATGTTTCTGCAGTATTTCTGCATTTATATACGTTTATTTCTGTCGGAAGTATATACATACCTACATGTATATACTTCCGACAGAAATAAACGTATATAAATATGAGAGGGAATTATACCGATTAAATGAATTTTAAATCAAAAATACGAATTGTGGCAAACGCCTAATTCTTATGAGATTCCAAATTTAATTTATATGACTGACCGACTCCTTGAAAATTCAAAAGTGCGTGTAATTGGTTAAAAATAAATAAATGCTTTGTTTATTTATCTTTGAATACACCAATACTGAACAGTGTCCATCTTAGAATTCAATTATTTAAGTAATATATTTCAAACACAAGAAAGAAACGCGAAAAGTCGACAAAATTTTGTTTGTCCGCAAACGCAACTTATCTCTAGAACTCGCAATTCGTGCGCAAACCCTTACAATATCTATCAAACAAGACAAGTGTTTATCATCATCTGCAGTAATGGACAGATTGCGACAACCAGCCTCTCAACATGAAGATGTTATAACTTTGTCACGGACAGACAGATATCATTCGGACAGATGTTACTGGCTTATCTAGTAATTGCCATTTATTTCTATATTATTAGATTATGATAGAAGGTGTTTTTTATCTACATGAATTCGATATTAGAGATAGACCATTTGTTACCTGTCTTCAATTAGAACCTTATCAAAGGATCCAGGGGTCATTAATACTAAAATCGTCGTTCTAACCTATTCAAATCTTACCTTGAAAATTAAGGTGAAGTGAACTGTCATTCCACAGGGATTGTCACTATTGACGGCTCACTTCACATAGCTCTTCACAGTGACTTTTTTACAAAATAGATGGACAGATCTTAAAGCTTAGTACACGAGTTACTTAACTACTTTGAAAGTCTAAGTTACACCTGTTCCTGAGATAAATATCTTAGATACAAACCTCTTAAAGCCAATGTCTCAATGTTAATAGAGCAACGTTGACTTCGCAATAATACGGCAGTTAGATACGCCAAGTTATTGCACGAATCTGTAGTGTTCATCTCCTAATACTTGTTATTATTTCATATTATTCACTTAGGTATTTACTTAAACTGGTGGATGCATAAAGGGAAGAAGATACAAGTAAGAAAGACTCTGCCAAAGTCACATTTCAGAAAAAATAAATAAACAAAAAAAAAATGTCGTTCATCTGAAATACACCTACAGTTTATGATTCCCCGTGTCATCATCATTGATTCCGAAACGGATACTAGTTAGAATCTGATTTGATGCAACCTAATAAGAAACCGTCAACTAAATAAATTACATAAGAATCGATACGTGATCCAAATCACCTTACTCGTACTCAAAACTCAATCTACCTGACAAAAATACATGTAATAATTAGCTAACAATAGGTAGAGATTAGAAGCAGACATCGGATCACGTCTACCAACTGATAATGAAGAAATCCTTGTGACTCGTGATAACAGAATCAATAGGTGCTTTATTTTATTACATTCTTAATGGAGACATGGAAAATGCGAACATGATTTTCATTTATGTAACTATCACAGTTATCGTAAAAAAAACATTAATCGTTCATGTTATTTGAATCGTTAGTATTTTTTAGACTGCAAAATTTTGAGAATGACCCAACTGAAATTCGTTCGGTTTTTAATTTTAATTGAAATGTTGGCACTATTTGGTCATACATTTGAAAATCTAAATGATTTTGGTAGCATCGTTTTTCTTATTTTTCTCATTCAACATAAAGTTTTTTTTTTTAAATTGAGTCCTATTATATTGAAAACTTTGTTGCTAAAAATTAACGATAATTACAGCTGAAATTAAACTGTCTTCAAAACTTTTTATAACTTGATAGTTTTATTAGAAATTAGGCCAACAACAACGCAAATTGGAATACGAAAAGAATGATTTTTTTTAAGTTCTTATTTTGAATTATGTAGGTATACCTACCTACTTGACTACACGCAATACTGAATACTCAATATTTTATTGCAATTCACAATGTACACACGGCTACACATCAAGCTATACATTTCCAGTATAAGCTGACCTCGCATGTACGGAAATCCTACACAATGCGAGATCAGCATAAACTGGAATTGTATAGCTTGATGTGTAGCCGTGTGTACATAAAATATAGGTGGTAGGTGATAATTTTTGAGACACAATTGTGAACCCTGTTGGGCACAGCAAAAGACAATACATAAAAAGACTTATAGACTAACTTATTCTAAGTGCAATTTCATTTAACATAATATTTGCATTATATTATATTAAGCATTTATTGAATTATATTAAACATTTCTCAAATTATATTAAACATTAATTAAATTGCATTAAACGTTGCATTATATTATTAAAAATTAAAATCTTTATTATTATAAAAATCTTTATTATTCTAATCTTTATTGCAAAAGCTACTGTAGCAAAACTTGGTAAGTTTTTTTGCTAAGAATTGGAAATATACATTATACGTTTGTGGAACTTATGTATGCAGCTGAAATATTCCTTACAAGTCTTACTCTCTCTCTTTACCAAAGTTGAAAACCCTTTATTTTCTTGACGTATAGATACTAAGGTTATTATAGTGTAGGTAAGTATCAAAACACGGATAAACCCTCCCATAATCCTATCACCTATTACTTACTTATAAATGCGAAAGAGATTTTGTTTGTTTATTTGTTTCTTATTTTAGATAAAATTTGGCACATGGGTAGACCATGCATGACATAAGAGACATTTTATCCCGATATTTCCACGAGATTGAGACTTATGCGTGTGAATCCGCGGAGCGCAGCTAGTATCATTATATTATAATTCATTCAAAGGCCATACAAGAAATTATTCAATCAAAAACCACTGAATCAAATCCTCCGAAGACTTAACAAAATCAGTTTATACAGATAACTACAATTTCCGAGTTCAAAGCGAGCCGCATACAAGATAAGGAATATTAATATTGTATTACGATTCCAAGTAAACTGTAATCCTGATCATCAAAGGCGCCGCTGAGACTCGGTTTCAGTGCATTTAGCGTATTCATGAAACGTGAGACTTCAAGCGCAAGATGTGAAGTTTCCAAGCAAGGGAATTACTGTGATATGGCTGAGAAACAATGGCTTCTCAAATTGTTAGATGTAGAATGAACGGGTTGAAATCATCATCAAAAGTCGGTTGTTTTGTAAAAAGTTTTTATCTTTCACTTTTTAGTTGGTGGTGGCTACCCTACACAAATTCGAATACCACCACTCTGCTATGTAAATAACAGTAACGGCGTCATTTAAAACATCATCTACATTATACTAAGGGTGAATATTACTAAACTTTTATACCGAGTATAAGTCTTATCCTGCGAATAAATTTTGAATTTTTGACAGTTTTTCCATACAAAAACTGTCAGACGACAATTTTATTCCACGGATAAAAGATATTTGACTTTGATAACATCAGGCCTAAGTGGGAAAAATACGTAATACTGAATCAAACTCGAAATCTACGCAAGCAAAGTAAACACTTTCGCGGACACTGAATGAGACACAATTGAAGTTTTATTGTTATTACGTCTCCCGTTTACTCTCCACGAAAGTGTTAATAAAATTTATATGGGACCACCTCTGAAGCATGAACTACCAAACAAAAAACGAATCATCTAAATCGATAATTGGCAGAGTCAAAAAAAAAACAGAACCCCTCCTCCTTTTTGAAGAAGTCGGTTAAAAATCATAGGTCATTTATTCAAATTAAGCTGAGAATCAGAACTTTTCGAACATCAAAATTACATAAGACAGTCCCCCAAAACGCCCGTCCTTCAACACTTCCTAGTGCTTTAGCTGGGACGTAGAAGTGACGCAACAAACTCCCCAGAAATACAGCTCTGTTAAAGTAAGAACTTGATTCTATACAGTAACACACATCACAAATTATTATGGATTAAAATACAAGGTATTCCTTTGTTCTTTTTAGCTATTCGACACGGAAAAAAGTTGTTGCAAAGCTTCCTAAAGGCTTTAGGCTGAGCATGTCAGCGAAATGTTCTTAGTAGAAAACGTAAACTAAGTATAATGAATACATATAACCTGAAGAAAGCTAAGTTAAAAAGTTCAATCTTGTAAATTGCAAAACCAAAGAAAAATCTTTACAATTTAGGAACTGCTTGAATCTGCTCATCAAAAAATAAAAACAAAAAGTTTACACTCCAGATTTAACTTATAAACTTAAAGGTGCTCATCACCTCCCGGAACTTTCGAATATAACGTTACAGATTCGATTTTGAGCAAATTACGTTACAATACTGCCTCCCTGACTGATGAGCATTCGCTTTGTAATGTAACATTGATGTTACAAGTTGTATCAAAATATTATTACAGACATTGCTCGGTTCTCCTCACTCACTGATGTAATGCTCCACTCTGTAACGTTACAATACAGGCGAATGGTCCCGGGGAGAGATCACCTTAAGGTTGATGCGCTAGGGTAGCCCGCGAAATTCAAATTTTCTTAGGTTGCCTGCAAATTGCAAATAAACGTAAGAAAATTTGAATTTCGCGGGCCACCCTAGCGCATCCCCCTTAACATTACATCTACATAGGCTAGCAAAAATCCAGTTCACCTAAACCAGACAGGGTAGACAGCATAACGATACCAGTACCAGTACATTAAGTAACGAACAGAGTGGCAGGTAACCAGTAAGCACAGGTAATAGGTACCTACCTAATCGCATACCAGCCGCGGGTTATTCGCTCGCATTGTCTGGACTATAATAGGTCAGACGCGCGTGCGCTGCACTGGCGAACGGAGTAGGGCGACCGTGCGATAAGGGGAAATTTTTGGGACGGTTTTTTTTTTGTATTTATTTTCTTTACAAAGTTTAAAGTAGAATATAGTAGTAAATAGAATATTGAGAAAAACATGAAAACAAAACCTTTACAGCCTTAATATTTTGATGCAGAATGCAGATGAATGGTATATCGAAATGAGTTGCAAACCAGTTGATAGTTAATTTTCTTGTATTTTAGATAGCATCTTACTCACTAGTATAAATAATTATGACCTCAAAAATACAAGATATTTACTTTTCATTTTTGGAAATACATGTCAGCTGTTACGCTGCATAAGCTGCATTTCGATGTTTTCAGCAATGCTAAATATAACTTCATTTAATAATATATGCAGTTACATTAGTAGCCTGCCAGTCGATCGAGTTATTAGCATACATTGTCTGGATTATAATAAATGGCGAGACGCGCAAGCACACTGAACTACCTACTAGCCAGCTGACTAGTTTCTGTGGCTATAATTTCGAGAGAAAATAAAGGATTTCTAAGGTGAAAATAAGTTTAGATATTTTTGTTTTTATTGAAATAAATTCGCAAGTTTACCTTTTGTACTTTGATATTTTTATCATTAACTACAAATCACAAATTAGTTGTAGGTATCTTCTCTATCTTTAGGTTCAAGGGTTTTCCAGATGATCTAACCGAACCATGTTGGTGTTTGTGTGACCCAGATTTCATTCAAATAATAAAAATCTGGGTCACACTAAATTTAAAAAAAAATTGTTTTACAATAGAATAATAAAGCACCTAATCAAAATAAACTAAACATTCATATACTTTTTAAAGTTTTTAATAAACACAGAGTAGACACAGACAATATACAATAAGTACATCATTTACTTATCTTACCAAAGCTCTTAAATGAAACCTTTTAAAACCCAAATCAGCAACCAAATTGCGTAACACACTTTTAGCCACAATCTGAATGATTTTGAAGGATATTGCTTAAGCCATTGCGTCTTAATTATGTTCCAAAAAATTGTCTTCTCAACAACGTACGCAATGAATGCTGTAGAACTGTCAAAATAAAAGCCATTGCTACTATTAGTCTGTTACGCAATTACCCCGCAGGACAGTCTCAAGCCAGTTCTCGAAGCTGGCGGCCCCACCCACCAGATAGGTGTACGTAGATTAGGTACCCTCATTTCTCGTCGATCGATGATTAGCGTCAAGTGTCGCAGGAAGCCGCAGATAACATGTGACTCAATACTCTTTGTCACTTACGAGCTGGTTTTATCGAACATTTTCACTTATTTACTTTAGTTTTTTTAAATTGATGTAATACTTGGGTACAAAATGTAGGTATTTTTATTCTTGGAGAAGATAAGTAATTCACAACTTCTAGCACTGATCTTTACATAAGTACCTACTTCATACAACTAGAATTAAAATACTGTTTTTAATGTTCCCTTACTAGATCAGCTAGGCGCAGGTTTTTTTGAAATCTCCAATATTTTTCCGTATTTCCTGTTTAGTTCAAGCATCAATCGTCAGAAAATAATTGGTTTTATATAGGTACATATTTAATGCGATCATGGTAACGACAATTACTATAAATAAAGCTGCTAAAAATGCAAAAAAAAAGTTTCAACAAGGTTTTTTTTACATTTATTTATCAAAAAGCGATTAAGAAGACCACACGAGCGCCGCAATTAAAACCGCTTTAAACATATAATTAAAACATTAAACATACGGGTACCATACATTATTAAGAATACTGTAAACTTCGAAGTGTAAAGAACATAAAAATTAAACTAAATTAAACTCCAGCCGTTCAATAACTTTTATTTAATTTCAGCCTTTACTTCATTTGACTTCACACCTGCTTCAAAATACGTTAACCATCATTTTATATTTCCGCGGACAAGTCCTAAAATAAAAATAAATGTATGAAACCTTTTTAATATAAAAGAAAGGTTAAATTAAGAGTAGCCCTGTAATTTTAGTTCAACATTTTATTATTTATTCTTATCGATTCATGAAATTCTGTCTATTTTTTTGTTGTTTTTTTTAACTTCTTTTCTATTTTTATAGGCGCAGACGCGGTCGACCGTCGCGGGCCATGCAGGGTGCTGCCAGTGCGCCCGCGCCTCCCGCGGCCGAGCCGCCATCTTCGCAACGTAAGTACCTGTTTATCACATTTTATTATTATTCATTCAATGATCATGTAACCGTAAATCAATTCAACATTCTATTCATATACATTTCAATCGCCATCAATTAAGATTAAGACCACCATTCATCGCATCTCCGGTGCAACAAGATGCTTATGCGCTGAATGACAGCAACTTGACGACTGATGGCGCGCACGCGCGGTATCCGACACCCGAGCATTTATACGACTACCCTCATATTTTATTACAACGTTTTAGAACAGCTGATAATGTTTATGACTTGGCATCCGGTATTGAGCGACATATCGGACGGATTCTTCATTATAGTTATGTAAAATAGCCGAGGCTTGCAAGCAAATTTTATTGTCTATTTTATTGATACTTCAAATAGAAGTAATTAAAGTGAGTATAGTCTTCTTATCTGTGTAGCGTGCCATCACAGGTGTGTATCTACAATTGTTATTTCAAATAACATTTACGGCACTTGGAGGACACGTTACTAGAAAATTCTGCCTTCATGCAATGAATATTCTTACATGATAGATAATAATTCAAATATTCTTTGGAAACTTATTACTGTATTACCCAACTTTTCATGTGTTCTACACGCGTACAAAAAGTTACGATACGTTCATTCAAACATGACTGGTCTGATTTGTTAAATCTGTATAAGCCATTACACGAACTACGATACCATCAAATCAGATAACATACTAATTAAATATCGATCAAATTGTACCCAGACCACTAGTGATCCATAAACGAAATTCTTCTACGCACGCGGTACAATAAAGCCCTATAAGACCCACTGTTCAAACAGTAAGATTTAACAAAACCAAGGCGAAGTTTCGTAAACCAAACATAACACAAAATATCTCATTAGACACTCATTAAGACAATCGGACACGGAATTCGGTTTGCTCAACCGACGCGGCAATCTCGAGAGAGATCCTAACATCCTTTTGTGCCATACACTTGTGTCAACAGGCATCTTAAGGCCATTCATGCAGACAACGGTACCTTAAACCAATAGATCCAGTGATATCTAGAATGGAGCTTCGAATAGGAACAATGAACAGCTTTAGATATATTTTTTCTTGTGAATAACTTACTGCTTACGTCATTCATCAGTCGGTTTTCTATAATAAACATAGTCTCAAGTCTGAATTCTTTAGTTGCTATATAAATGTTTCGTACGTCATTCCTCAGTTTTTCAAACGCGGCCTTATAACATTTTGTGGATGAAGGAACTTGGGATTTTCCGCAGTGCTTTTTCTTTAACACAAGACTCCAAATTAGCGTTAAAATCAAGGCTCAGATAAAGAAAGTGGAACACGAAAAATTTTTTTTAGTAAGATAAATATTTAAACGACACTCCATATGAATCACATGAAACAAATGCTTATGTTGCAGTGTTAGGAAATTACAAAGCGTTCTCAAGATTAGATTTACTAATCTACTTCCTTTATCCGCTATAATCATGACTATCATCTTAACAGGAATTGTGAATCAATTTACAACATGACACATTAGTCACATTTTTATCATCTCTTGTATTTTATCGGTACACGTGCCATTTCTTAGTTCATTAATGCCCGGGTTACACACGGCTAGTTTTTGAAGCTAGAATCGCAAGCGAGTAAAATCCTGGCACATGCTAGAGCAGTTTACACGATGCTAGCTAACATTGCAGTGTCTTAGTCCGTAGAGTAAAATGATCCGATTGGATACTAGCTTCACCGGCCACATGAGACTAGTACACAAGACAGGATACTAAAATCGGTGGTGCGTCACCTAGATCAAAAATAGAACCCCTTTCTATTAAACAATCACACTAGCTTACTATCTTTCTCACTTGTTTACTAGGCTAAAAATAAGGATAGTTCTATACAAACGACGCCAGGGTTACTATAGCTTGCTAGGTTTAGTAATGCTATCCTAGCTTCAAAAACTAGCCTTGTGTAACATGGGGATTACAGAAAAAAATAACTGCAATTGAACCTTTATCCATACTCAATTCCCATTTAAAACAAAAATAACTCTTTTTAGCAAAACATTTGCATTTTTCAGCTACTTTTATCAGCACCAAATGCAAATAAGTAGGTGTTTTTCAACAGTTTAATGTCTCACTAAACATTTTAGGTGCTCTCAATGTCCTCTGACCGATTAGGACGTCTGTCGAAGGTGTAGCACCAACGGTACTTTATCTGATAACCCATTTGTGTCGTCTTCCGGCCCTAATTGCTGTTTGTAAATACAAAACGGCAAATAATGACGAACCCGTAGAGGACTGTCACAATTTCTTGTAATTATCTTGTGTGGCTCACTTTTTAAATGAGTTTTTACGTAAATGTGTATATATTTTTTAATATTACCGTGAAATATACATAAATAAAATACCCACTCGTACCTAATTAATGAATAAAATCATTACCTAACTAAAACGATTATAAAACTGGCGTCGAAAACTTACCTACTTCGGAATTTAAAAAAAGCCAATTAGACTTTGAATTATATTATTATACCATAGATAACAATATCTCGCGTCCATAGACGACTCAAACTGGCCTATAGCCAATTAGTTTTCAAATAAGGAATTGATAGAAGTCACTGGCTGATAAATTAAGCTGAGCTCCACGGAGCGCCCCAATACTTAGAGAAATAATAATAAGGCATTGTTCTAAGATGGTATACTTATTGCTATCGTTTATAATAATATGTCACAAGTCATAACTAACTCGAGTATGACACCCATAGCACACTTTCTCTCTTTGACCATAGACTTTAATCTATCTACTTTTTTAATGGCTAAGACTTTTATTGTCAGGTGCGGAACAGCTGAACAAAACTGAACATTTTCATTGTTACCACAAGGCATGTTATGATTTAAATAAAACTTGAAAAAAACTACGCCAATATAACATACGTTAGGTACTCTTAATTAAATCAATAAGCTTCCACGTGTATGTAAAATCTATTATGATTGAAATATATTTGCTACTTTATGCTCGTGAATACATCTACCTATATAAAAGCAACAGCATTGGTTTTATAGGTACTTAATCATGGCGCAGTTTTATTAAAAGAAATAATATTCGATTTAATTGAACATTTTCATTCACACATTCCTGACAATTTTGACTGGATGGTGTCCCTAACCGTCATGTCGAAATCTCTATTTTCTGTCAATATTTCATACAACTTTTGACAGGAACTAGAGATTTAAACATGTTTTGTTGTGAATGTTTCGCCAGTGCAAACGCACAGTAATACTAAAGTTAAAATTGGCTATTCTTTTGAGACGATATAAAAACAAATCATTAATATCTTAAATTTTTAAATTATCTTTCTCATTTTCTGTTAAAAAATACTTATTTTTTTCTTTTAAATCCTGCCATAATTATACAGATTAACCACTAAACCATACGCGTGTCTGTCTGCCTATCAATCAAGCCACATCCAAACTAACTCAGTGTCAAAGCACTCCACAAGAAATATGTGGCATCGCTTGGTAACCTCAGCACGAACACCGGGTCGACGGTCCTGCCATCTCTCGGGCCCTACACGAATTAACATTCAATTATTCACATCTCTACTGCCCAGTACCCCCTCTTCCTCCCGCGACTTGCGTATGCGCCTAATTGGGACGCTTTTACGTTCGGAGAAAGCGAGCGATCGAGTGGAAACCATTTTTGGGCGTGCGATTGATCGATTTCGTATTGAGATTTCGTTTTATCGGATGACGTCACTAGAAGGTACAATAGGATCTTTGTTGGCTGTTTGTTATGTCTTAAGTGCTCTCAAGATTAAGTGCTTAGTAATAGAGGAATAGTTCTGAGTGCGAAGGTACACAGGTTGACGTAAACTAAAAGAAAACCCCTTTGCTATTGCGCAATATAGGTATATACTTACGCTTTGTCTGTGAATTTCACAAATCTGTATCAAAGCAATCACACCCTTTTGATTTCCAGATACCTACCTATCTACCTATTGCATCAATTCTAGCATCTTAAAAATACTTCATAAACTTAATTATATTTTATTTAAAAAAGTAATTCCATTACCTAACAAACAAAACACAACCGCTAACGATATTTGTTTCACCAATAATTGGATCACCTCCTAATCTCCAACATAATGTCAAAACACGTCTTTACGTAGGCATTGAAACAAGACACCTGTAAAACGATCCAAGTTTCGTTAACATCAACATATTTCATTCATAAAATTCCGACTACGCCGAATATTTCTATTTTCTTGGAAAAACACACGTTAGGTCGAACACTAGATATTAATAAACACATTAATGATGAATATGATACCTCGCTCTTTCTAATAACAAGTAAAAGTAATTAAATCGGCGACTTCCTCTGATTTGAAAACAAAGACATTAACTTCATAATGTATGATAACCAATTTAGAATTGGTGACGACGATTTAAAAGATGATATGGCTAGAGACGACAGCTAAGGGAGATGTGGAAGACGAAGAGGAAGACATGTTACGCCGACCCCAAATAATTTGGGATAAGGGAAAGCAGATGATGACAATGACACAATGATGAATAGGTTCTCTATTGGACCACCTTAGAGACGTCAATCCATCTAGTGATTTCATTGCAACCCAGTTCAGTTGACTTGCATTGAAAGAAAATCATACAGAGATAGAAAAATATATAACACTACTATCTTATATTCAACCCAATCAAGTCATATTGATAAAAATAAGGGCAAGACGAAGATATTAAACCTTTGAAATGAAATCATCAAGCTGTTTATATAGTAAAACTATTAAGAGGGAGTTCCTCCAATTCTTCTCAATCAAAGTTATTGTCATAACTGGGTCCGAAGACAGCTCAGGAGTTAGTCAAACGTCCCAGTAACCAACAGAACTATAACGTCCTATAAAATATTGAAGGCAGACATCAGCGTGGCATCATAACAGCACCGTTACTGCGGAAGGCTCGCTCCTGACTTGCATTAATCAGGACGCCATCTTAAAACCATAAACAGTACGACCATAGAGTGATGATGAGGTATAAAACTTTGTTTTGTTGATTTTTTCATTTTTAGTCGTGTTAGTTTTTCTTCATTCATAAGTTTTATAAATTGGATGATAACACTGGAAAATTTTGTGATTGAAAGATTTTTGCTAAATCTTTGAATTGTGGTATCGATCGCTGACGTTTAAAGAATCACAAATACCTTTTGCAATGACAAATTGGTTGGAAAAATAGAAAGTATCTCAGTCAAAATGTCGTACCCCATAATTAAGTTTCCCCCGAGATCCGAAACGAGTACAACGCTAACAAACGTACAAAATGAACGTCCGCGCACCACATTATCAATTTCTAGACAATAGCCGTCTCAGTTGTCACATACAAACTTAACTTTACCGCCAGAGACGCCTAACTAGACCACAATACTGTGCAAAATACTCTAATTTCCCAGCAAAATAACAGTTGCGAAAGCAAACCCGTATGGTCAGGTAATTGCCGATGGCGACACCATAAGTGACGGCTTGGAGATACTACATGGTGTAATTCAGTACCGTTGAGGCTCATTGGAGTGTTGAAGAAAGCAGCGGTACTGTGCGACGTCCCCGACATATCAATCAAATAGCTTATAATATGCGCCGCCCACCGTTAGAAAGACAACCATCTTATTATGCAGACAATAAGAGTTATTGTCGTGCAACTTCGGCTCACTTCGGGACACTTCGGGATGGCGATAGGTCGATTTAAATTCCGAATAAGCGGGAAGGAGGAAGTCACGGTGCGCCAGCGCTTCTATGTCACACCTTTTCTCCGTATATGAAGTTATTGAACTCAAGTGTACGTTGAATTCGGATGGTGTTTATTCCGTGATTGTACTATTTTGATGACCCTTACACGTGTTACTGGACGTTGAATATTAATATAAGAATTCTTTTTGGTCATCCGGTGCTCCATGGGGAATTTATTTTCGCTAAGAAATCCGTAAGCAGACGTTTAGACAAAAATCTCGGGTCTAGTAATATAAAAGATTCATGAAAGCTCCTAGGGCGGAAAACTATGAAGCTTTTAATGTTTTGTAGTTTAGTACAGCTTTTGTAACTGATAGTCTACATAGTTCTGGTCGCAGTGATCAATAAAAGATGGCTAATTTAAGTGGAACCGTCTACTTAATGTAACCCACCTGACGCTAGTGAAGATTTTATTGAATTTGTTGAGATCATTCACCTAATACTAAAAATTAACCACATGCACATGACCCCATCTGTAATGTCGTGTTCATCATCGTCGGAGGAATTTCAATGTGAATCAATTTCAACAGCTTTTCCTGACCACAGCTGACTAAAATCTGCCATATTTGGTTCTCCCACGTCATTTTTCCCTGTAACATTACCGATTACATACATTTATTGACACTAAATCATAATTTCATTGGTTCGTTGAACGCGTGCTGCCAAAAG